>OY731401.1:69154251-70354251 GCA_963425845.1 Sphenostylis stenocarpa | reverse complement strand
CAATGTCGCTTGCTCTTCCTCCACCTGGTATTTTCCCTTTATGCTTTCATCATTGGATTCTTCATTTCATCCTTTATTTAACTCTGACTTATCTTTTCAACTTGTTTTCTTTTTCAGTAATTATTCCCACAGTTCAAATCCCGGACTCCCCATCTCCCACTGCCACAGAACAAATGGGTTCTCACCCATTTTCGATGCCAATGGTCGAGCTAATCTCGCCAACTTTGCCTATGCTGACCGGGCCCACTTCAAGTGGCGTGCCAGAATATCGAGCTGCTATTGAGGAAGATCCATTCGCGATCCTCGATATTCTGGTATCGAGCGGCGCCACTTCTTCCAGCCAGTCTTCTCAACCACCCGCCCCCTCGACTGAAGGAGCTTATCAGCTCAAGCATCGCTTCCAGACCTTCTTCTACTCTTCACCTCTAGAGGTCCTAGTGGAGTCTTTTGAACGGAAACGACTTTTCAAGGAGATCTTGACCTCCATCGAGTCTTTCCCGAAGGAATGCTTCCCAAGGGCTTCGATGCAGAGATTGCAGCAGCCACAGATCTGTTCAACCAGGCTTATGCTGCAAGGAAGAAGAGACAATCCATAACGTCTAAAGTAGCTGAAGTCTCTGCGTTCCGGGTTGAGAAGTCTGATTTGTTGAAGACTCGAAGCTTAGTCGAGGAGAAGTTTTGGGTGCGTTGTCTTCGGTTGAAGTCGAAATCGAGGCGTTGAAGAAGAGATTGCAACAAGCTGGATTCGCGAAGGAGTTTCTTACGTCGAGTTAGATAAGATTAACTCTTCTGCGAAAGAGGTGGCGCTATCCTTAGGTCAAAGCATGGAGCAAAGACATAAGTTGGCCATTGAAGAAGCATCGATTTCATCATCCTGGGCCCAATTGTTAATAGATTTTGAGAATCTAAAGACTCAATATTTGTAAACATTATTCTTTTAATTAATGTTAAATATTTATTTCTTTTATTCGAGGTTTATATATCTTTAAGTACTTTCCATTTATCGATAACACTTTATCTTTGTTATACCAATCAATAATCGAATAAGCGTTACTCGATAAAATTTTAACAACCTCGAAAGGACTTTCCCAATTTGGTGACCACTTCCCATAGTTTTTACATTTCTTGTCCATTGGTAAAATTGTTTTCCACACTAAGTCACCTTCGTTAAACTTTTTCTTTCGAACTCTTTTATTATAAACTCGAGCAATTTGATTCTTCCGCAACATCATACTATTCAACGCTTGCACTCTTACTTCGTCGAGTTCGTTTAATTCATCATACATCAAACTCCAATAATCACAACTGGGTAAATCATTACTGCCTCGTATTCGATTCGATTCAATATTTATTTCGATAGGTAAGGCTGCGTCGTGTCCATATACCAACTTGTATGGGGTATTTTGTAAGGAATCTTTAGGTGAATTTCGATAAGCCCATAAAATTTGTAATAACGTTTCATGCCATGTTTTTGGTTTATTACCAACATGTTTTTTGATTAGCCCAATGATCACTTTGTTAATTGCTTCGACTTGCCCATTGGCCTGAGCGTAATATGGGGTTGACGTTAGTAATTGAATATTTCTCGATTCAGCATATTTAACTATCTTTCTACCAGTAAACACTGTCCCTCTGTCTGTAGTGATAGACTGTGGGATCCCAAATCGATAAACGATGTATTCTTCAATAAAATCAATTACATCCTGCTGATCAACATCCTTTAATGGTATTGCTTCTACTCATTTTGAAAAGTAATTGACAGCAACGATTATATATCTATGCCCTTTCGATGATTGTGGGAAAATCTGTCCGATTAAATCTATAGCCCACCCTCTAAAAGGCCAAGGTTTAATGATCGAGTGTAATTCGCTCGCGGGCACCTGTTGTATCGGACTGAACTTTTGACATTCTTCACAAGACTTGGCATATTCGATACAATCTTTTAAAATCGAGGGCCAGTAATAACCTTGTCGAGTTAATGTCCATTTCATTTTCTGACCTACCGTATGGGCCCCACATATTCCACTATGTACTTCGGCCATTGCTAAGTAAGCATCATTATTTCCTAAACACCTAAGTAATACTCCATCGATTCCTCTTTTATATAACTCATCATTTAACAAAACATATTTCACTGCTCGATATTTAATTTTCTTGTCAATTCTCCCATTGGGATTCTGCAGATAATTTATAATCGATTTTCTCCAATCTTGATCGTCTAAGTCATTAATGTACAGAATCTCATTTTCTTGAGGTAATTTTTCTTTGATTTGAATTATTTCTTGTAAACTTTTCGGGGATATCTTGTATTTCGATGCAATTTGTGCTAAGTCATTTGCTTATTGATTGAATTCTCGAGGAATATACTCGAATATTATGTCATCGAACATTCTACTTAAAGTCATCACTCTTTCCAAATATCTGATCAAGTTGATATTAATGCATTTATACTCTTTTCGCACTTGTTTGATCACTAATTGCGAATCACCTCTTATAACCACATGTCGAGCTTTTAATTTGATTAAAGTCTCGAGGCCCGCTATCAAAGCTTCATATTCAGCTTCGTTGTTCGAACACATGGGTTGAATCTCAAATAATAACTTAGTCGGAATATTGTTTGGAGAAATAATCAGAACTCCTACTCCAGATTTATCCGATGTACTTGAACCATCGAAATACATTATCCATTTACTTATTTCAATAAACAAACTCTCAGTGGAATCAACTGTATGCTCAGCCATAAAATCGGCAATTACTTGACCTTTTATGGATTTTAAAGATTCGAAGGATAATGAGAACTCTGTCAAAGCTAACACCCATTTTCCTATTCTATTATGCATGATTGGTTTCGACAAAAGAAACTTCAAAATATTATTTCTAGAATAAACCATTACATCATGAGGCTTCATTACATACTTGAGTTTTGTACAAGAGAAATACAAGCATAATCCTAATTTCTCGATATCACTATATCGAGTTTCAGCATCATTTAAAATTCTACTTAGATAATACACAGCACATTCTACACCATTTTCATCTTCTTGTGCTAATAAAGCTGGCTATTGTACGATCCGATGCTTGATACATATAACTTTAATGACTTGTTTCTCTTCACTGGGATCATAATCGGAGGATTTGTCGGCATCATTTTGATTTGCTCGAAGGCTTCTTGATGTTCCTCCTTCCACTTAAACTCAGCTTCTTTTTCAACTTTAACAAAGACGAAAAAACATAAGTTTTGCCGACCAGATTAGAAATAAATCGTCTCAAATAATTTATTTTTCCCAAAAAAGATTGTAATTCTTTCTTAGTTTTTGGAGCAGAGGTATTTATTATTGCTTTGACTTTATTTTTCTCGATCTCGATACCTTTTCCATGCACTATAAATCCTAAAAATTCACCAACAGATACACCAAAAGCACATTTCAAGGGATTCATTTTTAATCCATACTTTCTCATTCTCTCGAAAGATTTCCTCAAATTGCTCAGATGTTGGTATTTTTCTTTCGATACCACAACGATATCATCTATGTAAACTTGCATAAAATCATTAATCAAATCATGAAAAATTAAATTCATTGCTCTCTGATATGTGGCTCCAGCATTTTTTAATCCAAATGACATTACTACCCATTCATAAGTACCTAATGCCCCCGGGCATCGAAAAGCTGTTTTAGCTATATCATTCTCAGACACAAATATTTGATTGTATCCTGAATAACCATCTAAAAGACTTAACATTTCATTACCAGCTACTGCATCTATTAGCATATCAGCTATTGGCATAGGATATTCATCTTTAGGAGTGACTAAGTTTAAGTCTCGATAATCGATGCACACTCTTATTTTACCATTCTTTTTAATCACAGGTACAATATTAGAAATCCAATCGACATACCTGGCAGTTCTGATGAATTTAGCTTTCAAAAGTCTCTCGACCTCATCCTTGATCTTGTTCATCACCTCAGGTGCAAATCTTCTCGGTGCTTGTTTTACTAGCTTTCTACCTTCGATGATGGGTAATTTATGCTCGACGAGACTTCGATCCAATCCAGGCATTTCTTCGTATTCCCAAGCGAAGCAGTCCTTATATTCTCTTAACAAGGAAATCATGTCCCTCTTTAATTCTTCCTCGAGATATTTGCTGATATACATGGGCTTCTGTTCCTCTTCACTTCCTAAGTTAACTTCTTCTAATGGATCTTGAGCCTCGACTTTTTTATAATTTGATGTAATAGATTTTTCGAAACCTAAAGGAGAATAATCATAAATACAATCAAGTATAACTTGATCGCTATTATTTGCAACTACGGTCGATTGAATCGACTTATTTATCCCTATTTTACTACTACTACTACTTTCTTGGCTCTTCTTCCCATCTTCATATTTTCCCAAACGAGCCAAGAACTCTTCGTATTCTCTATTCATCTTCACCGGCCACTTCGAGGTTGGCCCCCTCTTTGATCATGATGAATCATTTCTTCTCATTCATCTCTAGGAAACGCTCCTCATGTAGTTTTGAATTAAAATCTTCGACTGTTTCGAAGGTGAATGGTTGAGCAAGCGCCAGATTCTGCAGTGTTCGACCAGCCTGAGATACAAATGTTACAAATTCGTGCTGATCTCCCGGGATTACTTCGAGATGTCCATCTCGATTCCACATAAATAATTTTTGATGAGCTGTCGAAGGCACAACTCCTACTCCATGAATCCACTCTCTGCCAAGTAATGCATTGAAATTGGCATGAGACTGGACCACAACAAACACAGTAGGTCTCGAGTAAGTGCCCACTTTCACGTCTAAGGCAATCATACCTTCTGAACTTGACGTCTTTCCGCTGAAATCGGAAATCATAATATTGTGCTTGACTAAATCTTTTAGTTCAATGCCAAATTTCTTTAGCATAGTAATTGGCAGTATATTCACTGCTGCTCCACCATCGACAAGGACTCTATTCACCATCTGTCCTTGGATCTCGATGTTCAATAATAATGGTTTCAAGTGGAACCTCATTTCCTCGGATGGGGGATCGATGAAAGCGGCGTCTCTATGAGGAACTTCACATGAGGTTTGTGTGACCCATGTTATTTTTGGCCTTATGTTTTCCGAATAGAAGTCATCTTCTCGCTCGGCATCTCTTTTTCTTGGTATTCTTTGTATTCGCTCACATATTCCGCAGGTAAAATTGATATTATCCCGATTTGATGTTCGTCCCAAGTATCATCGTTCTTGTCATCGAAAAATTCTCTTGCATAATGACTCTCTATCGGTGCACCATTTTCTCCAAAGTTTCTGTAATGATTCCAATGGGGGATCCTTCCTCCTCTTCTCCAGGGCCTTCCTCGGAATCTTCTTTGGAATGTTGGGAATCTAGTGGTCGATCCATCATCATAGGAGAGTCTTTCGAAAACATCATTACTTTGAAGTCTACCTCTTCCTCCTCGAGAAGGATACATCTCTCTTCTAATCCACTGCCTCCGATTTTCACTAACACCAGAGCCAACGGATTTCTGCTGACTTTCTTCGATCGTTGGTCGGATCTGTTTGATCTACTTTGTCATTTTTCCTTTTATTTTGGTTCTCGATCTTCTTCATACGTTACGTTCGAAAGCTTTGGCGTCGATTTATCGAACACTTGCATTACAACGTGGGCATAATGACACATCTTCGTCTTTTTCCTTTTTCCTATTCAAAAATTCAATGAGAGAATCTCCTGATCGAGGGTATATTTCCTTTTCGAACTCTCTCTCGAATTCACTCGGGTCAAATTCCATATCTTCTTCGGATACGTCCATTCTAACGTGCTTAGGATCGATGTCTTCGATGACATCTACCATGCCTATAAAAGTCGAATTTGTTAATCGGACATCATCAGTAATGCCTGTTTGGGATTCGAGGTATCCAACTTGGGCCTCGAATGGACTCGTGTCAACTTTCATTGTCATTTCTTCGAATCTCAACCTTCCTTGGTCAATCGCATCTTGGATGGTGTTCCTGAAATGTATACAATTGTTAGTCCAATGTCCATAAACATTATGAAATTTGCAATATTTTCGACCATTCCTTTGTTACGCAGACGACGGTTTATGATCATCACTCAACTTAATCTGTTTGTCTTTCAATAAAATATCAAAGATTTTGTCCGCTTTTGTTACATCAAAAGTATATGTTCGATTTGCCATTTTATCTTTTACTTCATTCTTTTGTAGCAATTTACAGGTATATGGAGCCCCTACTTTGAGTTCTGCTAAGTTTACTTTCTCATCGACAGTTTCTTCAATATCACTTTTTATCATATTATCTGTCTCATATACATCATTTATGTATGCTATTCTTTCCTTTTTTAAAGGTTTCTCATATTTCTTATATCTTTGTTTCTCATACTCTATTTGTTCCACTCTTCTCACTTTATCAGCTAATTGAGCCATGTCATTCAATGGTAAATTGACTAGTTTTTTCCTAATCGAGAATTCTAAACCTGCAGAGGTCATTCGACTAATTCAAATTCAGGAATTTGAGTGAAACATCTCGATTTCATTTGTCTAAATCGATTCAAATAATCATCTATGCTTTCATGATTGTATCTTTTTATATTCATCAAGTCGATGAGACTCACTTGAGTTTCTCCTCTAAAGAATTGCTCATGAAAATTTCTTTCCAATTGCGACCAATTATATATCGAATTGGGTGGCAATGACGTGAACCAAGTAAAAGCACTCTTAGTCAAAGAACTAGGAAAATATTTCATTTTTAATTCTTCACTCATCGCTAAATCCCGCATTCGATCGATATCGAGCCACATGCTCGATAGTCGATTCACCAACTTCTCCGAGCAAATTTAGTGAATTTAGGTACTCTATATCCTCGAGGCAATTCTGTCTCGAGAATCGCATTCGGAAAGGGAGACACAAAATATGTCGATTGGGTGGTCTAAATTTCATCCCTTGTAAATTCATCCTTTGTCCCAACATATTATTCGATTGTGTATATTTTGAAATCCTTCGTTCAAATTCCCATAAATATCATTCCTCACATGTTGATACTCATTTCCCATACGCTGCTTGTTGATCATTGTTTCTATTTCTTCTCAATAGATATGGGGGATTAATATTAGTATTCTGATTAGCATGATTTTCTATCCTCGTTTGTCGAGGCATAGCCAATGCATCCTCGATTCGTGACATTTGGTCTGCTAATATCTCAAAGCTAGCGGTAGTGTTTTGCACTAATGGATTTAAGAGCTGTAGTCAATTGTTGTGATAACATATTCACCATTTCAAAATTACTCTCATCCATTTGTTGTCTGAGTACCCCTAATGAATTACTAGATATTCAGGTACCCATGTTTTCGATAGAATCAAAATTAGATCGATGATAGTCTCTATCGAATACATATCTCCCATGATCTAAGTATCTCCTCTGATCTAGATTTGGAGGTATCTGTTGTGTGCCTACATTCTGTCCATTCCCTGAATCCTGTGGAATTACTAAGTTTTGCAACGTCCACTAAATTCGGAGGGATTCCAAAATTTTGTGGCATACCTAGTGTTTGGGACATTCCTAAGTTATATCTCGAATTCCTATGCGTTGAAGAAGTTCCAGCCCCACTCACATTATTATGTGAAAACCCGGGCGGTCTTATACTCATACGTGGCCCTACATATGTGGTTGTGGGATTTCCTATAGTTTGCATATTATTTGGTATCACCGTACTAGATCCTACTTGGGTGTTTGCTAATGTACCTGGATTTTGTTCATTACTCACAGGTATCGACATGCTCACAGTTGTCGATACTACAGGTATGTTCCCATTATGACTTTGCCCCCCAGTATTTGGTGGGCGTGACCCATTTAATCCCTCACTGTTACCTTGGTTATTTGATGAACTCTGACTCATGACTCTCCCACTCCTTAATCTCATACAATTTCGAACTAACCAATTTTGTGTTTCTCAACACAAGACTCCCCTACCTGGCGCGCCAATTTGTTTCTGGTGGAATTTCGATCGATTTTGATTCTAAAGGTGTTTTGGTCTTAATCGAAATCCTACCACGTAAGTTCTTTTTATTTAGGCTAGCAATTTGATTTTCAATTGAAAACGTGTATGAGAATCGAAAATTACAGGATATCGAAAATGTTGTTTTTGGTATTTTGTATTTAAAGTATCGAAAGCAGTAAAAATATCGAATCAAGAAACAATGTTAAATTGCAAGAAAATGTAAAGAATGAGAATCCAAATTTGCATCAATTGTAAATGACGAGGAATCGAAAATAGTGCAAATATAAATGACAAGAAATCGAGATTGCAAGAAAAGTAAATGACATGGAAACCTAAATGCATAAACTTAAATTTTCATTGAATTGAAATGACAAGGAATCGAAAATACAAAAACATAAAACTGCTGAATTTAAGTTGCATCAAAATAAATTACCAAGGAAAATACAGAAAGCGGTAAATGTACTCAGTGAGCAAGGAAATCCAGATTGCCAGAAGCTTCATGGTGTTCGTCGTTTCTCCGGTAGACTTTTCACTACTGATTCTGTTCTCTGCCAATTTCTGCTCTCTTGTTCCTTCCTCCTTTGCTCTATTTATAGGGCATCCTTCAAGCCTTCCGAGAGCAGTTAACGCGACTGCTACCACGTTCTACGTGCGTATGTCAGTTTATCTTCTATAGTTTCCCACGTTCTCACGATCTCTGACTTTTTCCCATGATTTCAAAACTGCTCTTTATACGTGCATTCGACTTACTTCCTTTCACAATTTGGCCAAAGTCTCGATGTCCACATTGGCTTTCTTTACTCTCGATTCTGTGTTTTTCGAGAACTTCGAATTGCTTACGATTCCTTTTTAACCTTGGTCTTATATGACTTAGTTTTTATTCGACAACAGTCATTTGATTATAATTCATTCGATTCTCGATTGTGTTTCTCGATGCTATATGCTACGTATTTCTAATTAGACATCGAATGAATTTTTGTTTATCTTATCGAATCACATTTCTTTCCTTCGATTTCGATCGTTTTTCTCGATTTTCCACTAACAATAGTACTATGCTTAATTAATACAGCTAGTGAGAGAATATCATCATATAGTAGAAGTATGTGAGTAATTAATCGAAAGGTTATATATATATATATATATATATATATATATATATATATATATATATATATATATATAGAAAATTGTATAATATTTTTCTCAAAATTTAAAATATTAATTACATTTCTTACTACGTTTTTGTGAAAACCTAAAGTTATTGAAAATAGAATTAAACAAAGTATTGTCGAGGGATAGCTTTAATAATTCTTTGATGAGAAAATGATATCTATGGGACCTCTTGCATGACACTTTCTCATAAAATATTGTCTTAGGTCAACACTTTTGAAGTACCCTTTTTTCTAATTTAATATTACTAGAGAACATAGTACGTAAAAACATCAAAAGTGACATGCAAACACTATTATAGAGGTCTTTGTTGTAGTAGGTCACATAAAACAATGAACCATATATATACTAAAATATCAATATTTAGGAACATTGATAGATGAAATACAATTTTTTTCTTCTTCTTTGACACATAGAATACATGAAATCCCTTATTGAGAAAGTGTTAAGTAGAAATAACATTTACTTTATAAAAACTATGTGTGTTAAGTAGAAATAACATTTTACTTTAAATAACAATAATTCACTACAACCATCCATTGCTTTTGTGGTGACAGCCTTGGTTACCCTCTGTCCTCGTATCACTTCCTTTTTCTTTCCCAACTTCTTGGTCTTGAAACCTACTACAACAATGTTTACGAACAATAATGAGATTGAAATGGCTATAGTATAAATTTTAATACCAACAAACTTATCTGTTAATTATTATAGATTTATTTATTATACGAAATCGATGTTTACGATCAATGCCTCCTATGCTGTCTTAGACTTAAATTATCTATGCTAATAGATTAATGTTCATTATACAAGTTACAATATATCATGCCCAATGACTAATGATTTTTTGTATGAATTTTTTTTTTTTAAATAATATGTGTGTTTGTGAAAGCAACGTGTTGTTTTTGACTACTTGGAAAGTTTTTCTTTGAATGCAACTAGGTGATAAGGTGATTTTTAAATGTTTACTCGAGATAATGGTTAGCAAATATTTGAGAGCACTATTATGTGTTTAATCATGATTATTCAACTCTTATCATAACTAAATAATGTGAAAGGTGTTTAATTCTCCCTCCAATTTTGTTTTGCATATAAATAAAAGTTGTGATCATTGTTTTGTTTCTGTTAATTTGATGGTATTTTAGGAAGATGTAGTTAGTGGATTAAACAATTCATAATAAGTAATATGTTTTGAAAACAAACACACAGTTTCTAACGTGTTTGTATTTAATCCCTCATTTTGCTATTTGCATCCCTCTTTCCACTTGGGCTTTCACTTTGGGCCTTTGACCACAACCTTTCATATAGCCTGACTTATCTTAAAAATGATTCTAAGATCTCTCACACTTAAAAATTATTATTTGTTAAGAATCCTTTCATATGAAACCACTATGTGTTCTACTTGTGATACTTTGTTATTAGTTGACTTCTTAAAGAAGGGACTAAATATTAATTATATTATATTATTTTTATCATTTTATTTTTTAATAATTTAATAGCGAAACAATTTAAGTTAAGATGATAAAACAAGTTTATTTATTTTGTTTTGACTCGTTCTATTTTTAATTTGTTAAAAATATAATGAGATAGATTATAGATATCAATTCGTATCACCAAAAAGTGGATTGACATACTAGTAAGTTAGTCTATCAATATATTTTTTTATATTAATTTTCTTAAAAATACATCTTTAATCATATGAATAATGTGTAAGTTTATACTCATTAAATAATATTTTTATTAGATAAATCATTATGTTTTTATGTTAAAATATCTAATTATAATAAATATTAAATTTAATTAGTTAATATATTTATAATTTAAATTATAATATTATAATATATTTATATATTTTAACAAAATAATATCAAAGATATAATATTTTTAATTATATATATATATATATATATTTATATATAAATATATTTTTTTAAAATTGACTAAAGAAACAAAAAAAGGTTGAGAGTTAAAACTGTCAATTAAGCTACTAATTTTAAGATGAGTTTACTTGCTGAACCTAACCAAATTTTTCATCTTAATTTTAGTTTTTTTTTTAATGAATTTTACTTTGACGAAAAAAATTCAACATATACCTAAGACGTCTTTACTAATTAATGATATTTTTTATATTAACAAAATAAAAGAATAAGAAAATGAATGTACCATGTGTTTAGTGTTGTTCCGGATTCAAATTGATCGGCTTGTGTAGCATGCAGTTGAAAAATATTGTTATTATCAAGGATGAGGCTTGAAAAATAATCTTTTTCCTACAAAATAAATTTGAAAAAAAAATATATCAAATGAAATATCATAAAAATGTGAGAATTTTTATAGCCTCTCTAAGCTATATTTATATTTACATGATTATTTAAATAAACCTTGGACTCCAATTGTTTGTTAAGATCTTCCAATTTGTGCACCTGCCAATATACATAACCAATACAACCTTAAAGGTATCATAGAGAATAAGAATAAATAAATATTTTCAATTTAATTCACGAGTCAATTATTTTTATTTTGCATACCTTTTCGCGTAATTCATCAGCTCGTGCAATGAGTTTCTTTGTCTGCAATTTCAAAGTAATTTTAGTACACCAAAACAGTTGATAAAAAATGTGGATTGTTTTCACAGAGTTTTGGATTTTTTTATATTTTTTTTATTAACAAAATTGAGCAAAGAAGAAAATAAGGTTTTAAGGTTTAGTGACATTACTTGTTGCTGTCGAGTTAGTGCGAGTGTAATGTCTAGTTGTTTTTCAAGGCTCTGCAATTCTTTAAAGCTTAGTGGCTCAAGATCTTCTCCTTGAAAATGCCTTCAAACACCAAAAAGAAACTCTGTAAAGAAGCATTCAAACATATATATACAAACCATTTTTCTTTCTAAAGTATATAAGGGTGAAAAATTAAGAACCACTAAGTTTTAAAATTTTTCACCTTTGTGTCCTTTCTAGAGATTCGTATTTCGCTCTTAATTTCAAGAATTCATGATATGAACTCTGCAAGGCACAGTAATATTAATATACATGCTAATTAAGAGTGTAACATAAAAATGCTAAAATAGTGTGTTGATCGTATTTGAAACTAAACTCTTTCATTTTCATGAAAAAGAGAAAAATACAATTCATAATATTATTTATCACATATGAACTAGACTAATTAAAAGTATTTTAATAAAAAATTAATCTAAGAGATAATTAAAAAATATATTATAAAAATGTTATTTTCAGATAAGATAAGAAAGAAATTGTACATAGGAAAAATAAGAGAAACCTGTGAATCGAGTTCCGATGAATCACCAGTCTGTGACTTGCTGTAACGACATTGGCGATACCTCTCAATGATTTTGTTAATTCTGATCACATAATTAGGAAAAAAAAATGGTCATTATTAATTGGTTAATTTCCCTTTCTTTAACTAAGTCTCAAATCATTTAAGTACACATGCATGTAATCCATGTTGCTAATTACCTTGTTGAAGATTATTTATGTATTAAAATGAATTAGGTCATTCATGCCACATTTTTTTTTATGAACATGGAATTAATCTGTGCATGTAACGGTTAATTATCAACATGCAAATACATGTTATATGGTTTAATTAACTTAGTTGGCTTCATAAAAATTTATCCTTTTCTCAATGCTTTTGTTTTTGGGACACTGTCTCAACCTCCTTCACAAATATAATCTCATATCATCTGAATATTCAAGACCCCTAACATAAAGCATATTTTAGTGCTTATGCATATGCATGTGTGTACCAGGCATTATACTATAGCCCACGAACTTCAAACAAAGCATCAAATGTTGGACCATGTCTTTTTCTCTTTTCTTTTGGTTGCATACCCCTTTTGAGGGTACCCCCCAAAAAAATAGCATCATTATTATCTGATATTTGAAAAAAAAATTGATAAAGAACAAGATTAGGTATTAATCAGCTCAAATTAACGTTTAGATTGGGATTCCTAAATGATCACGAATTGCAAAATGATAATTATGAATGCATTCATAGCACTCACACTATGATAATCAAGCTGAGAATATGACTGTGCAATCAATTTCCAATAAGGAAAAATATGAATTGAAGAAACAAGATCTGAACGACTGGAACTTCAGGTAGTCCAAATATGTTACTAACATGAGAAGATCAATTATTTGCATAGACTTTAGAGGTTGAACTTAACTCCAAAAATTAGTTTATGAAGTAAGTTTAAATGAAGGGTAACCCATAGAAGCTGAAATTTATCAGAAATTATGAATTTTGTGAGTGGTTTTTTCTTATTTTATGGTTTTCTTTTTCTGATTCTGTAGTTTCTGATAAATTTAAACTAAGAATAAGGTTGTATTAGAAAGTAGGTTGGTGTTACTCTTTTAACTAATTTGATCATATATCTTAATACAGAATTTGCATTACCCCATGTGGTAATTAACCATGCATGCGCAGCAGCATCTGATGGGAAATTCATTTAAGAAAACAAAAGAAAGATGAGAGAGAGAGAGAGAGTGAAAGAAATTACTCAGTGCTGCTGTACTGAAAAAGCTTGCCACGGCTAGAAAAGATGATAAGGGCAACTTCTGCATCACAGAGCACAGAAAGCTCGAAGGCCTTCTTAAGCAACCCACTTCTGCGCTTCGAGAACGTTACTTGACGATTGATCTTGTTCTCTATTCTCTCCAGAACTACCCTTCCTCTTCCCATGCTTTCTCTCTCTCTCTCTCTCACTCAGTCACTCACACAGTAAAATAATAACTACATAGTTCTAAATTGCACTTTCTTTTCTCTATTTATATATTCAACTGCAGAAGGGTTAATAGATAAGAAAATGCATAAGGGACAGCAAAGATAATATGATCAAGATTCCATATTCTACTTCTATCGCCAAACCTAATGACCACGCTTTTCCCCGCAATATCAGGTCAAGAACTCATCGTGAAGCTAAAGTTTTTGTAATGTACTAACTACTACTAATTAGCATTATTGTCTCTGACGTTGAAATATTGCATTCGTGTAAAGTGTAAACCATAAGTTGAAAATGAGAACAACTCAGAGTCTTCAAATCAGCCACATAAAATTTTTCAGCTTAACCAGTTTTCGAGTTTAAATATGAACATGTTACATGCATTAACTACCAAAACAACTTTGTTATATGTTGTAGCGTGAACAAAACTATTTTAACAGAAAGAATACATGTGATAATTTTCATTAAAAAAATTGACAAGGTGAAAATAAGATGTAACTTTTTTAATCAGGATTAGAAGTGAGCACAAGACATGTTCAGAAAGTCAAGATTTTAATTATTTTATAAGACATAAATTAGAACAAATACAAAGAATACTATGAGTCAAGTGGGGAACACTTTATACAAATCACTTCCAATAACTTTATTCTGTATAATCGATTGGACTACTACGCAACCAGAATCATAATAATGTCACCACAATTACATTTGCAAAGACGTGTTTGATTACCAGCTTCAACCTTCATTTTTCTGTCGTAAGAACCTTAACATGGCTAAAGAAATCTGTTGGATTCTCATTCAACAGCATTTCAACATCTTTACAACCACACTCAAAACTTTAGGTGTATTATTTTGAAGAATATATGCTAGAAAAAAGAAGAGAAGGAGAAATGAAAAATAAATCGTTTGCATGCGACAAAATGGTAACCTTGGATTTTCTCTTTTCCATTATGATGCTTTTCCTTTATCAAATTATATCCACTTTCTCCGACAGAGACAGCCATGCCAAATATCTGTATTTAGATTCTGGAAATATTAATATGTTTTTAACAAATTTTAATATATGTTATTACAGTTAAAAAAAACGATTGTTGTTGGTTAACTATATTAGTTTAATTACTATTCAATACTACTCATCACATAATTAACAGTAAAAAACATCGTAAAACAGAAATGAAGAGACATTATTAACATTTCACTTTATATTCACCATTAATTAAGACAACGAAAGGTGGTTTGTATCAAAGAAAGGCAATAAAAGGTGGTACAGTAATACGTGTCGATCAACCTGAATAGAATTTTTCGTGTTACCTTCGTTTTCAGTCATAATAGCCATTGAAAATGTGTGTGGCATTGTTTTCCATTTGGTTAACAATGTTCATCTTTGTTGTCATCGATTCTCAGTCACATTGTCACTTCAATCTCATCTAATCTATGAGGCAATTTCTACTTTTCTTTTTTTCTTTTTCAACTTTACCCTAGATGTTGTTGGACCCGAGAGACTTTTATCATTTGGATTCAATTCCACTGAACTTGGCCACGTTTCAGAACCCTAATGGCTCTTTCCCATGCTACAAAAGCTGAGGTTCACTTCACCTTTCCCCAGTTTCCTATGCAAAAGATGTTTATCCATTTGGAACTCGACACCTTGCAGGCTCACAAATAGTGTTACAGAGCAGGGAAATTCAGTTTTTATTTTCATTTTCATTTTTCAAATTATTTTGTTTATACTTTGTTGTCACCTATGAACATATTGTAGATGAAAGTTGGTACAAGAACCCTTCAAATTTATATTCTCTATCATTTTTATTCTCATCATATTTTGAAAAAAAAAAAAGACTAGGTAGCAAGCTATATTGCTGCATTAAATTTTTTTTTTAATTATCCTCTATCTTTAACAACTTGAAAAATGAAGTTTTTTAGATGTATTTGACATTTAAAATCTAAATGGTAACTAACATGCCCTCATGGCACTTATATAGTTGCTAATTAATTTAACTATTTTATAATAACTTGAAATTAAATTGTAACCTAATAACAAATGAATGGTCATTATGTAGTTAAAATATTTTTTTTTCACACAATTTAACATATTTATGAAAAGAAGACAAGGCAAATACTAAGTTCACTTCAGCACTCTTGCATGTTCTTACTAAACTTGAGTGGAGTGAAAGAAAGAATAATTTTTTTTAGAAATGGGGATCCACTCATAAAGTGTAAATTTAATAAGCAGGTTCCTTCCCCATTTTTTTGTAGAAACATTATTTTTTTTCCAGAAAAGATTCGATTATATCGATCAAGTTAAATTTTTTTTTTTATTAATGTTTCAATAACCAATAATGGTTGATATTTTGCACAATTTCATTTGTAATGGCATTTTACATCACTTTGAATGGCAACATAATTTCTTTAAGTAAATCCATGGCTGAACAAAGAAAGAATCTGAGGAAAAAAAATGTATATATCCACTAGATGATGGTAGTTCCAAGAACTCACAAACAGAGTATATTTACAATGTATAATATGTAGTTTCTTTGCTCATTAAAAAAAAAAAAAAAAAAAAAAAAACCTAAAACTAGAAGGCTAAAGGAAAGAAATTCTACAGGTCAACTGAGAATGCAAACATATGAATAAAATGAACAACGTTGGAACATTTTGGTTGGAAGACCACAACATAAAATAGAATAAATTTACAGGAACCAACAAATTAAGGATCAAAACTAAAATTGGAAAAATCATAAACTTTTAAGCTTTAAAATACAGGAATAAAACTAAATTTACAATGTGTTTAACCTAAAACATAAATGGACTTCAAAGTATATGTATATATTGGGTTGAGATGAAGAGAATATATAGGTTAAATGGGTGACGAATGAATATTTTTATTAAGGACAAAATTGCTGACAGATAAGGCATCCTACGTAGAGAAAGGACTTCAAGTCGTGGTTGCAAGAAAATCAGAAATAAGGGTTTGTGATTCCGAAGGTACACATCATGACCCTTAATATATTTAATATATGATAAGTCAAAATTTCAAATTTATTATTATTGAGAATTTAAGTTTGAGATTGAAATCTTATATTAAATAGAAATGAAAAAATTGAGTAATTTATAAGTGTGAAAAATCCATAACTTAATATTTTAAGATTTTGGGTTGAAAATGATGTCATATTCTTTTATATATGGTTGACTCGGGTCCTATTTATGAAAATCTTCCTACTGTTAGCCTCCTCAAAAATACCAACACTAATATCAGAGTTCATGATTCGTCCAATGACAGGCTAATGTGAGAAAGACTTATGACATATGTCATACTCATGACTAAGAAATGTAATACTAATGTGAAAAAAGAAACCACACTTGAGAGGGAGATGTTGAGAATTAAAGTTGAGCTTAAAGTCTTACATTATAAGTGAAAAAAACTTATAACATAATACTTTTGAGTTGAAGGTGATACCATATTATGGTTAGTTCGGATCCCATTTGTGAGAATCTCCCTATTAGTCATCTCGAAAATACTCAACAATTATTATTGAATATTTTTTTAGGTAATAATAACAAGTTTTATTTAAATATATTTTTTATTCCTTTAAGTGAAACGGGTTTTTTACCTTTTATTTAAAAATAAATTTTAAATAAGAAAAAAATGATTTTATTTTTTAATATTAAATTTGAAGAATTATATATAACTATAAAATAATATTTTAGTTTTTTTTTATAAACTGTAATTATTTATTTTTAAATTTAGAAAAGTTAAATTAAATTTATTCAGAATTTCAGAAACTAAAATATAATTAAATCTTCATATAATTATATACTTATTTACACTTAGGCAGCACGTAAAATTTATTAGGAGACAAGATTGAAAGGTCAAGTTTTAATGATAATATAAAGGATAAATACTGTGCCAAATATGATCATCACGCGTGCGTGATGTTTAAGCAAAAAGTAAATTTAATTTATGCAGGAAGAATTTTAACAAGATAATTCATTCGTAGAAAGAATATCATAAAACAAAATATGTTGTATGGATAAAAAGTTTTAAAATATATACATTTTCAAACTTCATTAGAGTAATTTATTATTTAAAATTAAATTTTTTTCAAATTTTACTTTTAAAATAAGAATTGAAAATTTTATATAAAATATAGTAGATACTATATTAGATACTACTATAATTTTGATGTAATACGGAATATGTCTCAACTTATTTATAAAATTGTTTTTTTTTGTTTTTTTTTTATATTGATTGTTTTTCTTGATATTATTTTATCGAGATAAAATCACTTTTTTTGGTGTACTTGATGCAATTGTGAATGTGAATTTTCATAATGATATTTGTTAGGAATCAGAGTTACAATACTTTTTTTTTTTAGGATAAAATAATAAATGAGAAACATTAATTATTATCCAATATATTAATTAAAAAAAGAGAAAACAATAAATAAGAAAATTCAATTATTATATAATACGTTAATAGAAAAAAAAAGATTTTTAATAATTTTTAAGATTAACAGTATGCTAGAAAAAATAACGACTAATATATAATTTTTTTTATTTAAAACTTTTCTTCTCACATTTTCATATTTCCTACCTTAAAATGTATGAACAATATTGATGTGACTATTTTAAAAATGTTAAATTGTGATAATGAAAAAAAGTGCAGCAACTAGTGAAGTGCTTGTAAATTCAAAGAATTTTTAAGTATACTAATTTCATTCAAATTATCCTACCCTAGTTAGGTATCGAATGATTTATTTACAAATTCAATTAATGCAAACTAAATCAATGACGTGATCTTTTTAAATATTAATTATCATGCATCAAATTTTATGATGTGATTTTATTCAGTTTATGTGAGTAAATTATAATAAAATTTGTACTTTCAAGAATAGAATTACGTGTGAATTTCTTCATAAGATTATATAATTTTTTTTTATTTCAAAATAAATTTATACTCGTTTGCACATTATGATCTTATAAATATTATGAAATTTATACTTTTAATAATGCATGATGCTCAATTATTTAGTCAAGGTTTCCAATATTTTCATGAAGAAAAAGTTATTGTGCTTCCAAAACATAAATGCCTTTTTTATATTATTTGTTTTTTTCTCTTTAAAATATATAAATGTTTTCAGAAAAAAAGTATCAATTCACATTATTCAATTTCATTATTTGCATTAGTTTTTTTAAATTTATCTGCACTCATTTCTTTAAAACATTAAACCAAAGATTAACTCATATTTAAACAAAATTAATATTTAATCAGTATTGAAGCAAAAGCAAATATAGTTGACTGCTAACGGAAACCCAAAGGCTTACAGGCCCAGAGAGAGTGAATGTGATCCAACCCAAAAGCCCAAAATAAACTATAATTCCCAATTATTTGATTTTTTTTCATTAAATATTTTTCCTTTTTCAAGATCTTTACTTCAAATATTCATAGATTATATGTTTGTTTATTGGCTAAATCCCCCGAGAGGCTGTTATCTCTTCATGCTAGTTGGATATCACATAAAACTTTTTATCATCACACTATCGTAGAACAAAATATATTTATTTTTCAAAAAAAAAAAAAATATATATATATATATATATATATATATATATATATAATTACTCTTATTTTTAAAAATTTAAGACACATAAACTTCATTAAAATTTGAATTGTTAATTATTTAATAAAATAAAATGTCTTAAAAATGTTTATTTATTAAAAAAAGTGAAAAGTAAAAAGTAATAAAAAAATTATCCAATAAAAAATATAAAAAGATATTATTTTACAAAATTATTATTAATTAAATAAACGATTATTTATATGTATATTTATATTTATAATTTTAAATTATATATATATATATATATATATTAATTATACAAGTGTCATACGAAAAATAAGAAAACAATTATAAAAATAAATCATTAGTTTAATATATTTTTTAGTTTTTTAATGCGATATTATTAAATTTAAATATTAAAAAAATATTTTTATAATAAAAATATTTTATAATTAAAAAATACTAATATTTATTTATTTATTTATTTGGTATTTTTAAAATTAAACAAATTTTTTATCTTCTAATTTTGTAGGCTCTAGAACCTTCCAAAACATTGAAGAAAAGGGTTTATTCTGTAGTCATTTTATGTTGTCACTCTGGGCTAAAATTCTTCTACTGTTTCAAATTGGGCCTAAGGTGCAAGTCCATTATTGCATTGCCTAGGCTACATTATTTGTGCCACTTTTCCACTTTTGTTTTAGTTAAATGAAGAAATAGATTTGAAAAAAGATAATTTTAAATTAAATTAATTTATTCTTGCAGTTTTGAATGAGTATGTGAATATTATAACATATATGACATAATATCGAAGTAAAAAATATTACTTACAAAACTTAATCCTTTTCTTGACAAAACTTAGATAACTTCTTAAGTATTTTAATGTTGTTTTAGATATAATATAGTTTCATTTCAACAAACTGTGTAATAAAAGTTTGAATATAAAATAATGTAAGTTATAGTAAAACTTCATTTCGTATAGAAAATGATTTTTTTTTCTTTTTTCTTCAACTTTCACATGAAAAATTGGTTCAAAATACGATTATTTGTTACAAAAAAGAAGATGGATTTTTCTTTTCAATTAATGGTTCCTAAGCTACAAAGAGAAAAAAGAGAGTATAACAACACATAATCTCTACTAATGAAATATTTTATCATAAAATACTAATATAACTTTTATTAGACTTGTATTATAAATTAAATAGATTATTTATATATAATTTCCATATATTACAATATGTTGATCAAATTATAATCAACATTAGTCAAGTTATAACACTAAAATTATACAAACAAGAAAATAATGGTAAATTAATTATTTAAATAAGAATTATCTATCAAATTTATCACACACACAATATTACATAATTATATTTCATAATATATCGATATATTCCACATAATGAATCACTTTTCGGTTAAACTTCGAGCAAATATATTTCAATCTCAAGAATATATAATACCATCATATCATCTTATAATTTATTATATTAGTCATTTTCTTACATTTATAATAAATTGAATTTATTTTGACTAAATATAATTATGTATTTTTTATTTGACTTTTGTCTACCCTTTTAGTCATTACTTCATTTTTATATACCTTTTTTTTTTTACTAATTCTTATTTTATTGAATTCCTATTTTCACGACTTCAATTTGAATATATGGAATATAAATTTGGAATTTAGCCTTATTTTTTAATGTTTTTTAAAAGTTTAGATAGAAAACATCCTAAAAATTTGGGCAAAAATTTAATTACATTAATTTTCTCTCGTCTCGTTTGAGTAAAAATATATTTATTTTAATGATATTTAAGTTGTTTTGACTCTCATTTGAGTAAAATTAGTCTTATTTGAATAGAAATTAAGTCAACTTGGCTTTCATTTGAAAAAAAAAAAACACTCTTGGTTAAGCGAACAGTTATCACCTTAAGTGATTTCTTTCATTGTATTACCTTTACTCAAATGACACAATTCTCACTTGAGCAAATATAGAGTTGAGAAACAAGATTTTTCCCATTTTCTAGTCTTTTCCCATCCTAATACATAAATATACAATTCATTTATACCACAATTATGCAATAGGAACATCATATAATATCAAAACAATATAAACATATCGTTATACTTTCATTACAACACAACAAAACATATATATTTTATTTTCATACATATTATTACTTAAATAATTTCCATACCTGAATATATTAAAAAATATTATATTGTTATAAATCATACAAGAGAATGTAATATTATTTATATGTTATTCAACTTTTTTATATATTTATCGTGTAATTCCAACCTACTCGAAAATTCCAATAATAAGACTTGAATATTCTTCTTTATACAATTTTTTATAATTACTATCTATCTAAAAATAAAAAATAAATTACATAAAAGAATCTTCTAAAATTTGTATATAATCCAATTTTAACTTATTACAAAGTTAATTTTAATTTTTTTATAAATCTTTATTGAAGTACTCTTCATTACATAACCTTAACTATTAACTATATTTCTAAAACATACTAGGATTAGTAGATTGTATTCCAAGCTTCGATTTCGCTTTCGGCTTTGAGCATGTTGAATGAATTTCTTTGAAAAAAGCAGAGACTCACCTGCAAAAGACACTTTGACGCTCAAATCGATTTTTAGATAAAAAAGTAATGTATTTGAGAATGAGTTATACAGTGAGATTTACTCCCTAACTGGGTCTCCTTATTTAGAACTCAAAAGATAATAATAGTCTAAAAGATAATAATTAATAGTCCAAAATATTAGGTATCAGACAAAAGCATAAACAGATACAACTAAAATAAAAAGATGAGAAAAACACCGACAATAGACAAAAGAGTAATTCTACTAATGAAAGAAATCACAATTCTTTTCTCTACCTCCAAGGAGGAAACAATAACACCCTCTCCTGGAAATAAAGAAAAAACAACTCTAAGAGAACCTAAAAGGAGAAACTATTTTTCTCTCTTAATTTATCTCTCAAGTACTAAAGCAGCAAGAGAAAGAAAATGAAGTGATTTTGGTACATTTTACAAGGTAAATACTTTTCTCCTTTTATAGTAAGAAAAAGAAGCACCAAACTAAGATTTTCCTGATGTTGGACTTCTCTTCTCACAATCTTCCCCTTGAAGATTTTGATTAAATTAATCAAATCTTCACACCATGCTTGCTTTATTCTTGTTATCCATGTTGTTTATTTTTCTGCTAGGTCATAGTAGGATCGACTCCATACAAACTTGTGAACACTAATCAGCTTTGTCATAACATCTGTTAGGTTCTCATTTGTGTGAATATTTTGCATATCCACACTACCCTCTTCCATTACTTCTCGAACAAAATGATATCTTATTCCTATGTGTTTTGTCCTGGAATGAAAGGCTGAATTCTTTGCAATGTGCAAGACACTCTGACTGTCACAATACACAACAATTTGTTATTGTTTGTGCCCTAGTACCTCCATTATTTTCCTAATCCAAATAGCTCCCTTACATGTATGGGTGGCTGACATGTACTCAGTTTTTGTGGTAGACAGAGCTACAACATCTTGTAAGTTGGATCACCAACTTACTACCCCTCCTGCAACTGGAAACACATAACCAGTAGTAGATCTCCTTTTATCCAGATCACCTGCAAAATCTGAATCAACATAGTCTCTGACAACTAGTTCTAATCCTCCATAATATATTGCAACACCTGAGGTTCCTTTAATGTATCTAAGGATCCTCTTTATAGCACTTAAATGCTCTCCACCAAGGTTTTCCATGAAACTACTAACTACTCTCACTACTTGTGCAATGTCTGGTCTTGTACAAATCATGACATACATAAGACTTCCTACGGCTGATGCATACGATACTCGAGACATTTTCATCAGCTTCATTGCTGGGACTCATACTTAAGGATAACTTACAATTGATAGGAAGTGGGGTGGAAATTAGCTTGCAATCTTGCATGTTGAAGTGCCACAAGATTTTCAGTAAGTAATTCTTCTGAGAAAGCCAAACCTGTCTATCTTTTCTGTCTCTGTGAATTTGCATCCCTAAATTCTTGTTTGCTGGTCCCAAGTCCTTAATGTCAAACTCCTTAGCCAACTGTGCCTTTAACTCTTGGATTCGATCTATGTTGGGGCCTACTACCAATATGTCATCCACATACAATAACAAGATAACAAAATCATTATTATCAAACCAATTGTAGTATGTACAATGGTCTAAGCTTAGTCTACTGTAACCAAGACAAATAATGAAGGAATCGAATCTCTTATACCAACATCTGGGTGCCTGTTTTATACCGTATAGAGATTTGGTCAACCTGCAAACCAAGTTTTCTTGTTCTTTAAAGCCTTATAGTTGGATCATATAAATTTCTTCTTCAAGATCTCCATGAAGAAAAGTAGTCTTTACATCCAATTGTTCAAGATGTAAATCAAATGCAACACACATAGCTAGGACAACTCTGATGGACTTCAATTTGACAACCGGCAAGAATATCTCATTGAAATCAATACTTTTTTTTCTGAGCACATCCCTTTACCATCAATCTAGCACGATATCTTTCTACTTGATCATTGTCATCTCTCTTGATCTTATAGACTCATTTGCAACCAATGAATTTTCGACCTTTCGGAAGTTCCATAAGATTTCATGTCTTGTTTTTATAAAGAGCCTCTATTTCTTACTGCATTGCAGTCATCCATAGAGAAGCATCTAAACAACTCATAGTCTCTTGAAAAGTTGAAGGTTCTCTTTTTTCATTTAGAAGACAATACACATCATGACTTGCCATCACATATTGCAAATGCCAAGATGGTCTAGCTTTTTCTCGTGTTGATCGCCGGAGATCTCCATTACCAACCTCATTTGGCTTTTGAACTTCGTGCTCCTCTTCTGACTCAGACGAGTCATTCGATGACTTCTTCTTTATCTATACTATAATTGTGTCCTTTATCAAGCTGTTATTTGTCTACTCACTTTTGCAATTCATTTTCTGCAAAGACTACATCTCTGCTAACAACAACCTTGTGGGAAGTGGGATCCCATAGGCGATACCCCTTCACATTGTCAGCATAACCTAAGAAGATACATTTTTTGGATTTTGGATCCAATTTTGTTCTTTCTTGAGTGTTGTACATCACGTACACAGAACATCCAAAAACACATACGGATGAATAATCAGTTGGTTTAACCTTTCCATAACTCCATTGGTGTGCTCAATTCAATGACAGTTGACGGTGACCAATTTATAACATAACAGACAATTTTAACCGCTTCTGCCCAAAAAGACTTGGTTACTCTAGCTATTTGCAACGTAGCTCTAGTTCTTTCTAGAAGAGTTCTATTCATTCAATCTATTATACCATTTTGCTGAGGCGTATTGGGACAAAAAATTGTCTGGTAATACCCTCTTGCTTACAAAATACTAAAAATTCTCCGTCTACATATTTTCCTCCGTTATTTGTCCTCAAGCACTTAATTCTTTTCCCAGTTTCAAGTTCTACTTGTGTTTTGAATTCTTTGAACTGTGAAAATACATCTGACTTCTTCTTGATAGGGTATACCCACAATCTCCTAGAGTAATCATTGATGAACGATACAAAATATTTTTCTCCTCCGAGGGATAGTACCGGCAATTCTCACACATCAGAATGAATCAAGTCCAATATGTGTTTACTTTTAGCAGTCACTCTAGCAAATTGCAATCTATGTTGCTTGCTTATCACACAGTGCTCGTAGAAGGGTAAACTAACCTTTTTAAGCCCGGGTAAGAGATTACGTTCTGCAAAGATTTTCAGACCACATTCTAACATATGACCAACTCTATGATGTCACATGATCACTGGATCTTCCTGACTTGTTACCGCAATTGATGCATCCGCTTCTTGCAACGTATCTCCAAACAACACATACAAATATGTCATGATCTTCGTTGTCTTCATAACCACCAAACTCCTCTTCACCACCTTCAAGATTCCACCTTCAATATAGATCTTACACCCGAGGTCATATTATTGTCCAATGAACAATAAATTCTTCTTTAAGTTTTTCACATGTCGTACCCTTTGAATTGTGCGAATAGTACCATCATACATTTTAATTTTGACGATACCAACTCCAGTAATCTCCAATGCATGGTTGTTTCCCATGAAGACAAATCCACCCGAGAATAGTTCATAAATGTAAAACCAATCTCGGTGCAGAGTCATGTGTCATGTTGCACCTGAATCCACTATCCACTTGTCATGAAACTCCTTTTCACCATTAGAGCTAATTACTATTTCACTCACCATAATATCTCCATCTTCCAAGGTACTTACAACATAACCTTGTGAGGTTGATTCTTCAGAGTTGTTTCCTCCATTCTTCCTCTTCCAACACTCTTTTCTCGTATGTCCTTTCTTGCCACAAAAGTAGCATTTGATTTTAGAACTCTTCTTACTTCAAGACCTCGATCTATCATTACTCGAGTCACGTTCTGTTGATCTTTCTATCATCATTGTCAAAGTCTTTGCTTGTTTGAAACTTTCGCCCTTACTGATTCTCCTGGATTCTTCTTCAAGAATAATTCCAGCGACATCTTAAAGTGCATATTCCCGCCAATATTATTATTTGTAATAATTGATTATGAGTTGATCATACGAATCAGGTAAACTCTGAAGTAGAAGCTCTGCACGCTCATTTTCAACTATATTGAAATATGACACTGATAGTTAGGCAAACAAGGTATTCAAATGGTTGATGTGGTTTGTCACTGATGTGAACTCACTCATCCGAAGATTATAGAGTTTTCTCTTCAAAAATATTCTTATGTGAAGTGACTTCACCTCATATAGTTTAATGAGGATATCTCCTTCGCAGAAGTCTTCTCCACAACACTGGATAAAATTGAATTTGTCATTAATAAGTGCTAATTAGCAATAGTATTATCGTTCATTTCTTTCAATCGTCATTCATCCTTGTGTTTCACGGTTATTTCCATAATTGCATCAATATAATTGTCCTTCCTCAAAATTGCCTTTATCTTTAATTTTCACAATGAGAAATTACTTCCATTGAATTTCTTTCTCATATTTTGTTGTCATGGTTCCAAAACCGACCTATGCAATCCTCACTATGAATAGTATTACCTACTAGAACAATAACGGTACACCGTGAATCAGTACATCAGGTAAATTCCCAAGAAAGAGAGGTGGGTCACTAATGAACCGTGAATCAGTACATCAGGTAAGTTCCCAAGAAAGAGAGGTGAGTCACTAATGAACACGTTTAAATACCAATTTTTTTCTTGCCAAAACTTTTCCTAGACATGCACTATCACACTACTAAATAATATCTAGTAACAAGAATAACTTTTTTCTAATGTGGAAGATCAGATTAACCGCAACCACAGAACATACTAAGAATTCTAATGACTATGCAACAGAAGATAAATATGACAACCTAATGGCTTTGATACCACTATTAGGTATCAGACAAAAACATAAACACACAACTAAAATAAAAAGATGAGAAAAACACTGACAATAGGCAAAAGAGTAATTTCACTAATTTCTCTCTCTACCTCCAAGGAGGAAACAATAACATCCTCTCATGAAAATAAAGGAAAAACAACTCTAAGAGAACCTAAAAGGAGAAATTATTCTTCTCTCTTAATTTATCTCTCAAGTACTAAAACAGCAAGAGAAAGAAAAAGAAGTGAGTTTTTGTGCATTTTACAAGGTAAATATTGTGCTCCTTTTATAGTAAGAAAAGGAAGCATCAAACTAAGATTTCCCTGATGTGGGACTTTTCTTCTCACACAAAATATAATTAATAAGATAATGTATAAGAAGATAATTAAATAAATAAAGTGATTTTAATGAATTTGGGTTGGATAGATAGTCCTCCAAGCTTAAAAATTGAGTTCATTTAGGAACAGAGATCAACAAGTTTAAGGTTGAGTTAATTATTTCATTATGTAAACAAGTAATATTTAGTTTAAATATGTTTATCCAATCAATCATTATTCAGTTAGACTAGGATATATTCGTGAAATTTACTTAGTAAAACCTATTTTATTTATCATGCAAAGATAATGAATCAAACTTTAGGAAAATGAGAGAGGAGTTCAAGAAGATCGTCATTTGAAAATCAAAATTTCGTTCATTTAGAAAATGATTTACATTTGTCATGTGCGTGTAGTATGATTATAAAGTTACAAATCGTCTCGTTCATAAATTGTGTAATTGTGTTAGTCAAGTATGCAAATGTTAGACTGGTGACTTCGATTAGAGTTTTTAACACACAAATTTTGATAACTTATGCACTCGAATAAGGTATGTATATGATTCCAAGTAATATAAACACAGGTTTTGATAACTCATAATTGAGTAAGACATGTATGACTTGTGTGTTCCTAAGTAAGGTAGATGCATGTTTTGATAACTCATATACCTGAGTAAAATATGTATAACTTATGTGACACTTGTATGTGTAACTTGTGTGACTCCAAGTATGGTAAATGTAGATTTATGTAACTTGTGTTGAAAGTCTTCATGACAAAGGTTTCAAGTAAATAAGGTAGGATAAATTTATGCGACTTCGAGTAGGATAAATTTTATACTTGTATAACCCCAATTAAGGTAACATATGATTAGAGTATGTGAAAAATTATATATTATGGATCATTGTGTCAAAAGTCTTCATAACAAGAATTTCGGATAAACAAGATAAGATAAATTCATCCGACTTTGAGTAAGATAAATTTTATAATTATATAACCCAAGTAAGACAACAATTTTATAGAAGGTCATCTCATACAAAATAATCATTTTATATTCTTGTGATTTCAAATAAAATAATGATTTTATACTTGAGTAATTTCAAGTAAAATAATAATTTTATATTCATACAAACCCGAATAAGATATTTTAAAAAAGTTTGAAATTTGATTATACACACTTAATCATATAAAATTAACTGAAAAAACATTATTATTTATTTTTATGTTATAATATTATATTTGTAATTAATATGATTTAATCATATTTTCTTATTTTATCATATCTTCTTCGAGAAATATCTTTCATGAAACTCTTCTTTTTAAGAAATTTTTCATCAGAAATAAAAATAGCAAATGAAATGATGTCTAAGAGCGATTTAAAGAATCATTATTGCGTGAAAATGGGTTTCGTTTTGGCTCACTAATGTTCAGGTACCACTGTTTTGGTCGTTCCATTAGAGGCATTGGAGGAGAAGACGTGCAGGAAAAGATACACGAAAATCAAATGAGATTAGGGTTTCTTTTTCAATTCATAACTTTTTGTGACATCCACAATATATAATAGGAAAAAGATATCTTTCTATTACTTTTCTTGCATCATTATATATCTGCTGAATTGGACTGCTTTTTGGGTGTAGAAAGAATGTCGTAAGGTTGAATTTTGTCACATCAACATAGAATGGAATTGCGATTACTCCCTCCCACATTGTCACGACCAGATGCAGAAGGGGTTAGGTGCAATGGGTCGGTTGAAAAATTTTAGTTTATCGAAGAAGAAAAATATATGCAAATATATATTTTCTTAAAATCAAATATTAATAATGAAGTGTTATTTTAGCTTTCATGTTTCAGTGAGTCTAATCCAGATCAGATTTTGCAAGATCATGTAATTATAGCGGTGCACATGAATTAAATTTTTAAAATATCTAATAAAATATATTAAATTTAGATCTACGTTTATTTAATTGAATTTAAGTGTAATTTAATTTAATTATTCAGTTTAAATGAAATGAATAATCTAACTAAGATTTTGATTTAATCTATTTTAACTTGACTTTTATGTTTTGATTTTAGATTTTAAAAATCCAAAAAAAAATCTAATTTATATCTAATTCGAATCCAATTAATTGAATTGTATTTAACATAAAAATGTGAATTTATGTTTAAAATAAACCTATTAAAATAATTTGGATTTAGATAACTAGGATTAAATTTAAATATAAAATATTTTTCTGGATACTTCAGTTTGCTCTAAATATTAAGTATCAAAATAATTTTAATAACATAAATTTTATGTAATAGAAAGTAACTTTCCAATATAAATATTAAAAAAAACATGAATGATGATAATAAATATATACAAATTAAATATTTTTTATAAAAACATATAAATCTTTTAAGTGATAAGGTGATATAAAAAAATAATTATTTATTTTTCATATTTACTTTCCACGTGAGAATCTTTAATGGAAATTGTTAAAAAGAATTATTTAAAAATAAAAATAAATATTTTATTATAAATTTCACAAATAATTTTTTTAAAAATAAATACAATTATTTAAAATAAAAAAATTTATCAAATTTTAAATCACTCGTATATAAAATTTATAATAAAATATTCAATTTTATCTGTATACAACTATTACTGTTACAAAAAATATCAGAGATACCTCTCATAACATCATTTTCATATTTATTGCATAAAATATTCACCTTATTCAAGTTCTTGGTGAAAGAAACTTATAAAATAAGTGAGTGTTTTTAAAATCAGTATCTAACTTTAGTAAAATAATATTTTTTATAATATAATAAATATATTATTAATTTATTAATAATAAAAAAATATTAACACAAAGAAAAACAATTAAAATAAATTTTTATATTGATTTAGCTAAATTTCAATTTTTTTAAATTGATTAGACCGACCATTTGGTCCACCACAAGAAATTTTTAGATTAGTTAGGAAAATTTGCTACAAAATTTATTTTTCACTAATTTGTAGCTAATTAGCTATGGAATAGTAAATGAATGAAGTTGTAGTCAATCTGTAGTAAAATAGCTAGAAGATAATATTTTTGTAGTTATTTTCTCACTTAGTAGAAACATAATTTAGCTAGAAATAATTTTTATCATTAATCCCTAACTATAAATATTAACTATGTTATATTTTGAAGCTATTTCTTAGTTAAATTATATAACATACAATCATAATTAAATTGTAATAAATTTATAGCAAAAAAGTAATTATAAATTTATTTTTATCAAATTTACTATATATATATATATATATAAACTTATTTTCTATATCTAAAATAAATTATTTTGAAATAATTATAATTTTTTTGAAAAAATATCTAAAAAAAATTGGTAAATTTTTAAAATTATTTTCTGTAAATTTTTTATAAATTTAAATTTGTAGGAAATATTTAATAATATTTAAATTAGTAAAAAAATTTATAAATAATATTTTTTTATAATTAAAAAAAAAAATTTCATCTCACTTTCTTATACCTAATCCCCTTCTCACTTTTCTTTGAAACCTAAAAGTTCTCACGCTATTACAGACGTTGTCACCGCTATCGTTGCCGCCACTGCCACAGTTGTTGTCACCGCTGTTGTTGTTGTCGTCGTTGCTGTTGTCGCTGCCACCACTGCCTCTGCCGCTCACAGTATAGTTTTGGATTAACTGCATTTTTGTGATTTTCCTTTGTCCCTCTCTTCCTACGTGGTTTATTTTGGGCCTAGTGTTGCAATGCCTACGATTTTGGGATTCCACTCAAGATCAAAGGATGGTCCCTAACACATGAGCCCACAAGATGTTCTGATCATTGCCATGTGTTGTAATCTCAACAGTGTTTTCAGTACCTTTTCTATTTTTTTATTTAGTTTCCTTTTCAGATATTTCCTGGCTCCAATGCTGGTGTGGTGATTCATGGGAGCAGGTTTTGTTCACCCTTCACTTTGTTGCACACAAGAGCTGTAGTTATTGAGTTTCTATCTGAGCTTCTGTCTATCCCTAGCCTTGTGGTTTTGAAACCACTAGAACAAATTCTTTCCCTCTATCCTGCCATAGAGAGAAAGGTGCGTGGTTCCTTTTGTGTCTATTCTAAATATGGTTTAATTTTTTATCGAGTTTTGATGATGTTTGAGAGTGTTGCTGTAGTTTTTTCATATTTATAAGTAATGCATCAAATCTTTGTTCCCTGTTTGTGCATGTTGTAGTCGAATAGATTGTTGTTCCTTATCCACTCTGTTTGTGCATGCCACCCTGTTATTAACTTTTAAATTATTTGAATATAATGTATTTTTCCTTATTCTTGTCTTAGCTGCTACTTCCATCCATGAACCATCAACTGAGGTTGGCCAATCAACTAGTGGTGGTCAATCAACAACCATCATCCCACCAATTGATGTTGACCAATCAAATGTTGTTCCAACGTATGATAACCCACAATCTACAGAGAAGCCTTCAAGTGAAAATTCTCATAATGAAGTTGATAGAAGACTTGTTATATCTCGTGCAACGAGTTAGTAACCCATAAGTGGAGCTAAACTTAATTATTAGTTATTTATCTTTATATTACTAAATCATAATAATTTATATATTGAGAATTTTAAATTGTAGGAGGAGGTTTGGTCCTGATTCATTAACTTCGAGATATTATATTTGAGTTACTTATGAGAATGCCAAATCCAAGCACCAAATTGGAAAAATTATTCTATTGATATGAAAGAAAATTTATTCAATGATTTCATGGTTAGTAATTATTGTGTTAAAATACTTAAATAGTTTTGCTTTAACTTTTGTATTAAATAATAAATTTATCTAATTTTTATTGGTGTAAAACAAGTATCGTTTTTCATCAACTTATGATAAGAGTATGACAAGAAAAATTTGGAATCGACATGCATGGATCGATATTCTGACTCTTTAGCTAAGGCAAGGAAAAAGGCAAAAGAGAAGACAAATTCAGATAATATTGAAGACTTAAAGGGTTTTGGACTAAGAAGTATAGGAACAGAGATGTGGGATGGATTAGTAGACATATAGGCAACGGAAGAATGAAAAAGAAGTCCATTGCAGGTAAGGCCAATAGGGCTGCCAAGCCTGATGCCATGATGCACACAGGAGGATCAAGAAGCTTTGGACAACACTTGAAAAAAATGGTATTCATACTTTATACATTTAATACATTGATCATATAATTGTTAATCAATATTGATTACTAGTTATAAATTGAATATTGGGTTTGATGTTAGTATATTAATGTTTGAATCTTGAATTGTAAATTATTTCACATGAAGAAGAGCACAAACATCCTATTTCTTATGGTGAATTATATATCAAAGTTCATAAAAAGAAAGATGATGAATATGTGTCTAACAAAGTAAAAAATTCCAGTGTAAGTGTGTATATTTTATAAATATTAAATTTTGTTTATTTATAATATTGCTAAAATATTAATTTGATGTAGGAATCGTATAAAAATGCTATGACTGAAACATATGGGGAAGTTACATCAAATCATCCTATAGTTGATTCCGATATTTGGATAAAGACTGCTGGTGAAAGTAAAAAAGGTAGAATTTATGGTATAGGTCAGAGTTTGGATCTTGGTATTTCACATGTTTCATCTTCATTAGTTGAAGGTCCCTCTTCTCGAAATCTTACCACACCTCTCACTGAAGAAATCACTACCTTAGCTACACAGATATCTAGTTTGCAAGAGCATATGAAAACATAGTTGCAGGCACAAACCGATATGCAAGCATTGATGCAAGCACAAATGAAGACATAAGCGTAAATGCAAACACTCATGCAACAACAAATGCAAGAAGAAATGCAATCTTTCGAAAAAGATTTATTATCTTCCTTAAAGAAACAATAATGAAAACGTACTTTAAACTTTGTTTTTATTTTTAATTGTGTTATACAAAACTTTTTAGTTGAAATATTATTTTTGTTATATTTTAATTGTTTGAAACATCATTTTAACTATGTTTAAACAATACTTTTATATTGAAAGTTGATAAGTTTGTCTTCTTTTTTAAGAATATGAGTAATAATTTAAATGTTAAACATTTGATATTATAATGTTATATGATACATTAGCAGAAATATTTATTACGCCAATAAAATTGTGAAAGATTAGCTATGGATTAGCGAGAGATTAACTACTGATTAGCTAGAGATTAACTACAGGCTAGCGAGAAAAGAATTTTGATAAAAATTGTGAGGGATTAGCTATGAAATAGCGAGAGAAACATTGCGAAGGATTAACTACGGATTAGCGAAGAAATAATTGTGAGGAATTAACCACATATTAGCTAGAGATAAATTGTCAGGGATTAGCTACAGATTAGCGAGAGAAAAATTGCGAGGGATTAACTACGAATTAGCGATAGTGAAATTGCGAGAGATTAGCTACGGATTAGCGAGAGATTAACTACGAATTAGCGAGAATGAAATTGCGAGGGATTAGCGAGAGCGAAATTGCGAGGATTAGCGAGAGAAAAATTGCGAATGATTAACTACATATTAGCTACAAGTTTTGGGAGATCAAATTAGCTAGAGATAAACAAAACTTCATCATTTAAATTAGCAATGGATTTAGCGACAAAATTTGCTACAAATTTGAAAAAGAATACATCAGTATCTAATTAGCTACTTGGATTTAGTTACGGACTATTCCATAGTTATTCCGTAACTAATCTATAACAAAATATACCAGCGAGAGATTAGTTATAAAATAACTACAGAATGTGTCATAGCTAATATATAAAATTCTTATAACGATCCAATTTTAAAAATAATAATAATTAATTAATTTTATATTTCAAAATTATATATAAGATAAATCAATAATATTTATACTATATAAAAATATATAGCAAATCAAAGTAGGTTTTAATATTTTTTCTTCATTCATTACGTGATAAATCAATTTGATGTAGATTTTCAACAGTATTTTTATATTATTGTGACCAAAATATTAAATATTTGCCTCTAAAATTTATATTATTTATATTACTGTAACCAAAATTCTTTTATACATGATCTAATTCAATTCACTTTGGATGAAATAGATGATTTAAATCATATTTTTTATTAAAAATTATAATTTTTATAATAGACTATATTAATAATTTACATTTAATATATATATATATATATATATTTAATTAATATAATAATTAAATAAATAAAATAATAATTATATTATTATTTTATATCTTTTGTTAAATTAGGTTAAATAATTTTTTGGAAATATGTCTCTCAAAATTTTGTAATTTATATTAATATTTATAATTTTAACTATTTAAATTATTCTTAAAGCTTAGTAATATATATTAACAAACTTCCTTAAATTTAATAATTATTAAATATATTTATATATTTACAAATTTAACGACATATTTTTTTTATATTTTTTAATCTTTTTATATTTATTTGTTATTTATAAATAATATATTATTTGACAATTATAATAAATTTAAAAATAATATTTACATTGAAGACTGAATTAGGTTAAGATATATCACAAAAGAAATTTAACTTCAATTAATAATAACTTAAATTTGTATTATTTAATTATGATTGGAAAAATAACATTGGAAGCACCCAAAGACTTTTCTTTATTATTATTGTTGGGAAGAATGACAGAAGAGTATGAGAAATCGTAATAATTATGGAGTGACTTGTCTGGGTGAAGGACTTATAATTTGATGGTTTTGGCTTTGCATGGTTTTGTCTTTTGAAGACACGAAGGAGGCCAACTATGCTCATTATGGAAGATCATCGATGATGGAACCTTTTTCTTATATTCATATAATTACATTTCATTTATTGCTTCACTCACTTTAATTTTCATTTAATTTCACATAATGTGTTCTTATATATAGTTAAATATCACTATATATAAAACGATAACATATTAACATTCAAGTTAAGTTGACTTCGGTAGCTCATAGAGGATCTCATGTTAATTATTTAATTATATAAAAATAAGAAAAAGAAAAAATTACAAAAACTTGTGAAGGAACCAAATCAAAATTCATTAAAAACTAGGTGAACCTACTCTTCGAAAGCTCACTTGTTTTTTTTTTTTTAATTATTAATACATTTAGAAATTTGACGGTGGAAATTATAGAATGAATAGAATCACATTTAATCAAATTGAAAATCGATTTAAAAAAATTAAAATTAGATAAACAATTTTTTTATTAAATTTACCTTTTCCATTAACAGCGCCATTTGATTTAATATTCGTATTCGTAATCAAACTATTATTTAAATATAATGTTATAAATTTATAATTAATTATTAGCTAATAAACATATGCAAACTTAGAATTAATATTCTTGAAATTTATTTTATAACTTAATTATACTTTATATATATGTATTTATTATACGTATCATGATAGTAAATTCGTATTATTATTTTTTATTTTATTTTATTTTTTTCATATAAAATATTTAATAAGTTTTATTAAAAAAATGTTTTATAATTTTTTTAAAATATTTAAAACTTATAATAATAAAAATTAATTCAAACTACATTATAAAAATTTTAATTTTGTTTGAATTATGACAAAATATATTTTTTATACAATAATTATGATATTTAGTTGTTTTTAATATAACTAAAATATTTATTTTAATTTTCATACCATATTAATTACTTTGTTAAAAAATTGTGTGTGTGTGTGTTGATTTTAAGTACAATAAGTTTCAATTTCATTTCGTAAATGTATAATATTCAAGTTTCTGTTAGAAAACTTAAGATATATTGTTTTACTAAATAGTACTTAAAGTCATATATATTATTTAATAATTCATTTGATATAAAATTAATTATTTATAATATAAACACAAAAATATTTCTCATAATTAATGTATGAAAATATATTTTATCCTTTGAATTAATTTCAGTATTATATAAAATTAAAATTGAATCAAATTAAAAACTTTTATGATTGTTTTGAATAACTATTTGATAAAAATTCAAAATTATTTAATAAAAACTAAATCAGAAAGGGATAAACCCTTTTATATGTGATTTATAATTTCGACTCAAATGTCATTAGAAGAAACATTACATTTAGTTTTTTTAATAGAAAAAGCTAATTTCAAAGAAATTACAATTGGTTATTATTTAGTTTAGACTACATATATAATTAGATTAAAGATTAAGTAAAATATTATATTTTATAGTTTAAAAACAATTTATTGCAAATAAAAAAAATTAAAATATCTACTTTACACGGAAATTTCCTCCGTTAACTAAATTATTTTTTAAGTGAAAAAAAAATGAAGATGCTCTGACAGCTTCAGTAAGCTTGATGTTGGAAAATTAATAACAATAATAATAATCTTTATTTTGATTATAACGATCAAATATAAACGTAATCTCGTATTGATAAACATGTTGTAAACCGAATACGAAAGTGTACCTGAATTAGTCATAATGATGATGTCTTTGTAAAACATTATATATTGATCTTATGGTCTTCTACATGAAAAACATCTATATTTTCCTATTGATTTTCTCTCTTGATGGGGATAGAAAGAAAGGAACAAGAATGAAACTTACGTTCTGTCTACGTGCTCCCAGAAGGGGATCATGACCCCTTAAAATAAACAGAATTAGGTTAGTTACTTAAGTTTTAGTATTTTAAATTTGGCCCCTCATCAAATTAGAAATTACTCTCTACACAATTTTATTTTCATAACATATACCTTTAGTCACAACTTTAATTTAGTCAAATCACTTTATTATTTTGTTTAATAAATAATGACTCTAACACATTTAAATTATACATCATACATATACATGACCTATAATTTCCTAACATTTAAAACTTTGATTAGCGCATAATAATAGAAAATCAGGATTGTAAATAAGAAATGATTTTGTATGCAAAAATAGTTACGATTAGCATATGGTAGACAAATTATCTCTGAACCTGGATTAGTTTCAACTTAAATCATAAATAAAATGTTTTATTTAAACCATTTAATGTATGCAATACGGTTATTATTATTTTTATAGTTATGTTTTGTTTTAGTTATTACAAGATGACAATAGAAATTATTTTATAATTTTAAAATGTATGATTTTAAGTTTGGAGAACTAATTTTAAAAATGTAATAATAAATAAAAATAAAAATAAAAATAAATTATAAGAAGAAATTTAGGAATAAGAAATTAAAAGGGAATAAATTGTGTTGCAGATGATGATAATGGAGGATCTGATGGTAAGGTCAGCTTTCCATATCCAAAAACTGGCCAATCACAGCTTTCCGACCGCTTAATGTGGTAACTGCGTGTACGACTATCATCGTGTCACCTTTTATTTATACATATTTTGACAATTGTTTTAAATATAATTTTTTTAATAAATATTTTATAATAATAATAATAATAATAATAATATAATATAATAATAATTATTATTATTAAAAACACACATATAATATACTTGTATTCATATTCTATTTTTTATTGTAATTTTAATAATATTTAATATATGTTAATAAATTAAAATATTAATATTTATGTATAAAATTATGAATTATTGAAGATAAATAAATATAAAATAAAATTAATAAATAAAATGAAAAATAAATATTTTTTGTATTTATTATTTTATATTTGAGAAAAAAGATTTTAAAAATTGTATAATTAAAAAAATAACATAAATATATATTATATTTTTATAACTAAAAATTAATTATTTTTATATATTATTATTATTATAACGTCAATAAATATTTATTTTGATATGTTTTTCATAATTAAAATATTTATGACCAAAATTAAATCATATTTATTTTATTTTTATTGATTTAGGTGATGGTATGCATCGACTTAGATTAATATATTATGTTCACGTGTATGTTTCAAAAAATAATTATTATTTTTAAATAAAAATAAAAATAATTTTTTTAATATATATATATATATATATTAAATTAATTTGATAAAATATTAACTTAATTTTAAAAATAAATATAAAAATAAATTTTATATATTTATTTATTTTTAGATTTAATAATTAATTATTATTTTAATAAATAAGTTATTAAAAAATAATATATTTTTAATTTTTATTTTAAAATTAAATAGATTTATTATTTTATAATTATTATAATTTAAATTTTAAAATATTTTTATTTTTTAATTTTATTTAAATATTTTTTAATTAATTAATTTAATGTAAATACTTTAATAAATATTTTTAATTTTTAAATAGAAACATTAATTCATTAATCCTTTAACCTAACATAAAATAAGTCTTGATTAAAAATAATAATTTATTTTAAAATGTATGTTAAATAAAAGATCAATTTCAAGTTAGACCGGGCTGGACGGTCTTTTTGAAACTTCAAATTTTAAACTTTAAGATCTCATCGTATTATTCGTAAAGATTGGATGTTATGATTTTTTTTTCTTTGTAATATTGATACGGTTTTTTTCGTTTATAACATTTAAATTGGAGATTTTATTTATGAAATATACCAAAGCTTAATTAGCATTATACTAATTTTCTGCATGTCAAATATTTTCGTACTCTTCGGTACTTGATGTGTTGATACATTTGAATATGCTATATCACTTTAAAGGTGATACTAATGATGATTAATATTTTTTTCTTAATTTATCAAAATAGTTTTACAATATGAAATACACAACATAAAAGTAAAATAATTTCAATCTGATATTTTTAATGATATCAATGATCTTGAAATTCAAACATTTAACACTAGAAAGAGTGAGAGTTTGTTTCGTTGTAAAATTCACATAATTTATATTGATGCGACGAAGGATAGTTTGTAAATACCTCTAATCTTAAGTCCAAACTAAAATTATGACAAAATCGCTGAATCAAATTATATAATATAACAATCTTAATTATGTCAACATATCAACAACTTTATATATTTTATATCAAACTTACTTGTATTTTTACGTACTATAAATTTGTAATGTGTACACTATAATACTTTAATTTCTAAGACATAAAGATATAGTAAGAAAATTAAATTCTTATTCATTTATATATTGATTTTTTTCTATATAAACGTGAGATTATGTTTTTCACTAGAATGCAATACACATGTTACATACCTGGCATCTTTAAATGTCCAAACTTTGATTTTATTTTTTTCTTCCGCATATAGTTTGATTTATTATAATTGATTAATTAAATATAAATACCTATTTGTAAGAAAAAACAAAGAGAAATGTTATTTGTAAATAAATTTCATATTAAAATATAACAAAAAGAGACATAAGAAGATAAGATGGAATATAAATAAAATGATTGATATAATAGAAAACTATAAAGAAAAAAAAGGCATAATAATATAACTCGATAATAAAAACAAGATTTCTCTTGTGAAAGTAAATGTCTTCGCATAAATCTACAAGATGTATTTTTTATGAAACTTTTCTTTGTATTTGTTTGCAACGATCAAATATGAAATGAGAAAGATTTTAAAAGTGTTTCTTCCTTCATTTATACAAAGGAAGGAATCATATAAAGGTAAAAATGGAGTCTGTTATTTCTTTAATCCATTCATTTTAGAGGAAAATAGAGAGAAACTGTTTTTATGTTATTAAAATTTGAAATTATCTTTTATTATTATTAAAAATATGAAATGATACTTATATAGTTATTCTTCTTCTTTTACTTTAATACAATTAAACAAGATAAAATAAAAATTTTGTCTTCCTTTTTTTTTCTCTCACCAAAAACCTTAAAATCATTTAACTTTTTTCTCTTTCCATTTCATTTCTTTTCTTTAGCTTTCTTCCTTTAAAACCATCAATTCATTTTTTGGGATGATACAAATTTATGATCAAACTGATATGAATGAGTTTGTGATTGTCCAGCTTGATTAGGCATGTGGCATGGGGACTATTGTCTGGAATAAGGATAAGAACAAACAGTTTTTCTCTCCATTTTTTTAATATTAGACAGGACAGGATCATGCTCTTATGTTCAATCATGTTTTCTTTTTCGTGATTTAAACATCAAAACAATTCAAATTACATAGATGCGTAAAAATGTTTATGTTTTTAGGTTCACCCAAAAAATGTGGCGATAATAATTAGCTAGTTTCCTTTGCTCTAACCATTTTCTCCTTAATATTTTATTAGTTAATGTATGATTCGATAATTTTATAATGCAGTAAATGTTTTGCATCAAGATAATAAACCAGTTATTGTGCACGTGACATTTTATCAATAGAAAATTTCATTTTAATATAAGATAACTTGAGATAATATTAGTGTTATATTAAACTATAATGGCATTTCATTTTCAAATTTTTATCTCAGAAACTAAAATCTACAGAATAAGTGAGATAAGATATTAAATTTGAAGAACCAACACAGTATTAAGTGTTGTATGGATGTATCAAAGTTTTGTGGTTTACTGTGTGTCAGATAATATGTGCATGGAATTGAATTCCACTCATGACCGAAATCACTGTATATGGACTTGACTTTGGTACTATTTTTTTTGTTTTTTTCAAAATGTTAATTGAAGTGGGAAAAGTGAGAGTCACTATCTGCTAAAACAAGTTGTAGATCGGTGTGATTGTAGATTCATGAGGGTGATTTGTACCTTCATGGTGATGGAGGTAGTGCAAAGGCACTAATGTTGCAGCACTCTAACCAGGCACACTTGGATGCCAGAGTCTGAAAAAAACAAAAGAGAAAAAGGGAAGAAAGTAGACACAGAAGTTAAAGAAAACGACACAAAAATGATGGGCATGTGGCTTAGGGTAAAGTCATAGGCTATGATTGGCTTCCATTAGAATATGGGTGCACCTTGTTAGTTCCTAATGCTTACATGCATTAGTGTAATTTGTCAAGGTTTTCCTTTGTTAATGGAAAGGAACGAACATCATCAAGCTTGAAAGCAACTTGGTCATGTCCTTTCCCCTTAATAACACGACAAATACTTGTAGTATCATTGCAATCAAGTTGACCTTTTTCTTCAAACTGTAAACCAAAATCACAATGGGGATTGTCTATGCCCCACAATTCCATTCTCCCACCAACAAAAACTGATGCAGACATGCAAGGAGCAAAACTTGGTAATCTTAGTGCTGATAACAATTGGATAGAATGTGATTGTGACAAATCCTCCCTCAATGAACTACACTGTTTATGGATGAATCCAATATAAACTTTAACTCTTTAAAATACTAAAATTACTGATAACTCTTACAAATCTAACGATCAAAAGTATATATGTCATCATATTTAAGAAATATGCTTATCTGTCAATCATATCATACCTAATTATAGATGTTTCTTAATTGCTAAGATCCAAAACTGAAGAGCATGTCAATGTTGCTAATCTGCATGATACTATGACAACTACACCATCATGTTAGTTGCCTCTACAAATGGACACGAATGTTGTGCTTCTTCTGTCCCTCTTCTCCACCCAATATCCCTTGTCTTCTTGTGAGGAATGTGAGATTTTGGAATTCAAGATAAGTTTGAGAATTTTTCGGGACCAATGTTGGCTACTAGGAACTTGGAAAGACAGTGAGAGAATCTAATTATCAGTTTCAACGAAAAAAAAAAGAAAAAAAAAAACATTTTAGGTCTTCATCACACGTGACCACTAGATTGAGACTCTGAAACGCAACTGCAACTGAGTTGTTGCATTTTTTGAACAATCACAAACACCCACCCACATTCTTTGGGATACGAATTTCGTAAAGATAACTTGGAGATCAAAACAAAAGGACAAATCCATGAACAAATGCTAGTGGAAGCATGATATAAAATGGGAGTTGACGGATTGAAAGCGATTTAATACTTGCAGGTAACAAATTAAGAAAGGTTGACCAAGAAACAAATAAAATGATTGATACCAGGATTACATCAACTAATAGTTTTATAGATGTCTGAAATAATTAGAAAGAAAACTTGTTTTTCATAAAACATTTATTAGAAAGATGTATGTGATGAAAGAGACTCTATGATAGTAACTTCATTTGTAGTTTACTACTAATTGGGACACCATTAATTGGTTTGGGTGAGTTAACTAAGAATACTAGAGATTGATTTTCCCTAAAAGTTGAATGACATGATGAGTGGTGTAACCAGATAGAAAGCCAACATGATTTGAATGGGAAAGTTAATGGCCTGATTTGAGCTTGGTATGCTATCACTCAATCTTTTTTCATTTTCTCATGAATTATTAGATGATATTTATGAATTGACTTGATTTTCTACTCAGTCCCTGCATATTAATTGGCGAAATTATTATGTTTGTTTCCTACCACTTTTGCGAAAAACCTTACAGTTTTGCTACCAGAGATTGTATCCATGCAAATTTATAAATTTTTGCAGTAAGAGCTTTAAAACTTTTAAGAAATTTCCAAGGTAAATTGTATTTTTTTTCTATGATTAATAGGGTATTTTCTTACAAATAATTTTGAGACGAATTTATAAATTGTCTCTTTAATATATCATTTTTGTCATCTAAACTTTAATATTTATATATATATATATATATATATATATATATATATATATATTTCAGGAAGAGATTGTGATAAGATTTAACTCAAAGTATGGATGAATTTGGACATGTAGTTCGAATCACTCTTGTGTTCTTGACAACAATAATATTTTGAGAATATATTGATTTAGAGAGATAAAATGGCATATAATGTCAAAAAATTTAAAGCCAACTTTATAGGTTTTCTTATTTCATTTGTCATTAAGTATTCTATTTTATTTTCTGGGTTAGGAGTTATTTAATATTTAATAGATATTTATTAGAAATGAAGATATATTTAATTTAATATTATAAAATTGACACAATAAAAAAAATTATTTATATCTCTCGTATGTAAGATTTCATTGTATCCCTTAGATAAGTTATATAATGATAAAGTTTACAATTGTAATTTTATTATTATATATAACTTATATAACTAATGGTGAAATATATTTTTTATTTCTTTACAATTTTTCATGTTTTATTTTAGATTTTTAAAACATTTGCATATACTGTTTATCAAATTTTAAAAATACTCTAATTTTTTAAAGTATTCTTTTTAAAATTATAAATCATTAATATTAATTGTAATTAATTTGAGAATAAAAATGGAATATTTTGAAAGTAAAGAAATAGGTCAAAATTGTTTTAAAGGATTAAAATGAATTTGACCCATTCTATTAATCTTTTTTCTATGACGACTATATATTTTTTTTTTGTAAAAGTCAACTACGCATGATTGACTTGAACCTTATTGCTTGTGAGTGAATGCAATACACACGCCTCAAAGATTATAATGACAAGTGATTAATTAAGTCTTAATTAAGAAGAGTAATGATTAATTAAGATTGAATGAAATGTAATTATTATGGTCGGTGAGGCTTTTGTTTTAATTTTTAACTTGTTATATTTGTCGACCATAAACCATGAAATTCCTATTAAGAATAGAATAAACCCTCAATCAATTCATTTATGCTCGCGTATTGATTGAAGAACGATGATTATATGATTGAATCTAAAACCGTAAAAGTCTTACTAACACCATAACATTACTACATATACGTGATGTCAAGGTACATTATTTGTTTGATGAACTACATATTAAGAATTCGTTAATTAGTTTATACCCTTTTAAAAATTTGTGTGGAAAACTATTAAATATGATTCTTGAATATTTTATCCATATTTTTGCTAAGTTGTAACAAAACCTCAAATAAAAATACCATTATCATTATGTTCCACAGAACATGAGAAAATATCTTCTATTCATCCAATTTTCCTAGTTAAATCTTACCAGTTATATATATATAGATATATATATTTAAGTGTGCTTTTTAAAAGATATTTTCAGTCTCTGGAATATTGAATAACTAATTTAAAAGATTAAATTTTATTTTAAAATTCTTATTTTAGTCTTTCAATTTCATTTAAGAACTAAAATTATAATTTTTTAATTTAATATTTTTTTTAATTTTAAACACTAAAATCATAACCTCCATATATATTTTAGAAACTAGAAATATAACATCGTATAAAAAATATGAAAGTTGAATAATAAAGAAGTAAAAGAATCCACAAACTCATTCTATCATGTTTTTTAATGTGTTTACTTGTGACCCATTGCTGCACTTATGTCCATTAATTGTTATTCTTATTATTATTACTTTAACCAGTAATACTCACTACTGCAAAAAAGGCTTTTTACATCGGTTAAAATGGGCTTTCGACGTCGGTTAAAGCGGCGACATAGATACGGGGGTCATAGAAAGTAAGACTTTCTACGTCGGTTAATAGGAACCGACGTAGAAAGACCTACTTTCTTTGAGCTATTATGATCGGTCAAAATAGTTATGATCGGTCATAGAGCTATTCCGATCGATCATAACCGGTCTACGATCGGTCATAGAAGGACTTTCTACGTCTGTTAGTCAGGAACCGACGTAGAAAGTCTTATTTTGTATGAGCTATTCTAATCGATCATAATCGGTTTCGACTGTCATAATACTTTCTATGTCGGTTAACAATTATAACCGACATAGAAAGTCTTACTTTCTAACTTTCTATAACCCAAGTATCTATATCGGTATAACGAATCCGTTATTGTATGTGTTATCAATGTCGGTTATGCCTATAACAGACATAAAATGTTACACTTTCTACGTCGGTTATGCCATTAACCGACGTGAAAGTACTTTCTACGTCGGGTAATGACATAACCGACGTAGAAAGTGTTATTTTTTTAAAATACCTGCATTTTATTTACGAGATGCTACCTTTCTTCGAGTAGACACTGTCTATTCATCACGGTTCCAGACAAATAACCACAGATCCAGATGCAGACGGATATGCACAGTTCATATATAAATTTGCTACGGATATATATCCGATACAGACAGAGTTCGATTGCAGACGAGATATGTACATATGAAACACATTGAAATGAATATATGTACAGACAAATCCAGTTCTACCCAGTTGAATAAATTTCCTATGAATATATGTAAATTTCCTAACTTAAATCAATTCTATCTAAATTGTTACAAGTTAAATTTCCTATGAAGATTGAATGCTTAAAAGGAAAGAAGCCCACTGCTCTCTGATATCGTCTAAGACTTCAATCTTCATTGGAGATGAGTCTGTAAATTCCTACATATTGAAACATTTCAGATTTAGAAACCATTTACATAATTGGCATATTTGACTTAATTATAGTATATTTACCTCCCTCCATGAGCCCATAATATTTTTGTCTACGATGGTGTGCATGTGCTTCATCACATAATACCCGCACTCATGGCTTCCGGTTGCCGTGGACACTACAAGTTAAATACATGTCAGTTTAACTTTAAATGACAAATTGAACAATAGTAAGAGGTGTTTGGTCACCTTTGGTGCAATATACGTCAACTTCTTTCTAGCATGAGATGGAAGACCTTGCAACCTTAGATGAGCTTCCAAAGCTCTACAAAAGGACAAATAATTTTGGTGTAAGTAGTGCACATATGATACAACAATTAAAAAAACCAAACTTACGCGTCTATGTGCTTTCTAATATCCAAATCATTTGCTTTCTTGTGTAATGAACACAAGAGAATCACAAGAAATTGCCGAGGAACAATGATTATGAGCCGCCAATGACCCCTGCACGTTGAAATAATATTAGTAAAATTTCAGTTTTACATAAATGTGCATTAATTTATAAGATGTATACTTACTGATGCAAGTAAGGTGCTAAGTACACTTCTTTGCCCCAGTTTGAAATGTCTCTATTAAGTACGTTTGCACCTCTTCGACTTTATTCCCAATGGACTCGAATGGCAACAGGGTCAACAAATCCATAGAGAAAGCGGATCTTCCTCTCAACACACAAACGATGTAAATACCTTCAACATTGAAAATAAATAAAGTTATAAAATAATGTACCAGTGAGAATATAAAAATATATGTAAATATACTTACAATTCCCAAAGCTGCAACACCGATACACATAACATATCGAGTACCAGCGAGAAGATCAAAAATATCCCTTTGGAGTAAGAAAAAGGGATCGTCTTGGTCCTGCATACGACTTCGGGTGGCATATCTAACTGTATGGGAGTGGTCCCGATAGTCGCTGCCGATGCACCGAGTCGTCTGTAAAGCGAGATGGTGGTGGTGGTGATTCATGCACAACTTCCTTTGCTTTTTCAGCCTCTTCCTATACAAGTACCAAAAATCAATAACATTAATATACATCAACCTATCAAAAAATAATAAGTACTATCGTTCAATGCATAAATCAACCTCGTGCATGTGTTGGGATGGGTCTTGTTAATGAAACTGGCCATAAGATAAAATGGCCAGGTGCCTGTCCCATTGTTTGAACCTCTTCGGTGGGAATAGGGATTGAGGCAGCAGCATCCGGACATCTACAACCACCACTCGATCATATCATCTCCAATACTCGGTGGTGGATGGTTGACCCCAATGCATACATTTTCCCTAAGGTAAACAAAGGATAAAATATTTTAGACTATATAATGCGTAACAACTGTACCAAATACATGTCAAAGATATAATACATACCGTATGCCACCAAATGCTCGGGAGGACCCGCAACATACAACTGACAGTTAGCAGTGTCAGTAAGAGCAACCTCTGCCCCTCTATCAGGAGCATCACAACTCTCCTTTGTGCTGACATGAATCGGGGATGCCGCTCGTGCGGGGACAGAAGGTTGAGATGACAAAGATGTCAACTCTGCTCGCATTGAGCTCAATAACTCTGCCTTCAAGTCAGAGTACACCTCATCTCGAATCTCCTTCCTAATTTGTTGTTTGAGCGACTCAAACTCTTGCTCATTCAGCTGCCTCAAACAAGGAGTTGCCACGGGTGGGGCACCAAAGTACTGTCTGAGGCCCACCCCTCGTCCAGCACCACGAACACGTCCAGGATGCTCTGGGGTACCAATGACCACTGCCAATATATCCTGACGGCCATGTGGGTGGAATGATCCCTGAGTGCTCTGCTCAACCAACTCATCCTACAACACAAACGAATGATTTTTTAGCAAATACAAATGCCTATTGTAGTATAACATATATAATTAGTTTAGGATATGCTACTTACAATACGTTGAGCAACAACATTAGTTTGCTCAGATAAGTAATTCCCTGATGAGGTCTGGCGAGCTCTCTTCCATTTATCATGGCGTGAAGGGCGGGTGACAGAACTCACAACCGAGTCATCTGAAGGTAGACTTGAAGAAGTCTCCTTCAGCATCTTCTCCTCCAATTTCTCATAACCCCCACGAGACAACCTGTGGGGGTGGATATTCTACCATTGGACACAATATCTTCTTAGCATCATAATTGCGGGTTGACAATGTGTTACCTTCAGGGAGCATGTCACTCAACAACTCAAGCAATTCTGTGAAACTTTTATCAGTCCACCCATTCTTTGCCTTCACATTGAACAATTTTAGTACCGCCGACAATCGTGTGAACTTAGTACAATTTGTATACAAAGACTCTTTTGCATCATTGGACAACTTCTCGTACACATGTGTGTGTTGGAAGGCATCTTGTCCAAGCTCACGAATCATTTCCTCTAGCTGATCATCCATCTCTAGATCAACTTCTTCTTTGTCTTCTACACTTGGCATGTTTAATAATTCACCATGCCATGTCCACTTTATGTAACTCTTTAGGAAACCATCACAAAGAACATGTTCCCGAATAACTTCAGTCGGTAATCTTCGCTCATTCAAGCAGTTAACACAAGGGCAATAGAATCTTCCATCATTATCCGGAACATTCATCTTAGCAAATTCAAGGAATTGTTCTACTCCACTCTCATATTCATTTGTTGTTCGTCTATAATTGATCCAACTCCGATCCATTGTTACAAATCTAATTTTCAAAATCAAATTAGCTACGTAAACACGAAATAACTACACTATAATGCCTACACGAAATCCAACTCCACTCTCAAAATAACTACATTATAATACAAATCTAATGTTCAAAATCAAAATCACGAAAGAATGCCTACGAAACACATTCAAATGACTAAACTACTTACAATACATCTCTAAATTAGCTAAAGGCACCCGTGATGTTTCCCTCTCTTGACAAGCATTATTACTTACTAGATTCAATACTGTAAACCTACATTGGCTAAAGCAAGCACCAAAACTTACCTCTTGAAGACCTACGAGAGGTGGCGGGTGGCGTGACGTGCGAGCCGGGTGGGGAGAAACGTATCCCGGGCGACGGGCACCGAGTAGCGACAGGCGGCACGAAGCGTTGGCGGGTGGCGTGACGAGCAAATGTGGGTGCGGAGAAACGTATACAAGGGAACGGGGAGCTCTGGTATGGGTGAACTGATGAAAGGAAATGGAGCGTAGGGAGAAACGTACAGGGGAGCTCTGCTATGGGGGGGAAGTGATGAAATGAAATGGAGCGCAGGAGGAGGGTAAAACAGAAGATACTATGTCGGTTGCTCTAACACCCGTCATCAAAGACACTTTCTACGTCGGTTAAAATTTACCCGACATAGAAAGTTCACTTTCTACGTCGGGTAAATGTTACCCGACATAGAAAGTTAACTTTCTATGTCAGGTAAATTTTAACCGACGTAGAAAGTGACCTTTCCACTTACTATGTCGGTTAAAACTTACCCGACATAGAAAGTTTATGATTTTATTACAAAATTGCCACCGCGCCACATACTATGATGGGTGGATTACGACCGTGATAAAAACCCGTCATAGAAAGCTATTTTTCCACTAGTTCTAATAAGTAAAGTTTTATATGATAACAGTCAAAAATAAAGTTTTATATAATAACAGTCGTAATTTTTATTCGGTATTAAAGTGTTACTTATCTTTTTATCAGGACGATAATTCTTAGAAATAAAAATGTTGATGTTCTTAATGTATTTTTTCATTATAATCATATTCTATTAATAATAAATAAGAATTATTAATAAAGTACTCGCAACTAAAACATATGTTTGCTTATGGAATCATAAAAGAAAATTAAATTATATATAAGTTAAAAATATACCTAAATTAGTTGTCTTGATTTTTTTTATTGAAAATGTCTTTTTTTTTAACTTGTTATTTAATAGTGAATTTATTTTTTTATGTTATTATTCCTTTGTTATTATTTAATATTAATAATATTTCTTTATTCATTCTATTATTATAGATATAATTTTTTATAAATTATAAATTTTATATAAGGACTTAAATCATACATAATTATATTTTTATTTGAAAAAACAATTAATTTTATAAGAGAAGACGTTGATATAACCTTTTATTATTTGCAGAGATAATATAATTTATATCTAAACAAAAGTTATTTTTAAGTTTATTTATTTATTCACATTCCATAATAAACTAAAAAAAATATTTTTTAAGAAAAAAAAATATCATAAGAAAGTAAGTGGTTGTTCATATTGTGTTGATGTAGAAACCGACAAACAATGAAACAACATACTCTGGTAAATGAGTAATGATAGTTATATAATTTTTTTATATAATTTTATTATTAAGTATAATTTAATAAAATAAATAAATAGGAATAGTCTAATAAGAAGTGTTTGTGCGTATGATTATGTGAATTTTAGTAAATTTTATTTAAAAAAATAATATATTAAAAAGTGTGTTTTGAGTTGTGGATCTAAAGAATATATCCATTGAAAGGATATGGAATGTGTGATCTAAAATTAAAAATGGTAATGGTTGTTCGAATTTTGGTACCAAATAGTGATGAACTCTTCTTACCATCCATTTTTATTAATATAATAACATTTAATAAAAATATTTTAAAATTATTATTATAATATTAAAATCAAATTGTTTGGAGAGTAGTTTACAACATTGGATGTGAAGATAGATTTTGCCTGAATAATACAACAGATCATGAGTTCTGAGTTTTGATTGTAGGTTAGGTTGAGAAAAAGTACCCATCTATTTTAGGCGGTTTTAGGCAGGTAGTTGAAATGAGGAGACATATTACTTAATTTATATACACTAAGATTAAAGGTAATATAAAAATAAATATATTATATAATATATTTAACATCCACGTAATAATATAGTAAAAAGATAACCAATAAAATAATTAGGGAAGAAAATTATATGAATAAGAAATTGTACAAAAGAATCAAATATTTATTATAATTATTTTCATGAGAGGAAATATTTTTTTTAAAGTTTTAATCATATATATATATAATACATAAAATTTGGGTTCCGGGGAGGACATGGCATCTCCATCCCATCCCATCTCCTTGATTTCAGGATGACTGATTTTGTTTCTATATTATGATTATTAAAATTTTTAAATAAATAATATTTTTAATTCTTTTGAGAGCGTATGTTCGATTCCATTTAATATTTCGTTCAAGAATAATCTATAAATTAATTATAAAAACATTGTCATAATTAATTATCATATATTATATGTTTTAAAAATTTAGTATATTACGATTTTATTTATAAAAAACATTTTAATAAATTAAAGATATATATACATATATATTATTTATTTTGATACTAATGATATATATATATATATATATATATTTATATTTTTTTATATGTTTTTTAGACAAGTGCTTGACATTAAAGTTAGTATGTGTTTCACATTACCCGTTTTTCCGGAATTTGTAAACATGAAGTGGTGTTGTGTGAAATACTGGATGCAGTACCAAAGTCTTCTTTCAAGTGGTATGATTGTTACAATTAGTCGACTATATTACGTGTTGATGATGAGTTGTACGCTTTTAGAATCATATTCACATTCAACACCTTTTTCGATCTTTTCATTTTTCAAACAATAACCAGTACCAATTATCCTCACCCTCCACATTTTTTAATATAAGTTTATATTACATCTTAAAATGAAAGGGGGGAAACAAAAGGTACACATTTTGCTATTTGAAAACAGTGATCAGATATTTACCCTAATTTACATGTGAGGATAAAAATATTTCTGAACGTACGTGTGAATAATTATTAAAGTTCGGGTACACGTTAATTTGAAACAATCTTGGTGAATTATCGTACCACATGAAGTTGGAATATTTGGACAGCAAAGTTCTTGAAAATCCTCCTTGTCTTAGCATGTAGTCTCATATGATGTCTTTACTTCCATACAACAAACATTGCAGTTTGTCATGCAGTGTCGCACCATTCTTCAAAGCCAATCACAAACCACCGCACTCTTCTCGTTTAGGTTTAGATCAACCAAATATAATTATTTATTAGAATATCAAATTAAATAAAATAAAAATAAAAGTTTAATAACATAAAAAAATATTCATCCAATGATAAAAAATATATAATATTATTTTTAACTCAAAATTTTAAAATATTAATACTCTGTCTTCCGGGTTTGTAAATTAACAATTGTTCTGCTTTTGCATCATTCTAAAATTGAGATCATATTTATATTACTTTTCCTTCTGTCTTTCTTTTTTTCTCCGTCAATGTAAGTTTTCAAATACTCCCACTTTATATTTCCGCCCTTCTAAATTTTCAAACCCTCCCACTTAATAATTTCTTTGTGATTATATTTATTCCGTTTAGAATAAGCGAGATATGATATCTTGTTTGACCTGATAGTATTGATATGGTTAATTATCGTATTTGAAATATTATTTACTTTAAAATTTTAGTTTATTATGATTTTATTCTTAAAATATATTTTATGTTAAATTTTTTATTTAAAAATAAAAATATTTCAGTCTCATATTCATTATTATTAAGATCAATTCTCATATTTGAGATATTATCTTTTTTAAACTCTAATCCATTATAATTTTATCTTTAAAATATATATTTTAAAAATAAAATTATGATAAATTAAAATTTTAAAACGGATAATATTTTATATATAAAAATTATTTTTTAATGATATTATATAACAAAGATGAGATGGAGCACTCTCTAAGAACAATGTTGATATAAAAATTAATCACCACCCATCAATTCTCAAGATATGATACATGCACAATAATTTATATAATATTATTTTTGTGTTTATTAATATCTTCGACACTTTTTATTTTATTTTTCTTTTGATAAATTTATTATATTTTTATTACTGTCATGAAAGGAGGCATTTCCCCATGACCTGAATCTATGATAGATTCAAAGTGAAAATGATTTTTGACTTGTTTGATTGGAAAATGAGGCAAGGTTGAAGTGAAGTGAAACCTACCCACCACAGCAACTCATATTGTGTTCATTGAAGTGTGGTGTTTTGGTGACATGAAATCCTCTACCTCAATATTCGTCATTTTGTTCTTTTGTTATCTTTGGGTGATACCAATAAGCATTTGTCTAATTGTCTCTACTCTCATATTAGATACTATTTTCTCCCTCTTTCTAGTACGAAGCTTGCCATTTTCCAATTGCTTCCCCTGAAAAGCTGTCCCTTGATAACTTTTGTCACAACATGTACCTCATTCAATGCCAATTTTTGCAAGTACTTCTATGTTTTTAATCACCCTTTCTTTTATTATATTTGCTCCCCTACTTTACCTTTTTACCCTCTTCAATGACCCTTTTGTAGTTACTTGTGCTTTTGCCTTTCATAATTTACACAAATTTCTTATTTAAGGTGTAGGGTTTAGGTGAGTTCTGATCAAGTTCAAGAGACATTTTTAATTTTTATACTGTTTAAATGTAACTTAAAGAATACCTAAAGTGTACTTATAAGGAACTCTTCCCTTCTCAGACAAGTCAAGCATGTAAAATGAAGTATGATTTAAAAAACAAAAACAAAAAAATGATAATGTAGCATGTTGTACATGGAACATTGAATTTTTCATAAGCGCAAGACTCATCCTTTGTACTCAGTGGGGGTGACATTAGCATTACTCTCAGTAAGAAAAGCCAAAAACTCATTGGGAAATGCTTTTCAGGCTCCATAACAAAGGACAAATACCATAAGAATTTGAACCATTACTTAATTAATTAGGAAAGTTTAATACTGTCATGATAGAGAGAAGAAAAGAAAACAGAAAGAAAGAAAAAGTTAAAAAAAAATGGAGAGAGATTGTTTGATTTGAAAGAGATGAATAAAAAATAAATTTTATTTATTATCATTATTATTATAACAAAAACTTATTATTGGTATTATGGGTATCTCATAATTGATTACTCTCTTATGTTATCTTTGTATGTACCTTTAACTGTTTTTTTTTCTTCTAAATTAAATTTACCTTTATTAAAAACATATTTAGGACTTAAAATATAAATAAATAATATTTCATCCACTTGTTTCATTATTCTAATTTTAAATTTTATTATTTATTTTATTGTCTTATATAATTATAATATTTATATTGATTAAACTAATAAATTAGTCATTATTTATTAGAAAAGTGAAATTATGGACGAAGTGGTCACTTATAATACATATGCAAAACTTTTTAAAAATTAAAATTATATATTTTATTATAAAATATATTATTAATATTCGATTTAACATACTTTCTAAAAATCTAAATCTAACTTATTTTTTAGATGAAAATAAATTTTTAGAAAGCTTAAAGATAAACAGGTCAAATGGTTTAGGCCATTGGTCTTCAAATTAGTTTGATTTTATTAACTCTTTTGAAGTTTTAAAATTTATTTAATGCTCTTAATTTTATAAAATAAAAAACTATAATTTTAAATTATCCCTAAATCATAATCATCAATGTATCAAATTTAAACATACGATTATTTTTGAAATAATAACAACAAGTAAGAATGAGATAACATTATTAATTTCAAAATATGCAATTTTATGTTTTAATTCTAGACACTTTTTTAATGATTATGATTCAAGTAATTCAAAAATTAAAATTTTTTATTTTTTTTAAATTAGAATATTAAATGACTGACACTAATATTCTTAGTCAGTCCAAAATTAAGTATAAATTGAAAAATGTAAAATTTTAAAATATTATAATGTATGAATAACATAATACTTTTAAAAAATTACTATAATACTAAATATTTATTTGTAAATTAATTTTACAATAAACATATAACAAATATATATATATATATATATATATATATATGAATTATTTTAAGTTTTGTAATATAAAATTTGACTATCTTAACCTTCCCTTGTCGATGATAAGTCACACAAAATATTATATCATCATGATGTTCAACATTAGGTTGCGTAAAATGTGACTCTTATTTTTTATATTATTATTTAATTACAAAATTCTTAGAATAAAAATTAAAATAATCAAAATTTATATCATGTAACATTAAATTTAAATTTGTTTAAAAATTATACATATATATATATATATATTTAAATTATCCTTAACATTATTGAGAGACATTATATTTTTATAATTTTATTAGTTTAAATTATTTTAATTTCTCTCATTATTACTACAGTTATTGCTTTATTTTTATTGTTTACAAATATGAATAATCAAATAAAGATTACTAAAATAATTTTGGAAGAACAAAATACTGTATACACTATGCAAAGTTAGATTTCCTAATAGCTTAAAACATTGATGTATTTTATTGATTATTTATTCAATTCAGAAAAATGAGTCACAAAATACGGGGATTATGTGAAATAGTAATAAAAAATAACTAAATTGATTTTCATTAAAAACCTTCAAACTTTAAATTTGATTCTTTTATTGACTTCAAGATATGTCTCAGAGAATTATATTATTTTCAATATGTAAGAGTTTTAACATCTCTTTGGGTTGAATGAAACCATATAATTACTTAAAAAACATTAAATACATTTGATTAAACCCTTTTTATTGTTTATAAAAAAATAGTTAATTGTTTTTTATTTTTATAAATTGTTCTATTCTAAAAATGCAAGAATTATAAATGAAAGTCGCTCAATTATCTACAAATGATCAAGATCACAAATTAATTAGTACGACTGGTTAAAAAAGCCACATATATTTATATTTTAATTTTATCATTTTAATTAAAAACTAGTTTTATTTCTTATAATAACCTACAGTTCTTACATGATAATAATTTTTAATTCAAACAGTGTGGTGATTATAAAACTCTTTAAAGATTATCTTTTTCAGATTTTGAACTTTTATCTTCTGCATCGATGTGGGTTCCATTTCCACGGCACTCATGTTGGTAATTTAATTTGCATGACATGAGTTGTGTGTGTGTGAGAGAGGGAAGCTGTGTGCCTATATAATGCTCATTTCCTCTCTGTTTTTCCCAATAAGCGGCCTTGGCTTTTCCTTCATCATCTCTCTCGAACTTATTCACCTCTCTCTGTTTTCCTCTGTTTCTCTCAAAACATACCTTTTATTATTCCAATTATTTTACTATTAGAAACTAGTTTTGCATTGTTAATACAATGGCCATAGACTGCATGACAAATATACACTCCATGTCTCAGCCACAAAAGCACCACCACCATGACCACAAGGAAGATGAAGCACCATTGGTTTTTGATGCCTCACTTCTAAGGCACCAACTCAACCTACCAAAGCAGTTTATTTGGCCTGATGAGGAGAAACCATGCATGAATGTGCCTGAGCTTGTTGTCCCTCTCATTGACTTGGGGGGGTTCCTCTCTGGTGACCCTGTTGCCACAATGGAAGCTGCAAGGATGGTTGGTGAGGCTTGCCAAAAACATGGTTTCTTTCTTGTGGTGAACCATGGGATTGATGCCAGCTTAATCTCTCATGCTCATAGTTACATGGATGACTTCTTTGAGGTTCCCCTGTCTGAGAAACAGAGGGCTCAGAGGAAAACAGGTGAACACTGTGGCTATGCTAGTAGCTTCACTGGCAGGTTCTCTTCCAAGCTTCCATGGAAAGAGACACTCTCTTTTCAATTCTCAGCTGAGGAAAAATCATCCACTATTGTCAAAGACTACTTGTGCAACACATTGGGTCAGGAGTTTGAGCAATTTGGGTAAGTTCGTGACCAAAAGCATGTCAACATATTTTTTCTTTGTTTATTTTTGTTTGGCAAAGATATTCATTCTATTCCTTGATTGATATCATTTCCTTTGACTCTGTGTTAAAACTGTGTTTTTTCCTTTGTAATACAGGAGCGTTTACCAGGACTATTGTGATGCCATGAGTAATCTTTCTTTGGGGATAATGGAACTTTTGGGAATGAGTCTTGGAGTTGGTAAAACATGTTTTAGAGAGTTCTTTGAAGAGAACGACTCAATAATGAGGCTGAATTACTACCCTCCTTGTCAAAAACCTGACCTGACTTTGGGCACAGGACCTCACTGTGACCCAACATCTTTGACCATTCTTCACCAGGATCAAGTGGGAGGCCTCCAAGTCTTCGTTGACAATGAGTGGCACTCCATTAGCCCAAATTTCAACGCTTTTGTTGTCAACATAGGTGACACCTTCATGGTATGTTTGGTCTCTCTTTGAATGCACCTATCAATGAACTTGTTTTGTAGTCAATGACTTTTTGTGTGATGTTATTTTTATTCAATCTTGTTTCACTTTCTTATTCTGTAGGCTCTTTCCAATGGAAGGTACAAGAGTTGCTTGCATAGAGCAGTGGTGAACAGCAAGACAACAAGAAAATCTCTTGCTTTCTTTTTGTGTCCAAAAAGTGATAAGGTGGTCAGTCCACCAAGTGAATTGGTGGATGACTTGACCCCAAGGGTGTACCCAGATTTTACATGGCCTATGCTGCTAGAGTTCACTCAGAAACACTACAGAGCTGATATGAAAACCCTTGAGGCATTCACCACCTGGCTTCAACAGAAAAGGAGCTGAAAATTTCACGCACATGAATGGCATATTATTTATTAGCCTTTGATATTCCCATATGAAATAGTGACAAGTGTCATGTGGAAGTGTAATTGATGGCAGAAAGCACTTAAAGGAAAAGGGCCGCAGCAAAAAGGCACTGAGATTGAAAAATTGAAAGAAAATTCATATTTTCTTCATGTTTTGAGTGTTGCACACTAGTGATTAGTAGTAATGAACAAAACCAGGGAGATAAAATATTTATAAGGAATCAATAAGAAACAATTCGCCAGCTAATTTTGTAATTTTTCTTTGGTGATATAGAAAAGCTATTATTAAACGTCCAATATTTTCTTTCTTTTTTATTTAACATGCATGACCACATATGATAAGGTAATAAATCCAAGTCAATTTTCTCTATCGTATTAGAGCCATTAACAAGAGGCTCTAACCACTTCATAACTTCTCCAAGATTCGGAGAAGGCCTTGATATTCTGTCTAATCCCAGTAACTCTCCATGCAGATACTATACTCACTTTTTCTTCATTCCTTTCATCAATTTCTTTATCATGTCTCGTGTACCATTAAATAATAATAATAACAGTAATAATAACCTTTAATTGTCTATGATTCATTAGATTATGCAGCCTTAACCTTCTTCTATTCATTAAGGGTGCCAACTAAATTTTTAAGGGTGTTATATACTTTTATCCTATTATTTGTTTCTGATGCACAGAAAAGAGAAGTGAAAATCAGAAGCTAAATTCAAAACTCATGCATTCATTTTGCAGGATGATTTTGGATTGAACTTGTAAATCAATTTCTATGTAAGTAATCATGATATAATTCTTCAGTAATGCAAGGCAAATAACTGAGATTCCGCATTTTAGAACCTGCTTTTGAATTTCCAGAATTACTGCTTTTTCTTTTGCAAGGTGCAGTTTGACTGATTCGAAGAAAACGAAGGTTAACACCTAATGAATCCAAATGGGTACTTAAATTAATTAAAAGGATGGTATATATGCTACTGCTATGGCATAAGTCACAACTGCTATGCATAAAGCAATAATCTTTGTTTATCTTGAAGGTCTTAGGAGTTGGAAGTATGTGAGAGTAAGGTTAAAAACCAGCAAATAGATCCAACAAAACATGTGGCCCACAATTTGAATGATTCGGAGGAATAGGGTGCTAAAATCCATTGAGGATTGGCATATGCATAGATCTCCTTTACAATTTATGCATATATATTCTGCAACTGCAAGCACTTGTTTTTTGGTTTTATTATCCTGATTTTTCATACCTGGAAATTTGGAGGGTTCTGTAATTTAGAAATTAGAATGCAAGCCAATGCTCACTACAATCCTCTCCCAGCACCTGTCTTGAGATGCTGCAACATTCTCCTCGCGATACTTTAATCATTGCCCTTAAAAATTAAATTAAACCAATTCATTTCACGATGTGAAAAGAAAAAACAAACAAACACAAAGATCACCAATAAAGGGATCCCTCAACTCCCAAGATCATACCTTTCTCTTATTCAACTTATAGTTTCTGTCAAATTTGTTATCTTTTCTTTTAGTTTTTTTCTCCTCACAACCAAACACGGTCTTATGCTGCAATTTGCTGTTTGCTCATAAACAAACCCTTTGGATCACCGGTTCAACGACCCGGGTCTTCACTTTGACTGAAAATGGTCAAGTCATAGTAAATAAAAATACTATCTTTATTATATTTATTTATAGTTCGACTCAAAAATTGATTCTTTTAATAAATTAAATTAGTAACAACAACCTTAACATTAGATCAGATTAAAAATGCAGCAAAATAATTATGATTTTAAATTATTATGTCCTAATAATAATAATATATATTTATAATTAGTTTTATTTTCCAATTGCTAAAGCAACACTTGATTCATTGACACATACCGTTAATGACAGTTTGAATGGTTGTAACTACACATGAGAGTGAGACATTCATCCATATATCCATCCAAGAATGTCAACATATTCTTTAAAGGATAAATACAACCTTTTTTATCTTGACACTCTCGTTCCAAACATCAAAGAAAATGACATATCATATCATACCCCCAAGAAAAAGAAGAAATTTTTTTTATCACGAAGCATATTCATTGTCGTTCTTATATAATAAAAGTCTAATGTCATTAAAAAAAAAAGGACAAAAGGGAATTCAAAATTAAAAAATGGACAATTCTTCATGAACCCTAATGATGTTATTTTTAAAGAAAAGAGAGAAGTGAATTTACAAATCCACCCTTTGTTGATTGCAATAGAAATGAGTGCTAGTGTTTGGTTTATGGTAATGGGAAGGCACAGCCGCCACAAGTAAGGACAATGACAGTCCCATTCCCGTACTCTCTTCCAAAAGGCCCGCATCACGTGGAAACCATCTGTTGTTTCTTCTCCCATCGCTTCTAATCCAACTCTATGGATTATATATATATATATATATATATATATATATATATATATATATATATATGGTTATGATAAAATTTAAATTATCAAAATTTAAATTACATATATATATTAAACAAAAAGAAGAAGAAAAATAAAACATTTTTGTATGCAGCACAACTATGCTCGCTTGAAAAACGACATTTCTTAGGATTTCTGTCACAGATACCTCCTCTCCTCACCTATCTGTACCATTCTTGTTCTGTAGTTCCTTTCGTGGTTCTTTTGTTTTCTTCTTCATGTTCTCTCTTTATTCTTATTTAATATAAAATTATTATAACAACCCACTGATTAATGTTATGCACTGGATTAAGCCTGGATCTCCCACGGATTTGGATCCTCATGACTGATAATATATGGTGTAATCATGTTATGCGAGAAAAGTATGTATATATATAAAAGAGTTATAATCATGTAGGATTTGTAAAAAGTGATTTCATTTTTGCATCATTTTTGAAGACTCTAACTAAGTTCATGCATCATTATCACACATATCATTCACATATTTCTAGTAATCACTTTATAATCATCATGTTGCAAATACTATTTGATGTCATTACAATACTTGTATCCTCATGTTGGAATGAATACATAATGATGTATGAGATATTGTAATTAGTTTAGTTAATAATATTCGTAATGCACTCCAACTACCACCTAATACAAACCCTAACTTATGCCTATTTTAAGAGCAAAAATGGTGATTGAACTCTCCCACTACTAAAACGTGCACAACGTAATAGGTAATAGCAAGGAACCCCACTCCCCTGTGAGAAGAGGACAACCCTTGGCCAAGAGCTAGCAGCTCTACCTTCACTATTGTCATCATGGGAATAGATGAACTGAAATTGCTAACTTCTTTCTAACAAGTATAAGATAAATTGCTACTTAAAAAAGATTTGGATCATTGAAATTTTCTGGATTCAATTGTAAAAGCATTGGTCCATAGAGAATATGCAATCCCACTTTAAAATATCCTACAAAATTTAATGCTCTTTTTTAAATCTTTAATAAGGACAAATCTTCTGCTAATAATATAAATCTGGCATTTAAAAAATGGTTGCTGTCATATTCATTCAAATTTGTAACCTTTGAAGTGGCACATAAATGGCAACGAGTCTCAATCCTGTGCTCTAGCCTCAAATTCGCTTCCACACATCAATGCCTTTTTTCTTTTTATATGTCCATTTAATTTATGTTATTAAATGCAGAGAAGGACAAGCTTCGGTTGTTTTTTTTGGTGTCAGTGTTGTTATTCACTGAAAGAAGATAACACAGGAAAGTAAAAAAACATATATATCAACAATAACAACTGTAATAGATGAAATTCAAACTGCTCCTTGCAAAATGACAACCTCAATCTCATTGAATCTCAAAAAATTATCTTTATCTGCTAGCTACCTAGAGCTCTAGGGATACTGCATTTCTTGTTGCAGCAGCTGTTGATTGAAATATATGTTTTTGTCCTGTCTCATAATTTCCATTACATGCAAACGACAAAACTTCAATAATTTTTCCATTGCCATCTACCTATACTACTTAAAAAATATACATTTCAGCATGGAAAATAGGAGTACCACTGCAACCTCCTACTACCCCTGTTCATTGCAGACATTAATATATATATAAAAGTAGATAACCAATACATTTTTTCTATTATTATAATTCAGTTTTCTTGGTGAATTTGGTCCATTATTTATCGAGGGATATGAAAATATATATTATTATTTTAATAATAATTTTAAAAGGGGAAGATATCTACTTCAATCTTATAATATATATTATAATATTACCATTTTTCCCAATTTTTTGAAAGTTGATCGTTTGAAGTTTGATATGCTTATTTTTCTTTTGATCATATAGAGAATAGTAATTTGGAACCAGAATGCGAATGAAAACAATGATGAAAATGATTTTTTTTTCTTTCACATTTTTAATTTAATTGTGTTTTCTATTATTGTTTGATTAATAAGGTTAGCTGAGTGTTGCGTTGCTAAGTTGGCGATTTGAGCAGCATTAGAATAGAACCTGAAAACGACAACAAAGTACATGATCTGATTCAAGCTTTTTGTCCCCACCAACATTAAATACTTAAAATTAAAAGCAGTTTTATTGTTTTTAAAGTTGAAATCTCATTCCATAATTACGTGCCAGGATGTCCAACACACATAACGGTTTAATCAAACGCACAAAATCTTATTTCTTCTATGGTTTTGTCGTTTGTTTTGTTAGATTGTGTGGAAGGAGAGTGAAATATGGACGAAGAGAAAAAGAAAAGTGGGAAGGATGTAGATATTGTGCAAAGATATATATATCGTGTGGGTGAGCTTGCGAGAATGGCTTCCATTCGTTCCTTTTGTTTCTTTTCTTCTTGTTAAGACAAACTCAAAAATTGACTACACGAAAAAGATACAACTACAAATTCAAGCATCTACCTGTCAAAGAAATCAAATTTCGTAATCCACTGTATTTCATCTTCTTCTTTTTTTAGTGTGAATAAATGATAAGAATAATACAATTAAATATCCAACAAAATTAATTCTTCGTCTTTCAAATTCTCATCGATATATTACAAATATAAAAATATTAAAAATGTAAGTAGCGCAATTTTAAAATAATAGGAGAATTTTTTTTTTAACTATATTCAAACATTATTCATTAACAGTTATGAAATAAATAATTCTTATTAGACCCATTTTAAACCACTTATCCTTAACAAAAGAGTAACGTGATAAAAAAATCGTTGTCGATAGAATGTGTTGAAAAATATCTGATAGACTAAATATCCTTTCCAGATTAAAAGATACTCGTTATCTAATTACTCGGGTAATTAATATATTGAAATATGTCTTTTTTATTTTCTTGTTCTTTGGATTTTATGACTGCAATCCTAATTTTGTGATACCAAAAATCGAGGGACTTCGGAAAAACCTAGTTTTGGAAACAATTCATATACTTATCAATGGACGAAAATATTCTAATTAATACATCATGCTATAATTTTGTATCAAAGGTGCAATAAACGAGTTTTATTAGATAAGAATAATCATAAAATTGAGGTGGGAAAAGATACATACGAAGTTTCAAATAGAAACACGATTTATATTTTTAATTTTTTTATTAAACGACTTTCAATTATTCAGGTTATTCTATTAATGTGTTGTTGAGTTTTGAGACGATAAAGATGAACACCAACCACACCATGGACACTTCTCGATAATTTTTCAAAATTTCGATACTTCTTCAACGTCAAAACCTCAAGAGCAGAACTTTTTTTTTTTTTTTTCCACAGTCGCCATGTGCAAGAGAAAGATATATATCAATCTCTTCTAGAAAGCAAGAAGTAATAAAGTAATTATACCGTGTTTATACAGTGAATTTAGTCAGAATTGATGACAAGGTTGCTTGGTGTTGGAGCACACGTGATTTTCTACCCCAACAAAAACCCAAAGTAGATGATAAGGTTTGGCTTAATAAAAAAACCAAGTTTTTAGTTTGTTTCAATGCATGAAAAAATTTATAATTTCTCCGTTTATATTCCTTGTTGTTTTATGTACTTGAAAGGGTGATACAATTCGACACATGGTTGATGGATGTGGATGGATTCATTGATGTCATCGCGATAGTGACCATGTTTAAGATAATTGTTAAACAAATCATAGAGTTCTTAATTAATACGTAGCTTGACTAGTTTGTCTGATTTAAGAAAAACTTGTGTCATTCACAAAATCATAGTGAGTTTTTAATTAATGTATAGTGTGCATTATTTTCTATTTTTTTTTCTTTCATTTGTTATCTTTCTGAGAAATTACGTTATGTAGCTAAAAGCTTACCCAATACTGAAAACCATTCCCATTTGTTTTCGGTCAAATTAGGCCCATAATTGAAACAATGTTGTGGATAGTTTTTGCTTTTCCCACCACATTTTCACTATTTTCACCCCCCAACTTATTGATAATAAGTTCACATACTCTTCAGTAAATGGGTCAATGTGCATGTTAGCCCAAATGTTTTAATTTTATACATTTGTTCTGTTACAATTCTGGACCTATGTGGATTGGGCCATAAAACATACAAAATTAAACATGTTGAACTAATAGGTTCACAATACATTTTATAAATACTTTATGTTATTCCAATCCAATTAATTGAATGTAAAAAATAAAAAGAAAAATTATAACAAATGTACCTTTTTTTTCTTAAATTTATTTTCTATAAATAACTAGTAAACCACACCCATAATAAAAAATATATTTTTTAAAGTTTGTCTCAATAATTTTTAATATTATTTATTTATCTGTTTCCATTATATCACACTCCTTTATTTGTCTCCAAAACAACTTTATTCATAATATTATAATAAAAATAAAAGATAACGGTAACATAATACATTATTACATAAAGTAAAAATATAGCATTCATGGATGTCTGCAAACACATTCTTAAACACTCTAAGCATCAATTGAGGAAACGAAACGTGTCACTTCTTCAATGAGTCGTTTTGCTTTAGACTCATCCCTATACTCTACCCCATGAAACCCTTCTTCTTCAAAATCACTCACCACTTTCACACCCTTCTCTTCCAACATCTCCACCAACTCCTTTTCGCGATCATTGAATGGATCTCCACCGTTCCCACTCACCAACACCCTCCACCCTTGATCTCTCACTCTCACCAATTTCTCATTCCACTTCTCAGCCCTCAGATTCGAATACTCGTGATCACGGTCAACGCCAACGGGCAGCGCTAACTCCCAAAGCATATCCGAAACAGACAGAGGCATAGCCTCGTCATTCGCGAGCCTCACCTCGGACCCAGTCCTCTGGACCCCACCAAAAAACGCCTGGCGCAATATCAGCCCTCGGATTTTCAACGGCTCGAGATCATGTGCCATCTCGGTCACACGTAGACCCGTGAAGTAGGCGATTGTTCCTCCCGCACTGTTCCCCATGAGATAACAATTACCTATGTCGGCGTGTTTTTTTAGCCACTCATCGTGGCTGTTTCGGACAAACTCCACCGCCTCCACCGCGTCGTCGTAGGCCGCCGGGAGGCGGTGCTCTGGTGCAAGGCGGTACTCGACGGAGGCGACGACGGCGGGGACGGCAGCGGACATGGCGGAGCAAAATTCGTGGAACATGGTGGAGGCTGCGCTGGTGACGATGAAACCGCTTCCATGGAAGAAAATAATGAGAGGGAGCTTCTGGTGTTTTGGGTTTGAGGATAGTGCTATTTGGGGTAAGAATAAGCGTAGCCACGTGTTGTTTTGTTGGTTGATGGTTATGTCTTTGGTGAGAACTGGGAGAGTAGGGTCTGAAGAGGGTGCTGTGCTCGGAATGTGACGTAAACGAGTGAGGGTGCCGTTAGGGTTTAGAACGATGCCGATGAGGCGAAAGGGATCAATGGAGTGTTGGTGCTGCTGTTGATTTTGATGAGACATGGTGGCGCAAGTAGGTTATGATGAAGAAGATGAAAGTGTTGTTGTGTGTTGCAATGTGCAGAGAAGTTGTGAAGTGAAACAAGCTATTTTGTGTTCTTTTATGGCGTGTATGTTTTAAGTTTGTCAACTTTGGCAACTTACACGGTTCCAAACTCCTATACGTTTTTCAACTTTTATGAATTTTCAAAAGTTAACTTGCAGAAGATGTGACGATATATCAGAAACTAATTTCCAATAAGTTCACAACCTCAAATTAAGAACTATAATTTCAGCACCTACATGAGAGCGAGAGTTTAGCACGACAACGAAAGGAAAACGATGAGAAGATCGAAGGGGCCATGCAGGGGAGGGAGAAAGGGAAAGGAGTTGGAGTATTTTGAGAATATTAGAAAAATGCATTAAATGATTTGAATTTAAAAGCGGATACACGGTCTAAAACTGGATTTAAAATCAACTAACTCAAAAACTGTAACAAACTAAGTTTTTTACTTAAACATTTTCACTATGCAGTATATAAGGCTGAATATACTTTCGTCTTTTAAAAATTCAATTCAACTTTATGCAGATTGAATGTCAAGGAAAAAAAATTAATCTTTGAACTTTGGTTTAAAAATGATTACAAAACATAAATTAATTACAAATAATATATATACACTAAAAAAAACTTCATAATTTTAACAATTATAAAAAAGTAAAAATTCAAGATAATTTATAATAAATAATTTAATTGGTATAATAATCCTAATTAATATTAAATTTCTTTAAAAAAAATATTTATTTTATTTTTTTAACTTTATCCTCTCTTTTTTTCATTCTTTCACTTTCTTTTACTCTTTTTTTCTCTCTTGCCGTCTCTTTCACTCTCACATTCATCCTTCACTCCAACACCACATATTCTTTCTCAAACACTTAATTATAAGAGTTGTAGGGTTCTAAAAGAAATTATAAATTATGACAGTATATTTCTCAATATCAAAACAATATCGACCTATGATAATAAATTTGATTTATTTTTATCGATCATTTTTAAATATATAATATTTTAAATTTAATTTTAATTTAGTTTTTACCATTTTTAATTCAATAGTAATTAGATAATTTGATTAAAATTTCACATGATATATATAATCAAATATAATTAAATTATAATATTAGGAGTGAGTTAAATTTATATTTATTCTTAATATAATTATATTATAAAATAGATATAAAAATAGATATAATAATTATTCTAATAAATTTATTAAGAGTCTCAAAGGAAAATTTATATAAAAAGTAATTTATATTTTTTTCTTAACTTACCAAGAAATAAAAAAAATATAATAAAAAATAATTTTTTTAATATAGACAATAACTCAAATATAATAATTATAAATATAACTATATTATATCTCTTGAAAAAAATAAATATCACATATTTTAATAATATTTGGACTTATCTCACTATTTACATTCTTGATTTGAGAGAATAATGCTCTTGATAAAAAAAAATTAAGTAAAACTTTACGTCAACCTATTTTAAAATGTCATATTTTTAATAAATTTTTGTCTTCCTTTTCACTAAAATATTTTTAACATAATTTAAATTAAAATAATTTTAATTTAACCACCTTCAAAAATCTTTAATTAAGTTTATGATTATAATATGTTTAGTTTAATTTACTTTAGGTTTTAACGAAAGCATATTCTCTCAATCAAATTAAAATATTTTTTACTTGTACTCTTCATTAATTTCTCTCAATCAACATACCTTGAACTTAGTTTCAAAAAAAAAAATCATTATCAATCTTGACTAAAACATATTTCTTTATATATGGTTAAAAAAATCTTGGCTGAACCTTAATTAAGGAAAACATATATTTTACATTTTATTATATGGATTTTATATTTAAAAACTCTAAAAAATATATTCGTACATAAATACTACAAGAAAATTATTAATTATTGATGGATATTTATCGATGATACGTAGTCGTCAAAAAATAATTGATTATCGACTGAAAATTACCGACAAATTTAAAGTAGATGTGAAATTTGGTCTTACCGAACGGATATATCCGCCAGTGAATCTATCGATAAATAAATAATTAATTACCGACGGATATATCCGGTCGGTAAATTTGTTAATAAATAAATAATTATTTAATCACGGATATATCCGTCAGTAAATCCGTTGGTAAATGAACAATTAATTACCGACGGATATATCCATCGGTAAATTAACAATTTTGATAAATAATAATTAATTATCGATCGAATATATCCATTCAGTAAATTAACAATTAGCATTACCGATGAATTTAAAATATATTTTTAAAAATCAACATTAAATTAAAAAAATTAAATATTTATAATTATATAATAATTACTTAATTTTAAATATATTCTAATAAATTAATTATTTACCTAATTAAAAATTTAAATATTTTTTTATTTAATAATTTAATTTAATCATAATTAGATTAATTTATAATAATTTGTTAAATTAAATAATTTTAAAAATAAATATTTAAGTATTTTTAATATTAAAAAAATATTTTAATATAATAATTTTAATTAAATAATAGAAAAAGATAAAGATAAAAAGAATAAATTAAAATAAAATAAAAATTTAAAAAAATTATATTATTATATAAATAAATTATAAAGATTATATTTTATTATTAAATTACAAACTCATATAAAGATACCTATTCATAAATTTGACATCAAAATTTTGAAGACTCACTTGATACACACTTTCATCTTTGAAGCACACTCTCACCTCTAACATATAAATATATCAAAATATATAAATATATTTATATTTATATTTATACTGGATATATAATTATTTGTATATAAATATAATTTATTTGTATATTATTATTAGAAAATTATAATAACTTAATGGTTAGAGTGTCATGCTCTAATTCTAAGGTATTGAGTTTGACTTTTTAAATCCGTCAATAATATGTATTTACCGACTGATTTTTTTATTAGCGACAAATTGTTTTGATCGAAAATTTTAATTTTTCTTGTGAAATGTAATATGTTAAAATAGATTGAATTTAGTTTGGAGTAGTTTAATTATGAATTTTATTTAATTAAAATTCTTTTAACAGTTATAGGTGTAAATAGATTTACTTACCATCATAATGCTAAATAAAACTCATACGTGTCTATCATGCTGGAGCAGTCCAAAACCCGTATGAAACGAAACTATTGACCCGATTAAGCCAATATCATAAGACATTATTAAATATAATTAGAATCAGTGAACTAAGAATATAGATGAATTAAGTTGCAGAATATTCATGTATCTAAATCAAATTTAATATTATTAAATTTATTTAAAAATTATATTTATTTATATATTATAATTATATTTTTAATTATTGTGATATTTTTAATATTTTTCAATTTAGAACTAGATATATTAAAATAAAAATTAATTAGTTATTAATGATATATATTTTGGTACAATTATTAGTATGACAGACCCTTTCCTCTTTTAACTTAATAATATATTCTTTAAGATAAAGAAATAAAGTTTTAAAATAAATAATATCTTAAATAAAAAATTGATTATAATAATATTATTATAATAAATATAAGATTGAAATTCAATATTGATTGAGTAAATTTTTATTATATTTTTAAATATTTCTTAATTTTTTATTAGAGATTATATTTTAAGTAAGTTTTGATGATTAAAAAGTTGAGATAAATAATAATTTTTATTTATTTATTTTTATTAATTTATTAAAAGATATTTCAAAGATAAATTAATGTAGAGTTCCTAAACTATTAATATATAAATATAATAATTAATTTTAATAATATTATAATAATATACATAAGATTATATACCTCTTATTCCTGTACTTAAAATATTTCAAATAAACGTAACAAATTATTTGTAATAGATTTTAATATAGTCTTATACAATTTAAATTAAATTAAATTTTAAAAATTTATTTTTAAGATAAAAATTACTTGTTAATAAGAATTGAATTTATTTTGTTACACATCATCACATCTAATAATATATCTACTTCAATTTCAGAAAGTTAATTTAGAATATAATATTATATAAGTTGAGGATATTTTCTTTCTTAAAAAACATCACATGAATAATAGTGCTAGAATTAATTGTGATTTAGACGTTTGAATATTATCAATGAAATTGAAACTTCTTTTGTCTACATTAACTTAACGTGTCAAACTTGAATGCATGAAACACAGTTAAAACCCGTGGGTTGCCAGTGCCAGTAGTTTCGTTGTAAAAGATCTTGGATCTTACAAATCCTATCTCATAAATTTCAACCATGAATACAGATGATCCACGAGGTATGAAAAATGAAAAAAAAAAAAACTTTATGAGTTAGAGTAAATTTTTTAAAATAACCCAAATTTCGGTGACATTTTTAAAAGCATTACATAAAAAATTTTCATGTTTGATTATAATAAAAAATAACGTTTATTCTATGTTCAAAATAGATTTTTTTTTTAATTTTGAATAAGATTTTATATTTTTACATTTTTTTTAAATAGGAGACATACAATGTTTTAGAAACTTGTTTAAATAATAATTGTAGTATACATTCAAAAATATATTTTACATATCTATTTAAATTATCTTGATGTTGTTTAGTTGTATAGATTTCTCTTGATATTTGTTAATTCGTGATTTTTTTCTTAGTTTTAGTTTCCTAATTTTAAACTCTATTAAAGTTTACAATTATGCAAATTATTAATGTAACCATTAAATGAATATCAAATCTGTAAAAAATAGCATCTAACCACTAATGAATACAGTGAGTTAGTTTAATTATAACTGTGGTTACATGTCAGACAAATAAACAAATCTCTCTAAGAAAAAGGCGTGAAATATATAAAGAAAATAAATTTTTTATTAGTATTAGTTTACAGACAAGTTAAAAGTAAATATTTAAAGAAATTATATTTGAACAAAATTTAATTTTTTATTATTTTTCCTTTTTGAAGTTTTTATGGAAAACTCTTTATATATATATATATATATATATATATATATATATATATATATATATATATATATATATATATTAAAAGTATTGTAAGCAATGTACAACAACATTGAATGAATTCACATTTATTAAAAATAATTCAAAGTAACATTATAATAAATGCAAAAGAGATATTAAATTAGGTTATTTTTATTGGGAATAATTTAAAATTTAAGAGGTTATTAAGAAATTGAAATTAGTTTGTTTCTTGTCAGTTTTCTTATTTATTATATATAAGTCTAAATATATTTTTTTAATCTTCATAATCTATTAATAAAATTATTTTATTTCTTTTTATTTGAATGATTCTTAACACGATTTTAAAGTTTTGTATATTCATGGAGTATATAAACTTTTTTTAGAAGACTATTTAAAAATATTGATGCATCATCAATAAGATATCACATCAAGCTTATGTATGGATAAGTTAGTATTGGTTGTAATAGCTATTATCAACCTAAACATTTACGACCCTTGTTATTGGTGTTGTAAAAATTGACAGAGATACGACCAAACTTTATTCCTGATGCGTGTACTTATTCGCGGTGTACTGTGCAAGTACCCCAGGATACAACAGGAACTTCTCAGAATATCCGAAGATCTCAGAAACTAGCAAGAAACTCTCAAAAGAGTAAATTAACCCAGGAACACAAAAAGAAGATCAGAGAAGAGAAGATGAGGATGAGAGAAGTGTGTTCTGAAGAGTGTGAAGTGGTCTCTATTTATAAGAGAAAGTCTGTAGCAGTTATGGAAGACTTGGTAGTGGGTCTGTAACGTTCTCTGTAACACTCTCTGGAACAGTCTTCTGCAACGTTCTCTAAAATAGTCTTCTGCAACAACGTGTGTGAGAACACGTTCTCTGAAACGTTCTTCTGCAACGTTCTCTGAAACCGTCTTCTGCAACGTGTGAAAACACGTTCTCTGAAACAGTCTTCTGCAACGTGTGAGAACACGTTCTCTGAAACAGTCTTCTACAACGTGTCAGAACACGTTCTTTGTTTTGCAATACCTCTTAATTTACAACAATCCCCCACATATTGCAAAACAAAAGGGATAAAAGAAGAAAATATTGGGTCTTATATAAGATGTAATGCATCAGAGCTGGTGTAGCAAGCTATATGAACCAGTCTTAGACTAAAAAACTTAACCCACAGTGTAGTTGGTGTAGCAAGCTATATGAACCAAAACACTTAATGTGTGTTAGCGGTTTAATAATCACAATACACCCCCACAATTCTTGCTGTTATCACTGTGTTGCGCTTACTAGGTCATGCGCGTGCCCGATATTCATGAGTGCTCTAGAAATCTTGCAAAGATCTCATACAAGTGGCCCCACTCGACACTCATATAGGTGACTTCATCAAGCGTATGCTGCAAATCATACACCACCCTTAAGGGATATGAAATCGTTTAAAAACTTTATTTAGACTAAAATTCGTACACCACATAGAATTTTAATTACAAAGTTTAACCTCTTAATGATGCAGTATCTAGCACTTTCACATATACACCATAGGAATAAACATAATTGATTTTAATCAATTTAGTGCTAGCAGAACTAACAAGTGACTTGTTTTTACCCATATGAACCTTATTCATGGGATCTCCAATCACAAAGGTTGGGTTACCATCACCTGTTTGATTGCAAGTTGCTTAAGTCTCATTCCCCTCGATGTTTCTAAAATCATATTTCTCGCTAAGGGTTTTGTCAGAGGATCTGCTAGATTCCATTCTGACTTCACATAGTCAATAGAGATTGTTCCATTCTTTAGCAGCTGCTTCACTAAATTATGTCTCAACTATATATGTCTGTTTTTTCCATTGTAGTTCTTATTTTTTGCTATAGTTATTGCCGATTGACAATCACAATGTATTGATACAGACGGGATCGGTTTCATTCCTAATGGAATGTTTACTAAGAAGTTTTTCAACCACTCAACTTCACTACCAGCCATTTCGAGAGCAACAAATTCAGATTCCATTGTTGATCTTACAATAATTGTTTGTCTGGCTGATTTCCATGTAATCGCACCACCCCCGAGTGTGAATACATAGCCACTAGTGGATTTTGTCTCATCTGAATCAAAGATTCAGTTAACATCACTGTACTCTTCTAGTACAGCGAGAAATCCACTATATTCAATGGCATAATCCATTGAACCTCTTAAGTATCTCATAAGTCTTGTAAGTACATTCAAATGTTCTTGATTAGGACATTGAGTGTACCTACTCAGTCTACCTACTGCATAAGCAATGTCAGGTCTAGAAAAGCTCATTAAATGCAGTAAGCTCCCAATTACCTGGGCATACTGAGGTTGAGAGATTGAGTCTCCTCTATTTTTCTTTAACTTAGAGTTAGCATCATAAGGGGTATTCACTAGTTTGACATTATAACACCCAAACTTCCTAAGAAGTTTCTCAATATATTGTTCTTGGGATAGAAAATACTATCGTCCTTCCTTATGATTTTAACCCCCAAAACCACATTGACTTCACCCATATCTTTCATTTCAAATTTAGATCCCAGAAACAACTTAGTTCTGGAGACAATGTTAATGCATGTACCAAATATTATCATATATAAACATATAATGACACATTCACCACTCTCAAATTTAGAGTACACACATTTATCAGCATCACTAGTTGAAAAATCATTACAAAGTAGAACACTATCAAGTTTTTCATGCCATTGTTTTGGTGCTTGTTTTAATCCATATAAGGATTTTAAAAGTCTGCACACTTTGTTCTCTTGACCTGGAACAACACACCCTTCAGGTTGAGTCATATAAATTTTCTCCTCTAATTCACAGTTCAAAAAGGTTGTCTTAACATCCATTTGGTGTATAACTAGTTTATGGATAGCTGCTAGAGCTAACAAAACTCGAATAGAGGAAATCCTAGTCACAGGGGAAAAGGTGTCAAAATAATGAATGTTGGATTTTTGAGTAAAACCCTTTGCTACTAATCTTGCCGTATATTTATCTATGGATCCATCAGGATGATACTTTTTCTTAAAGATCCACTTACAACCAATAGGTTTTGTTACTTTAGGCAAATCTACCAAAGTCCAAGTATTTCTTAATTGAATCAATTTCAGTCTTAATGACCTTATCCCAATGTATTGCATCAGGAGCCCTAATAGCCTCTAAAAACTCATTGAATCATTTTCAACTAGATAAGTGTAGAAATCATCTCCAAATGAGGTTTCCTTCCTCTGTCATTTACTTCTCCTCAAATCCTCATATATTTTATCACTATTAATATCTATAGATTGTTTAGGTATCTCATTAACCTTTAGAGAAAAAATATGTTCAAAGAACTCAATATTTTTTGTCTCCACTATAGTATTATACTTAATTACATCACTTTTGAGGATAAGAAACCTATAGATAACATTATGTTCTGCATAGCCTAAGAACATACAATCAGAACTTTTAGAACCTATTTTCCTTTTCTTATGATTGGATAACATTACCTTAGCTAGGCACCCCACACTCTTAAATATTTAAGATTAGGTTTATAACCTCTGCATAACTCGTAGAGAGTTTTACCAGTTTTAAAAAACACACTTTAAGTATATATTCTCTCAGAGGTTATTTGGTGCACTTGGTGTATGTAGAGTAGTCATCTATAAATGTCACAGATCATATGAATCAATAATATAAACAGAAAAACAAAATTTATTAACAACCTCAGAGATGTTAAGTACAAAATAAAACATTGATCACAATATCCCTTCCCTAAAAACAATTTTTTTTTGTCATAACAATCTTATTAGATTCAAATGACACTTTAACCCCAACTTTTCCTAACAGTGTTACAGATATTAGATTAGCCCTGATTAATGGCACATGTAGCATATCTTCCAAGGTCAGAGTCTTTTTAGATATGAGTTTCAGAAGAACTCTTCCTTTTCCTAAGACAGGAGTTGTCCTGGAATCACCGAGATAAATATGTTCTTCTCCATCCCCACACTAGTGTAGGAGGTAAAAACACTTCTGTTTGCACAGATGTGCCTGGTAACACCAGAGTCTACCACTCATTTGCTCACATTTGTCACAAGGTTTATTTGGGAAACGACCGCAATAATTGTATCTTCTCCTTTGGCTAAATTTGCCTTAGGAGGATTGTCGTTTCTCATTCCACGTCTACACTGAGTGTATGATGACCTTACTTTCCACAAAAAGTAATTTTTCTTATTGAACGTAAAGTGGAGTTAGATTAGATCTACTGTTTCGTACCGTCTCAACCCTTTCTTATACGTATGTACAAAATAATATGGGGACAAAATAATGTTCTACTTATACGTATGTACAAAATAATATGTGGACAAAATAATATTCTACTTATACGTATGTACAAAATAATATGCAGACAAAATAATATCCTACACTTATGTACAAAATAATATGTAGATCTATTTCATGCGCACGTAACTATTAATTGTTCACTACCAAAACAAATCTCTCACAACATATAATACTCATGCATAATTAATATACTCATGAAGCATAATTCATTTTTTCCTGTTTCATTGGTGTAATAAATCCGAAAAAGGAGCCTGTGTTTGACACGTGTGCTCTATGGACAAGCTGCATGATGTATGCTGATAGCATTTTATATAAAATTTTACCTTTTATCATCATAATTATAACATGCAGTAATCAATTTCATATATGATTCACCTTTAACCCAATCACGTAATTTGCTTTTTCAATTAAACTCAATTACATGATCATTCACATTTCAATAAGAATTTCAGTGCCATTCACACGGGAGCTATGAAATTAATTTCAATTGGAAATTGATTGCAGCTTTAAAACATAGATTATCATTTATTCCTTTATTCAATTTTGGGAAAAACATAATTTAAAAATTATCATAAGAGAAAAATCATAAATCTAATAAGTATGACTTTGATACCACATGTATTTTAATTTGTAGTTTTTATACGTTCCTATTTCTATAAAACTACTCTTCACGTTTAGATTTTTTATTCTCACGTAATAGCATACATGAATCATAATCATATAATAACATACATGAATCATAATCATATAATAACATACATGAATTGATTCTCACATAATAACACACATAAATCATAATCAGAAGACTAACCTTGATCCATGAGCACTTCATAATTCCCTTTCTTTCACTATCCAATATTCTAAAACTGTTGAAGGAAGTTGTTGATGTTCGTACTGTCAGCCATAAGTCCTTAAGATTGTTGTAAAAGCTGACAGAGACACGACCAAACTTTATTCCTGAGGCGTGTATAATCACTGCCCTTAAGGACTTATCCGTAGCTAGGATAAACAGGAACTTCTCGGAATATCCGAGGATTTCAGAAACTAGCAAGAAACTCTCAAAAGAGTAAATTAACCTAGGAATACAGAAAGAAGATCAGAGAAGGGAAGATGAGGATGAGAGAGGTGTGTTCTGAAGAGTGTGAAGTTGTCTCTATTTATAAGAGAAAGTTTGTAACAGTTATGGAAGACTTGGTAGTGGGTCTGTAACGTTCTCTGGAACAGTCTTCTGCAACGTTCTCTGAAATAGTCTTCTGCAACAACGTGTGTGAGAACACGTTCTCTGAAACGTTCTTCTCCAACGTTCTCTGAAACAGTCTTCTGCAACGTGTGAGAATACGTTCTCTGAAACAGTCTTCTACAACGTGTCAGAACACGTTCTTTGTTTTGCAATACCTCTTAATTTACAACAATTGGTACATACACTTTATGAATAAAATTTTTGTTACCAATCTTATACTGCACCACTTCTCCCTTAAGATTAACTTTCACCTTATAGCCATATTTTAGTGTTATTAGTTCACAAGTTTGATTTCTCCTCTCAATAAAGTTAATTTTCTCCTTGATAATTTTTAACCATTCTTCATTAGTCACTTTCTTTTCAAATTCAACATACCTTTTGAATTTATTGTTGAATATTTAAACAACTAATGAACCATTATATTATATGAAATGTTCATGAACTTATTATTGTTGATTTTCTTTTGAACTTTGACCTTTATCTCTAATATCAACTTGTACTTCTACTCTCATCACAAATTATATCCCTTTGAGTATTCTCTTTATTATATAATTTATAAGCATTAATTAAGTGGTACCCAATCAAAATTAATTTTGATTGAGTTTCTTTATCAATTATTTTTCTCTTTAGTTTATTAAGGATATATTTTTTTTCAAAATGAATAAGATACATTAAGTAACTTATATACAATTTTAATCGATCCCAAATTATTTTTAGTATTACACCATCAAGTCTTTTAGTAGGAGAACAATTCAAAATATAACTTATTGATGACCCATCTTCTTCCAATAAATAACTTGGTAAATTTTACTTTTTAATATAAACTTCATCATTTTTGTTATTGTTTTGTTTTTTCTCTTACTTTTACTATATATTAGGGCATATAAGATGGTGTCACTTAATAAACCAATCTTTTACTTTCACAAAATTATTTGAGATCATTTGACAAATATTTCACCATTAGTACTCAAAAGATCTTGATTTCTAGGTAAATTCAAAATTTTCTAGTTAAATCATTAAGGAAAGAAATAAAGTTACGATTTCAAAGTTTATACGTGCATTCGACAAAAAATATTACATAAATCATGCTAAGTTTCTCAATTTATTTTGTGAGAATATATTTGATGGAGTTGTTTCTTGTTTGTTTACATTAAAAAAATTCATTCTTTTTTTTTTTTTTACCTAGACCTAAGGTAATCCTTTAACCATTTTGTGTTTAATAAGAAGGTGTTGGTTGTCTTAAAGTTAAGGTAACCAAATATGTAACGTCAAAATCACTACATTTTGTTATTTCTAATGTAGCGAGATGCTCATGCTTCAAAATATTTATCTTAATCACAATAATTTGTTCTTTATCAAACAACTTGAGATAATTGATCTCCATTGTTATAAAGAATCCCTTTTCAAGTAATTGTCATATACATAAACAACACATATTCAATGATAGTGTATGACAACAACATTTTGATCACACAAAATATTGATAAAAAAATAAATAAATTATTAAACTAATATAGTATAATTAACTCATATCAAATATCACAAAAATATAGTTATAGGTATGCACTTATTATCACACATCATTTTTTCTAAAGATAATAAATAAGGGAGTATAAGAACGAAAAAAAATTGATACAGAATAATAAAAATTAAAATAAAATTACAATAGAATAATAATGATAATTAAAATTAAAATAAAATAATTTTAATTAAATTCGAAAATTGCTAGAATGAAGTGTAAAATAAAAAATTACTTTAAAATAAAAAGTGTGGTAATTAAATTTAAATATGTTTGAAAGTGATAAACCTAAAATTAAGTAATAAAAGATAATCAAACAAAAAAAATATATATTAAAAAATTAAATTTGTGTGTAAGTGAAATTACATGAAAACAGTAGAATTGTAATTGGAATAAATAAAAGATAAATTAAAAATAGAAATTAAGCAGTACATAAAATAAAAATATAAAACAACTAAATAACAGAAATAAAACTAATTACTGAATAAATAAAGTAAATAAAATAATATAAATTAAAAAATTGAATAGAAATTGTTATTTAAATAAAAAAGGATAAATCGAAAATAACAATAAATAAATTTGCCTAATTAAAAATTGAAAACAAAAAAGAAAATGAAAAACTTATCAAACTATATAAAATTGTGCTCTTATCAAACATTTATTTATTGAACAAGAGGAAATAAGTCTTAAATTAATTACAATAAAATTAAATATTTCTCAAATTAAAATTGTAAAACTATATTGTTATGATGAAAAATTTATAAGATTGATTTGAAATAAATATTTCATTTCTTTTTATTGTTTTAAGTGGTGTGACGCTTATTTATATTTAATTTTTTATTCTTACTAGCTTTAATTTAACTAAATTAGATTTTCTACAACAATTAATTTATTTAATTCAAAATTTATTTATATAAGACTTACTAAATCAGAAACAAACTAAAAATAGAAAACAATTGAAACAAAAACCAACATTCCCTTCATCTTTTTTATTTATAAGTTGTCTCTATATAATCTGATTATTTTTTATTTAATTTTATTTTATTAATTTCATCTCTTTTGTCTCAAGAGAATATTTTAGAAATTTCAAATTTACATTGTACAGGTCGTTTATCTCTTTAATTATAATAACTACGTAATCAAATTGTAGTGACAAAGTTTTTTAATATAGTTTTTGAATGTTATAAAAGTAATAAAATTGATTATTTATCTCCATGCTAAAAAATTAATGTTGCCTTTTTAATGTATGTAACTTTACCTTTTCTCTCTATCTCCATGTGCTTAGTAGGAAATCTCATTTTTCATTTGATGTAGAGACTTTGAAACCCATGCTAACTTGTTCATACATTTATATAATTTTAATAAATTCTAACCATTAAAAAAAATGTTAAAAAAATGTGCTGTAATACTTCTCATTCTAATAACTCATGAAGTATTTGTAATAAGAAAAAGTTTTTTCTTATAATAAAAGTGATAGAACAATTTTTTTTTCATATTGAAACTATTATTTGTAAAATATGTTATACAAAGTATTAATTAATAAAAAAAAAACTTAGAACATCTGACAATTACAGTGAAGAATTATTTGATCAACCACCGTTAAATAGTCTGACATATGTAAGGAGATACATATTTCCCCTCCAATTAAATAAAGATGTTTGAACAACAAAGCGGTTGCAATGTCACGCCGACAACGTAACAATAAAATGAAACTTGTGTTCGGTACAACGTTAGCCTAGGCTTCCATCGTGTGAATGAAATCTTTAACTAACGCATTGAATTGGTGTGCTTTCAATGGCACAAAAAGTTCCACTCCATGGAACCCTTCTTCTTGAAAGTCCTTCACCACTTGCACCCCTTTTTCTTCCATCAACAGTACCAACTCCTTGTCACGATCCACCAATGGGTCACCATTGGTGCCACTCACCAATACCCTCCACCCAAGTTCCCTCATCTTGTCGAATTTCTCAACCCCATTTCCAGCCCTAACATTGCAGTACTCATGGCCACGATCAGCACCGATTGGCAGCGCCAATTCCCACATAAAATCCGTCACACACAATGGAATAAGTGGGTTATGTTCAAGCCTTAACTCTGACTCTGTCCTCTGCGTTCCACCAAAGAATGGTTGACGCAATATCAAACCTTGGATCTTCAGTGGTTCAAGATCATTTACCTCTTCAATTGCACGAAGACCTGCAAAGAAAAACAAAAACACAATCAATTTTTTTAAACAAATATTCAAAGTTAAAGTTCACAAACACAGATAGCACTACAAGTTATTAAAGTTTTTCCAATATCTAGTTGTGAATATTTCTTTCTTTCATTAAATCTTTTTTATTTTACCCTTTAAATAAAATATTAAGGGATTTTTTGTTTAACTCGCTTATAGCTGTTTTTACCATATAAAATTACTATTTTTTTCCTTTAATCAAACATTTTTATTCATTACTTACAGTAATCTGAAAAACTAACTTTACCGAAGCAGCACATTATTAAATTATAAAAGCTTCTATAATACATGAATATATAGTAAGAATCTAAAATTAAAATTAAAAATATTTATTAATTATTATTTCATTTATATTTTCAAGTATCTTAAAATATTTAGAGTTTACTTTTTCACATACAATTACATTCTTTCGGTGGAATTTTGTTTCATGCATGTTTAACACTAAATATAAACACTTATTTTGATAAAAAGTTTTAAACTTTTGAATTTTATATTGTAAAAAACTACTTCCTTCAATTCGATTCAACCATTAACTAAATTTAATATGAATATATTGTTGTAAAAAACTACTTCCTTCAATTCGATTCAGCTCATTAACTAAATTTAATATGAATATATTGATAACGTAAAAATCTTACATTATTATTAAATAGTATGCTATAATGATTATGAAAGAGATGATAACAATACACTTTCTAACGTTTATTTATTTATTAAGGGAATAGTCAAATATAGATGCTAAATATAGTGTATTTAAAAAAATTCAAAATAGAAATAAACCATTGAAAATACAATTTCCAAGGGCATCTAAATTTGAATTGTAATGATTAAAAAATTATTTTAAATTATTTATCAATAGAATTTATTAAAATTATTTTTTTTATCATTATGTGAAGTTTACGTAATGTGACTTATGAATATGGGATACTAATAATAATAAAAAAAGTACATTTTATAATTTTTTGTTTTTTAATTTTAAAAATTTTAAAAATAATAATTATTTTAATAAATCAGGTACTAATGAAATTTTAAAATTTTTTAAAACTAAAATATCAAAATTTATTTTTAAAATTACTAATTAATCAAACTAACATACATTAATTAATTTTAATTTTTTTAGTTTTTGAAAACTAAAATACTATATATTATATTTAAATCTAATTTTAATAAAATTGTTATAAACAAATTTTTAAATTATTAATTTTAAAAAAATTAAAAATTAAATTTATTTGGAAACATTAAACAAAGAAGCCTTGCAGTAAATGATGCAAAGCGAGCCATCAATTATTTAAAAGCAAGCAAAGGAAAGTCAAACATTTAATAAAGTATTTTTTTTATAGTGTTGATAAGTGACCTGCGTGGTAGGCGATGCTGGCTCCGGCGCTATTCCCCGTAACATAACACTTCGAATAATCCGCGTATTGCCTCAACCACTCATCTTCGCTCTTTCCGATCCACCGCAGCGCCTCCATGGCATCATCATACGCCGCCGGAAGCCGGTGTTCCGGCGCGAGGCGGTAGTCGACGGAGGCGACTATAGCCTGAGCGGTGTTGGCCATTTGGACGCATAAATCATGGAAAATGGAGGAAGCGGCACTGAGTAGCACGAATCCGCCTCCGTGAAAGAAAATGATGAGAGGTAGCTTGATGGGGTTGGAAGAGGAGAGTGGTGCTCGTGGTAGGAATAAGCGTAGCCACGTGCCGTTTTGTGGGTTGATGGTGATGTCTTTGGTGAGAACAGGGATGGGAAGCGAGGGGTCTGAAGAGGGTGGGGTGCATGGAACGGCTTTGTTGTGGCGAGTGAAGGTGCCGTCGGGGTTGCGGAAGATTTGGAGGTGGTGGTAGGGGTCAATGGTTTCATTGGACATGGTGGAAGTAATGGAGAAACTTGTTTTGGTTTCTTTTCGATTACAGTGAAGATTTGCACAAACTATTTGAAAAACTTGATAATGGAATTAACGATTGTCTTCTTTAATATCAATCTGCACCGACCACATTCTTTAATATTTATCAGCCTAATCATAAAACTAAAACCCTAATCACAAATACTGGCATAAACGTTTTACCAAATCTTATACTAAATGCATACCATGTTCTCCTTTCAAGCCTCATATTTAAAAAATAATAATAACATTGTTGTTAGAAAATCAGTAGTCAACAAAAAAAAATCTATAAACATTTTAATGTAAACAGGTTGTTTCTAGTGACTGTAATTTTTTTTTCCATACAATAAAAGTGAGAAAAATTTATTTCGATGTTGAAATAATTATTTATAATATATAGTCATTAAAAAATTAAATGCCTATGTTCAATATTAAGAATATTGTAATAAACACTTTCTAAGTCACGTATCTAATTAGTTGAAAAAAATATGCATTTAAAAAAAACATTTTTGAAATAAAAATTAACATTTTAAGATGAATTATTTTTTAAACTAGAAAACTTTTAAGATCAACCCACCATATGCTATTTGATCAATCTATTTAACATATTATAAATTGATTCCATAACAATCAATTTAGAAATATTGGTTGCGGGAGAAATCAATCTAGAAAGTCTTGTTAACTAGGAAGTATGTTTTTCTTGGTAGATTATAATTATAACTTATCTAAAAATGTAATTCAATCTGAAAAGTCTATATACTTATATTATGTATATCTAAAAATATATTTGAACTAGTTCTTCCAATGATCTCCCAAAAGATAAAAGCAAGAAAAAAATTAATGTTAACTTCTTTATAAATTAAAATTAGATTATACATCAATTAATTTGTAGAATTTTTTATATATACCTTCTCTAAATTTTTTATGATGATCACAAATCAGTTGTAGTTTATCAAATTATTAAAAACTTGACAAATTTTGAATTTTTTTCCATGAATTACGTAATATTCAAATAACACGCGTATATCATTCATACAATAATAAAATTAGTAGAATTGATTCTCCGTCGCGAAAAAAGAGAAGAAGATAATATCTAATCTTCAATCTTATCTTATTTTTATCTTGTCTTGATTTTATATTCAATCATAAACTTTAAAATATTAACTTTTTAAATTTTTTTTTCTCAAATCTCATATTGTGTCATTTTTTTCACTATTTCACACTTTTCTCCTACCCAAATTTTTATCCTTTTACATTTTTCAATTTCTTCAATCAATTAATTTAATATATTAATATTTTTATATCACTTTTATTTTTATTTTTTTTACATTTTCATAATCTCTTCAATTAATTTGATTTTTCGAATCTCTTTAACCAATTTAATAAATATAATTTTTTTTATTTTTATTGTGCATGAATATATTATCACATAATATTATTTTATTTCTATTCAATTTTATTATTCTCATTTCTCATGTATCAAATTTTCTAAATGATTGATAATAATCTGTAGTTTACAGTAATTAAATAAAAAACACTTTATTAAATATATTTTTATAAATTATATATTTCATATTTATTAATATTTTAAAACGATAACTTAAAAAAAAAACTTATAATCAAAGTTTAAATACATTCCTATAATATATAATAAAAATGTTATAAATATTTGACATCTATATAAAAAATATGAAATATTTTTTACACATATATTTTAATATAAATATAATAAGTTAAAATAAATATTCAATTAATAATAATAATTTAATTTAAAAAAAAATAATACATAAAAAAGAATAACGTTATAATAATTTAAAAAATAAATCAGGAACAAATAAACCCAAAATCCAACCAAAAATTGATAGAAAGGATGGTTAAAAAAAATGGCAAATAGAGGGCAGGGAAACAAAACCCTTCACCACCACCCCGCTAATGATCGATAACAAAGTAAAACTCAAACATGTCTTTGGTACACACATTATCTATACAATAAATTAATTATTTCATAGCTTATTATTCTTATGGTGTAGTCATCAAATTTTATTATATAGTTACACATTGCGCGGATTATCAAAAACATAAGCATGTGATAGTAGGTAATAATTTTTTATGTTCAATTATTGTAAATGAAACCCTTAACTAATGTAGTGAGGTGTCGTGTTTTAGATGGCTCAACAAGCTCTATTCCATGGAAGTCCTTCACCACTTGCACCCCTTCTTCTTCCATTAATTGTGCCAACTCCTTCTCACGATCCTCAAGTATGTCTCCACCAGTGCCACTCATCAATACCCTCCATCCAACCTCTCTTATCTTCCTCATTTTCTCTACTCCATTCCCAGCTCTTACATTGCAATATTCATGGTCACGATCTGCACCAATAGGCAGTGCCAGACTCAGTCCTCTGCATGCCACCAAAGAATGCTTGATGCATTATCAATCCTTGGATCTTCAATGGCTCAACATGGATCTCCTTTTCAGCTACGCGCAGACCTGCAACAGGATTTTGTTAACCTGTCCAACTCAACTCATAGAAAATAATATAGAAAAAATGTGTGTTTTTTTATTTAGAAAGAATGATAACTTGTTTAATGAAAAACCATGTATAACATCTACATAAGAACAACCGTTAACACATAATTGCACTTAGTCTGAAAGAGAAAGAATTGATCGACATCCATTTTTTCATTCAACAACCTCATTTAATAATATAATAATAATTTTAAATTACTTTAATTTTATCAAATTTATTTATGATTATAATAATAATAATAATAATAATAATAATAATAATAATAATAATAATAATAATTTTATCTTCTCCAATTCTAATAATATTTTTTTTCTTAACAATATTTCCCTTAAATTAAAATTTTATAGTTTTTCAATTTAATTTATAGTGTAGATTCATCAATTTTCTTAAAAAAATAAAAATCTTGAGAGATTTTGTAAATATATTTATGACATAATTTTTATTTTTATAATATTGTAGACCAATGGTGTTATAATGTTGCATTCTCTTGAAAAATTAATATTTCACATTTATATATATTTATTTCTCCCATATAATAATGGATTCTTGAATAATTTAATAACTGAACTATTATCCTAGAATATTGTAGTTATATGAGGTGTTTAAAATTTATATGTTCAAGAATTCTCCTTATATTCATATGGCTCAATATTACAAATAAGAGTTCTTACATCGGTTATAAAATCAATGTAGATGTTATAAATAAAAAGTTGTAATATTTAACATCAATTGTAAATTGATGTAGAAAAAAATACATACTAAGTTGGTTGTCTTATCATCTGAGGTAGTATACTCGAATTTAAAAAAGAAAAGATTAGGGACATATTACATAGGTTATATTAATAATGTGATGTGATTTTAAAACAAACATTTTATTTTTATCACCTACAATTGTAATAAAATTCCAAACTATTTTTCAACCAATTACAATTTTGTTTCTAATAACATATATTATACATATTCCTATATTTTAAACTATAAGAAAATAAATTAAAACAATAATAAAATAAATTCAAATTTCTAACCTAGAAGGAAAAACATATAGGGCTGCATGAGACAAAAGAAGTGAAAATATAATATGATTTACGGTGATTAATGGAGTAGTGTGGATTTGTCATGTTACGAAGTTGCATGTTGCATGTAGAAGCTTGCGGAAAAGAAGAACATGTAACATAGAGAAGAAGAGATGACACATGAGAACGGTTAACAGTGTTGTAGTGGAGGAGAACACTTGATGATGTCACGATAAAGGAGAATGGTTAGTGGTTTTGACGTGGAGGAGAACAACTAACGGTGTTATGATGACAAATGAAGAAATGAGAGAAGACCAAAGAGAGAAGAAAGAAGAAACTACAAAAATGTGATGTAAATGAATATGAATTCATGCAACACAAATGAAAAGTGAGAGAGAATATGTTAGGTTACCCTATTTTAATGAATTTTTACATCGGTTGTTCTTTAAACAGATATATAATGTAGATATTATACCAATTGTAAAGAAAGGTAATGTAGTATCTATTTTCTATATCGATTTCCTCTACAACACTTGCATGATCATAAGTGAAGGTAATAAAAGTATTTCTTTAATACTAAAATATCATCAATAAAAGTAACAAAATAATTTTTACCTTCATTAAAAGATGTATTTATTGGACCACAAATATCTAAGTATACCGATTCTAATACATTATTTGTTCTCCATGACTTGTTACTAGGAAATTAAGAATGATGTATTTGCTAACAATACAATCCTCACACACCCAACAAAGATCTTGAATTTGAGGATGTCTCGTAACCATTTTCTTCTTACTAAAAAGTTTTACTCAAAAATTCAAACGTCATAATTATCATGAGTCTTTGATTTCAGTTATCAAACAAGACTTATTAACAATTTCAATCTTCAATCGAAATAGTCTATTGAAACTCATCTGCACAACAACAATAAAACCTCTAATAGAAACATATATTTCACAAGCATCTTGTTTAATATTAATTATATAGCCCTTTTTTTTTAATTAGTTAGCACTCAATAAAAGTTACTTTTCAAATCAAGGACATACATTTTGTTTTCACAAAATCATTATTGGTTTTTATTTTGACATCACTTTTACCCCTCACTTTTATAGAAGACAAATCACCAAAACTAAAAGTCAAGTGAAAATCCTCGTTTAACTAAAAAAAAGAAGACTCGCATCTATTCATGGTTATTATAGCCTCTATCAACATATTAAATTTCTAACTACATTTTGTTTTCTTTATGGATAACATTGAAGTTTCTGCTTCGATCACTTTTTTTATACAATATGAGTTTTCTCTTCTTTTTTCTTCTTTTTTATATCATTAGGCATTCAAGTATAACATTCTAAAATATAATGACCCTATTTATGACATTTAAAACATTTTACCTTATATTTAGCTTTGAAATGTCTATTTTTCTCTTTATGTCCCCCATCTTCTCTTCGTCTTCCTTAAGCTCCACTCGTTCCTCTCTTAAGTTGTTGAATTGAGTTTTTGTATAAACTTACAAAGTTTGCTTGTTTGTAGTTGGTGGTGGTTCTTAAATTCTACACATAACAACTATATAGAATTCTTTTAAAGAATTCTTTTGGCCATAATTTTTTTTTGCATAAACATACTTTAATGATCCTAGTGACTATCAACATGAGGAATGATAGCTTGGATAAAACTTGAATCATTGATTATTGGTATAAAAATTGAGAAAGGAGAAGATTGAAAAACGTTAAGTAACGTATTTTAGTATTTGACACTCAAATTTCAAGTTTTTGGTTGAATATCACTTATAAAAAATAAAATAAAAGAAAAAAAAATGATAATTAGTCCTATAAATATATTATAGCAGAACAATCATATAATAACTGTCACTATACATAATAACGTATCATTGCATAATTTAAAAACTAAAAATTCTACTAATAATTAAAAAAAAGTTAATATTAATTTATTTTCATAACCATATTTCTTCTACATTTAAGTTAGATTGAGACCCAACTTAAATTAGATTTAAAGCAAAGTTTGACGAAAAGCTTTTTATAATTGACTAGAGAAAAATCCTCAACTCTATTGCATAGTAACAGAAATACATCAGAGAAGAGAAAGGTATTTGAGAGAAAAAAAAACAAGTGGAGTTCAAATGCATAACAAAGTGATGTATCACTTGAAAAAGAAATTTGTAATTGGATAACTATTTAAGAAAGAAACTAATAACAATATTCCAAGTTGTTTTACGAAAAATATTTATTAAAATATTATGATAAAATGTGGATGCTTGAACTATTATTGCTAAATTAGTTTTTATTATGATAAAATTGTTTATCTCAACTATTTCTTCCTTCAATAAATCATTTATAAAGTTTTGACAAAGTATTTACAATAATTTTCTAATAATAAAAATCAATAATTTAAAAAACTACTAACTTAATCTCAATGTATATAAGTTAAAAAAAATTATATCCTTTTTGAAAGTTTAAAGTTTCAATAATAAATTTATAATATTTTTTAAAGAATCAAAATCGTTAAATTATAATTTAATATCAAGGATAATTTTTACATAATTTTCTAAATGTTGAAAAGTTTAAGCAAATATTTATAATAATTAAACTTAGTAATTTCAAATGACTTATTTAACGTGAATTATTTTTAGTGTCAAGAAAACATTATAATATTTAAAAATAAATTTTCAAAAAACAATAATATCAACTTATGGTTGAAAAGAAATTATCTCAAATCAAGCGCAAACATAAAGTACTTAATGTTTTTATTTCAACTAAAATAACTAAAGTATTTTGACACCCATTTTTTTTCTTTTTCATTTTAAACATTAAAATTAAAAAAAAATGTACATCTAATTAAAAAATAAATAAACTTTTACTCAAAGCATAAATATTATATAAGCCAACCGCCTGGTTTGTCAAGCGTACGTCCAACCGCCAAATAGAGCAGCGTTGAATGACCAGAATAAAAATATATTTTTTATTATTTTTAATTTTTTTATTAAATAAGTTAATATTTATTATTTTTAATTATTAAATTACTTAATAATTTAAATTACAATTTTTTTAAACAAGATAATATAAAAATATAATATTTAAATTATAATATATTTTATTTTGATAAAACTAAATTTAATATAAAAAGATTGGTGGGTTCGACGGTTTATGCCTTGATGAGATAGGATTAGTCATAACAGATCGATATATTAAAATAATATTAGTCATCTCTATTAATATGATAATAAAAAAATAATTGTTTATGAAATTCAAATAATTATTAATTAATTTAAAATAGTATTATATAATATTATTTTGAGTTGCATATATATTTATTTGAATTATGAAACAATCATCTTTCTATTATAATATATCCACACATAAATAGAGATAAACAATTCACAATTCATACATGTAAGTTAAAAAAATGTTTTAACTTAATTATATATATATATATATATATATATATATATATATATATATATATATATATATATATAATATGACCCTTATTTTAAAAATGTAAAGTTATTCTGAAAATAAAATTAATATTTTTGAAATATTAAGCATAAAGTAATAATAACAATCACCTGCATGGTAAGCGATTGTGGCCCCAGCGCTACTCCCCATAACATAACACATTGAATAATCCGCATAATGCCTCAACCACTCGTCTTCGCTCTTTCCGATCCACCGCAGCGCCTCCACCGCATCGTCGTACGCCGCCGGAAGCCGGTGCTCTGGCGCCAGGCGGTAGTCGACGGAGGCCACGATAGCCTCAGCGGTGTTTGCCATTTCGACGCAGAAATCGTGGAACAAGGTGGTAGCTGCACTGAGTATAACGAAGCCGCTTCCGTGAAAGAAAAGGATAAGAGGTAACTTCTTAGGGTTAGGGTTGGAAGAGGAAAGTGCTACTCGAGGTAGGAATAAGCGTAGCCAGGTGTTGTTTTGTTGGTTGATGGTGATGTCTTTGGTGAGAACTGGAATGGGAAGAGAGGGGTCTGAAGAGGGTGGAGTGCGTGGAAAAACGTCGTGTTTGCGAGTGAAGGTGCCGTCGGGGTTGCGGCGGAGTTGGAGTCGGTGGTAGAGGTCAGTGCATTCATTTGGCATGGTGGAAGTAATGGAGAAACTCGTGTTAGTTTGTTTCCTCTAACTGTGAAGATATGCATAGTCTTTTGAGACTTCAATGAGGTTTATGTAAAGAATTTAGTTAATTAATCTATATTTGACAAAAATAGATTATAACTATAGAGCTTTAAGATCTTCATCCAAAGAAGAAACCATCTTGGTAGAAGCCAATCTTAAAAAATCATCCGTCCAAACACCTAAAAGATTAAGTCATAATGAAGTCATTAGCCATATACCTGAGGAATGGAAATTAGAGAAATAATACAAGAAGGTCCAAATATTAGATTAAAAATGAATAGGTCATCTTCCTTAACAATAAGAGAACCACAATTAATTAGCAAAGGACAATCTTCAAGACACTCGATAGATGAATCAACATTAAATTTACATTTTAAGGATTTTAAAGATTCGAACGATAATGCAAATTCCGTCAAAGCTAGCACCCACTTTCCTATTCGATGATGCATAATAGGTTTTTACAAAAGAAATTTTAAAATATTATTTCTGGAATAAACCATCACATCGTGAGACTTCATTATATACTTATGTTTCGTACAAGAGAAATACAAACACAATCTTAACTTTTCGATATCGTTGTATCGAGTTTCAGCATCATTTAAGATTCTACTTAGATAATAAACAACACATTCCGCATCATTCTTATCCTCCTGTGCTAGTAGACTGACTATAGTTCGATCTGATGCTGATACATATAGTTTTAATGACTTGTTTCTCATTACTGGTATCAAAATCGGAGGATTTGTCAACATCAATTTGATCTGCTCAAAGACTTTCTGATGTTCTTCCTTCCATTTGAAATCTGCTTCCTTTTTCAACCTTAACAAAGACGAAAAAAATATAAGTCTTACCAGCCAAGTTAGAAATAAATCGTCTTAAATAATTTATTTTTCTCAAAAATTATTGCAACTGTTTTTTAGTCTTTGGAGCAGAAGTATCTAATATAACTTTTGCTTTATTCTTATCGATCTCGATCCCTTTTTTGTGCATTATGAATCCTAAAAATTCACCAGCAGACACACCAAAAGCACATTTCAAGGGATTCATTTTTAATCCATATTTCTTCATTAATTCTTTCAAAAGATTTTCTTAAATTACCCAAATGTTTATGTTTTTTTTTCGATACAACAACAATATCATCTATGTAAACTTGCATAAAATCATTGATCAAATCATGAAAAATTAAATTCATTGCTCTTTGATATGTTGCCCCTACATTTTTCAATCCAAATGACATCACTATCCATTCATAAGTACCCAATGCCCCCGGGCATCGAAAAGCTGTTTTAGCTATATCATTCTGGGAAACAAAAATTTGATTATATCCTGAATAACCATCTAACAGACTTAACATTTCATTACTAGCTACTGCATCTATTAGCATATCTGCTATTGGCATAGGATATTCATCTTTACGAGTTGCTAAATTTAAATCTCGATAATCAATGCATACTCTCATTTTACCATTCTTTTTAATAACTGGAACAATATTAGAAATCCACTCGACATACCTGACAGTCCTAATGAACTTTGCTTTCAGAAGTCTCTCGATCTCTTCTTTAATCTTACCCATCACCTCAGGTGTAAATCTTCTCGGGGCTTGTTTTACTGGTTTCCTGTCTTCTATGATAGGTAATCTATGTTCGACTAGACTTCGATCCAAACCAGACATTTCTTCAGAATCCCAGGCGAAGCAATCTTTATACTCTTCCAATAATGAAATCATATCTTTTTTCATTTCTTTGTCGAGATACCTGCTAACATAAGTAGGCTTTCAGTCTTCTATACTCCCCAAGTTGATCTCTTCTAAGGGATCTTGGGTTTCGACTTTTTTGTGATTCGATGTGATGGATCTTTCAAAACCTAAAAGAGAATTATCATAAATGCAATCAAGTATGACTTGATCACTATTATTTGCTACTACTGTCGAGTAAATTGACTTATTTATTTCTATCTTAGTACTACTACTTTCTTGGCCCTCCTTTTCATCTTCATATTTTCTTAATCGAGCCAAGAATTCCTCATAATCTCTATTCATTTTCATTGGCCACTTCGAGGCTGGTCCTCTCTTTAATCATGATAAATCCTTTTTTCTCATTCATTTCCAAGAAACGCTCCTCATGCAATTTTGAATTAGAGTTTTCGACGTCTCGAAGGTGAATGGTTGAGTGAGCGCCAAATTCTGCAATGACCGACCAGCCTGAGATACAAATGTCACAAACTCGTGCTGATCCCCTGAAATTATTTCGAGATGTCCATCTCGATTCCACATAAACAATTTATGATGAGTCGTAGAAGGTACGGCTCCAACTCCATGAATCCACTCCCTGCCAAGCAACGCATTAAAGTTGACCTGTGATTGGACCACTACAAACACAGTGGGCTAAAACTAGTGGTAGTGTTTTGAACTAATGGGTTTAGTACTGTGGTCAACTGTTGTGATAACATGTTAACCATCTCAAAATTGATTTCATCCATTTGTTGTCGAAGTACTCCTAATGAATTACTGGAAATTCCAGTACTAGCGTTTTCGATAGTCTCAAAATTAGATCGATGATAATCTTTATCGAATGTATATCTCCCGTGATCCAGGTTTGCTCTGTGATCTAAGTTTGATATTGGAGGCGTCTGTTGTGTTCCTAAATTCTGCGCATTCCCTGAATTTTGGGGTGTTACTAAATTTTGAGACACCCCTAAATTTGGGGATACTCCAAAATTTTGAGGCATACCTAAGGTTTGACCTGTTCCTAAGTTTTGGGGCATTCCTAGGTTAAATCTCGTACTTCGTTGTATTGAAGAAGTACCAGCCCCGTTCATATTATTAATCGAAAAATTAGGAGGCCTTACACTCATATGCGGACCTGCATATGTTGTTACGGGATTCCCCGTAGTTTGTATATTGTTTGACATTACAGTACTCGACCCTAACTGAGTGTTTACTAATGTGCCAGAGCTTTGTTCAGTGCTCACAAGTATCGACATACTCACAGTTGTTGATATCACGGACATATTCCCATTGTGAACTTGCCCCCCAGTGTTTGGTGAATGTGAACTATTTAGAATCTCACTGTTATTCTGATTATGTGGTGGATTTTGACTCATTCTTATTACTCGTTCACTCCTTAATCTCATACACTTTCAAACTAGCCAATTGTTTGTGTTTTTCGACACAACTGACCCCTACCTGGCGCGTCAATTTGTTTCTGGTGGAAATCTAATCGATTTCGATTTCTAGGAGACCTAGGTTCTAATCAAATTTCAACCACATAGATTCTTTTTACTTCGGCTATCAAACAATTTTCAATCGAAACATGTATGAGAATCGAAAATATCATAGTGTCGAGAAATGCAATATATCACACAGATTGACAATCGAAAGTACTCTTTTTGATATTTTTATTAAGAAACGTGAAATAAAGGAAGTAGTAAAACACATCGAAAATGAAAGGCTGTACATAATATTAAATTACAGAGAGATGTAAATGCAGAAACCTTGAAATTGAGAAATGTAAATGGCGGGAATGGAAAATTCGTGAAAGTAATATAGCAAGGAATCGAGATTGCAGTAATGTAAATAACAGGAAAATGAAATTGCAGAAGTGTAAATGGTAAGGAATTTAAACGCAGAACCTTAACTTGTATAAAGATAAAAATGACAAGGAATTGAAAAGGCAGAAACTGAAAGTTGATAAACATAAATTGCACGAAAGTAAATTACCAGGGAAAGTAAAGAAAGCGATAAAGACAATCAATGAAAATGGAAATCCAGATCGCCAGAAACTTCATGATTCGTCGTTTCTCCGGTAGACTTTTCACTTGTGTTTTTGTTGTCTCTGCCAATTTCCCCTCCCTTCTTCAAGCTTCATTCTATTTATAGGCATCCTTCAATATAACCTCCCAAGAGCAGTTTAAAAACTGTCACCATGTTCTATGTGCACGTTCTTCGATTTTTACCTTAGTTTACGGTTTAGAAAACCGCTTCCACGTTTAATGTGCATTATAACCATTTCTCGATTTCTAACCTCAGCCGCGATGTGAAAAACCACTCCTCATGTTCCATCTGCATGATAACCGTTTCCCTCGATCTCGATTCCAGTTATCGAGTTCGATTTCCCTTAACCTTGACCTTACACTATACTTTATCACTTACTTTCGTCGATTTGTTTCTCTCTTTTCTGATTCTCGATTTTCATTCTTGATTTATATGTTCATACTATCTCGTGATCACCGGGTGTCTTTCAACCATCTTTCCGATCATGTGATCTTCGATTTTCTCTCTTCCATTTTTCGATCTTTGTATCGATTTACCGCTAACACTATGTTGATTTTTAGTTTTGAAGCAGTAAAAACAATTATATAGTTGGTAAAAAAACATATTAATTATAGTGATGAACACAATTATCATACTTGTATAAAGGTTTGTAAATATTGAATGTCATACTTGTTTTGTTATTATGATTGTGATTAATAATTTTCTTGATTGTACTGGTTTTAGATATATGCAAGACATTGTATGGATATAAAGTTATTAGTTAATGTAAATTCTACATTAATCGATTTTCAAAAAAGACAAATTTTGATGACAACGTTCAAGGTAACAATGTCATTGTTTGAAAAAAAAAAAAACTAGTGTATTATTAAACGAATTACTGAATGTTTGATAGTTGTAGTTTTAGAATTAGGTATAATGTTTTGTCATTGACATTGGTTTTGAGTTTATTTACTTGTGGGTTTGCCAAAAATGAAGAGATATTGTTTGTTGGTATAGGTGAAGATTATCATATTAAAAAATTATTCAAATGGAAAGAATTGAGTGTTGAAAATATAATGATATTGTTAGGTGAATTATATAGTGAAGATGACGTTGATGACTTTTGTAAAGTATATATATTGTTTTTATTTGATTTTTTTTTCATAGTGAGAAGTTTGAATATTAGTATTGAGATTTTTAGACTATGTTGATGAATTAAGTTCATATAATTGGGGATTACATATTTATAATTTTGTAGTAAATGTTTGAGTCGTGTATGCATTTATTATTTTCAAGGAACCAACCAATCCCAAACCCATATACCTGGTTGTGTTGTTATTTTGTAGTGAGTTGATATTTGAATTTAGTAAATAAATGATGATGCATATTTGTTCAAACTTATCGTATTACTATAATGTATCGTGTTTTAGACATAGAAAATTGATTATATATCATTTTGTACGATGACAAACATGACTAATTTTCCTCAAATTACTAGTTGTTTGAGGTAAAGGAAACAAATAGAGATATACGATATGAATTGGTAATATTACATTTGTAACTTTTGATATATTATTATCTATTATTGTTAGTGAATAATTTTTGTTCTTATTGAATATTAGATAATTCATATTGTTCATAGAAGTGAGAAAGAGAAATGCGATGAAATTGTTTATGACATTCATGAAATTACAATTCAACAAAAGTTTTTGATGCAAAAAATTTAGAAAAAAAAATATTGATATTGAAGGAAGAGATTGAAATGTTGAAGGATGGAAATGGTTACTCGAAACATGAGACAACTATTGTGGATAAAAGCAATTATGTGACATTGAATCAATACCCTGTGGTTGCTAATATTCAGGTTGTTACTAATCGTTCTAAAAATAAGAAGTTTAAGCAAAATTTTGAATAACTCTATAATTTTTTGTTAAGAAGTGTTGAGTTGCTACTTGAGAATGAGTAAGTATTTAATTTAATTTATTATGTTTATTTACTATGTTGTGTTAACGTAACCTGATATAATTAATTGTTTGGTTAATATGTATGGTGTTTATCTTGATCACAAGAATATAAAACTTATAAAGGTTCAAAATTGGGTTAATAACATATTTAAATTGAAATTTATGCATGTTAATTTGATGGCAAAATATTTAAATTATATTGACTAATATTTATTGATATTATAAGTATTTTATTTTACTTTTAACTTATTTATTTGTGACTTTTTTTAATATTGACATGAATGAACGTTATGTTGCTCTCACTATTTTTAACAATCATTGATTTTGTTATATGCTAGAATTAAATCATAAAAAATTATTTATGTTAGACTCATACCGTGATAATAGTACGTAACCACGAGAACTTGACAATGTAATAGTAATTTCGTGATTGAAAATAATAAAAATGATATAATAAACTTCTTTGATATCTAGATTTTAATGTCCAATATTTTTTTTATTATGTGTTATAGGTAAAACACTTTCAAAAAATTAATTTCATTGTCAATTCCAGATGTTAACTCTATTATTTGAGCATGAGTTGATCCCTACAAAAAACACGTATGTATTACTCAATTTGATTTATTTGGCATAAATATTGTATTTCACCTTATTGAATTTGAGAAACATGTTTATAATTATGTTATGATGGTGAGTATATCGTAGTTTACATGTTAATTAATGTTATTAGTAAGAGTTGGATAATTACTGATGTTAACAATATTTGACTACTATTGGAATTATTAGGAGTTTCATAAAAAAATACATTTATTTATTGTTGGGTACTTCATGCTACAAATGAAAAAAAAATAAAAATAAAAAGCGGATTTTAACTAAAGTTGATTTTCCTACCGAATTGGAATATCATGACAAGATTTTGTAATGTAATTAGGTTACGTATACAAATTTTAATTCTTACAATATATTTAAATAAAATAATATTATATTTTTAATTTTTAGAATTATTTAAAAAAATATCGGAGCTAAATTTGATTAAATTTAATTTAAATCATTATTTTTTTCAATTTAATCATATCTATTTTAGAAAATATTCTATCCGCTAATCCAATCAAACATATTTCATGCAATAAATTATAATAATTAAAAAAAAAACTTAACACAGAAAAAAAAATGTATATATATCAAATTTTCTTTCTCTTATTAAATAACGCAATTACAAGAATTGTTACTCTTAAAATTGGTGCATTAATTTAAAGCTGAAATAAAAGTTTTGATTACCTCATATAGTTCCTTTGCCTTCAATGGATCACTATCTTGAACACCATGATAATCCCCTGCGGTGAAATGCCCCACAACTCTCACACCCTTCTTTTGCATCAACCTTACCACCTCCATCTGACGATCCACCAGTGGGTCACCTCCACACCCGGTAACCAGCACCCACCATCCACGCCGTTTCATCATTCCCAATCTCTCAGGACCGTTCCCCGCCATTGGATTGCAATACTCGTGATCACGGTCAACCCCAACCGGTAACGATAACTCCCACATGGCGTCATTAAAGCAAAGCGCCAAATGAGGTTCGTTCACGAGCCTCCGCTCCGAACCTGTCCTCCGGGTCCCACTGAAAAACGGTTGAACTAATATAAGCCCTTTCATCTTGGGAATCTGATCTTCATCAGCCGCAGCTGCACGTAGACCTGCGTTGTAGGCGATGTTTCCCCCCGCACTACTACCCATTAGAAAAAGGTTGGAGTAATCGACGAGGTTTTTCAGCCAATCGTCCTGGTTGGCTTTGATCCAGTGCAACGCCTCCACGGCATCATCGTACGCCGCGGGGAGTCTATGTTCCGGTGCGAGACGGTACTCCACGGACGCTATGACCGCAACGACGTCGTTTGCCATGTTGAAGCAAAACTCGTGGAAGATCGTTGAGGCCGCACTGAGGAAAATGAACCCGCCCCCATGGAAGAAGACCACCAGCGGGAGCTTGGAGCGGTGATCCAGTGCCACGCGGGGCAGGTACACCCGCGCCCACGTGCCCTTCGATTGGTTGATGGAGAGGTCCTTGGAGAGTACGAGGAGAGTGGGATCCGCTGCGGGCGGGCTCTCGGGCGGTTTGTTGGGGCGCGTGACGGTGCCGTTTTGGTTGAGGATTAGGTTGAGTTGCTTGTAGGGGTCTTTGTTACATGGGATTGGAGTGGATTGGGTTTGGAGAGTGAGTGAGTTTGCAATTAAGAGAAGGGTTAAGAAGAATGCAAATGCAATTGAAGATCTCCAAAGGAATTTGTAGTGTGTGAAAGAGAAGAGGGGCATGATTGATTTTTGAAAGGAGAAAGAGGTCATGGAAGGTGTAGAAGGTGAAGAAATAATTGATGATTGATATGATGGTGTGATATCTTTATCATCAATTTGGATTGTAGATTCTTAGTGGGAATCTCATCATAGAAATTATTACAATTATATATGATATCCAAATGTTAAAAGAAGGAGTGTATATGGTATCTAGACTTGTCTTTTTGTGCTGTTAATTTTTGAATATTTTTTTTTTTTTGGTTTATCTTTTCTTGTGTTTTCTTAGCCTCATGTTCTGGGTGGATAAGATGTTTTTGGTATGTTTTTAGGAAAAAAAAAGTTTGTTTTCGTTAAGAAATTCTTGGACAATTATATTTACCCTATTTTATGTTTAAATATTATATCTGAATGAGTGATAGATTGACTAATATGACTAAAATATTCAACTATAACGATGAAAATTATTATGAGGGTGTGAATAATTGATTTCTATGTGTCAAATCATGACGTGTTAACAGACAAGATGGGGTTCAATCATTTATAAAAGCAAGAAAGGAAAAGGAAACCTATACACAGAGCTATACTGTAAGGTGAGAATATAGATGGACTAAAGGAATAGGGTGATATTTAGAAATGAAAATTTTGAACATGAACGTCATTAATGAAAAAGTTTAATGGTTCAGCGATGGTTGGAAATGAAGATAAAATCTTTTCATGTGTGCAAACCTAAGATGATGCTTGTAGGTGAAAAATTGTTCTGATTAAGATAAAGGCAAGGACACATATATTATATATAGATCATGGGTGGAGAGGTAGTAGATTGTTAGCAGTTCAGAGATATGCATTTTGAAATTCAAGTTAGATGAAGTCCCACATTGTTTTCTCGTGTTGCGAGTAGTGTATGTTTGTTATATGTAACTTGCTATTATTATTTTTTTGTCTTTTCCAATTTGTTATATACCATCTGTTGTTGTGTTCCAGTGAATATTCCTCTTGGTTTTTGTATTTTGTTTGGTACTTCTTGTACCTAATTTTTTAGGGTTTATTTCTTTTTTTCTGGTTTAAAATAAATTCAGGCAAAGACGGATGTAGATATATTGAGAGAGGCAATTGGAGTTTACTGTAACAATGTGTGGTTCTCGCACTTCTTTCTCTTTTCTACTTAACCTCTTCAATTCTATATCTTACGATGAATGCACTATGTTAATGAGGATCATCTATATAAAAATGCAACTTGTAAAATATGAAGGGTTTGAATGTACAGAAAAATCCATTAACTATTAGAGCTCAATTTATTAAAATTTTTAATTGGGTAATGGACTTTCTTGTTGCACTTAACTAAGCCCAGAGCTTCATCCTTTAAAGTGGGTCACCAGCCCATTCAAATAACATCTATGTACAGGTATTAAAATAATCCCATGTCAAACTTACATATGTCTAGTTTTACGAACGTTATGCTGGGGATTTATGTATGAGAAACTGAAATGTGCGAGGTTAACTTTTCATAGTGTTCTTATAGGGTGGAATACTAACTTTCTTTTTGGTATCTTGATATAGGGTCTTCAACGTGTTGGTTTGAATATTGGGGGCTTGGACGTTGTGGTGACAGGTTCTTGAGCCCGGACGACGAGAGGTCGTGATATCTGCAAAGATGTTCCAACGTTTAAGTTAATGTAAATTATATGTTTTGTAAGGTCTTGTGCAAACAAAAATATATTACCTTTTTTTCCTTAACTTACTGACATTTTATACAAGGTGATTGGGTTACATGCCTCAGAGTTTCCCAAATGGGACTACATGTAGAGCTATTATGTTACGGATAGCGTTGCTCTGCAAGTTTGATTGAGATGTTTGTCGTTGTTGTGATTCTACTTTGTATGCAAGAGCTTCTTATCTGAAAAACGGGAAGTATAGATATGCAATCATGCATATATATACATGTTTGGACCACGCTATAGCTTCAGTGAGGCAGTGGCTTTCCATGTGTGGTCTTTTGCTTTATATGAGTGGCAGTGAGATAAGGTAACTGATCATAATGGCCAAAAGATTCATGAGACTCGTGGAACTAAGCATGATAGGACCAGTTTGACATGAATATAAACAGATGATGAAAGGGGAAAGTGACATAGAGTTGATAAAAAAAGAGGCCAAAGCATAGAAGAAAAGGGAAAGGGATGGTTAGATATCTCTGTCAGCAAATGCAGGAAGGAGAGATGAGAGTGAATAAGAAGATTTTCTTCCACTTCTGACCATAGTAAGTTTTTATGAGTTTACGAAAGTTGTAAAGAATGTGAAGATCCAACTTGTTTTTATCGGATTTATGGAGGTGGTAAGACCGTATAGGGTTGAATGAGTAAATTGGTAGATCAGAAGAAACATGGTGTGAGATTAAACTGAAAAAATTGATAAATTAGATTTTGAGTTTCGATCTTAAGATTGAAAATAATTTCTTTTAAAAATAATAGAAGTTCACATAAAAAAATACTCTATACATTATTCTCTCGTTTAAAAACATAACAGTATTTTTTTCATATAAACATATATTTAAAAAAAAATACTTTTAACAGTCTTAAAATGGTAACTTATAATCTCATCTCCTCGTTCAAACAACGAAACTTTCTTTGTCTCTACAGATCCGGAACACAACTCATCAATTGCGTCTGTGACTCTATTAAAACCTAAAGTTTAAACATTAAACCCTACATGGGAAGACAAAATCAATTACTTCTAATATAAAAACATCTTCATTGGAGCCGAAATTAAAATATAAGTCACTAATTTATTATCGTTTGATTTTTTTGAGAATATATATTTATTGGTGGTGGAGTGTTTATTATCAGAAATTAAAAAAAGGAGTGATTAGATAGTTTTCCTTTTATTCAGACTAAAACACTTTTTATTTAAAGATTTTCTATTTTCTTTTAAAGCATACATATTATAATAAGTTTGAAACAAAATTCAATTAAAACACGTTTTTCATAAAAATATTCAAACAAAACTGATCATGAATTGAATCTTATTTAAAATTAAATGAATATATAATCAAACCATTCCTTTTTTTTTTTTTTTGAAGGACAAGGGTTCCTACTTCCTTTAGTTATTGGAAGAGAAGGAAAGACAGAGCATAGGTTCAAAGGTCAAAATTTATGTCTTTAAACATACCACTAATAAAAAAAAGTTTGTCTTTAAACTTGTAATAATTTGTTGGAGTGGAAGGAAAAGTTAATAACAAAGACAGGATTGAAGTATGAATAGATACAAGATACAACTTTCTTACTTTTACGTTCATCCCATTGTTTTCACCTTTGTATGAAAGCTTAAAAGAAACAATTTGATCTTTAATTAAGACCGCGTGCAATCCCTAAGAAAAAAGGATTTTTTTCATTAACATTCTTCCTTCACACCCAAAATACCTTTCACGTTTCAATTATTTTCTTTATTGTTTCTTTTTCGACCATCTATGACGTTTCTAACATACTACTTAACTTTTGTTGAATTATGGAAGAATTTAATCGCACTGTCCCTTTTAACATAACCAAGAACAATAAGTCGCATGCTGTCCCTATGAATTTTTTTTTCAATGTATAACGAGATTGTCAGATTCGAAATCTTGTTGTCTCAAGGTTATTCAAATTTGAATGCAAAATTAATACTCACGACATCCATGTTGTGTTCCACATTGGTGATAAAAGAAGATGAAAATTACTTTATTTACATAATTGTCCCAAAACAAATTCGAGAATTGTCGAGATTGATATTAAAAAATCACCTTAATTATTCTATAACAAATAAATATAAAATATTTCATATTTTTCAAATAGTTATAATATCTTATTCTTATATAAACAAATTTACTATCTCACTTGATTCACTTACTTATTCACATTCTATTTTCTGGTTCACATACTTAAATATCATCAAAAAAACTTGTGCAAATATCTCCAATATTCTATCTATAACTACTCATTCCGATGAAGAGTAACCCAAATTTAAGGTCCTCTTTAAATTCAAGTATCAACATCTTACTTTAATAAAACATATTTAATAAAATAATATTTTTTATACTATAATAAATTTATTAATGATAAATTTTTATAAAAAATAATTATAGTAGTAAAAGTTATCATCATGATCAAACATTATTATAAAAATTTATAAATATAAAATACAATAGAAAAAAAATTATAAGCATAAAATAAGAAAAAATATAATAAAGTTATTATTATTTAAAATTAATGTAATAATTTATAAAAAATTATAAAAAAGAAAAGATATAAATTTAATATAAAAAATATGAATAGTTTTAAATTCTTTTTTTTAGAATAAATTAATTTTTAAAATTTTAAGTAATCAAATTATTCATATAAATTTTCAGAATTTTAATTTATTTTTAAAATTATCCTGATAATATGTTGTATTATAAGAATTTCAAATTTTATGTAAGTAAATTATTTTCCAAAAAATTCTCATTCAAATACAATATTAAGATATAGAATAGATTTTTTTTACATTCTTTTCTTATATGGTGGAAAGAATGGGGTAAGTTGGTTGTGAAAACTACATTGAAAAGGTATATTTAGGGATTGTAAAATAATTTATGGTATCATAGGCAAAGAAAAGTACCAAAAAAGCCAGAAAAGGTTGATATACAAGAAAAAAAAAAAACTAAAACATATTCAGTTAGCAAAAACATATGACAGTTCAAAGTGGCAGAGAGGGTTTGTTAAGTATTATGTTTAGCAGTAACATTAATGATTCTACAATGTGTGTGCTACATAATAACACTCTCATGAAAGAAACTGAAAGATTGCAGAATCGAAAGAGTTGAAGTGTAGGTATAGAGTATCTTGTGTCATTTAATTTATTTATTTTTGGTACACTTTTGCTGAGTGTAAAAAGTGTTTTTGGGACTTTATGATAGCTAGAAAGAGCTATTTAAATGGTACGATGTAAACTACAAGAAAAGTGTGGAGGCTTCGACTTAAAATTCTATTGAAAGAAAAAAGAAAAGGCATATAGAAGAGTGAGTGACCAAGAGTGGTGGAGAAAAAGTAAAAAGAAATTGGAATTGAAAAAAATTATTGATGAAATGTTTTAATCAACTCATATAATGTTACTCTTTTCGAAACATATATACGTGCATGCAATAATATTATATCGTGGCAAAATCTAAATGATAAAATAATAATAATAATAATAATTTTTACAACAGTAAGATCATACGTTTACTAAATGAATACTTTTGTAGAAGTTCTTACATTTTCAAAAATGATATTTTTGTTATCCATTATTTAAATAAGGTGTCTTATTTTCCATTACATTGATTTGTTTCAAACGTAACATACTCTTCTATGTTTTTTCTTATGTGGTTTAGATGGTTTGGGTATGGACTAGATAGATCATAAATTAGTTTTCGACTTTTTAATCTATATATATTTAGAGTATAATATAAGGTGGGAGAATGAGGTTTTACTTTTGTATTTTCTCTCTTGAATTTAGATTTCATTATTCCTTTACCTACTATTAATAAGATTGGCTCATTAAAATAAAATGTTTAGCATTGAAAATTTTATTAGCTTTTTCTTCTACTTATATCTTTATTTAACAAATCCAATAATAATTCTACTAATAATTTATACTTGTATCTACCCTAATCAAGATATGGGAGATGAGTAGTACAATATATAGTTCTTTTTCTTGGGCTTTAATTAATGAATCAACAACCATTCTCATTCACAAATCATTAATAAGATAATAAACTTTAGAGATGTACTTTGGATTCGTCTTTCAAGGTACAAATGGACATAGATTTAACCACAATCTTATTATAATTACGTAGCAGTGGTTCAACATAATCAATTTACTTGTACGTAGGTGTATTATTTGTCATAAAGAAACTTTATTTTGACTCTTTAAAATAATTATTTTCAACACATTAAATGTACAATTATTAATTATTGCATTCATATAAAAAGCAACTATCCAATTATTTTGCCAACAAATTGTTTGAAATCTTGTAGTGTGTCCAAAAAAACTTCTAGTAGTAAAAAACGAAGTTTTACATTACGCGCAAATATTATGTTGATACGAATATATAGAATTGAAGTTAAATTCTTTAAGTTTCATGTTACAATATTGTGAATATAAAATATATGATTAATAATGTTTGTATTAAACATATAACACATTGTAAAGAAACATATCACACTCGAAAAGCTCCATTAATATATATATATATATATATATATATATATATATATATATATATATATATATATATATATATATATATATATATCCTCATATATTAAAAAAAAACAATTAAAATAATAATATATTGAACCATTAAAAAAGGTAGTTCATAAATAAGTCGTCTTTGTAATATTCACCTTGACCAAATCCTCTATAACAGACCTAAAAAGGCTAATGATTTATACAAACCAAAATCTAAGACTAGATAATCTTTTCCAAAATGTCGAAAAGATGAATAAAGGTGGATAGAAGAAAAGAAAGTTGATAAAAGATGAAGCTTGTCACCTAACTCAATGAAGAACGCTGTGTGATGCTAACAAACAATGTTGAGTTTGGAGAGGTACCAATCCAAAACTGAAAAACACTGCTCCACTTCACACTTAACAGAGCTTCAATTCCTGCATTGGATTTGATTTGATGAAACTTCCCTCACAGCCACCATCAGCCGCCAATTCCACTCCCTACCTTCATCACTCTTCACAACAAAAACTCAACAGAGAATAAGTGATTAAATTAAATTTTCAAAAAAACTAAACAAATAATATTATTATATTCATCTTAATGTTCAACACTATTCTGTATAAAACTTTAATGGAATACAACAAAAAATCAATAGTTATTCAATCACTTTTTTATACCACTTCACCCATGCATCCATCAATGATTCTCAGTATCTTTGAAATTTATTAGATTTTATTTTAAATCTTGTAAGTTTCACTTGTAAGTAGTAAGTTACTACACTTTTCTTATTTTCAGAATCTAAATTATTCTTTATAACTAAAAACACTTCTTGTTTTTTATGATATATAATTTATAACCCAGTGTGTGTTTATTATATAGTACTTCAGGTAAGTGATTATTCATCCTAATTTAATCATATAATCAAACTTCCGATGAATAAAAATAGTAACAAATTCCAAACAAATCTTAAGCATTACCTAACTTTATTTTGAAAAAAAATATTTTGTTTTCCCCATCCAAATGCTCAATTCAAATAATATCCAATGCCAAAAAAGTTACATGAAAAAAAAAAAGAAAAAAAGACCGAAACCTAGACCAACGTCAACATTATTCTCTCCGACTCATCTCTCATCCCCATTAATTAATTAAAACAAACCAACCAAACAATGCCTTCCCATTTCCATCATCAATCACATCATCATGACTCCCCCGGCGGCGGCTGACAGGGACGACTGCAGCTGCAGCAGGTGGTGGTAGCAGTCCGCCGCCGTGGGCCTCTGCTCCGGGTTCTGCTCCATGCACCGATTCTGCAAGTCCCTCAGCATCTTCGGCACCCCTCCCAATCCACACGTCCTAATCAAATTCCCCACTCCCCACACATCAACCTTCACCCCATGCAAACCCCGCTCCATCTCCGGCGCGTGCGCCCCACGCGCCCCCGCCACGTGTCCCTTCAGCTCCGGCGCCCCCGCCGCCTCGTCGAACCCACACACGAACCACTCCTCCCGATCCATTCGCCGCATCACCTTCTCCCACTTCAAATCCCTATGCATAAACGACAAGTCGTGTAAAGCCACCATCGCCTTCGTCACGAACTTCAACGCCTCCACCAACTCCTCGCAGTTCCCTGGCTTCACACGACACCCTCTTGGCTTAAACGACAACCCCAGTTCCCTCTCTGAAAAACTCACCAAAACCTCTGCATGCGGAATCCTATGGTCCAGAATCTCGTAAACCTCTTTCACCGCCATCCACTTCCGCTTCTCCATAAACACCCTCGTGCACGTGCTCGGCGTCACCTCCGTCACCACTCCGTTACCGTAGCAAACCCTCTCGAAATCACTGTACGTAAACCCCTTGCAGTTGCTTATACTCGCGCAACGCTTACTCAACAGCGGTAACAGCAACCCTATTCTGAAACACGGAACCAAAGCTTTCAACTTCTCCATTGGGGTAGTTAAGTTCACTTCGTGTAAATCGGTGCGGTTGATTATTCCCTCCTGCGACCTACTCAGAGCGCAAAACGTCACCGTGTTCGCCACCGCATAGTACCCGAGTATGTACGGAAGATCCATGTAGGTCCAGAGCAGTTTCCCGACTAACGTTGTTGATGGATTGGGTTGCGACTCTTTCAACTGGTGCGTTTCTTCACCTCTCCAGAGACAGTAATTGTTCACGAAACCGGTTACGTTGGGCCATTGATCTTGCAGCATGGATTGGCTCGTAGATTCTGGTGGTGGTGACGTGGGTTTTCGGATTAGGGTGAATTCTTCAGGGCAGAATTTTTGGATGACGCGGTTGATGCACTCGTCCCAGAGGGGGATGAAGGAGTCACGGCTTGTTGACGTGGCGAGGGAGAGGCTAGGGTTGTTGGTGCGTATGATGGGCCCCACAATGTCGTACATAATGGTTCTGCAGTCCAAGGGTTCAGGTGTTGTTATGAAGAAGAGTTCCTTCCCTTGGGGAAGATCCTCGTACACGTCTCTTCGGAGAGGGAAACGTAGGTCTTCCGGTGGTGGCTCTTGAAGGTGACGCTTTAACTCGAAGAGACTTGGGAGGGTTTGTGGGGACGCACGTAAGAGGCATTCCATGTAGTATTCTGTTGGGTCTCGAAAATCCAATGAAGAGATCGCTGCAACACCAACACAAAGTTTAATAATAATTCTCTATTCAATTTCACATCATAATAATAATAATAATATTAATAGTCCAAGTAAAAGAAAATAGGTATACTGCTACTTCGGATAGATTCCTGAAGTAATTACCCAAAGGATTGCTTTCTTTAGTTAAGCAAATTAATTACATTGTCCCCGGAATTTTAAAAATATTCTTTAAGTTAAGCTTAGTATGGAAATTTCTAAAATATTAAGAATGTTTCACATTACAGTAAAAATTGTGTTTCAAATTAGTCCATTAAATTTTACCAAAATACACCGATTTATGAGCTAAATAAATATTCAATTTTCAAGAATTAGTTAAATAGCTTCATTACATTAGGGTTACATATGCGAGGATATTAATTCAAAGAAAAAATCGGTGTTGATTTCCCAATTAAATTTAGTAATGGAAGGAAAAAAATGTTAATGACAACAATAAATAGATGAGGATAAAACTGATATATTCTGTGATAATTATTAATTAATCTTTATAATGCCTTGTTAATGTTTTTTTTTTAAAGGAGCATATTTAATATTCTAAGAACATGAAATAAGTTGATTAATAAAAACGAATGATGCTAACATGTTTTAAAAAAAAAGAGAATGATTTTGAGTAGGAATGGACATTGGACCCTCTTCATTGTTGTTGCTGACAGTTTTTTTTTTTTTTTTTTTGCAAAATTGAACACATCAAATTAGAGGCTATTTAGAGACTACTAGCTAGAACATGGAATGAGGGCAGTGACCACTGGGAAAAAGAGCACTCACATCTTATAGGAAGCGCTTTGGAGGGAAGGTGGACTCTTTCAGCAAAACCTGGGAAAGAGAGACAATGACACAGTTAGATAGAATCCTAGAATATGTAAAACAAGGCAACGTAGTTCAATTTAAGGAAACAGGTTAGGCTTGGCACCAGCAGAATCTGAGGCTGGAGAAGACTTTCTTCTGCCAAAAACTTTGACTTGCTGCCCCGAAACGAATCTGTCAACAGAAAAACCTTTCAGAGGCCCATCTTCGAAATATTCCATGGGACAAGGAACCATGGCATCATCAAAGCAGGAGAGTTCATCCGCGTTTAGAAAGCTTGAAGATTTAAGCTTCACTCTCCCTCTATGTATTTCACCTTCTTCTGCCCATAAACTCACAGATTCCTCCCATGTCATTCTTATCTTTCCCATTCTTCGGAGCTCTTTGGATGATGAAGAAGAACCCGAAACGTCCAAGAGTGTGTCTAACCCTAATAAACCCCCTCTTGAGCCATGAAAGAAAGGTTCAACCCCACTTGTTATGGCCAATTGTTTCGTCCTAGCTGCAACAATGACAAGGTGGATGGTTAAAAAGACATGTTTGGAACTTTCATTACATTTTTCATTCCTCATTTTCTAATGCATCATCCTTCCCTGAAAAGGTAGGAAACAGTGCCAATAATTTTAAAGGTCAGACAATCCAGGAAATATACTGTTCCTTTGAATCCTTGGTGAATGCATCAAAACTACTGTGCATTCCATAAAAGGGAAAACAAAATTATAAAAGTAATTGAGAAACAGACACTTTACTGTGTGTGGAGTTACGTTTGCCAAGTGCATTGAAGATTATAGGTGATGAAGGAAAAGTGGGGAAGTGGAATAAAACTAAAAAGTAAGATCATGTGATTTTCCCATTTTCATGCTTCAACTAACTACAAAACCTGAGAGAGGGGTTTCATCATCTTTGAAGGGTCGAGGTGGTGGTGGAAGAGCTCTTGCAGCAGCAAGAGCTGTTCTAGCTTCGTCTCCTGACACAAAAGATGAACCAGCCCTGCCATGAGAGGATCTCATTCTGGACCCCATGAACTGTGCAAGTTCTTCAAAAACATCTTCATCAAAAGAAGCCGGGAGTCTATGTAACTTTCTCTCATATGGTGAAAGCCTGAAATAACTCTTCCCAATTTGTTCTCTTTCACCCCCTCTTTCCCATTCGTACACTTTTCTGAACTCACCTAACATGTTATCCCATTTAGTACCTGCAGTTTTAGCATCTCGATTGACCCCGTGCTTCTTGAGAAACTCAGCCACTTCTTTATCTTTATCAGCCCTAGTTTTACCTCTTGTGATTCCCAATTCAGCTTGCTGTTGTTGTTCTACCCTTGAAGAAGATTCAGATCCACTACCACCTCCACCTTGGTATTGTTCCTTCCAAGCCCTTGCCAGCCACAGCATTTCATTGGGCTTCCAAACTGGGCTTACATATTTCCCCTTTCTGAGTTGCTGGTGAACTTGCTCCCCTTCTTGCTTGCTCCCTTCCTGACCAGAACCTCCTGAGAGTAATGGGAGAGAGTGAGTTGGAGATGAGGAAGTGTCTGATGACGAAGCTGTTTGTGTTTGGGGTTGTTGTAGTTGTGGATTTGATGAAGTGTGCGTGGTTGGTGAAGGGCTTGATTCTGTGGTGGGAAGCATGGCCATTTGGGACTGTTTTTGTTGTGCAGGAGGGGAAGGTAGAAGCTGCTTCCATTGTCCGCCGTATCTGGGTCTCTTGGGGTTCAGTGTTTCAAACTGAGGCTCATAGGGTGAAGAACTTGCACCACTGGAAACATATAAAGGACTGGAAATGAAAGGGGGTGCTCCAGTTACAACCACAACTGGTGATAATTGTTGATGGTGGTGGATTGACCTAACTTCTGTGATAGCTTCCTCGCGTGGGGCTTTAGGAGAAGATGAAATTTGCTGTGTCTGTTGTTGCTGCTGTTGGTGGAGGTGAGACTGAGGTTGTTGTTGTTGCTTCTTCGCTGTATCTACCTTGTCTCCCATTATGGAGTAATGGGCCCTATCAAAGAAGGGTTTTTTATGAGAGAATGAGACACAAAGAAGGAAGTTAGGAGCCGGAACAAGTGTGGTAGTGGTAGTAACAAGGAGGTAGCTATGTTTGCATTGAAGCTGAACTAGGTAGTGTTGTTGTTGGGTTTAAGTTTTAACTAATGGAGGTGTTTGTTTTTTCTATTTGTTGGGGATTGCGGGGTGACATGTTCTCAAAAGGGTTTTGAATGCGCTTGTTGGCTTGATAGATAGATGATGGCACTTCTGCCATATCTTCAAAAGGGAAAGTCACAAAGTAGAGAGGATCACAGCAAGCAAAAGCAAACATCCGAAACGATGAAAAGTAGCAACAGAAAGGAGAAAAAACTAAAAAGTCAAGAGAGTGGGGGAACTGCCGTGAATAAGACGGTTCGATCTGTGTTTTTTATGTTCATTTTCTTTTATTATTATATTCTTATCATTAACCCTTTTATTTCAATTAAGTGAAGAAGGATCACAGTTGTGTTTTGATGTGTCATTCTTGACAAGTTAAAGAGAGAGAAAGAGAAAGGATGCAATGTAGTGTAGTGTAAGTGCATGATTAGAGAAGGGGTGTCATGATTGTACTACTTCTGCAAAGCGCGGCTCCAAGAAGAATTTTCATTTTTCTTTTAGAATTTTGCATTTATGTTGTGTTTTGGGGTGAAGTTATTACTTAAGTAACATCATTGAATGTTTGTTTGTTAGGTGTTTTGTGTTGTTTGAGGGAGAGAGAAAGATGTTCCCGCGCAGAGTGAGGGAATGGAGACTTCAGTGTGTGAGTGAGGTTTTTAGAAAGAAGGGATATTTTGTGAGTGTTGTTTGTTTCCTGGGTTTGAGAGAACAAGATGGAGACTTCACGAATCGATGCCTCTGCCCCAAAAAGAGACTTTGCTTATGACAATTTTGCCTCTGTCCTATTTTTCTTTCATTTTTTTTCTTCTTTAAATACAATTTTTCTCTTCTTTTTCATTGGCCTTGCCCTCCACCTATCTCCCTTCCATTTTTAGGTTTTCCTTTATTCGCAAGCAAGTACTGCATCCTCCAGCTTCTTCAGTATATCTTTCTCTTTCATTATTTTTTTTAATAAACATTTCTAATGAAATGAATTGAAAAAAAGAAGACGCATAATATTGTGTGTGATTAAACCCCAAAGCTAGCTCTCTTTAGAGTGCTGGAATGACTTTCTTGAGTTTCATCATCATGTCTTTCAAATGTATATAACAAACAAAAATTGTGTTAAGCTTTTTACTAATTCAATTTTTTTTTAAAAGAAGTCAAATTTCTCTTTCCTGGTATTAATTGTGTAGGTGTTTGAGTACGGAATTCTAGGTTGAAACCCCACTTAACACCTTTGGCAATTTCTAACCTCAACTATTGCAAGGACATGGCCTTCTTTCCACCTCATAATCTCTTCGTTCTTTTTTTCTTATGCCATTGAGGTAGTGAAGATCAAACATAAGAATATGATAGGTGATTTTTTTTTTTCATATTAAGAAGTATTGTGAGAACATTGAGTATTTACTTTTCCACGTACAGATGCTATAAAAAATATTTTTAAGAGTTGACAGTGTGTAATGCAGATAATACTTCTATAAAAACTTATACTTATCTCATTACAAAGAATACGGTTTGATTCTACCACTTTTCAAATATTAAGTTACTCTATAAAACATTCTCAACATATATTAAAAAAAATATGACAAAATAAACAAAATTTTGACTTATAATAATATTTGTTCCTTATAAAGGGTTCTATCCATCTCATTTATATATGTGTGCACATTCTCGCATTTTTTTTTTGGCTTAAAACAAATTTATCAACTTAAGTTGAGAAAGTGTTAATAAAAGTCTCCCACTTTATATAGTATTGATACCCTAATACTCACCCTTGTCTTGTTAATAAATGGCTAAAACATGAATTTGCTACTTTACCAGCATGCATCAAACTCAAAACCAAAACCCATCTTTATGATATTTACTAGCCAGACTGTTCTTAAAAGGAAAACCTTGCCTTTTGCCCTCATTTCATTTAACAAATCCTCAAATTATACATCATAAAGAATTTTCTAACATTATACATGTAAATGGTGTGAAAAGTATATAAATATATTTTATTATATATCTTAAATTATTAAATTTTTTTACTATTAAAATTGTTAAATAATACATTGAATTGTTTCTCTCTATTGTATTGCAATGAAATTTTTTCTTAGGGTTGTCTTTTTGTGATTGATTGTGATCTTGTAAATAAGTTTTTCTCAGCAGAATGATCTTGACATGTATGTCTCTATTCTAAGATTTCAAATAACAAGTGATTCTGACTCTTTTGTGTTTAATTTGTCGTTTTCTCCTCAGATGTTTGATGTTTTGTTAATGTAAGGTTCTCGTAACATTATAGTGTCCTTGTAGAGTAATCAATATTAAATATGATGATTTTTTTATAAATAAGTTTTTTCTTTTAATAATTTGATTGATTATAAATAAAATCTCATTTTATTGTTTTCCATAACAAAACAAAATTAAATATAAATAAAAAATTCTTAAAATGTAAGTTGTTTGAACTTTTCACTGTTAAAGAAAATTTATTTACAAATTGAATATAATATGATTTTATATATATATATAAAAAAGCTAAATTATTTTAATAAAATTAAGTATTTTAGATTGATAACATTGGAAATGCTTTAATATAACCAAGTTTTTTTTAACTCTATTCATCTTGGGATACTGATCAACTTGTTAATTTATAACACTGATGGGACTAGTGTAAGAAAATACAGACGAGAAGAGTGAAGAATAAAGAATAAAGTGAAAAAACAGTTTTATCAATCAATTAGTTTTAAATTCATAATTATTTTTTAATTTATTTATATATATATATATATATATATATATATTAATTATTCTGAGTTAAAACTAATGGAAGATGTTGAGTTATGATAAAAAATATGAATTGACAATTCATTGAAGTTGGAGACAAACAAAACAGGTCATGGTGGCCATTTATCTCTCAAACTCTTATTGGATGTGTTGTTCATAATTATGTTTCCAGCTACTCTGCCATTCTCTAACATATATGTTCATAGGGACATTCAATAAGACAATCACTTGGAAAAGAAATTTTTTCCTCTGATGTTTTTATACAGAACAAATAAGAAAATGTTTCAATTGCTTTAGTATTTATAACAATAAATGGCCACCTACACTTGTTTGTATTGTCATATTTCATGGCTTGCACTGCACCCAAATCAGATGAATGTGCATATTGTCGTTTAAAAATCAACACAGACAATGGAACAGAGATTGAAGACAATACACATTTTTTTGGTCGAAGTTTCTGATTTAAAAGGAACGAAATTAAGAATAAAAGCATTGAACCCAGCAACAAAACAACTTGTGTTGGTTGGCAGTACAGAATACTAGGTATAGGGATTTTGTACAAATTTTTACAAAATACTAGGTTAAATATTCAAAATAAAAGTTTTATGGTGGATGATAATTCTACCCAATTTTTTTGTTTAAAATTCTTTTTTATATATATAACTTTGCTCACTTATTAAAGTCAACAGAAGAGAAAGTTAATTGGGTCTTAATTAGGAAGCAGGCCGGCGCAGAGCTAATGAATAGTTAGCACACCAAAACCATAGCCAAAAAACAAAATTGAGAAATGGGAGTTCATCACTCACCACCCCCTATGAAACAGTCTCTCTCTCTCTCTCTCTCTGCATGTTTGCGTAGGGGACCTAGTTATCACGAAGAATCTGTCATGTACTTCACAGACAATGGGTTATGGGTTATTTCAGTGACATTAAACCCACTGGAGAAGCATGGCATGAACTTCAAACTTAACTATCTATACACTAATCACTCTATTTCCTGTATTTAGCCCCTAACTCTCTTTCAACAGTCAAAGTCTCCCCTTAAGCTAGTATTTTTTTTTGTCATTATTAATAATTATTTTTATAGTTAATATATAAAGAACCATTTATTTGAAAATATGAATTTGATATATATTTTTTATTTTTTAATATATCATTCTAAAATAGTATTTTATCTCAATAATAAAATTATAAGAAAATAAATAATAAAGATAAAACGTAGTTTAAAAAAAATTTCCTTTTAAAATAAATGTGTTCTCTATATATATTGTTCCGTTTCCAATAAAAGGTTACTACTGAGTAATTTTGGAAAAGATATTTTATCAAAGAACAATATATTTTATATTGATTGGTCGGACTTTGATTCTTATAAACGAATAGTATAAAAGGATACATGAAATCTAGTTGAACTCGGTTGTTATGATTGCCATAAAATTCAAAATTGAGAGACAGTAGAGAAGAGAAAATGTTGTGGAATTTTGATTGGACTATTCCTTTCATTAGAGAAAAGAAAAACTATCAACATTACTAGGAATTTATAGTAGAATTTACATATTCTTCGTCACAATAGAAATATGAGAATCGATCCAGAATCACACTTGGTGGAAAGAAAAGACTCAATCAGAAATGTGAATCCACATGAACTCAATCAAATTTGGTTAACTCAGGTTGTGTCAAGTTTTATGATTATCATGATTTTTATCTTTTTAATATCATGATTTTTATCTTTTTAATATCATGATTTTTATACTTTCTTCATAAATCAACTCCCTTTTTCTTCGCTCGAATCTAAAAGCAACATGAATGATTAATAATCTTGTGTTGATTTTATATGTGTTATTAACAATCTACTAAATAATAAAAATATGAAAACTAAAAATATTAAAGTTTGACATTTTTTATTTCATGCTAAAAATATGAATACAATTACATTTCTTCTAACCCAATATATACATAAAAAAATGTATGTTTTTTTTTAATATTTTTAAATATAATAAATAGTAATTAACTTAATATATAAAATAACAAAAAATATATAAAATATTATTATAATAAAATATTTTCTTTTCATTTTTTTCTAATTCCTCTAAAAACAACAACAACAAAACTAACGTACCAGACCATGTCAATTCAATCAAATAAATTATAGTTCACTTTCTTCAATCTCTCCTAGGGATGTTTGGTGATCTAAGCATACGTAATGTATATTTTTTATTAATACAAAGTTCTGAACTGTTTCATGTCACACTCTTTCTTACAACCAAACTCTGCAGCTTATAATGGGTAGAGTTTTCAGTTAAAAAGCAAAAGCTGGTATATATCCTTTTAATATTACCATTGGTGATGTGACCTCAATAAATGTTTCAGATTATTACAAATACTAATTAAAATGTTAAATTCAAAACTTACAATTTGTTAAATACAATTAAATCAAAGAAAAGTGTATTACTCATTTAACTGAAGAAATCAGTAACATAAATTTAAAGAATTTAAAATATTTAAAATATTTATATTTAACAACATTTTGATGTACAAACAATGATTTGGATTCAAATGAGAAAGAAAATTATAGACGTAGAGTTCCTTCCCTTTTTCTTTCATTCTATTCCGCACATAAGTTTTAATTTAATTGAAATTTTTATTTCATAAGTTGTGGATTTAGGGTTTAACTAATAATTATCATTTTTTTAAAGGTCAAATAGTATCATCCCTAGAAAGATATCTAAAACTCTCAATTTTATTTTTTTATTTTTGGTTGGATAAAAGAATAAAGTGTAAAAGAGAATAAATAATGAGAAATAGAGTAACAAATAAAGTTATTTAAATTGAGAAAACCATAAAAATACAAAAATAAAAAATTTCCAATTGATTTTACTGATGTAAAGGAATAAAAAATATAATAAGCAATTCCATAAATTATCAAAATATTATTTATTAAAATCATATTAGAATAATATGAATTACAAACAAAATATAATTAAAAATAAATTATTTTTATTTAATTTTAAATATTATTAACAAACAATTTTGGATTTATTTAAGTAATGAATTAGAAATCATGTATAAAATTTTATTTCATATACAAATCGAAAAACAAAAGTATGATAGAAAAAAATTTATTAATATGAAATGATAGCTATATATTAAATTACACCTATAAAAAAATAATTAATTTATAATATAACATTAGTATAATTAATAAAAAATATAAATTAAAAAACTATAATTTTAATATAAAAAAGTATTAAAATGTTGTTGTGATTACCAACATATATATCATAAATAATTATTTATAATTAAATCACATTTTTATAAATTTTGTATTTTAATAATAATTATTACTATTAATGTTTCTAATTCTTCACATGATAACAATAATATATCAGTTATATATTTATTATTTTATGAAAATAATATCATATTAAAGTAAAGATATACCTTAATTATGCCACAAGGCATATTCATATTCCATACATGTGAGTGAAATATCCTTAGAAATATATTAAATATAATAATAAAATTTGGTGTATTCATGAGTAATTTAGAGCATCTTTAATATGATTAACGAATTGTTTTTCACATTTATAGATTTATAATATTATATTATTTTAAAAAAAATTCGCCATTAATTTTACTTTATTAATTTTTTAATAAATTTTAAAGAATTTATTTATTCTTATTATTTTTTTAATTAATTTATTTTTATAAGTTATTTTATAAAAGAAAAATAACTTACATGATAATTACTCAATTCAAATCAAATCAAATCAAATATTTCCCTTCAAATCCACTTCCACACTAAACATAACATGGTGTTTAAAACTTATAAAACTGAAGGCATTGTTTATATCCGCGTGATTACTGTCAGCACATATAGATTTTAGATAATTTGAGGGCGTTTATTGGTTTGGAAAAAGGAAAATGCAGTTATTTGCATGAACTTTCTTTTCATAATCCATATGTATATGGGTGCACGAGGAAAAAGAAAGGAAAGTGTGCTTTTTGTATATAAAAATACAAACTTGACATTGTCTAATACACCCAAAACTTTGGTGTGGCTATTGAATATGATAAAATAATGTCTCAACAAACAATGTAGAAAGTTGTTGAAGAATTGTGGGAGTGATGTAGCCATAATTTATGTGTTTTATTACGTGCGTAATCGACCATGCTATGTAAATTTAAATTAGAAAAATTTTGTTTGAAAATTTTTAATATATAAACATACAAAGTTATGAAATCAAGAATTCTTGATTATACTTTATTTATAATTTCATTGTTCACTAGTTTTGGAGATTTTGAAGTTGAATATTATTAAAAAAAATTGTTTTAACCTAACAACAGTTTAATATTTTATTCATTATATTAAAATAAGTTTTTAAAAATATAATTAATTTAAATATACTGATATTATAATATAAATTTAAAATTTATTCTAATGTTTTTTATATGTGAATTTAATTCGTAACTATTATTTTATATTTAATAATTTTTGTTTATACTAGAATTATATTTTGAAGTGCTTATTTAAGAATCATAGAATATTAGATTAGACCTTTGTATCTATAATATTAAATATTTTGGTTTAATTTTTATTTTTTATTTTTTTAGTTCATGATGTTAATTTAATAATAATAATATTATTATTATTATTATTGATAATCATGAAATATATTAATAAAATTATTAATTATTTAATTTATCATTTATAAAAATAAAATGCATATAAGAGATGATATGTTTTAATTACAATAAATCATCATTAAAAAAACGTGATGATAATGTTAAAATTATTTTTAATTTTTTTAATAACAATTTTATTATAATAGTTATCATATGTAAAAAGTATTAGTATAATAATTATATTTATAGTCATTATTATATCTTTAATATTTTAATGATTGTTCTTTCTCATTTTTTTTTCTCTCATCTTTTTTCTTTTCTCCTCGTTCATTGCAAATCTTATTTTCTTCCTTTAGTCATTACCATTCAACTCTTTTCTTCTTTGTCTCCTTCTCAAAGTGTTTTTCTTTTCAATACACTCAAAGTTGTCACAAGGAAAAACAAGAGTAAGAGGCAATGTTTTGTTGAAGCGAAAGTAGAGGATAATGTTTTGTTGAAACTGAGTTAGAAGAGCAATAATCAGAAAGTCATGAAAACATTTGGGTTTATTGCGGCAAAACAATGAAGGAATAACGAAAACTTTCGTTACGGAGCAGCAACAATAAGAGAACAGTGTTTTCATGACTAAACTTTTCAAGTTTATTATTGAGCTTATCTATTCGGTGTGATCAAATTTTTAGGTTTACTGCAATAAAGCAAAATAAGGGTTTTGACCTACGATAACAATTATAAATATAATCATAATTATATGAATAACGTATGATAATGGTTCAAAACTATCATTAATTTATTAATTTTTAATGACAACGGTAACAATGATCATTACAAAACTATAATGATAATATTTTTTTAACCATCATAAAATATATTATTTGTAGTAATGGTAATTTAATCAGATGACTAATGAATATTTATTTTATTAAGTTAAAAATGTTATAAATAAAAAAAATTAACTATTCAATATTCATTTATATATAACTACCATAAACTTATACTTTCTACCTTCACTCTAAGTTTTTGAGATATTTATTCATCTAGATTTCAATATATTCTAATAAAAGTAGGAAAGAATTAGGGATGACAATTACACTTATACATGCAGGACCGATCCGTCTTTGTCCCCAGTTTGATGAAAAAAACTGAGTTCACTAGGATTGTGGGCAAGTTTGGGTTTTTTTCCGCTTTAAAAAGTCGGTAGTGGGGATGAGTATTGAAATCTTCATCCCGACCCTATCTTGGTCTCCTCCTCGACTTTATATTTAAATTTAAATTCTAAAATATTAATATTTTTAAAGTATTTTATTTTATTTATTATATTATATATAAGATAATCTTTTTATATTTCAGTCATTTTACTTTTTTTCAACCCATTTTTTACTCTATTGTCTTTTTCAATCTCTTAGATTAGTTCATTACATTATTATCTTTCTCCTACCTTTTCTTTATTTACATTTCCTTATTCTTTTTAATCAATTTGATTTTTTCAATTTCTTCAACCAATATAACAAACACAAAATTAATTTTTCTTATTTTTTATCTTTTATAAATATTCTACATCAATATTAGTAATAAATAATATTATTTTATTTATATTTTATCTTTATTAAATTTTATTGTGTCATATTTTTTAATTTTATTATTCCTATTTGTCATATATCAAATTTTATCTTATTAAAATAATTGTATTTTGAATAATTAAATAGAATTGATAATCATTCAAAATATAATTATTTTAATAATTGTATTTTGAATGATTAAATAGAATTTATAATTAAAAAATTTATTATTTTGAACTAATTAAATAAGAATTAACTTATTAAATATTTTTTTATAAATTATATATTTCATATTTATAAATATTTTAAAATAACAACTTAAAAAAATAATTAATTTATATATATTGAATGTTTGAATACCTTGTTATAATAATAATAATAATAATATTGTTAGATGTATTTTGTAGCTGTATAAAGAAAATAATATTAAATGTTTCTTTTACATAAATATTTTAATATAAATATAGTAAATTAAAGTATATACTTATAAATATTTATCTATGTATAAAAAATATTACAATTAATTTATTATAAGTTTAATTAATTTTTTTAGAAATAGTATATAATGGGAATGAATCGAAGATGGGAAAAAATCAAAACCCAATTAGGATAAAAATAAAAACTTAATTTCTAACTCCGATGAAAATTAGAGTCGAAGTTAGAGATAATTTAAAAAGTCTAAGCGGGAGACGAAAAGGTAAAACTCATTCCCACCCTGCCCATTACCATGCTGGAGAGAATAGATAATTGTCAACCATATGAGTATTGAATATAACTTGATTAAGATATGTAAGAATTATGATTTAAGAAAAATACATGTTTTAATTAAAATCTTTGGATGAAAGATTTATGTCAATATAAAGTTAATAAATTGTTCCAATGATATTTAGATTAACAAAAATAACGAATAATTGAGTTATAATATGAGATTAATAGGTATATTTTAATCAATAAAAAGAATGAATAAAAAGAATGAATAAGTAAGTTATAACATGATATTAATAAGTAATTTTATTATTTTAGGCTTTGATATTCCGTGTAAGAAGTTCATAAATCTTCAAAAAAAGTTCAAATTCAGAACTTTAATTAGAACTAGATATTAAATCTATGGGAATGTAACTTTTCAAAACTTGATTAAGAGGAAAAAACTAGCTTTACAAGTTACTAGATCTTATATGTACAAAATCAATTTCAAATGTTTTGCACTTTGGTGAAGTTATGCATAATTGATTTCTATGTATTTTTGCTAAAATGATAATTTGGTCATTAAGCAAAAATAAAATTAAACTTTAGGACTTTATACTTGAGACTTCTTGCTCAAGTGATCATACGTTCTTTAGATGAGAGAGAATGATCTTAGCCTTATTTTTGCTTAAATGATAAAATTGGTTGTTTAAATGAAAGATTCATTACTCAACCTAATAGTTTTCAATCAAGTGATTCACATCCAAAAGTGAGAGGTTTATCATGGGTAAGTTTTTAATCAAATAAAACTTTAGTCACTCAAAAATATGAGTTTTTTGCTCATGCAACAAAGTACTTGCTTGAAGGACAAAATTATCGCTTAAGTAAAAATATATTTAAGAGGAATTGGAGTTTTGAAAAAATATTGTCACTCAATCAATAATATGCATGCTTAAGTGAGATTATCATGCATGACAAATAGAATTAAAAGTTTAAAATTATATATCATGATTATTTTCTTACATCTTTATTTATCTATAAGTATATAAATCATAATTAATGATATGCATGTCTATCTTGAGAGTCATAGATTATAAAATGATACGAGGATTGTGATGGTATCGCAGACATGATTACATATTCTTGGATTGATAGTGAACTTTTGGTAATATCTTCGTAAAGAAAAATACAAAGTGATCAAATAATTGATACAAATTTCTCTTACTTGACATGTGATGTATACTTTTCACTAATAGGTAAGTGTTAGAAATATATTCTATTTTGTGTGTTTTTTTAGGACATCTTGTTGTAGATAACATGAGTGACTTATGAGAAATTGTGTGCTAAGATGTGACAAATACATATTTTTTAAGTCAAAGTTTAATAGAATATTTTTTAAAGTAAACAAGTATTTATAATGTGGTATGAATGAGCATGTAAAGATGTGTAAGTGACACTAATGAAAAGTAAAATATTGTATCATGAAAATTCGACTCAAATAAAGGTGGAAACATGGGGGCGTCCCTTCATTTTTTTATATATATAATGATTAAATAAAAAATATTTTTAAAATTTTAAAGAAAATTAGTTTTTTTATCTTTTCATCTCTCACTTTTTATTTATTTATAATAAATATTATTTTTATTCTTTTACACAACTTCGAATTTTTATCTTTAGACTTTATCTTTTTCTCTCCTACCTTTTCACTTTCCTACTTTAATTTTTATATCATAGACCCTATTTTTTACTTTCAGATTTATACTTTTTTTCCTTACCATTCTTTCACTTTCGTATCATTCTCTTTCATGATTTCTCCTCACAACATAAAAATTGTAAGTTTTTCTCTTTAACAGTTTCCCTTTATAGTATACAAAAATATAACTTTATATTTTTTTAGTTTTTTCACTTCATGTTGAAGAAAGACAAGAAATTAAAAATTAAAGGAAATATCCTCCAATATTTTTCTTGAAATAAAGAAATAGTAAGTAAAATAATTTTTTATTATTTTTCTTTATTATTATGAAAAATTAATATATGTAATGTAGTATAAAAATATGAAATATTAATATAACTTTTTATTTATTATAAATTAGTTAGTTATTTTAATATTCTATGATAATCTATTTTTATGTTAAAATGTTAAAAAAAAATTAAGGTTGAATTTTAGAGATGTTTAAGAAGAAAACTATAAACTCATTTTTTAAGAGAAAAAAGAAGATAAATGATATAAACTTTAGTTTACTAAATTTAAATTAACAAATAATATTGTGGACCAACTTACACTTGATTAATCTATTCAATAATTTTCTTCAAAAATTATGAAGATTGAACATGAAAAAAATTGATATTATACTTTGGTAGTAATCTTGGAAAACTTCCACAGAGTTGGAATTATTTTATCAATCTACAAATGAAATTCGCATAGCATATATGCAGGTTGAGTCTTATCAATTTTTTATAGATTAGTATCCACTTTTTGGTTTAGACAATTATCCTTGTCAATTTTAAGTTAATTTGTTTAAAAAGTTTTTCTTGATTAGAATATTCATCACAAGTATGTTGTATTTGTCTTCCATATTATTTATTTTATAGGAAGTCTACTCCATTCACTATCAAAGGATATAGAAATTGAATAAGATTATGCATTTTTATCTAATATTGATGGACACAACTGTTTTTGAGAATGCTCCCCAATAGGCAAGATACACATCACCGACTATTCAAAAAGAAATTCTACATCTTTTTGTTAGAAAGGTTCAAAGTGAAATCCGTAATGAAATTGATGATGCTTTAGATGGATTTAAAAGAGAGCAAATGTCTCTTGTCCTTAGATTTGTTGATAAAGAAGAATTTATTAAAGATCATATAATAGATATAGTAAATGTAAGAAATGCTATTGTAGACACTCTTAAACAAGGAATTTGTTTAGTATTGTCTCATTATATTTAAATGTAAGAAAAGAATTCTGAGTAAGACAAAAGAGATATTTTACATGTTTTGAGAAAACCCTCTTCTCCATTGCCACATAGATATTTTACCAAAACCCTCTTCTCCATTGTCTACTATGCTTTCATTGTTAATCAAACTTGTTCTTGGAGGTTGACATTCTATAGGCTTCTACAATTTGTTGTCTTCATTACCCAGGTGTGACTGTTCTTATTTTATTACCTTCATCCTTTGTGGGCTTAAATGATTGATTTTTAAATTCCCTGTTTAGGGTTGAAGTAGCCACTGTCATTCTGTTGTATTTTTTTTTCTTTCCTGTGTGGAAATTGTTCATCCCTTTGATTTGTTCAGAGAGGTGTTTTCATCATTTGATTTGTTCAGAGGAGGTGTTCATCCCTAGTGGGATTCTAGGGAGGTGTTCATCCTTAGTGGGATTCTAAAGAGGTGTGTTCATCCTTTGATTTGTTCAGAGGAGGTGTTCATCCTTAGTGAGATTCTAGGGAGACGATCATTCTTAGTGGGTTTCTAAGGAAGTGATTGTCTTTTGAATTAGTTTATTTTTTGTTGAGTTGATTGTAATTTGTGAATTAAATTTAAAAGATATTGAATTGGGATCACTCTTGTGTTAAGAGTTGACTGGGAACTAGATGTAAGGTTGGCTATACCCGAACTAGTATAAATTATTGTGTGTTTTTCTCTTTCCCTTATCCCTTTTTTCATTGCATTACTCTCCTTACACCCCTTATTTTTATCTCTATCTTTCTCTATCTTATTTCCTTCTTTTTATCTCTCTAATTATATCGTTTTCACTTTATCTTTGTTCAATTTGATAATTAAAATTGAATTAATAAATTATTGAATATATTAAAATATTTTGCATATATTTTAATTTGTGCATCTATTCACCCCCTCTAGATGTCATTTGTCTAACAGTTATAAGTTGCTTATGCAAATGAAATAGCTTATTTGATTGAAATAAATGAGATTGAGACAGGGAGGGAGGCTAATCAAATTGGCACATTGCAAAGGTTTGGAGACACTAGATGAAGTTCTCGTTTTAATTCAATATGTAGCCTTTTATGGATGTTTAATGTAACAAATACAGTTCTTGAAGATTTAGCTAGTAATGGATTTACATATTCTCAACAAGGTGATGCTACTTATACTCTTAAATCTTTAATGTTATTTGATTTTGTGTTCATTTTACATGTGCTGAGAGAAATTATGGGAATCACTGACAAACTATATAAGTATTGCAACAAAAATCTCAAGATATTTTGAATGCTATATATTTAGTTTCTAGTACAAAATCACTAGTTCAAAAATTAAGAGATTGTGGTTGGGAATCAATTTTTGAGAAAGTTGAATTTCTTTAGCAAACAAGAAATTGAAGTTTTTAATACGAGTGTTTCTTTCTATGATATAGTTTAATCTCATCGTCAAAAAGATATTGTCATAATTGAGCATTCATATTGATATATTTACTATCATCAATTGAAAGAGTTGAATGATAGATTCAATGAATACGCAACGAAACTTCTCATATTGGGCACCAGTTTGGATCATATAGATGATTATAGAAATTTTAATGCTTTTAACATTTGAAAATTAGTTGAGAAATTCTATTCTTCAAATTTTTTTGAGTAAGAAAAAATTAAGTTAACTTATGAATTATAATATTATGAATTTGATGTGCTTCAAGCTTCAAAATATTTCAGAATTTATTTACTATTACATAATTGTGTTATAAATTAATGGAAACTGAAAAAACAAATATATATCATTTGATTAATAGATTGATTTGATTTATTTTAATAAAGAATATTAAAAATAAGGTTTTAAAATAAGATGAAAGATAATTTCTTTATTAATTACATGATTATTTATATTGAAAAAGAGATTGTTACAAAATTTGATTCAAATATAATAATTAATAATTTTTATAATTTGAAATATGGTTGATGAAATTTACTTGACTTCTTCATATATTGTACGATGATCTTAAATATACATGGATGGTTTATAATTTTTAATGATTTTATATAATTTATTTATTTTTATATAATGACCACTAGTTTAAAATTCTTTATTCCACTCGTGCAACATAACATAAATACTTAAAATCTAAATATTAATAAATATAGATATAATGTATATAATACTTTTAAAAAATTATGTTAGAGGTAATTTATTTTTTAATAATAACTTACTTTTATACGAAAAGATATGTTAAAAAAATAAAATTTGTAGAGATTAAAACAAAAGGTTCTTTGTTGCGAAACTTAAAACGTATTCTTCTAGAATAAGCTTGTGTTTGAATTTAAAGATAAATTTGACGGTAGAAAAATAAGTGAATTTAAAGCTAAAGAGGGTAAAAGTAGAGTTGTTTAAATTAAGGAAAAGTTAGTAAAAGATGAAGGAAAAATAAGAAGGTGTGATTGATTTGATAGATTAAAAAAATATTTTAATAAAACTGTAACATTACAATTTTAACTTTATTTTAAAAATACATTTTAAAATAAAATATAATTAAGGTAAATTATGTTAAAATGAGATGTGAGTTATTATTTAAAATAGAAAAAAATTGTTTACCCACTTTATTTTTTTTATATTGTTTCACATTAAATTATTGTAAACTAATAATTAAAATCATCTTCCTATCATTTTTAAAATTATAGTAGATTTCTTATGAAAATAATTATATAAGGTAAAAAAATGAAAAAAATATAAAACTAAACACATTATAAAAATAATAATTTTAAATTTGTATTTATTTACGTATTATTATTTTATCTAGTTTTTTATTATTATTTTATTTACAGTATTAATACACAATATTATTATTATTATTGATATTTTTTCTAAAATTAAAATTAAAATTTATAATATTATTAGTATTAATATCGAGATTATTAAAATATATTTTTTACATTGATTATTTAATTTATATATTCTTTTACTAAAATTTATAATTATATTATATTTAATAATTAACTTATAAAATCATATCAAATATGTATATAGTATAAAATATTTTAAATAATTAATAATTATAAACTTGTTAATTTATCATTAATATAATAATAAATAAAATTATTAATGTATCATTAATATAATAATAAATAATTTTTTTAATATTATATATTAATAACATTATTAATACTAAATACATATATATCAAACCTAAATTATTATTTAATAATAATAATTATTATATATATATATAATTTAATATTAATAAAAAATTTAAGAACAAAGGAAAATCCATTCTCATAAAAGTGAGAATCAATTCTCTATTAATACTAATAAAAATTTGATTTTCCTGTAATGCATTTTGTCTATTAATATATTAATAACACTATTAATATTATATATATATATATATATATATATATAAAAAATTCAAATTATTATTTAATAATTAAATATAAATATAGTTTAATATTAATAAAAAAATTAAAAACGAAGGAAAATTGTGAAATCTATTAATACTAATAAATAATTTGAGAAGGAGAATTGATTCTACTCTGATTAGGTGAGAATGCATTCTCTCTATTAATAATATTTTTAATATTAAAAATATATATAACAAGCATAACCTATTATTTAATAATAGTAATTAAATGCATTAAATATATGTATAATTTAATATTAATAAATTATTTGAAAACTAATTCTTACTAAGATAGAATTCATTTTTTTTCTATTGAGAATAGTTTCTTATCCATGTACAATTTAGTTTTAATAAAAGAGAATTAATTATCATAATTGAAAATCAATTCAATTGTGTCATAGAGAATTAATTCTCATCTATTCAAAACGAACAACGATAATAAAGTAATTCTATTCTCATTCTCCTTTATTTTTTCGCTCTACGAGTTCAAAATCACCATTATTTGTTAAATCTCGAGTCAACAATACATTTGGAGAAGATAAAAGCATGTACGTCCACTGACTTTATTCATCCTAACCATACTCTTTCTTCACCATTTTTCTTAATTTCTTTCTTTACCATCCACACAACCGGGTGGAGATTGTAGAAGTCAAAATTGATGAATGGTTGGACTTCAGAAACTTCAGATATCAATCACTTCCTTCTATTGTACAATCTATACCAAGATTTTGCAGTGTATTATAGTTATATGCAGTCTATCGTAAACATTGAATTTTAAACTTACGTATTTACATGTGTCATCCTAAAATTTCCTAATTACGTAACATTATAATAAGAGTATTTAAAAAAATGTCATTATCTCGTATAATAGGATAAACTTCAAAAACTGATTTATTTATTATCTGTAAAAACATGTCCTAAATTAAGTAAAATAACTCTGACAACTTAAAAGAAAAACTAAATTAACACCTGTAAACATGAATCTAAATTTGAAGTTTTGAAATTATTAAACTAATAAAAATCGAGTAGTATAATTTATGGAAAAGTAAAGAGAGAGAAGAAGGGAGGTATAATATTAAATGCAATGGAAGGTACTTTAGGGACCGACAAGTTACATCAAATTCTGTTGCATGGAGATGACATGGTGTTATTGTAGTCACTGAATCAACATGAATTTTGGGTTTTGATCCATCCATCCCTATTAGCAGAAGCAGTAGTAGCACACTACTAGCAGCAGCAACTCGTGACTGCTACAACATGCTCTATCCCATCTCTCTCATCTCACCTCTCCCTTTCTAGTTTCCCATAAAGCTGCTGCATTCTCTGCATCCATCCATCCATCATCCATTGAGCTGTACGCCATCGTGCTTCCTACACACACCACAACACTCATGCACACAAATATGTACAAATCTAAACTAAACAATCTCTGACCCCATCCTTCACTTTTTCTCTTCACTCCTTGCATTGCATTTCTAAAACCGTTAGCTATAGAAACACAACACACCACAACACAGAATGAATGGCATATGCTGCATCTCACCAACAACTCATTTCTCTCTCACTTTCTCCTAAGACCTACCCTTCTTAGGCCGGCTTCACCTACACTCACTCTTCTCTCTCTTCATCATAATACTATATATGTACTACTCACACACAGACAGACACAGTCACGGAGACAGATGCATACATACCTACACACTTTTTCTGTCATGCTTTCATAAATAATTCATTTCTGTTCAAATATTCAATTATCTGCTACATTTTATTTGAAAGATCTATCATCTATGTCTACTTTCATTCACACCATAGATATATTTATACGTGTGATGTAGAAACTCATTATGCTTTTGTGCTGATACAGATACAGATTAATTGGGTTGAATGCAGCGGAGAGAGGTGAATCAAAGGAGAAAATTATATTGTGTCTGTGTCTAATAAAAAAAAAAAAAAACTTCCTAAAGAGAATGGCGATAAGAAAAGAAACAGAGAGAGAGAGAGGTTTTGTTTCATAAGGGCTATAGACTATAGTCTATTCCCTCTTCTGATTTATATAGGCAACGGATATTTAGGATGACTAGATTTCGCAGCTATACAACACTCGTGTTGTTTATAGATTTCCTTACCCTATTCACTATGAATCACTGCATCACTCATATGTTGGGATTTGGGATAATAAAGCTGTTGCCATTTCCAATTTGGCTTCTTCCCCTTGGCTTATATTGGTTATACTACAAGTTAACATTTTTTTGTTCTAAATTTGAGACTATTTGTCAGTTTGCACCTCAATATTAAAATCAATAAAACCAGTCCTTAGTTTTACTTAAAACAAATTTCATGAGTTTAAATGAGCAAATGAAACAAATTTCATGAGTTTAAAACAAGTTTCAGTGAATGCTTTGTCAAATCTAGTTCTTTGTTATCACTTAATTGAGCTGATTTAAATATGGGCTATTATGTCAGGCCCAGTGCAAACACTTGCTCAAGCTGTTTACATTTTTTATTATTTTTTTTGGTGTCCATATCCCTCTTTTGTCTCTTTTATTTAAGAATGTCATATTTTCTTATAATTTTCCTTTCTCTCTTGTCTCATTTGTATTTCTTTACGTAGTACACACATTTTTTTATGTTTTACTCTGCCAACCTTGCGACAAAGCATTTTTATGTTTTATTCTGCCAAACTTAATTAAAAATAAGTTTTTTTCTTTTCAATTAAATTGGTATATTTATTACTCGTTCGACGCATCCTTCTAAAATACTTTCGAAAACACACGTTTTTATGTTTCTTACATTCCACAAAGTATTTTTATGAACACCATTGATTTTTCATGTTATGAAAATATTCGCGGAATGTAAACAAAACAAAAATGGATTTTGGAAAGTAAATTTCAAAATTTATGATAGAAAAGAGTGTGTAAGATTGTTTCTCTTTTTAAATTGTATTTTTTGCTATATATTTTTTTATTTTCTTAATATTTAAGAAATGTGAAAACTGAGAGGAGTGTTATAGAAATTAATTTTCAAAACATATTCTCTTTACATTTAAAAATGTACTTTTTGAAACTTATTTTTATTTTCTTATTTCAAAAAAAAAAAACTTTTTGAAACATGAAAAATGAAAAGAGTACTTGAAAAAAAAAAATCTAGAATGTAAAAATAGTGTTTCGAAAAATACTTTCTAAAACATTCTTATCTCTTCGTATTCTACTACCCATAACATCAAACAAGAACGAGAAAAGTTCAAATAAAAGAATTAAAAGGGGGTGCGGTTAGCAAAAGAGGGAGTCCAAACAATGAGAGCCTAAACCAACCACTACTTCAAACACTAGTTTGCAGTTCATTGGCCCAGATATTTTATCTCTATCTTTCTCCTGTGAAGAAAATCAATAATTTTCTATATAAGAACTAGAATAGAAAGTATATATATCACAACACTTTACTTTAATTGATTGTAGTAATTTTTTTTTTAACTATAAAATACTTGTTCTCATTCTTAAATTCTATAAATACTCAAATGTATTACTTTACTTGTTATTATATAAATATTGTATGAAAATAAAATGATTCACACTTTTACCATTATCTTTATCTCATTATTTTTTTTAAGAAAAAATATGCATTTTAAAAATACACTCTAAAATTTCAGAGAACAATGATCTATCATCTATTATTCACAAATCATTTTCCAACTAATTATTAGATTTTGAGAGAAAAAAATGTTTAAATTTCTTAATACAATCTTACCCTCGAATCCTTTCAAGCATGATGCACTTGAAATGAAATTTGTGGTGTTAAATTAGAAAGTTGAAATGTTCCCTATTCATCTCTTCCAAATGTATACAAGGAGAATTTTCTTCTCTCTCTACTCTTCTCACCTAATGAATATTAAATACACAAAATGTTCAAGAAGATCCTTTCTGAGAAAAAAGAAATACTAAGTTGTAGCCCCTAACATCAAAAGGGTCATATATAGAATTGTGTATATAGAGTTGTAGCCCCCAATAAATTCTAGAGTAGAAAACCTAGTTGTATGATTTTACTGATAGCTACATAGGTAGACACACTAGTGCCGGAAAGATACCTTAAAATTTCACAAATTCAATTAATGACAATCTCATTTTCTCAAACAGGAAGATGCATATTAAACATCAGAAATAAACCAGAATAAAAAGACGCAAAAATATATCACTTTATACATATCACTTGATATTTCTTTTGTTTCATATTAGTTTCCTCATAGTATCAATTTTGTAGATCATTTTCTTCATCTCCATTTTTGTTACTCAAAATTATAATCTCTTCTCCTCCTAAGTGCTCCCTACACCATTCTTGAGCCAATCCACGACCTCTTTCATGCTAGGCCTCTTATCTGCGCTATTATCAGTGCATCTAAGAGCTATCGTGATCACATTTTTCAGCTGCTGCAAATCAAATTTCCCCTTCAATTTTGTATCTGCAATATTGTTGAAGAGACCTTTGTCGACATATGGTATGGCCCATTGAACAATATCCCTTTTCACTCCTCCAGGAAATTTCTCAATGGGTTTCTTGGCACTAATAATCTCCAACAGTAAAATTCCAAAGCTGTAGACATCACAACTCTCAGAAACTTTTCCCCACATGGCATATTCTGGAGCCAAATATCCTAGGGTGCCTTTAACCTTTGTGGTGAGATGGGTCACACCATCTGGTACTAGCTTTGCAAAACCAAAATCAGCAACCTTGGCTTGAAATTCAGAGTCTAGAAGAACATTACTTGCCTTTATATCTCTGTGTATGATGTGAGGAGTTGACTCATGGTGCAAGTACCTAATCCAAAAGGAAATAGATATTGACAACAAGGATCAATTATTTAAATAGTAACATTAAATGATGCATGAATGGAATATTTCATATGGAAGCAAATAGTTTTGGTTCAGAAATAACCCTCGATCATTTAAATATTTTAATCATGATTCGGTTTCAAAAGATAACTTTTTAGAGGAATCTTTTAACATGATATCTTGACCATATTATTCTTTATTTCATTTATATTATTTTATCTGTTTTAATGAGATTTATTAAATCTATTCTGATTATGAATAACTACTTATAAATACTCAGTTTAACACTCGATATATCTAATTCTCAACATGAAAAAGTACTCAGTTAAAAATCTAACACTACATTATAATGATTTTGGTAAGATTGAATTAGGTTTAAATATATATTCTAATATCTTTAACATTATTTAACAAATATTGTGTATTTCATTGTGAAAATTTTGACCTAAACATGAAACAATCAAACATAGATGAGTGTACAGGAAACAATATTTTGAAAAACAGTTTGCAACAGATGTTGCTTCAATGTCAAGATTTTTGAGATATTTTAGAGTATAATTGTGATTGCATCCACTATATTGCAATTGAAAACCATGAAAGAAAATATGGGAGAAGGTATACACATACGCTAAACCTTCAGCAGCTCCAATGGCTATGCTCATTCTTCTTGCCCAATCTAGCTGACATTCCTTTGCAAGTGGACCATGCAAATGTGTTAGCAAGCTGTGATTAGGCATGTAATCATACACAATCAACCTTTCCTCTCCTCCTGCATAGAATCCCCTCAATCCCAGCAAATTATTGTGCCTCACTCTTCCTAATACTTCCACTTCCACTGCAAACTCCATTTCTGCTTTAGCAGTCATTGTCTTCAATCGCTTCACTGCAATCTGCATATTCCATTTTAAATATCTATTCAAATCGATTTATTTTGTGCAGTATATATGCATAGTTCATATTAAAAAGAATGCAAATTTAGTTGTGCATTCAAAAGAAGATATACCATGGTTAAAGTTTATAACAAACAATAAATTCAAATTGAAAACTGAAAGATATTGTTATGAGTGATTGCCTGAACGCCTTTACTTGTTCGACCAAAATAAACACTTCCAAATCCACCCTCTCCAATCTTATTATCTTGATGAAAGTTGTTTGTTGCTCTCAGCAACTCCTTCAAGGTGTACATTTCCCATGGATAATCCCTACTGTTCTTCTTAGCAATCCTGGTATAAGAAAATAGAAAAAAAAAACAAACAAACAAATACATCAAGGGCAAATATAAAATTATTAACACTAATTCACGAATTTGTGAGCATGAAAATTAAGCAGATATAACAAGTTTGATGAAAACCATACTGAATTTTGCTTTGCCCTTCATCTAAGAGGAAGCAACAGTACTGTTTCAAGTTCATTGTTTGCAGGAAGAATCTTTAGAATCTTAGTTCACTTTGACAGAAGAAAAAGTTGGAAGGGTTCAAAAGGTTGAAGTTAAAACAAAATGAAAAATAGGCTCAACTCAAATCCTGCAAGAAAAAGCACAATTTAAACCGGCAAATGCAAGGAAGAAACAAGATGGTTATGGTATCGACAAGGGACTACCTTGGAAGTCAAGGACTCTGAAGGTTAATATAATGGTGTATACGCAAGCAAATTCTGTGTATATTTTATGCCTTAAATTGTGGCCTATGCCATTGTTTTTTAGCCTTCATCAAGCTTCCTTTTTCATTGGAAATATCACACATTTTATATTACTGTTGGTATAAGTCACCAACTCTAATGGGATCTTTATAATTATTACAATACACCAACTAGTCTTACTCGTTGTATAGATAAATTGATGGTCCTATAAGAGCTTGATTTGGATAATTTAACCCATGGAAAGTGATGCTGTCACTGCCACCCCCACTTCTGATCAACGGCTAAAAATTAGCCATGGAGGTAGATTCCAAGTTTGGTGCTCATTAATAAGATTTTTAACTAACCCTTTAAAATTTTTATCAAGTACAGTATTAGCTGTTACCCTTTCATAATACGGAATTGAAAAAGAATCTGTTTTTCTGATTACTTAAATGGTGTGAAAATTCCACAAAAAGTATCACAGAATATGCACTTTTAATCGAGAAATTATATTCTAGTTTTACCACCCCATATTAATATACGAGGAAAAAGTGACGTGACGAACATTTTCTAAGGACAAAGCCACTAACCAAAGTAATTGGTGTGATTATTAGAAAATGCTTAGAGGAAGAAATATGATATGAGAGATGTCTCTTGCGTCTAATCAAAAGTTGAGTCGTTGACCTCTCATTTTTTTTATTTGTTTTGCCCTTCATATCACACCTTATACACATCAATTTCTTGAGTTATGTTATATGCCGACTTAAATGTGTTTTAAATTCTTTAATATTTAGTTCTTAAGTTTTTCTTTTTCATTCATTATAATGTGCTAAATAACATTATCAATATTAAAAACAAAATGAAAGGAAAGGATATTTATTATATGTATTTGAAACATTTATAGAAATTAAAAAAAAATCTTTTTAGGAATTAAAATAAATTATATTTTTCATACATCTTCTTTCTTTTCTATCATATATATATATATATATATATATATATATATATATATATATATATATATATATATAATTCATGTTGAATTTCCCTATTTTTTATCTCCTTTATTATTATAGACATTTTGTAACAATAATTAACAGAGATCCAATTAATGATTTCTAAGTTAAAAATTCTGATTAAAAGAATTGTAGACTAAATTGGAATATAAGTTCAAATAAAATACTCAATTCACAAAAATGTTCAATGACAATAGAAGATAATTTGAAAAATAACAATCCATGTTTTCTGAATTAAGTTTTAAATAAGTCTACATAATAAATGAATATTTTTTTACCTCTAAATTAGTCTATATTCCAATGTTTCTTTTAGTGAAATGAGAATAATATTAATGAATTATAAGAAATGTTTTAGTTATAATACGCCTAATTACATTTCTAACTCTCCAAGTTGAAGTGGTATTTCTCAATAGGGTACTAAAATAAAATTTTGGTTCAGTAGTTGCATGGGTACATCTTCAGTATAACGACACACTTAAAAATATATTTTTTACTATTTTCTTATAACCTAAAATAGACACCCAACCTGTTAACCAACCCACATTAGTAAAGTAAAGTATGTGACATGTAAATGATTAATTATTTAATTATGAAAACAATGGCTTTTGGCTCCTACTAAAGTCAAAGTAAATTAGGGGTCACTAGTAAAAGTCAAACACTATCTCCTTCAGAAACATAGAGAACAGATACTCCCTTTACTTCAATTGTTTAGTAATTAGTGTTGAATAATTTGAGTTATGTTGATTAAATTTGATTTTTAGTGATTGAGAAAAATGAGGAGGTCTAATTACAAAGACAACCTAATGTTTAAGTCAGTATATTATCAAGTTGAGTAATAATAATATTCATTAATGCACTTAAATATTAAATGAGAAGATTATTTGTATATTATTATTATTATTATTATTATGGTAATGAGTATTAATAAATATTTAATATAATTATTTGAGTGGAAAATGAATTCAGTTTATTATATATATCTGCTTTATAATTTCAATTTTTATAAGGCAACATTTAGCACTTAGTTTTAAATGTAACTAAACTCTTTCATCTGCTTCATAAAAGTTTATGTGAAAATTTATGATGTTTGATTAATGTATGATTGACTAATGCAATGTTTTGTCCAAAAATAAAGCTTTTGTAGGCCCAGATAGTGATTAAAGCTATGTTTTGGGCCCCAAAAAAAAGAGAAAAAATAAATCCATAAGCCACATTAATTGAGACCCAATTAGTCTAGTGTCTAGTGTCTACTTTAAACAAAAAATAAAAAAGTCCAATGAACCAAAAGCAGTGTATTCGCTTTTGTATTATCCCACTGTGTCTCAGTTTCATGTTAAGTGTGAAATATGGATTGTCTTATTATATTATTTTTTAATTATTTTACTGTGAATTATATTATTTTTTTAAGCAATTTTTTATTAAAAAGTATTGTATAAGAGTTACTTTAACCCGAGGACAAAAGTTTTTCAAGGTCAAAATCAAAGGGAAGAATAAAGAGAAAATCAATAAACCAGTTAGAGATTTTTTTTTTTTTTTAAATTATCCATATTACCAAATGAGCAAAATGAAATTTATCAAATTTAATCCACCATTGACCTAGAAAAAAATAATAATAATAAAAAAAATCACTGGAACACAATATTATTACTCAATATCCTTTGGACTGACATTACGAATCCAAAATTTTGTGTCAAAATCAAACTAGTTCTCCATTTTAAACCTTTCTTGATACACAATGAGTAAAAACAATTGTGGTAAAAACATAATAAAATATCAACAATATTTTAATCTTAATTACCCAAATTAAAATAATAATTAAAATATTTTTTTAATTCTAAAATATAATAAAAATATTTTAATATCTAATGTTAATAAAAATATAATAAACATATATTCTCGTAACCTTTTAAGATTACTTTAAATGGTCACCATCTTTCACCTACCATTTATCACAAAATAATATGGGACAATCTTTACTTAGTTACATCCACCACTCACTCATTTGTTACTGTATTCAAGTCATAGAGCACATTGCTTTTGTACTACGATCTTGCATGAACACAATCATATCTTTAAAGCATATTATTTAAGTTATTTATGTCTATATAATACTAAAACTAGTTATTATTAATGCTTTAAACTGAGAGTATCAACCTGCATATCTGCATATTAAAGTGACAAGCTTGCAAGAAGATTCGAGGAGATAAATCCACGATTTTGTTAGAACTGTATTCTTTGGACTTTGTTTAGTTTAGTATATATCCCCACCCACTTCTTGGCTTCCCTACATCATATAGTGATATATATGGAACACTCAATTAAATACGATGGATGGAGATAGTAACAAAGGTGATTGAGATACTCAATTTGGATCATCCCAAGATCTACGTGGAGGTTGGAAGAGCATTGATCGTGGCCTAAGAAACTGTTCATATTAATATGGTAGTGGACAGTGGGGACTAGTACCTGCTACGGCTTATCTGGTTCTGATTTCAGTATTCACGATTTGTGGACCAAGTTTGTTTCCTATGTTTTTAGCCACCCCCATGTGACAATTCTGTTAAGGGTTTTTCTTTAGTGCAACGTGGATAAAACTACAATGTTTATGAAGTTTTTCAAAATAATGAATTGAATGAGGGTCGAATAATGCTAATTCAATGAAGTTCATGCAAAATAGTTTTTCTTTTGGACCACATGACAAGCATTGTCAAGGAAGATATTGTTTGGATTAGAGATTAAACATGTATTAGTTTGATTATATTCGTGTGCTTTAGTTTGATTTGCACAAGGGGGATCATACTCTAGACACCACTTTATGACATGAGTCCATAAACACTGAACCTGCGATCGATAATAATGCCTTTAAAGCAGTGCAGAGAAGATTAGCTTAGTTGTCATATCTTCGCTTCCCTCCTATAATAATGATTCAGATTCAGTGGTCAGAACTAGTGTTTTGGAATTTCTAACTAATAAAATAATTGGATAAGGTTGGTCTCATATCTGCTAAATATAATTGCTTTGACACACTACCAAGTCCTTGTCGCACAATGGACCCATGAATGCAATCATCACTTAAATTGGAATGGTTCTGAACTAAATTTTGAATTGTGCAAATTCTCAAAACAAGTCCAAATGGATCATTAACATCCAACTAAAATGCTTGAGGAACAATAGAGGCACTATCTTTTCGTACTTTTTTTTGCTTTCTTTTTCTCTTTTGAAGATAATCGTGTTTGAATTTGAAGCATGGTTCAACTCTTCATGCTTACAAGACTTTGCCTGCTTCGAAGATCCTACAACTACTCATCTTGGTTAGACAAAACCTAGCTATGCATCATCATCTTGATTAGATATATTCCCTAAAAACATGGTTCCACATGCAATAAAGAGAAGTTAAGGGACCAACATATATAATGGTTTAACTGATCTTATACCACATGTTGAGTCACAGGCTGCAGCTTCTTCTTTTTTGCAATCTACGAGTTGCATGGGTTTCTTAAAACTGTTTTCCTCTTGTTTTTTCTTACTAATTAAGAACTACACATTTAAAAAAAAAAAAAAAAGTACTATGAGGTTTACCTCGTCTGTTTTTTTAAAATATATATTATTGGTAACACTTCAATATAATATTCTTAATTTACTAGCTATCTGCATTGAAAACATTTCTTGTATATTATGGTTCTTCAGTATATTGTACTTTGTGTACATTTATGGCGATGCCAGGATCTTTCCGGTGGCTTACGTGTCTCAAGTCATGGATTGTTCTTACTATGCATCGCTAACATACATAACTGCCTATGGTCACTTGTATTAGGTATTTTGTGCGCAGAAATATGAATGGAGCTATCAATTTCATAGTTCCCTTCTTTTTCTATTAAAGATCGAAGTGTTTTTATATAACACCTGCTAGAAAAAAAGACTATGAACAACAAGATACGTGTTACGAAAAATGCTACCGCGTAGAGAGAAACAAAATTTTGACGTAAATAAAGACTCTGGGCTGGAAATGTACCAAGATGAAAACCAAAACACAGAATATTGGATGCGTTGCACCCAATTCAATTTTTTATCTTAACTATCAGTGTCAAATAGCTAATGCAGTTATTATTGGAACTGAAGCCGAAGAAATGATAATGTATGATGAACATTCTAATACTTGATGTTGTGTTGATGAAGAAGAAAATAACAAGGTTTTAAATTGTAGCTGAAAGTTTTATAACAATCTTTGATATGTAAAAGTTTAATTAAAACCTTGTTAAGTAATACCACTAGATATTTAAATCAAATGATGTGGCTATTAAAAAATAACAATTGAAAGAATTAAATGCAGAAACGTGTATACAAAACATTGAACATCATTAAGAAATCTATGCATGTCTTTTGGTCTAACTTCCATGAAAAAAGAGATCAATGACCTCATGGTAGTACATTACCTCCATGAAATTGAATCGTCAACTAGCTACCCTTTGTACTGCACCAACAAATATGGCAGATAACGAACAATTTAAAAAGTACACTGCTGTACAAATCACTCAAGTTACTGGTATATGCAATAAGAAACATCCGAATAAATAATATATTTTTCCCAAGATATTAGCAATTTTCCGGTTCAGGGAAAGTCTCTTGCAAACCTGTAAATGGTTAAATGGTTGTAACTATATTTCTGTATTTGAATATTCAGAAGAAGAAAAAAAAAAATTGTGTGAAGAACACAAAATATTTTGTACTATAATGTTTTACTGCTGCTGCTTACCCGAAGATGATAATGCCTCCATAAGCTTTATTTGCAGTTCAGAGTAATCAATGCCAATTATATTCGGATGATTGGGATTCTTCAAATCAGTTTATACAAAAAGAATAATAAATAATCAGTTTCAAAACCAATTACTACAATGCTCAACGACAAATAAATTGACATGGTACCTCTGATTGAATGGTGTGTATGAATCTACCATCTCTTCTGATGGAAGTAGTGCTAACCACGTTAAGTCCTTCTTTATGCAGAATGTCCAATAATCTTGACATGGGGAACACACTTTTCCTCAAGCTATAGCTGCACATAATCTCAAGGCCTCCCAGGAAAGGATGAACAAAAACCAAGGGTGGAAGATGAGTAGCTCTACAGTTTTCATTCTCATCAGGATCAATTCTACTCAAATTTGACTCCTTCAATAACTCATCCCTCTTTGCTTGCAATTGCTTCACCTTATTTTCTAGGTGGTTGATATAATTTATAGCCTCATGCACATGATCTGAGGTTGAACGCTTTCCCTAATGATGGTCAAGATATGGAATAAAAGCACCCCTAATGACTAGTGTGTTTCAAATTTCAATTACTCTTTAAATTAGAATTAGAAAGAATAAAAAACGAAAATAATTACAAAAATAAATAGTTTCAAGTGAAGAGGCAAGTTGTTTGAGTGTAGAAGGTGTTTACCTTAATATATTCTAAAGGCAGAAGCGATCTAAGGTTGGTGCAGAGTTTTCCCATCTCTTGCCTTCTTTGTCTTTCAGTTTCCTTATGCATCCACTTCTTGTTTTCATCCATGGCGAGCTTATAATCTTCTTTCTCCTCCACAACCTTGTGGTGCTTGCTAGCCTTTCTCATTTGACTTGTATCAATGCATCAGAGGACCATACAAGATCTGATGATCTTAAGACGTAGTCAATGAAGGTGGAGAGAGAATAATCAGCAAATTAAAACTGAAAAGATCAAGTTATTCATTATTGGGAGTGGAGAGGATTGATCATTGTGTATGCTATCTTTTTTTGGGGGTGGCAAAGATACCAAAGCAAGAAAATCAAGTGTAGTTGGTTGTTAGGGTTTGAGACTACTTTCCATTCTCCTGATATGGTAGGATTCTGATATCCTTCCCTCAGAAGATTAGAATCCATCTCACTTCCCACATTGGTGCTCTTCTTTATATTTTCTTTTTCTTTGGTGGGGCACAGTGTTTTCTCTCTCTTTTGAATCTGAATAATCATCAACTCTTTATTATTTATTTTCATTATTTAACATTTAATGTACAATTTTTTGGTAGGTAGTTAACTTCAAATTTACCTTCAAAATTAAAAGGGATAGATTAAATTTGTCAAAAAAAAAAAAAAGTAGTTGGAACTGATACTGAAGAAGTTTTATACCAGATTTCTTTTCACTTGTTTCAATATAATATTAAGAATCAAACTATTATTTTGCTTCTGATTAACTGAAGTGACCTATGCTCTTGTTTTTTGTTGTTACTTTAGAGACAATCATGGGACCGATTTTACAAGAACAGTAATGTTGTTTTTCTCCATATTTTTTTCTAATGTGCTATATTTATTCATTAATTTTTCAGAATACTGTTTTGGTTAATATATTCTAAAAAAAACATAATACTCTAAGTTTTATCATAATTATATTATTTTCCACAGAACAAAATATTAAATGGACAAAATTTAGTTCTAATATGATAAATTATTTTTTTAATTTCTCTTTATCACTGTTTTAAAAATCGGACTAAATCAACCTGTTCAACCTTGAATTGAAAATCTAATTAAAAATTGGTCTGATACTTTTAAATAATTGGAAAAAACTGGTTGAGCTTTCGGTTCAACCAGTTTTAATAAAAAAAATATTTAAAATCAAATATTTTTAATATAATTTTTTTATAAAAATATAATATATTTTATTTTTTTTTATCTCATATTAATTTTAAATAATAATTATTTTATTATATTTTTATTTTATTTTAAGAATTATCCACCTTTCACTTTTTAATATATGTTATATTTATAATTTTCATTAAAATTTTTGATAATATATAATAAAAATATTTATTATTTTTTTATAAAAATTATTATTAATAATAAATTTATTATATTATAAAAATATTGTCAATTTAATCTTGATAGATCAATTAAATATTTAAATCTTGAATTCATGTCTGCTAACCAATCTAATTTTAAAAATCTTGAATTCATGTTTGGTAACCAATCTAATTTTAAAAAGAATGCTCATAACCATAAAAGATAGAAGAAAAAGACGTTGAATAGTATATTGAATAGCTGGAATAACAATTACAATGGAAAGAATAGAGTAGTAACTTATATAGACAACTTTATTTATCCCAAAAATTTTAAGAATCTTTTTTAAACATAGTCTACATTTGGACAAACATGCTTTAAGAATTAAAGGCTAATATTGCATTTTACAAACAAACAATTCTATCTCTAAACACATGTATGCTTACATATTAACACTTCTTATATATGTATGTGTGTAAAAAAAAAAAAAAATCCAAAACTCTTTTTCAGTTCCTATGAATCTCTGCTACTATTTAGCCGCAAACCGTTTTTATATGGGCGAGTTAAATATTCAATCCCCAAACTTTATATGGATTAAAGTTAATGTGTTATTTCATTCTTTATTTTTTATTTAAGAATATTTTTTAAACTAATCATTCTTTTCATAAATAATGTATTTAACATATCTCCTTACAAAACATAACATAATTTAGATCTTCGTACAAAAATATAACATAATTTAGTTTTACGTTGTATTTTAATATCAAAGTATGCATCTATTCTTCCGTCCATAGTTTATATTTCTTTTTTTTAAGAGAAAAGTAATTTTAAATGGACTAAATTAATAAAAAAAAAACCCAAATTTATAACAAACATGATTTGCGATCTGAGTTTCACTATTTTTTTTAGAAGCACAAATTTGTTTATGGGAGTCCACATATGTGTTATTGTTGAAGAATCTAATTGAGTTAAATTAAAGAATAGAGAAATTAAGAATTAAATGCAGATTAACACCGGATCAATCCCACAAATTTCTCATTGCTTAATAATTTAGTGTTATAAGTTTTAATTGAAGAAATATTTGATTTTATTATAATTAATTTTATTATTTTTTTTTCACCCTCTTATAAATAAAGGTTTCATGAGAGTAAAACGTACAATATCCTTTGGGACGAGAACTATTATTTTATCTTATCCTTATTTTTAGTTTCTTTTGGATTACTTTTTAGTTTAACGAGTTTAGTAAGTGTCTACTACAACTTTTTTATTTATTCTTCTTTATTTAATTTGCGATTTTTCTTCAATGATTTAGTTTTATATTGTTGTATTTACTTTATTCATCTCACACTTCATTTAATTTCTATTAACTACTTATTTAGAAATATTATTTTATTTCAGTATTCCATTTACTTCACTTTCAATCTATTAATTGTTTGATTCCAAATTTATTTTATTATTTTTTATTCTAATTTTCCAATTTTATTTTACTCTTTTTTATTCTAATTTATAACTTAAATTTAGGTTTATCTCTTTTGACATTTTTAAATTTAATTATTGAACTCTTTTATTTTAATAAAAATCAATTTTTGGTTCTACACTTTATTTCAAAAAGTTTCAAATTTAATTAAAAGTACTTAGTTTTATTTTTATAAATTTTAGTTACTTAAATTTTCATTATTCTGCTTCAATTTAATTTTCGTTATTAGTCTATTATAATTTTATTTTATTTTATTTTGCTTCCATTTATTATTCACACTTTTGTTTTATTATTAATCCTTCAATTTACTGTTATTTATTGTTTGTAGAGAAAATGATGTTTGGTATGAATGCTTTCTATATTTGTGTAGTATTAATTACAAAACATCATTTTCTCTAAAAATATTAAAATATAAGGGGTTAATGATAATAAAACTAAAGTGCAAAAAAATAAATAGAAGCAAAATAATGAAAAAATAGAATTAAATTGTAGCAGAATAATAACAAAAATTAAATTCAAGCAGATAAAAATAAAACTTAGTACTTTTAATTAAATTTGGAACTTCTAGAATAAAGTGTAGAATAAAAATTATTTTTTATTTAAAATAAAATAGTACAAGTAATTAAATTTAAAATTGTCCACAGAGATAAACCTAAATTTAATTTGTAAATTGAAATAAAAAATAATAAAATAAAATTAGAATTGGATAATTGATAAATTAAAATAAAAAATAGGTAAATCAAATACTGGAATAAACTACAAATTCTAAACAAGTAGATAATAGAAATTAAACTGAGTGTGAAATGAATAAAGCAAATACAACAAGTATAAAATAGAAAAATTCAAGAGAAATTGTAAATTAAATAAAAAAATAATAAACCAAAACATTGAGTAGATCCTCACTCAGCTTGCCAAATTAAAAACTAAACTAAAGAAAACTGCAAATGAAAACAGGACAAAAGAAAATGGGAACAAGACAAAATAACAGTTTTCACCCAAGAAGAATGTTGTTTTTTTCTACTCTCATCGGACCTTTATTTATAGGAGATCGACTAAGAGAAAATAAGTCTATAATTAATTACAATAAAATCAAATATTTTTCAATTAAAAATTATAGCACTGGATTATTGCACAATGAAATTTTTTGGGATCAATTTGAGTAATTGAGATCCTTTCCGAATTTGTGTTGATCCACTTATTTAAATTTAACTCTTAATTTTAGAAACCTTTAATTTAACTCAATTAGATTCTCACAACAATTAATTTGATTGATTCAAAATTTTCACATAAGCAAACTTAGACTTCCAAGGAACTTGACTGCACATAATGCTTGCTATCAATTTTGATCTTTATTACCATCAATTTAACTTATATCAAATTATCTTTTTCCTAACAAAAAGAGAAATATGCACTATAGACGTATGAAAAATATAACAAATTAAGAAAAATTGAATTATGATATACTTTTAATAAAAACATGTTAATCATGATTTATAAAAAAAGAAAAATTAACTTAAAAAATATCTTTAAGAAAAAAAAAATGATGTTCACCCCAATTTTTTCAAGTCACACGAAATAAGTCACAACGTTACCATCCTATGATTAGGGATGTATATCCATATTTTTAATATTTTAGAGCACTAGAAAGGTTGAAATTGGTTGTTAGGAAAAGCAAAAGATGTAGAGTTGCTAAAAGGTACCTGGTGGGAGCCTAGAAATGACAACTAAATTTGCGGATGACGCCATAGTTAATCTTTTGAGAAGCGAAGGAGCAAATATCATGATTATCAAATTTGTCTCGAGGATGTTTGTAAGTTCATTGTAGATTAATAGTTAATTTGAGCAAAAGTAAATTTGACCTAGTTAACGCAAATATAGTTGAACACCTTAATTGTATTGTGGAAGCAATACCATTCAAGTATGTCTAGAAATTGTGATGGGTGCACATGCAAAATGTATATCATCATGGAGACCAAATGATGAAAACATTAACCTAGATTGAATTCGCAAGACAATACACATCATTTGGTGGAAGAATAGTTTTCTTCAATGTTGTGATGTCCATCATACCACTTTTGTTTGCCATCGGTTTGGAAAGCAACAACATAGATTTTGTTAGGATAGAGTGCTCGTAATGGTATATAGTGGGGACAGATTTCATCTTAAAATAGTCATACAAGTAACAACAAAAGAAGGAGTACAAAAAAGTTTAAAAAACGAGATATGGAGCAAACACATACTAAAATGGTTAAATTGTTGGTAAAATTTGGGTCATGTATATATATGATACATATTTAAATGTGTTAGGATCATTATTTATTAAGCCAAATAATAAAGTGATCTGACTAAATTAAAAAAGGTTTGGCTAAAGACATATGTCATGAAAATAAATTTGTGTAGAGACCATAGAACAATTTCTGATTTGATGAGAGACCAAATTGAAAATACTAAAACTTAAGTAATTAACCTAATTTTGGTTATTTTAAAGGGTCATGGTCCCCTTCTGGGAGTACGTAGACAGAACGTAGTTACAGTACCGTTCTTTTCTTTCTATCCCCATCAAGAGAGAAAATCCATAGGAAAATACAGGTGCTCTTCAGGTGGAAGACCATAAGATCAAATCAAAAGTGCTCTACAAAGGATATAGTCATTATGACTAATTCAGGTACGCTTTCGCATTTAGTTTATAACATGTTTACAGTATGGGATTATATATATATATATATATATATATATATATATATATGTTTGATCATTGAAGATCATATTTAATTATTAACAGTTTACCCTAACATTTGGTATCAGAGCAACCCATACTTAATTCATGTTTGTCTTTGGAAATTACATTTAACAAAATTCATATTCTAGCTAATTAAGAACCCTAGTTGGAGAATAATCTTCAAATTTTATGAACCCTACATTCAAATTTGGGGTAAAATCCCTAATTTTAAAACATAATTTCGAATTTGAGGGTGAAACCCCAAACTGCTTCTGCTCCTTCGTCTTCATTGGCTAATTCAGTCGCGGGGCTGCTCGCGACGGAAAGGGGAAGCGTTGGAGAGGTTTGAACAGTGATGGCTTAGGCCTCTGGCTAATTCAGGGTCATGGCTTCTCACGATGGCTTCCAAATTAGCGTCGTCGATGAAGGTTCAGGCAGGTCGGGTTCGGACCTTGAAGGAAGGTTCACGCGGTGAAACGGGTTCAGGTCCCGCTGTGTACTGGATGTTCAGAGATCAACGGGTGAGAGATAACTGGGCTTTGATCTACGTCGTTGCTAAGGACAATAAAGCCAATGTTCCCGTTGTTTTCAATCCCTTCCACACCTTTCTCGGCGCCAAATCCCGTCATTTAGGTTTCATGCTCAGAGGCTTGCGCCAATTGTGCCACCGTATGCAAAATACTCTTCAAATTCCCTTTTTCTTGTTCCAGCTTTTGTTGAGTGAGACCCTTGCCTAAACAAGGTCTTTACAAACAGGGGTTAGGGAAAATTGAAAAATGCCCCTGGCCTTCCCGGGTAATTGTTTTACAAATTGTAGTGGTGGTCTCCGCGCCCTATAATTTTTTTTTATATATATAAATAAATAATCAAATTTTGGTTTTGTTATATAATATTCAAATTTATGGTAGTTTAATATTTTTTGTGAGCAAATTGAGTCAAGAAGTTACCAAAGTAACATTTCTTGAATTTGGTAGTTCGTGAAAAATATTGAATATTAGTGTTTGTGTATATTCATGCGAGTATTAGTCGGCCCAAAGGAAGATTAATATTTGCCCGAATTACATACACACTCGTAATGATAAACATGTGATAATTATAAGGATTTGCTTTGTCGATGATAAATCAATCCAAAGACTGGTTTGTTGTTGGACGTGCTTTATTATCAATGTTTGATTATTACAACAAGATACCTCTAACAGTTAATATTATCGTCCAAAAACTTGATATTGATGGTGCATTGGGTGTCTTGAGATGGGTTAAACCATTATTTGAATATATATTTTATTTATAATTGTTTATTTTTATAATGTGAGCATAATTAATTTATTTCTCTTGTTTTTAATTCAACTACAATTGTTTCTCGTATCTCGTCAATTTAAATTATGTTCTGATCCTCAAAAGTATGTTTCCTATTTTGGTCTGTTCTGAAGTCAATTTAGCGTCAGTACCTAGAAACACTTGGTGGTTAGACTCAGGTGAAACTCCTAACATTAGTGTTTCTATGAAGGGTTGCTTAAGCTACCGGAAGCCAATTGATTATGAAAGATGGATATATGTTGGAGATGGCAAATCGGTAGAGGTGGATGCCATAGGGCATTTTAAATTGTTATTGAGTACTGGTTTTTATTTGGATTTGAAAGACATTTTTGTTGTGCCGTCATTTAGACGAAATTTGGTTTCAGTTTCTTATCTGGACAAATTAGGTTATTTGTGTTCATTTGGAAACAATAAGTTCAGTTTGTCTTTTAATTCAGATATTATTGGAACTGGTTCACTTTTGCCTTATGATAATCTGTATTTACTTGATAATGTGACCACCTATAATGAAACCCTTAATACAGAATCACGGGTACTAAACATAAAATTGATGATACTCACTCAGGAGCATTATGACACAGGCGCTTAGGTCACATCTCTAAAAATAGAGTTGAACGACTTGTGTTAAATGGAATCTTAGAGTCCATTGACTTCACAAACTTTGATGTTTGTGTTGAATGCATTAAAGGCTAACAAACCAAAGCGAAGAGATTATGTGCATATAGAGCTACATACGTCTTAGAGTTGATACATACGGACATTTGTGGGCCATTTCTTACACCTTCGTGGAATGGTCAACAATACTTTATATCATTCATAGACGATTACTCACGATATGCATACTTATTCCTTATACATGAAAAGTCACAATCTCTAGACGTGTTCAAAATATTTAAAGCTGAAGTTGAAAATCAACTCAATAAAAGAATTAAGTCTGTTAGATCTGATCGTGGTGGTGAGTACTATGGCAGATTTGACGGGTCAGGTGAGCAGCGTCCAGGACCTTTTTCCAGGTACCTAGAGGAGTGTGGAATTGTCCCACAGTATACCATGCCGGGATCACCTAGCATGAATGGTGTAGCTGAAAGACGAAATCAAACTCTTAAAGATATGGTCAGGAGTATGATTTGTCATTCCACCTTATCAGAGTCACTCTAGGGAGAGGCACTAAAGACGACAGCTTATATTCTGAACAGAGTACCAACTAAAGCAGCGACCAAAACACCTTATGAGCTTTGGACTAGGCGACAACCTAGTTTGAAGCATTTCCATGTGTGGGGTTGTCTAGCTGAGGCAAGGCCTTATAAGCCAAATGAAAAGAAATTGGACTCATGAACAGTAAGTAGTTATTTTATTGGTTATGCTGAAAGATCCAGGGGATATAAATTTTATGATCCCACATTAAAGACAATTTTTGAGACGGGAACTGCTACGTTTTTTGAGGATATTGAGTTTGGGGGAAGAATAAAATCAGGAACTTTGTCTTGGAGGAAGAATCGGTAACAATTCCGAACCGATTCAAACAGCTTACTTTTGATAAAGTAAGTTCTGAACCTCCACGAGGCATTGTTAATGAACCCCTTACTCAAGATGATTTGGTTGTTCATGAAGAACAAACTCAAGATCCTTAAGAACCCGTGCATCATGAGCCAATAACTTTGCGGAGATCCACTAGAGAAAGAAGAAGTGCTATTTCGGATGATTACATGGTATTTCTTCGAGAACATGAGGAAAACAATGGTATGATGGAAGATGACCCAGCTTAACTTCCGTCAAGCCATGCAAGGTTCTAACTCTGAAAAGTGGATCGAAGCAATGAAGGAGGAGTATAAGTCCATGCAAGACAACAAGGTTTGGGAACTTGTCCCATTACTAGAAGGTATGAGACCCATTGGTTGCAAGTGGATATTTAAGACCAAACGGGATTCTAAAGGTAATGTGGAAAGGTATAAGGCTCGTCTGGTAGCTAAGGGCTATACCCAAAAGGAAGGGATTGATTTTAAAGAGACTTTCTCTCCAGTTTCATCGAAAGACTCTTTTAGGACAATCATGGCTATTGTAGCACATTATGATTTGGAGCTTCATCAAATGGATGTCAAGACGGCGTTTCTTAATGGCAACATTGATGAGACGATTTATATGTTGCAACTAGAAAATTTTGTGCAGGAAGATTCAAAGAGTATGGTTTGCAAACTGACAAAATCCATTTATGGACTAAAACAAACATCTCGTCAATGGTACTATAAATTTCATCAAGTAATTCTCTCATTTGGCTTCGAGATGAATATTGTTGATGATTGTGTATATCACAAGTTTAAGGGGAGTAAGTATATTTTCCTGATTTTGTATGTTGATGACATTCTACTTGCCACTAATGATATAGGCATATTGCACAAAACCAAGAAATTTTTATCAAAGAATTTCGAAATGAAAGATCTTGGTGATGCGTCTTTTGTATTAGGAATTCAGATACACCGAGATCAATGTCGGGGTATTTTGGGATTATCACAAAGGAGCTATATCGAAACAATTCTTAAAAGGTTTGACATGCATGAATGTAAATTCGGGGATACTCCAGTTGCTAAGGGAGACAAGTTTAGTCTCAATCAGTGCCCAAAGGGAAATTTGGAAATTGAGGAAATGCAAAAGATTCCCTATGCATCAGCGGTAGGGAGTTTAATGTATGTACGCGTCCAGACATAGCATACATAGTTGGAGTTCTAGGCAGATATTTAAGCAATCCAGGAATGGACCATTGGAAAGCAGCAAAAGGGGTCATGAGATATTTAAAGAGAACAAAAGATTACATGCTCACATACAGGAGGTCAGACCAGTTGGAGATCGCTGGGTTTTCTGACTCGGACTTTGCAGGATGTCAAGATAGTTTGAAATCCACTTCAGGTTACATTTTCATGTTAGCAGGTGGTGCGGTTTCTTGGCGTAGTGTCAAGCAAACCCTTACAGCTTCATCCATTATGACAGCAGAATTTGTAGCATGCTATGAGGCGTCGAATCATGGAATATGGCTGAGAAATTTTGTCACAGGGCTGCAAATTGTGAAAGGCATTGAAAGACCACTTAAGTTATATTGTGACAACAAATCAGCTGTATTGTATTCCAACAACAACAGAAGTTCGACTAAGTCAAAACACATTGACATTAAGTTCCTAGTTGTTAAGGAAAGAGTACAAAGTGGACAGATTTCCATAGAACATTTAGGGACAAACTCCATGATAGCATATCCTCTAACTAAAGGACTTCCGCCCAAGGTCTTTCATGAGCATGTTGCTCACATATGTGTTTTACAGTTTGAGGAATTTGTGGTTTAGTGGGAGTTAGTCATTTTCATATATTTTATGTTCTATGTTTAATTTTATATATGTATACATTGTTTTTTTTTTTTGACATATTTGGTTATCTATAGATATGCGGTTTTCTTGTTCATTCATTACACTTTGTACATTAAGGTTATTATATCGATCTCGATAAGTTAAAGTTTGGACCAGTTGAAAATAGACGTGTACAGATCACCTTCACGTAATTTTTCATGCTACACATTTCATGATGAATCCATGTCATTTGGTTATGTCAGGATGAGTAATCATTGTTGGTTTTAGTTGCGATGATGCAATGAAAAGCTGGTTTGGTTCTATATCTTGATATGATTAATGGACAGGACTTTTGGAATATGCTAAAGGAATATATAATGACAATTTTGAGCTCATAAAGTTTAACACATTTGTGAGGTTGTAAGGACATATATATTTGTGACCAGTGGGAGATTGTTGGCAAAATTTGGGTCATGTATATATATGATACATATTTAAATGTGTTAGGGTCATTATTTATTAAGCCAAATAATAAAGTGATCTGACTAAATTAAAAAGGTTTGGCTAAAGGCATATGTCATGAAAATAAAATTGTGTAGAGACCATAGAGCAATTTCTAATTTGATGAGGGGTCAAATTGAAAATACTAAAACTTAAGTAATTAACCTAATTTTGGTTATTTTAAGGGGTCATGGTCCCCTTCTGGGAGCACGTAGACAGAACGTAGTTATAGTCCCGTTCTTTTCTTTCTATCCCCATCAAGAGAGAAAATCCATAGGGAAATACAAGTGTTCTTCAGGTGGAAGACCATAAGATCAAATCAAAAGTGCTCTACAAAGGATATCATCATTATGGCTAATTCAGGTACGCTTTCACATTTAATTTATAACATGTTTACAGTATGAGATTATATATATACATGTTTGATTATTAGAATGAAAATCATATTTAATTATTAGCGAGTTTACCCTAACATAAATGATATACAATAAATGAAACTTTTAGCTAAATATTAAAGGACATTTTCTTTTCAGGTACTCTTCCAACTTGTTAGTATTGTTGAAACTTGTGAATGAAATAGTTAAATTTTAATAAGTTGAATTATTATTAAAACAAGCATGTAATCATGTTTGTGTTTGTAGATTTAAGTTCTGACGATCAAACTAAAATCAATTAGATAAGAAAATAGATTTATGATTTTTCTTACTTATATATTACTTAGATTTTTTATTTTTATTTAACATGGGATATAACTCACTTAAATTTCAACCGCTAGTCAATAAATCGAAATTTTGATTGTCTCATCGATTTTGGGTATGTGTTGTGTTGGTGTGACTAAATAATGATGTTAAATACATTTTGACGAAATATACTATCATATTTTAATTTAAAATCATTTGACTCTAAGTGAAGGGTTCAATAGATATAAAAATATAGATTTAACAAATATAAGTGATAGACTTAATAAATATATAAATCATATATGTAAATGTAGTATTTTTATTCTTCATTTGTTTTAAAAAACTACTCTATATAAGATCTTAAATTCATGATTCTCACGTAATAACATAAATCATAATAACGAAACTAATATTGTTTCATGAGAGATATTCAATGAAAAAGCGTTCTTTAAACATAAATCATAATAAGGAAACTAATATTGTTCCATGAGAGATATCCAAGAGAAAATGTTCTTTAATGTCTTTGTTCTCCAACCTCCTTTTCCAAATCTATCAAATCTATTTTCTTTTATCACACTTTTCATTAACCAATATCTATCAAATTGGTTACCATAAGTTTTTATTTTATTTTTATTTATTTTGACTTTCCATAAATATTTTATTTTATCTTTCCATAAATCACATTTTGCCTCATAATTATATTTTACATAAGTTATGTAATAGAATGAATGAATTAAATTAATTTTAACATTCTCCAATTGTCATGGTGGTTATATGTCATTCAATCTATATGTTCCCTTCCATGTACCATTATGTTATCTCTTTCTCCTTAATTTGACTTTATTATGAGAAGTCCATAATATATTCAAACATAATATCATTTTAATAATAATAACATAATTTGTTTTCTTTATCATAATTTGCATGCATATAAATTTCCATTTCAATAATAATAACTTTCTCCTTAATATGACTTTATAATAAGAAGTCCATAATATGTTCAAACATAATATCATTTCAATAATAATAATAATAATAATATAATTTGTTTTCTTTATCATAATTTGCATGCATATAACTACTAGAAAAATGGTTAATAGTGACCGAAAAATTCAATCAACGATAGTAACCTGAATCGGTGACTGATTTCCCGTTTTATATTTAGTGACTAAAATTTCAGTCACGGAAATCGGTCACTGATTCGGTCACTACTAGAAAAATGGTTAATAGTGTCGAAATTAGTGATCGAAAATTCAGTTACTAATAGTAATTGAATCAGTGACTGATTTAGTGACTAAAATTTGAGTCAATAAACAAATAATCTATAAATTAGTGACCATTTTTTATTTATATAAATATTTAAAAAATATTTTAATAATATATTAAATATAAATCTACTTAATAATTTAAAATAATTGATAAAATTTTTAATAACATTATAAAAATTTTAAAAAAATAGTTTATTAACTTATTAAATATTTTAGTAATATAATTATTTAATTTTATTTTTTAATTTAGTATATGAATAAAAAAATTAAAATTTATTATTAGATTAGTCATCGAATCGGTCACTTATTCGATCACTAAATCGATTATTAAAGTAATTATTAATTTAGTCTCTTTTATATATATATATATATATATATATATTCAATAATTAAATTAATTATTAATTTAGTCTCTTTTTGATAAATATATATATATATATATATATATATATTACTTTTATGTTGATAAAAATGTATTTCAATGTATTTATAAAAAAAATAAAATTATTTTAATTATTGAATTGATATTTCAAATTTATATTAATATCTTAAATAATTTAATAATTGGATAAATATTTTAAGTTTATATTAGTATTTTTATAAAAGTATAAAAATTAAGTGAACTTATTTTAAAATTTAATTAAACATAATAATATAATATACTATTAACCATAAATCAGTGAAGATTTAGTTAGAAATTAATTTTAAGTTTTATCCTTTTTATTTTAAAAAAATTGTTAAAAAAAATAAAAATAATTAATTAAAATAAAGAATTTTAATTTAATAAATGTGTTAATATTATTAGTTATTAGAGAATTAAATTTATAATAATAATTATATAAAATTATAGAATTAATAAAATTTAAATTATTGGTATTTTTTAATCATGAAGCTAAAATTTGATAATATTAATAAATTAAAATAAAAAATTAAAAAATTATATATATATATATATATCACTTTGATTATTTTAATTAAAAATAATTTCATAAAAAAACTAATATTTGAAAATAAAAATGTAAAAGTATATATTTTTTCTTTTATTTAATTTTATTTTTTATTTTTTATTTTTTAGGTTTTAGTCCATAACAACAACTTATTTGCCATAACTTTAGTTTAACCTAAAAATCTCATCGTCTTACCACAAAAGTATATAATTTCTTTTATTAACAAATTTTTTTATCAGATTAAAAAAATTATCACTAATAAGATTCAAAACTAATACCTTAGAGTTAGATACTAATACTCTAACCACTAAAGCTGTTAGAATTTTCTAATAAAAATTTACAAATAAATGTATATCCGTGTAAATATATAAATATAAAATATATAAATACAAATATATTTATATATTTTGATATATTTATATGTTCGATGTCAGACACCACGCTAGAGGGTAAAAGTGTGTGTCGAGTGAGTTTTCAAAATTTAATGTCAAATTTGTGAGCGAGTCTCTTTATATGGATTTATAATTTAATAATAGAATATAATCTTTATAATTTATTTATATAATGATATAAAATAATTGTTTTCTTTATTTATTTTTATTTTATTTTAATTTATTCTTTTTATCTTTTTTTACTTTTATTATTTAATTAAAATTCTTATATTAAAATAATTTTTTCATTATTGAAAATAATTAAATATTTATATTTAAAATTATTTTTTAAAATTATTTAATTTAACAAATTATTATAAATTAATCTATGTCTGGAAAAAATAATTATTAAAAGATGATTTTGATTAATTTATATTAATATATGTTAGGAAAAAATTATTCAATTAATAATCATAATTAGATTAATTTAGAATAATTTATTAAATTAAATAATTTTAAAAATAAATATTTAATTATTTTAATATTGAAAAAATTATTTTAATATAAGAATTTTAATTAAATAATAGAAGAAAAAAAGAAAAAATTAAAATAAAATAAAAATAAATAAAGAAAAAAATTATTTTATATCATTATATAAATAAATTATAAAGATTATATTCTATCATTAAATTATAAACCCATATAAAGAGACTCGCTCACAAATTTGACATCAAATTTTGAAAATCCACTCGACACACACTTTCACCCTCGAGCGCGCCCTCACATCTAACATATAAATATATAAATATATTTGTATTTGTATTTATATAATTTATATTTATATATTTACACGGATATATATTTTTATTTGTATATAAATATAATTTATTTATAAATTATTATCAAAATATTATAGTAGCTTAGTAGTTGGAGTATCGGTGTCTAACTCTAAGGTACTAGGTTCGAATCCTACCAAGTGACAATTCTTTCAATCTAATAATAATTTAAATTTCTGAAAGATATAATAAATAATAAAAGAATATAAAAGGGAGGTTAGAAACTATTATAATTAGATAAAATATCTAATAATAATTTAAATTTCGAAAGATATAATAAATAATAAAAGAATATAAAAGGGAGGTTAGAAACTATTATAATTAGATAAAATAGAAAGGGATTATAAAAAAATATTTTTAATTTTTTAATGTTTTCGATAGTGATCTGATTAGATCGGTCACTGAAATCAGCGACCAAGGAAAGAGTGACCGAAAATTTGGTCACTATTTGATGTTTTTGTTGTAGTGTAAATTTTAGAAACTTATACATTAGATTCGATACCATTACCTTAGAGTTGGAGATTGATACTCCAACCACTAAACTACTAGAATTTTTTGATAATAACTTACAAATAAATTATATTTATATACAAATAAATATATATCCGTATAAATATATAAATATAAAATATATAAATACAAATATATTTATATATTCTAATATATTTATATAGTTATATATTGATATATTTATATGTTGGATGTGAGGGCACGGTCGAAGGGGAAAGTGTGTGTCAAGTGAGTTTTCAAAATTTGAGGGCAAATTTATGAGCGAGTCTCTTTATATGGGTTTGTAATTTAATGACAGAATATAATATTTATAATTTATTTATATAATGATATAAAATAAATTTGAGAATTGCGTCATTCCCTCAAGCGAAAAATACCAATTTTCGCTCAAGCGAGATATTTTCGCTTAAACGAGTGAATTTCCATGAGCTTTAACCTATTTTTGTTCAAGCGAGAGTCAATCTCACTTTCACCCTTGAACGCGCCCTCACATCCAACATATAAATATATAAATATATCAAAATATATAAATATATTTGTATTTATATATTTTATATTTATGTATTTTCACGGATATACATTTATTTGTATATAAATATAATTTATTTGTAAGTTTTAATAAAAAAATCTTAGTACCTTAGTGGTTGAAGTACTAGCCTTCAACTCTAAAGTACTAGGTCCGAGTTCTGCCAGTGATAATTCTCTAACTTAAGCGAATTTTTGGCTAAAAAAAATAAAAACACTTTCTACGTCGGTTTGTTAAAAACAGGTGAAAATGTTTCTTTATAATCAATATCATCTTTATCAGTAAAACCTTTGACAATAAGTCGGGTCTTGTAACGTTCGATATTGTCATGAGAGTCATGCTTAGTCTTAAAGACTCATTTTACATCCAACACTCTTGCATCCTTCTGACAATTCCACAAGATCCCATACACCATTATGTGCCATTGATTTACGTTCATAGCATCTAACCATCTGTCATAATTATCACCATTAATGGCTTCTAAAAATGAAAATGGATCATTATTAATACTTAAGTCATTTTTTTACTCTTGTAGATAAACCACGTAATCATTCAAAATAACATACTTTCTTTCTCTGTGAGATATTCTGAATACTATTTTTGTAGTTGTTCTATTATCAGCTCATTATTAATCTCGGGATCATTAATTTGTTTTTCTTCTTGATTGTCGTGTAGTTCCACAATATGTGCAACAACAACTCTTAAAGAAGATGCACTAGTTATAGGAACTTGTACCCTAGCTTACTTAATCTCCATAATTTTTGAAGCTTCACTCTCATTGGTTTCACCATTTTCAATGAATCGAACATTTATAGTTTCAACATTTTTTATACTATGTATAAGACAGTAAAACATATACCTTTTTTACTTTTCTGGATAACTAATTAAATATCCACTAATTGTTCTTGTATCCAATTTCTTTTCTTGCAGATTATAAATTTTTACTTCTACCTAACAATCTCAGACATGTAGGTGTCTCAAATTGGGTTTCCTACTTGTCCATAATTCAAAAGAGTCTTTTGAACAGCTTTACTTGGAACCTTGTTCAACAAATACATGGTAGAATTCAAAGCATACATCCACAATGATACATGTAAACATAAATTACTTAACATGCTCCTAACCATATCCGTTAAGGTTCGATTACGCCTTTCTTTGTGTGTTTTTTTGTTTGTCTTTAATACAATCCACACATATATTCAGATCAATACAATCTAAATCCGGAAGGATTTCATTCTTTACTAATCTTTGTATTTTTTCTTTGGAAATATGTCTCAAACGCTTATTCCATAAGTAAGCAGATTCATCCATCAAAATGTTATTTTTCTCACTAATGGATTCAAATTACCCGACAAGTGTACCAAGTTTTGATGTAGTAAAGAGTTATCGTTCACAGGAATTTGTGACTTAGTGATATTGCAAAATGAGATATGATTATCATCATGGATTGAAAGTATGATTTGAGGCAAATAACTAAACATAAGCGCAATATTTAGTATAACGAAAAGTGAATATAAAGAAAACGGATCGGATTACATGCACTTACTTCTAGCCTTGTTTCCCAACCATATAATTTCAATTTTTACAGTTTCAATCTCAGTATGTAACTTAGCCTGATTCCTTGAAACCAAGTCCTTAGGTGTTAACCTTGAACGTGATTCCTCAACGGTTTGAACCCAACACTCTGCCTTACGAACAAGTCTTAAGATTAACGTGATTAAAAAACACACTTCTATTCCTAGAAATGGTGTCTATTAAGTATTTAATCTAGTTCCGGTTAATGAAAACATTTTCCAACAGAATAAAAAACCTTTCGAATCTTAAATCGGTTGATCATTCCGAAGAAAACATTAAGAATAGAACCAAACACAACTGCATCAAATGAAAATCATATATATTGATAAATGGTCTGAAAGTAGTTACATGTAATCCAACCAAAAGAGTTTTAGCCCCTCATGGAGGAATCCATTACAAAATAAGAGAAGAATGAGAAGAAATTACAACCAAAACTTGTTGGATTCAAGTGGATCTACGTTCCCACGAGCTCCTTTAGGCGTGAATGGTCTCCTCTTTCTTGTTCCCCGTCTGTCTATATATCCTTCCCTTTATTCTTTTGATTCTTAAATAGATGTTAGGTCTAAAGAGAGGGAAATCCGCTGAGCGCTCCTGTAATGCGCTGGGCGAATCCTTAAAATTATTATAGTTCCTTTCGTTGTCCAATCTGCTGGGTGCATATCAGAAGGCGCTGGGCGGATTTTTGCTCTTGTTGGACCTTCTCTCACTTGAAAATCCGTTAAACGCATCTTTTCCTGAGTTGGGCGGATTTTTCTCACCTCAAATCCACTGGGCGCATATAGTGTGCGCTGGGCGGATTTTCTTCTTCCAATATTTCTTTCTCTCTTCCTTCAAATCCTGAATCAAAGAACAACATGGGAGAATAGTTACTTGATAATATCTTCTCATGATTTTTATGCTCTTTAAGGTTAAATATACAACAAAAAGATGTAAATATTGTCTAATAAAAATGAGTTTTTCTATGAAATTTATACTCAATTAGCTCCTTAACATAAACTACGTTTAGTGCCAATATTGTGATGTAAGGTCATGAGAGTTTCAGCATATAAATTATCTAAATTCAATTTATATAAGTCATCATAAAGTGTATCAGTTCCAGTCATACAAGTACGCTTAAATAAATTGAAACAATCATTCCAAACTTAAAAGAGTATCCAGCAACATCAAACTTAGACAAAGAAACTAAATTTTTAGTGATACTAGATACATAAAAAGTATTCATAAGGTCTAAGTGATATCCAATGTCAAGGATTAAACGATAAGTGCCAACAGTTTTCATTGGAACCTTCACTTTATTCCCCATGAGGACGAACTTCTCATTGGGGTTTATGGTTCGAGTTAAAAAGAATCCCTACATCACATTAGAAACATGAGTCGTACATCCAGGATCAATCCACCAAGTATTATGAGGAACTTCAGTTAAGTTTGTTTCAAAACATACGTAAGCACTATGTTCACTTTTTTTTTCGAACCAAACTTTACGCTTTAAGCAATCCTTCTGAAAATGTCCAGACTTCCCGCAGAAATGAGATTTATCATTTATCTTCTAAATTTTAGTAGAGGATTCATTAATCTTTAATGGTCATTTACTCTTTCCATGTTTCTTAACAACTTTCTTTTCAGCTCCTTAATTTTTCACATAATGAATAGAGTGGTTTCCTAGGTTCTTTAGTCTGGTCTCCTCCTAGACTAACATACTATGAAATTCATGCATATTTCATTTGTCTTTCATGATGTTATAATTCATCTAGAATGGACTATACTTAGACGGTAATAAGTTCAAAATGAACTACACAAGAACATTTTCTTTCACTGTCATTCCAAGATAATTCAATCTTGTTGCGATATTTGTTATCTCGATTACGTGTTCATGCATACTACGAGAACCATCAAACTTCATGGTGGTCAACGTACTCATCAATGTCTCAACGAGGGATTTGTCAACAATTTGGGAGCGTTCTTTCACAAATTTCATGAACTCTTTCGCGTCCTCACTCTTAAAAAAAGGAGACTTAATATTGCTTGTTATACTCGTTCATATAAACATAAGGCTAAGTCTGTTTGACCTTTCCCAAGCTCTATAATGAGTTTTCTCTTCATTACTACTAGCATTAGTTATAGCAGCCAATTTTTCAACTTGGAAAGCCAAATCAAGATCCAACATACCTAAGTGAAATTGGACTTGTTCACTCAAGTCAGAGAAATTTAACCCATTAAAGACTGGAACAAACGAAGTTAGCGAATGTAGAGATACAAGAACATATACTTCAATTAATACATGCCTAATATTAACGTTTTGAGTCATAAAAACTACATAAATACATATTCAAACATAAATAACTATTTATGCATACTAATGTTCTCCTTTGGGGGATCCACTAATACACAGACATAATGACGCTAATCATTTTATAACATTAATGATAATTAAAATATGCATCAACTAGAATCACTTAAGACCTTTGAGTATATAAATAAAACTAGTAACAGACACAAAATTATCTATCTTCATGCTCATTAATTATAATAACAATTAATCAACCTTTAAGTGATCGTGAAATGCCTTATAATAATAAACTTCAATTAACCCATAAATCCATTATTCATAATTATAGCATTCATATTATGGGTAATTGAAATAAAATCATTAATAATTTAAAATCAAATAACCCTAAAATTTATCATGTTTAATTTTAAATAAATAACATCTTTAATTGTTATTAATCATTCATAAACTTTTTTTTATTAATTTTAATAAATATGTACATTATTCACATAATAAAATATTATGTGTCATAAATAAAATTGAAACCCATGATTTCAATTTCCATTATAAGATTATTTTCAATCCAAGACCTTTATTTATTTGCATTTGAAGTAAGAGTGAAATTATCAATCCAAAACTTTTATGCGCAATTTTAGCACAACGGAAATAATTCAATTTAATTTGCAAAACAAAATTTGCAATTAAGATATTTATACACAGACACATCCTGCAATAGTAGCAACCATTCATTTATCAATATTTACATTATAGGTACAATATAAGTACCACCTAAAACTTTATAGTACCTTAATAATAGATCTTGAAACTTTCAACCAAACAAATAACAACTAAAGTTAAGAGCATGAGTTATTGTACAACTCACCAAAATATAAAAATAACTCTATAACTCTCCTTCATCCAGCCAATCGTGAACTCATGCACTTGATTTAATGCTTAAATATCAATTCAATTTGTCTTCTTTTTTTCATCATAATTATAACATGCAGTGAAACCAATTTCATACATGATTCACCTTTTCAATTAAAATCAATTGTATAGGCAATAACCCATGAAACCAAATTCATACATGATTCTCCTTTTCAATTAAAATCAATTGTACAAGCCATAACTCAATCACATCATTTGCTTTTTCAATTAAAATCAATTACAAAGTCATTCACGCATAGGGGCTTTAAAATGGGTTCCAATTTGAAATTGATTGCAGCTTGAAAACATAAATTAGGAATTAGGGTTTATTCCTAATTTGATAAAAAAAAATCTCTAAATTCATAATTAAGGTTTATCTTGATCTATGAGAATTTGTTCTTTAATCTCTTTGTTCTTCAACCTCCTTTTTCCAATCTATCTCTTTGTATTTCCTTCTCTTGTTACACTGTGAAAAGAACCTTATAGTAAGATACCTAACCTTGATCTCCTTTCATTAACCAACTTCTATCAAATTGATTATCGTAAGTTTTTATCTTTATTTTATTCTGATTTTTCATAATAACTAATAGGTCCTTATATTCTATTAAATCACATTTGAGCTCATTATTATATTTCACATAAGTCACATAATATAATCAATTAATTAAATTAATTCTAATAGTATTAGATTTGTTTTTAATATCCCCTTTTGATTAAGGAAAATTAAGGTACGTGATAGAGTTTTATATTGTTTATCTTAATTCTTATGATACAATTTATATATTTGTTTGGTTTTTTTGTCTATCGTCAATTAATTTTAATTTAAAATTTAATATGATATCAACATTTTCTAAATCTTGTGAAAATGTGAGAGAAGGATCGTATCATCTACTTAATTATTTTTATAGGACTAATATCATTTTATTTAATACTAATTGATTTTAACTTGAAATAGATTTTACCCTACTTTTCTCACTCAAATGCTTGTAACTCAGATTTGCGTACACAACACTGTCAACTAGGAGTACATGCATTGGTTTGAAAGATAATGTAATGTTGAGTTTAAGTTGAAACATCTTATGTTATACTTTTAAAACTAATGTATTCAAGTTGCTTCTCTGATATTTTGAATTTAATCGAGCTTACTTTGGCATTTTCTAATATGAATAGTGTAGCTAGCTGGAGAGTGTTTTTGCATTTCCTCTTCCTATACATAGTTGATGCTGTGTCACACTACATTTGCTTTATTTTACACACATTTTTACCTTTTGACATAACTCTCACACTCACATTTTGTGTGGGTCTTATATTTACATATTGGGATGTAATGAAGCTAAAATATGTTGATGCAAAGTCATATGAATTTATACATGCTCGATGGTATTTTAGTTTGGAATTTAAAACCAAATTACATTTTTGTTGTATATGTAGTTGATGATACAATATAGAGACAAGGGTCAAAATAAATATAATTGCTTTAGTGTACTACTTTAGAACAATTCCAAACTTGAACCATATCTGCTTTGTGTTGGTGGTGAACAGCTAGCTGAAAATAACTACAATTTCTGATGCAAAACGTGGTTTTTCACTGTTGCATTAACGGCTGCATAAATAAATATATATTTTGTCGAATGTCTTGCTGTAAAGCACCTTTGGGTGAAAAAGGCAACGTTTAACTACAGACAATTATTGATGCCAAGAAGTCATGTCCCCACCGTCAAATGAGGCGTTCGGAATTTTCGTATTTTTATTGGTGTGGTTACAACGTCTTTAGGTTATCCGATAACCGGGCTAAACCTAGGGGCGATGTTTTCAAAAAGGCGCTCTTGGATTGTCCGATAACCGGACTAACCCAAGAACTAGTTTTGAAGGGTTCTTCTGAAGTCGCTACCGATATTTTTACCGGAAACATCGGAAAAGGAGTAAAAAGGCGTTGGTTTTCGAAAAACCAACTTTGGTCATTAGAACCAGAGTTGGGTAAGGGAGTTAGTTACATGTAAGAGAAGTGTTAGTTCCCTTACGACGCCCCTTTCGGGTTCCATATGATAGGCCATCTATTTTAAATAAGTAAACCGGTGAAAATACGCTTTTACCTTTTATTTGCGGAATTTAAAATTACGACTACATGACCCTAATATCTATTGCACAATTTAAAAATAAAGCGGTAAAGGAGAGAGTGTAGAAACCTCCGAGGCAAACTTTCTATTAATTTCTTGATAATTTGGGTGTTTTTTGGTCGCCCTTCACTCTTTACAGCGCCGGAATTTCTCGAAAACGCTATAAAAAACTCTAAAAAGCTCTCAGAAACTCCGGAAATGCTTCGGAGGGATTCTAGAAAGAGAATTTGAGCAAGTAACTAGAGAGAGAATGGAAGAATTGTATGAAATGAGGGGAATGACGTGGCTATTTATAGGGATTCGCGCCTGTCAAGTCGAGACGACCGTCTCGTCTGACAAGGTCGAGACGGCCGTCTCGCCATTCGAGACGGCCGTCTCGACCCTAAAAGGCGAAAATCCTTATTTACATGCCGAAAATCCCTCATATCCTACTATGTGGCCTAATAGTCTCTCCTAGTGGCTTCTTAGGCTTCATCCATCTTCGAATAGAAGATCTTCTGGTCTTTATTATGAGGCCGGATAAGATTTGGGGTCTACAAGTCATAATCATTCGTTTGGACAAAATTTGTGTTTTATGTGTACTAAACATAAACGTTTTACAGTTATGAGAATACCATTAGGAAACCATTTTCAAGTCATTAAAAAATAAACTCTTCAATGAACCCAGACCCATTTTTTAACTCAAAGTAAAATTTACTTATACTTGTTTGAATATGTTTTACAAAATTTTATTTTGAATTTTTTTCAGAAATATATCCTTAAAAATTTATTCTTTATTTTTTATGGATGAATTGGATATTTATCCATGAAAAAAATGTTAATAAAAAATAGGATTGAATTTTTATTAAATGGATCATATACTTAAATTGCTAATAGATGAAAATATAGACTAATGAATTTTCTTAACAAACCCATTATAATGTAAAATAAAATTTATCCGATTCATTCTATTTATCACTTCTAAAAATGGATAGTTTTAACTACATTATATGTTCTTTTTTGCCAAATTTTTTGTGTCACATAATTTTGGACTGCTTAAAAGATGAAAGACATGCTTAGAGCATCCTCAATACTCTTTATATAAGCATGTCATAATATGTAGTTTACATTAAACAAGTTGTTTCAACTCCATGAAATTTTACATTAAACATTTCATATTTTCTAACAACAAATGTTAAAATAACTCTTCTATTTAAGCGATATTAAATTATAATTGACATACAATATATATATATATATATATATATATATATATATATATATATATATATATATATATATATATATATATATGCAACGTCTATCGTGGACGTTTCTTGTATAAGTAATTATTTTTTAATAGTTGCTTAAAATTTGCATCAATTATATAGTTGGATAGTTGCTTCTAATATTTACACATTAAATATATATTATAAATTAATTACACGTGCTAAACTTAGAATTTCACATAAAATATAGTAAAAATCGTGTTTGGGCTATTTTTTTTTTTTTTAAGATTATCTTCTTTTGAAGTTGGGCCGAATACTTACAACGAAGACCCTTAGAAAAAGAAAGTTCATTTTCGACCAATTTCAGCTTATCTTCTAATGAAGTTGGGCCAAATAGTTTTAATTTTATAGTTTTCAACCAATTTTAATAAATATTAGAATATTAGGTATATATTAGAGAATATAGAAACTTAATCATTAAAAGAAAAATGAAAACATATCTGGAGCTTGTGATTTCAGAAAAAAATCTCTTCTTTGATATTTGATCAATATTTTTATTTTCATCTCACTTACAAGTCCCTCACATAATTATATCTCTTGGGTTCCAATAGAATTAAGTTTCTTCTTGTGGTAGGAAATTTATATATTATTATAAATGGGTAGGAAGTTTCGCCATTGTCTTCATCTTAAACATGGAATTTTCTAATTTTATTTTATTTTTTTAGTTAAAATGAATTTGAAGTACAATTCTAATATATGTCGTACATTTTGGGATGTTACTCGATAACTTGCAACTTAAAATAAAATAGAAGATGCCACCGCACGATTGAAATGTGATTAATTAGTAACTCCAATAATTAGAGAGATTCCTATTTAATTTCTTACATTAGTTTCATTTTCATAAGTGAAGCACGCAAGAGTTAGTTTATAATTTATAGCATTGTGAAGTAGAAACTCAACATGTTGGTTTTCCATTCATGAAAGACACAAAGACAAAACAAAATATAATAAATAAGAACATGTTAATAGGTTTCTCCAATAAGGTGTTAATCAAAAGTAACATTGTGGTCCTGTTCACGTTTCACATCAAGAATCAATTTTTAAAAGCATGCATTACAAACATGGGAATAAACAATATATAAATAAAAGTAATTTGCGTCTTGAATAAAAATAGGAAGAATAATATTTATTTTCTCCTCCAACTCATTTGTTTTTTATTCTCATCACATCACTTTATCACCTTCTTTTTATCTTTTCTTTTTTGTTCTTCCTATGGTTCTTGTCATCCCTTATTTTATTAGGTTGAGGTCATGTGATTGACTCACTGAATAACTTAATCTTGGGCACAATCATTTTCCATGTTTTCTTTCTCATCATCGTCTTCACTGGGAAAAGGTGTATGAATATTATAAACATATATTGAGTTTGAAGAAGTCTGCCCCATTAAGCAAAACACATCAACAAAACCTTTGCATTTTGATTATCGTGACGACTTAATCAATTGTTTAATTGATGAGAGATCACAGGGGATTTACTCAGCTTAAAAAACTATATTCAGTCACCACAAGTCAGGAAAAAATTATAATTTCTTGCTGCCATGCATTAATATTAGGTTAGGATTCTAGGGTTTCTAGCTAGCACACCCATGTCCACCATAACAATGCCCTTTAATTCTGGCTATCCTCTTGTTTAACTGATATATATATATATATATATATATATATATATATATATATATATATATATATATATATATATATAATTACAGCTTTAGTTAAACTTTATTTTACATAAACAAAATTTTAAATCACATCGAGGTAACGATTTAAACTGACCTGTTCAAAAACTTCAATGGAGTCAAATTCAAGCTAAAACATGTCATGTAATTTTATATCAAGTCTAATTGAGTTGAAACTAACTCAATTATATTCAATCCTATCTTAAATATGTTACTCAATATTTTGAGATGTTTGTGCCGTTAAAAGTAAATAAAGATATAAAAAAATACATTAATAATATTTTCTCTATAAAATACTAAATGAGCACAGAAATAAATTTAAAATTTAAAGATTTAATTGGGATTGAACGATTTAATAAAATAATAATTTATAATATAAAAATTATATATTAAATTTATTAATAATAATATTTAAAAAAATAAAGATTATTATCATAATTATAATAAATTATAATAAAAATCATCAATATAAAATATATTAAAAAATATAAAATAGATAAGTGTTAAAATAAAATAAAAATATAATAAATTAATTATCATTTATAATTAATCTAATTAATATAACATAAATAAAAGAAATTAAAATATATTATATCTTTTATAAAATAATTATATTAAAAAAATAATTTTTTTCTAAAACTAGTAAAATCTAAAAATTTAACCGATTTTGTATTAAAATAAAAATAATATATTAATTTTTAAATTAATTTTCTATTAGACTGATTTCCGAATTTGGTCGTATGTTAACTGTGGTTGGCACTCTAAATACCTAATCACCCTTCTGTTTAATGATGGTGTGCCAACTACTTACACAGCAAAATCCCCATAAACATTACCCAAAAAGCATTGACTACATTTGACCTTGTCTCCTTCTTCTGACATGTCTAAATCACATTCCTCTGGGTTTTCCTATGGATAAGAAGTGGGTTTTGAGTGAACCTTCAAAGAAGAACAATACTTTTTGGTTTTTGAAGGGTGGTTCATATTGCTTCGCTGGAAAGACGATTTTTATTGGCCTGTTCTCATGAAGGCTTGCTTCTTTATTATATAGTATTTTATTATTTATTATTTTAGGATGCCATTAATAAATAATAAATCAAGTGTTGTTAGAGTTTGAGATATCTTTGAGGGCCTTGGATAAGGATCCTCTTATTATTCTTGATTGTTATTTAATGTAGGACACTGTCCGTGATAAAAGGCAATGGAATATTGTGTTATTAGAACAAAGGAAAGCCATGGTTAACATGTCTTTGTGAGTTAAACAGAATTATTGTATATGTATATAAGGTATCTACCTCTTTTAAGATTAAATTTTGATTTTTTTAATTTAAAAAAAACACATAACATAAATAATCATAAAAAATGTGATAAAAGTTGAAAATTGAATTTAATAAATTTATAACAATAAAAATAAGTAATTTAATGTAATGATTAAATAAAGCTCTAAGATATAAAAATTTATTTATATTTTATTTTCTAGAGCAACTACTAATTATAATTTAGTAATATTCCCATGATTGTGTAATGAGGGAAGATCAGAAGTAGTTATAAGCTGCTTATCTTACTAAATAAACAATGCACACACATGTGCATGCATTCTCTCATATATTCTTGGAGTGACTTCATTTTATTTTTTATTTGTTCACGTAACCACTAAAGGTTCCTTTCAGCAATGATCATATGAATACATCTCTTTGTGGCGTTTTTATATCGCCCATACAGCATTGTGTTTTGTGTGGTATATTCAGGTCAAAAGTTTGAAAGAGAGAAAAAGATAAAGTTATATTTAGAAGCGAGATATAAAATATGACAAAACAATGTCAGTGGGATAATATTTTGAATGAAAGAGGAAGACATAAGATAAAAAGCGAAGAAATATGTGCAATAAAACAAGTCATATCATATGATGAAGAGGGTTGAAAAAAAAAATATTACAGAAAACACTCTGTTTTCTTCTGTATTCAAACTGAGAAAAACCATATGATTTTCCATGAATCTAGCTTATATGAATGTAAGAGAGGGTACTAGTGACTATTTTCTTAGAAAGGAAATTATATGTATAGATGAAAGTATCACGTTTTGATGTCAGTTATGATAATATGTGGTAAGGTAAAATTTCATCTATCATAATCTTACTCTTAAAAGATATATTGGTGGGTTAAAAAAAATGTATATAAATTATCATTAGTCTCGACTTTTAGACTTAGGAGTGGAGTGTATAGGAACATAATTCCCCTTGTCAAGGACTAAGGGGTGTGCGTCAATATTCCGTACAATAATGTTCCGGTCTTATTTAAATTATGATAACATTAAATTTCCACATCCGAGATATAGTTCGCTTTGTAGTTCTTGTCTATTAGAGTTTTCTCCTTAAAAGATGAGTTAAGAGAGATATATATATATATATATATATATATATATATATATATATATATATATATATATATATATATATATAAACTATCATTGTCTTTGATTCATAAATGATGTCCAACTTATGAATATACCATGAACTATTGAGTCATATTGTGAGATTAAACTATTTTTTTCGTGTAGAAAGAGTTTTTTTTTTAATAATTAGAAAATATCAATGTAATCTATTCTATATTTTAAAGAAAACATATTACTGATTTACCCTTGTATCGTGATTTTCAATAGATCAACAATGTGATTTTTAATAAAAAAATATTATTAATTCCTTTTGCATTATCAATATAATCTTTACTTTATAAGAAACTATTACATAATAATTAAATAATATATGTTAGAAATAAAAACTATTTTCAGTACTTTTTTGTTTTTATTTTAAAGTATGGATATTAGTAGAAAAACAGTGTTAGAAGATTTGAAATCAATATAGGTCTATATATAACTTTATAGTGACAAAAAAAGAAAATAAATAAGGTTGCATACTTCTTTATTTTATTTTATTTTTTCCCTCGCAATACATACTTCTTTGGAAATAAAATACGTTTCAAACACTCTAAAACAATAATCATAATTAACCACTTCTTATAAAGAAGAAAAAAAATCATTAGTTTGTCATATTATTGTATGAAAGTTTTCCCTTTCACTAACTCAACTCTTTGATCACTTAAAATTTCAAATCTAAATGATGTGAACGTTAATGGGAGGGGTTGGAGTCGCATTTATGAACAGTGTCTTTAAAAATTATGATATTAAACTTCAAGTGAGGTCACTTCTTACGTACATCAACCCTTTTATTTTATTTAATATATGATATTATTATTTTTATCAATCTTATTATTGCATCAATCTGATTTTAATTTTAAAAAAGTAATACTACCTTTTTTTTAGAATTTTTTTTTCTTCTATCTTTTTCTACCACATTGATCTTTTTGTAATACTTTTTTCCTATCTCTTTCCTTGTTATAAAATATGTTGCGAGACCGTATTGTTAAATAATATCATTCGTTTTCAAGGGCCCGTAATGGTGAATTTTTCTTTCTTTTAACACGTTTTCACAGAATTAAATTTATAAGTTTTATATACAAGTAATTTTCATCGTTTGGGACAATATAGAAACTACTTTTCTAGAAATAAAGAGTGTGTGTTTTAACAAAAAAAAATTCAAAAGAAAAGTGATTAAGATTTTACTGAGAATGAGAATGTATGGAGGAATCTTTGGCATGTGAGATGTGGGAAGCTTTCTTGAAATAGGTTATTTATTAGCCCAAATGAAATGTATCTGCTCCTTCAGCCCCCATGTCCAAAATTAAGGATAGTTTAGAGCACTCATTGAGTTCAGAGCGTACCATGTTTCCTTTACAACGAGGCAATGAGCTGGTTATTGAGTTTTCTAATAGCCCCCACCAGCAGCAACACAAGATCTCCCAAGATCTGATTCTGGATGATTATGCTTCTCTGGATGTCAATGTTTCTGACAAAAATTTCCCCAGAAGCCAACCAAAGAATCTTTTCTATGAGGCAAATAAAAAGAATCATGACTCTAACGAACATAAGAAGAAGATGATTCACAAGGAGATTGAAAGGCAAAGGAGACAAGAAATGGCTACCTGCTATGCCTCTCTTAGATCCCTTCTCCCTCTTGAGTTCATCAAGGTGAAAAACATATGTTCCTTTGTTTTGTTTTTCTTTTTCTCTATACACTGGCTAGAACTCCTTGATTCAAATCACTTATTTATTTCAATTTTAGAGGATACCCTTTTGAAAACCAGGCCACGCCATGAGCTAATTAATTGCTTGTAACCATGCTCTTTATGATGAGAATCTAAATGTAGAACCCTCTTTATTTATATAATTCACACAATAACTGTTGTTTCTGAATTACCCTCTTTTACATTTTTGGTTTGGTGAGTTTTCTTGGTTGCTTAGGGTTTTATTGTGATATTTTCAGGGAAAGCGTTCAATATCTGACCACATGAACGAGGCAGTGAATTACATAAAGCACATGCAGAACAATATCAAAGAGCTTGGTGCCAAGAGAGATGAACTGAAGAAATTCAATAACCGCAATTTCGAAAATAGCCACGAGGACTTGCATACATCTTGCAGCTTCACTGTCCACGAGAATAATGGTGTTATAGGAATTGAAATCACCGGTGGCTTGAGAGAGGAAAAGCCTAAAGTTTCAAAGTTACTACAATTCCTGACTCAAGAAGGTCTTGAAGTTGTTAGTTACCTTTCATCAGAAGTCAACGGTAGATTGCTCCACAGTGTGCAGTGTGAGGTAAGAAGGTTCAGGGTTTCGTTTTAATTTTACTCTATAAATTTACTCTAATATTTATGTATTTTCCGTATTGACAATGATTCGCAGGTTAACAATTCCTACACTGTAGATCTATATCAGCTGAGAAATAAAGTTTCCAAAGCATTTCCAGCATTTAGATGTTCTGATAAACTTTATGGTTGAGCTACCTAGGTTCACAATCTCTCCAATAACAGGAAATTTTACCATAACATCAATTTTAGATTGGGAACTACAATGGTACCTAGAAAAATCCCAAGAGTTTTAGTAGTTATTTTTGAGTTAATAGTTGAATGGGTTTGAACATGTCAAAGAAAAAGAGAAACCTTTTAAATAGAAATTCATTCAACTATTTGTCAAAAATAAATAAATATCAGAACTAAAACCTTAAATTTCTCACAGTACCATATAATGTCTCTTTAGACCTTTCTAACTTTATATAGACTTGTTTGAATGAACTCATGGAAACTGTCCCATTTTCTCATTTTGATTGGACTCTATTGATTTGTTTGTGAAAGAGGAAAAAGAAAGAAAATTTATGCAACTCAGAAATTTCATTTCTTTTCCCTTCAAACTATTTTTTCTGCAATAAAATAGATTCAGTTTCTGTCTTTGCTAGATCAAATTTTACCTTGTGTCTGGAATTGAACGTGGAGTTTATTATGAGGTTACTTTAGCACTAGAATCTCTCTTATCCATTGAGATTTCAAAGATATTATAAAATTAATCTAGGGTTCAGTTTTCACCCATTATCACTCTTACTAGAAGAGTTGGGTGACATATATAATAGCTTGTAAATTGTTATCTGATGCTTTTGATTTTGAATTTAGATGTTAAAGGAAATTTTATCAAGCATAAAGTATTATTAGGTTAAACAAGTGTGTATATAGAGATATATAACTATAAGTTAAAACTGCCTTTTGAGCAGAATTCAGTTTCATTTCTGTCTTAGCTTACTAATTACCACTCTAACATCTGAAATTAATGCTTTAAACAAAGATTAATAGGGTATAAACAGCGAAAAAACGAAAGACTAATAAAAAGAAAAAGGTTATGAAATGAATCTTTTTGAGGGTTATGCCACTGACTTACATAAACAGCTCCACAAATGGACAGCATTATGCATCTCAAACTTCAGGTGATGATCATCATATATTACTTTTTGTAGGATATGCTGATACTTTGAATCTTTAGCTTTAGAAATTCATGAATTTGCTTGAAATGTTGGATGAACACGTATATTGGTGTGGACATGGTATATATGTGGTTTTACATGATAATATGATATCATATAGTTTTACTGATATAAAAATGGATATATAATATATAACAGTTCCAAAAGAAGAAAAATATTATATATATATATATATATATATATATATATATATATATATATATATACTTATATGGTTCCTGTGACATTCTTCACTTTAACCTAAACAATGATTTGTGTTATGATAGTTTTCTGTAATTAGGAACCATGACCTTAACATTCTTGTTAAATATAATCAAATTGAAAAATATGTTTCAGAATTTTTAATATCATAACTTTGTTGATGATTACATTCAAGTATATCATGTTACTTATTACTTTATATTAATTACGTTTAGATGCATGTTACATATATAGTAATGAAATTATGGTTATATTTAAAAAAAATCATAAAAACTACAATGTTAAATTTTTGAGATATATTAAAACTTAAATTAATCATATATACAATAACTACAAATATATTTATTCGTATTTCATCCTCTTGAAAGCATGGAATTCATCTTTAAATACGTGAACATGCATATGCTCATAAGAGTATTTTAGGTTGCAAGAAATAATTAACAGCGAATCATTTCAAACTCTTAAATGTAATTTTTTTCTTCCAAACTACTTATTACATCTGAATAATTTAATAAACTAAATTAATGGGTAAATTTATTATGGCAATTAGAATACAAACGAAAATTACTTGAAGAATAAACCGTACATAACTCATAACAGTCGAATAACAAAACAATGTAAAAAAATATATAACAAATTTTCAAGCATATTATTATATTATGTAAGAACAATAATTACAAAATATGTGTTAAGGTACTATATAAATATGCTTTATGCCTTTTGCTTTGTTTAGATTTCTCAGCTCAAGACAAATATTTAATGCATGGAGAAAAAAATGATGATGGATATCTGTTTTTTTATTAATAATTTTTTGGAAAATGTGTATTTTTAATTTTTTTATATTAATAATACATATACTTGTCTATTTTTATTAACAAATTTTATTACCTGAACATAAATTTGTTACATTTTATTACATTTAATACATGATAAAATGTGTCTTGTCAATTTATTGAACAATTTTTTATTAATCACATGATAGGCTTGGGAATTCTTATTTTTATTAATTTTCACACACACGCACACACACGCTCTTACTTACACTTTTACTTTCTTAGAAAAACCTATTTTATTACATTTAATACATAATAAAAATTTCCCATAAAATTGTGTCCACATTTTTTATATTTAAAATAATTTTTAATCAAATTTTATTTATTTATTTATTACATTTTAAGTTATCTCTAAAATTATGAATTATTGGAGATTAATAAAGATGGGAAGAGGTTTCAAGAGGGAGAGAAATTAAAAAAAAAATTATAATTACAAGAATAAGAAAAAAATATATTTTTTATTATTTTTTTTATTAAATTATATTCCAGAGAAAATATTGAAAGATATGTGTGGTTGAACTAAGAGAGAAAATAGTATAATTTTTAATTAATTTTATTCATTTCATTTATATTCCAGAAAATTTGAGAAAAATGTGTAATTATATGATAAAGGATAGAGAATATATAAGATAAGTAATTTATTAAAATATGACAAAAAAAATTGTTACAAAAATTTCTATTATATATGATTATAGATGTTATAAATTAATAATACTATGAAACTCTAACAAATATTTAAGTTGAATCATTTTTATATAAATATTATTTAATTATATATTATTATTATTATTTTCAATTTATTAAAATATTTAAACTATTATATATATAATTATTTTTAATAAGATTAATAATTATAAAAATATAATAAATATGTAATCATAAATAGTTTTTTTAATCATATTTTTAATATCATTATTATTATACACAACATAAAATAAATTGATTATATTTTTACATTTAATAGTGAATTTTTGTAATAAATTTTAATTAATAGGGTTTTATTAATTTATTAACTTTATACATAAATAACGTTTGATTAAAATATATGTAAATATGATTATAGATACCCAATGGGTGTGAGATGAAAATTACTATTAAATGGATATGAAAATAGTGGGCCCAATAGATACCTTACCATTATCGTCCCTGGACCTTCCTTCCACTGTATAATAATCCATTTAAAAATGGGCCCAATAAGGTTGTACGACCAGTTTGGGGTTAATGATGGAAATTCTAGTGACACCCCTAATTTATTATTAAACTCCCCATTCTTCGTATATTTGTTTTAAGACTAAATAAATATTTTCAAAATTAATCCCAACAGTACAAGGCAAATGATATGTTTTTTAGCATCTCGACAGAAACAAATTTAATTATGTATCTCCATAGAAAACAAATATTCAGACAAAATCTTTCAATTGGATCTTCTAATTTTTTACGAAACAGTAGTGTTGTTGTTTAACTTTTCTTTCTCTGGGCCCCGCGTTCTTGGTGCCAAATGAAAAAAAGAAAGGAAAAAGAAAACTTTTGATTGATGCAACATATAATTGATATTCGTTCTTTCTAAACCTAGTTTTGCTGTTTAACGAAATGACAGATTCTGGTTGTTCCTTCAATCGTGTCTACAAATACCGATTTATCTTTGTCTCGATTCATGATTTGGATCCTTCGTATTTCACAATGAACAATTGCACACGGTCTCAATGATTAGAATTAAAAAAGTGAGGAACATAAGACTATGCATGAAAAGCAAAATAACCATTTTCAATGCAAATTTTCAGGGAGTCCTTGAATTTTCTGATTGAACACAATTGTTAGAGGTGGCAGGGCAAGAAATAAGAGCCTTTCAGAGTTTCATTGTCTCTCAAATTTGAGTCCTAACAATGATTATGAAACTATTGAAAATTATCAACGCTTAAAGTAGCAGACAAAACTAGTATCTGCCCCAAGTTTTTAACCTCTGCATGGGAAAATCCACCCGTAAATTGAGTCATTTAGCCAATTTTGCTGACCCAGTTGATAATTTAGAATAACATTTCCTTTACAGTAATTACTACTTACCAAACAGAGCATCTTGGAGAAAAGGAAGAGTGCATCATTTCACTCTTACAACCATCAACACAATCACATGAGAAAAGCTTACAGATAGATTCTGCTTCAAAGAATTTAAACATTTCAAATTCCAATGTCAATTACAACAGGTATCACCACCATGGCTCTTCAACCTAGGAAGAAAACTGATCGATAAAACTGTAAAGCCTAGTCAAATTCTACAAAAGCAGTAAACATTAATGGACCACAATTCAACAAAAGAATAACTTCAGTCGTAAACAAAATGTATGTTGTTCTTTCATTTCCAAAATTAAGATTGCAAACTACAAACGTGGACCTAGTCCTCACAACAAGAACATAGGCCATAATATTCCAAAAGATGAACATCACTCAAGGTATGCCTATAAGTCAGCATCAAAAAATGCCTGAAGTATGTGAATCTAAATGTACACAGATCAAACACTACTGATCCACCACAATGGTATCAAAACAAAGAAAACTGAAAGAACTGGGACCAAAGTGATTAACATCAATTTAAAAATAATCATTAAAGAGGAAGTGAGCTCAAATGGTGAGAGCATAGCTTTCCCCTCCTAAATCCCTATACATTTTTTTGTTTCTGTCACAGGTAAACTGCCACTGCCAGTATACTAGTTTAATATCTAATGAAATTGTGCTATCTGATATCAGAACTAGAAACTCACCTGCCTTTTCTCCTAGACTTGAAAGGGTACCGAGAAGGGGTTGAAGGAGAGTACTCAACAGGCAATTGGGGTGGTTCCACCTCCCCACTAAGCATCCCCACAACCTCCTTCATTGAAGGACGACGAGAAGGTGACTTCAGCAAACAAAGCAAAGCCACCTTGATACAGAGAAGAGCTTGCTCCTTATCCAACAACTGAATACACTCATCAACCAACTCAACAAGCTTCCCATTTCGTGCACAATGGCGCGCCCAGGAAAGTAAGTTCGCCCTCTGAAACTCAGACAAGGGTGAACCACTCACCTGAAGTGGGCGCCGCCCAGAAATTATCACAAGCAACAACACCCCAAAGCTATACACATCACATTTCTCAGTCACATCCCCACCATAGCCACATTCAGGAGCAACATAACAGACAGTTCCCCTCATACTAGGAGTACTACTAACACCACCACTCTTTGGAATTTCCCCACTAGCAGAATCGAAGCTATTATTCCTCCTTCCTCTCCATAACTCACCACTCAACCCATCCATCCACCAATCCATGTTCCCACGGTTGTTCCTACTCCTACTTTTGTGGTTCCTCTTATCAATTGCATCATCACTCACCCACCAATCATCACCATTCTCAATATCATCACTCTTCACACTTCCACCTTTCCTCTTTTTCTTCTTCTTCTTATTTTCATTCTCCTCAAAACACTCGTCCTTCCACCACTCCCTCACCGTCCTTCTCTTCGCCTTTACAACCCCATCAACCTTTTCCTCTTCCATTGACTCCCACCATTCCAATTCCTTCCCCCTTTTCTTCTTCTTCTTCTTCTTTCTTCCTTCCTTCCCAGTCTCCACATCGTCATACTCAATTCCACCCTTCACCCTATCCTTATTCACATCCCTCCCAATCCACTCCATAACATAATCCTTAACCTTCTTACTCTCCCCACCCCCAACCTCATTCTCATGCTTCCACCACCAATCCCTCACCGAATTACTCTTCAACCCTTTCCCATTCATCTTCTTCGCATCCTCCTTCTCAAACCCTGGCGACGCAGCAGCCTCCGCCAAACCCGTCTCCGGCGAAGTCGTCGCTACCATCGCCGCCATCTCCGGGGAGGGAGATTGCTCCACCCCCAGGCTACCTTCTTCCATAAAAACACTATGAGTACTCTCCACGGATCCACAATCATCAACCTCCTCCTCCTTCTTCATCTTCCCCTTCTCTTGATCATTATTAACACTACCACACTCCAGAACCTCAATTTCGAACCTCGGAGGCTCCGAACTCAACCTCGCCAACCCAAAATCACCGATCCTGGGCAAGAAATCTCGATCAAGCAAAACGTTACTCGGCTTTATGTCTCCATGGAGAACAGAGGGATCACATGAGTGGAGAAAGTGAATTCCTTTGGCTATGTTGAGAATAATTGAGAAGCGGGTGTTCCAGTTTGAGAGTTCGGGGCACTTACGGTGCAAAAGCGCGTCTTGGAGGTTACCGTTTTGCATGAGCTCGTAGACCAAGAGAAAGCGGCGTCGTTTGGGGTCGGAGGAGAAGTGGGTAGCGGTGATGACATGGCGAGAGTGGAGTTTGGAGGCAAAGAAGAGTTCGTTGTGAAACTCGCGCTCGCCCTGGTGGGAGGAGGCGGAGTCCATGAGCTTAACCGCGACAGGGTCGCCGGCGAGGATGCCGGCGAAGACGGGGCCGAAGCCCCCATGGCCGAGGCGGGAGGAGAAGGAGTTGGTGGCGCGGCGGAGGACGGAGAATGAGAGGCGGTGCGGGGGGAGGAGGAAGGGGGAGGAAGGGGGTTGGTGGTGCGTTTGCGTGTGAGGATGCGGTGGCAGAGGAGGAAGAGGAGAAGGAGGAGGGAGAAGGCTGAGACGGTGGCGGCGAGAAGAGGAATGAAAAAGTGGTGGTGGTGGTGGTGGTGATGGAGATGACGTGGCGGTGTGTCTGATGATGTGGAGAGTTGTCGGGATGGCATGTTTGATGGTTGGATTCAAGTTGTTAGGGAGAATGGGTTGATCATGTCATGGTGTTTCTGTTGTGAAGCTTTTGCGTTTGGGAATTGAAGAGATGCGTAGAGAAGAGAGGAGAGAAAAGAATGGAATTGAAAGTAAAAGAAGAAGAAGAAGAAGAAGAAGTGGAGGGAATTTTGTCTGCGTTTTCTTGTTTGTATCTATATATGAGAGAGAGAGAGAGAGAGAGAGAGAGTTTGTGTGTTCTGTGTCTGTGTCTGGACAAGACTGAATGGTGATGAGATGACTGTTTCTTGCTGGACTTTTGTTGACGATGTTGTTTGTTTTGATTGGGATTAGCATCGCGCATCAGACAAGTACGTTATGGTACTATTTTTTATTTAGTCTTCTTTAAAAACCACAATTAACTCTCCTCATGTGATGTGATTTTGAGATAATAAATGAATTAATTAAACTTTATAAATGTATTAATTAAACTTAATAATCAAGAAAAAGAAATTTAAAACTTTATTAATTGTTAGAACTACAGTTATTATGAAACTGGAGGAAATATATATTTTATTATAAATATAGTTAGCAAAAATGGTATTCACGCCAGCGAAATGGTAACTGGTATCTTTATTAAACATTTGAACTATTTTAGAACTCAACATTGATCAAAGTTTATTTTTTTAATTAACATAGCTAAGGTTCTATTATTGAGTTCTCTTTATTTGAGTTTTATTTATTGTGTCTTAATACTAAAACTTCTTACCCATCCTACGAGTTTCTTTAGAACTGAATTTTCTAAGACCCTGTTTCTTGTGTTTCTAGTTTTGTTGTATTTACGTGCAGAGCTAGAATGGGAATTGATGTTACTTGATTGACTTTGTCTAAAAATGTATACGTAAAAAGCACTTTTCCAGTTGTAATGATTTTTCTTTCCATGTCTACATTATGACCAAAACAAAATCAGTGCCTTCATTTCATAATACATGTACTCATTCTATCATGGTCTCCTTTCTCTTATGATGTTTGGTTGGATCCTAGGATAAAAATGAAAGAGTGAAAATAAGATGTTTACATAAAATAATAGTATTTAGGTAATTAGTTGATTAATTTGTAGTAGTAAAAACTGTGTGTTTGCCCTAAGGTTAAGGTAGGGTTAATGTGAAAGCTACTACTTTTGTCCTAGCATGCTAAGTACAATAAAGGTTTACATAAAATATGATGAATTATTAAACATGAAGAGAAGATGTGAAAAGTAGGGTTTGAGAGGTTGGCATGGGAGTGGGGAGTAGGTGAGTTTCCTTTTTACCACCTTTTATGCTTCTTCAAACTTCCAACTTCCTTCTTCAAACCAACCTTTGTTTAAATCATGATTAGCCAATAGGCCATGATGACCCACACTTTGTGGTGGTAATAACAGAACACCACCAAAATCTTCTTTGCTCTTTTCTTTCGCTGCATTTTCACTTTTTAATCTACTAATTGCAATTTTCTCCTATGCTCATTGTCACAAATACGCATCAATAGTCTTTCTAAATTTTTGCCTGTTTCGGATTATACATTGGAAAAAAAATTCATTCCTTTTCATTGTTTTTTTATTTATTTATTTGAAAGACTTAATATTAACTAGTGATTATTTTTAAACAAATATTTAAGATTATTATTGATATACTGTTCATCTTATTTTATTTTATTTTTAACTTAGGAAAAAAAAGAGAATAAAAAAAACTAAAATGAGTAACATAGTATAGAAAATTAAATATATAAATTATGATAACATGTGTTGACCTCACTCTATGGCAACAATCTTTATTCTTTTTTTTTTTTAATTATGAGTTGAGAAGTGAAAATTCACTAAAAAAAACTATGGAAATAAGTTAAAGAACTTAGGATAATATATATATATATATATATATATATATATATATATATATATATATATATATATATATATATATATATAAAGATGAATAAGAGTTTAATGTGATTTTGTTTAATGTAATATTTTTATATAATATTAAAAATTATGAGATATATAATTTAATTTTATAAAATTAATTTAATAATATAAAGATGATACTCTTATATATTATTATTTGATAAAATATTAAAATTTGTAATATAATTATTCGTTCTTCGTATTAAAGATAAATATTTTTATATTATCTTGTGTGTTCTAATATTGATTTAATAACATATAATTAAATCTATAATTATTAATATTTATTATCTTAACAATTTTAGATAATAATTGGGAGATATGATAAAAAATAAAATATGTTGAAAAATATTATATGATAATATTATAATATATAAATAATACAATCATTACCTTTTATAAAATTGAATTAAATATTTTATCATTTAAGAAAATATCAATTAATAAAACTTTCACTGCTTTTATTGAAAAGAAAAGAAGAAATTTCTATTCACAGATAAAAAAAGGTTGTGTTTTAGTCAACGTTGATATCATCTACCCCATTAAAATCATTTCAATTTTCTGCAACATTTTAAATAAAATTTTATATCAACATAAAACATATCCATTTTTATAGATGAAATTTTCTTCAACATGTGACTTTAATGTAGAAAGTGGTGTGACAATTATAGTTCTTTATTATCCTCATCATCATAAGACGATTTAACGTTGTTTTAAAATAATTAAAAAAATTCCTAATCAGTGTCTTCGTGTATAAAAAATAAAAGAGTATTTAAAGATATTATTAATATACATTTTAAATATATTTTCATTTAATCAGTGTCTTAGATTTTAAAATTTGTTCTTCTCATTTAAAACATTCATCTTTAGACATGAATTGATAACATAATTTAATATCCATCTAAAGTCACGTGTGAGTGCCTTTATTGTTGAAAAACACGTGCCAATGATGGTTATTTATTGTCCTCATGGTCCTAAAAATAAAAACCGTGAAGTGAAAAATCTTGGTAATTGGTTCATACAAAATTATTTGACTACTCAAATTTGATAAAATAAATTAAAAAATATGGATGCAGTGTGTGGAGTCAGAGAAAAAGCGATTGAGGTATAAAGACATAGTCTCACATGAAAAGGATGGTGGTTGTACTTGTAGGGTATCCTTGTCCCTGGAGGACACAACAATGCATATCATGTGGGACTAAGACATAACCCAATATTCATTTTTACTACTATAACACCAACCAATTCCTAGACCAACTTTCTGATAATTAGGTTTCGTCCAAAATTGGAGAATTTTGTTGGAATTTCATGGAAACAAATACATGTATGAATTGATATCATAAATGTTGTAACAGGATAATAAATCTGGTTAGTACTACTGGTTGTACTATCGATTTGCCAAAAAAAAAAAAATTGAATAGGATTCCAATTTTAATTTTGACTAATTTTATTTAATTTATTAATTTGATGAGTCAAAATGGAGTATATTTATTTAAAAAAAAATATTTATTATTAAAATTAAAATAATATAAATTATAATTAAAAATATTATATTTTTATTTTGTTATTAAAATATTAAATTATAAATATTAATTAATTAAAATTAAGTATTTTAATATATAAATATATATATATATTTTTTTAAAATTTATCTAATAAAAATATTAAATAATGAATAAAATTTCAATTTTTTTATATATAATTAAAGGTGTATTTTTACAAAATTAATATAAAAAATTATATAATAGACTAACCTATTTATTTGCAGATTGGTGGACTAATTCTTTCTGTCTTTTTTTTTTTTTTTTTCATTAAAGAAATAGGACGGGTCAAAAGAAAAATAACTGACCTGTTTTTACCGTGTTATGTTTTAGAATAAAATTTATTATTATATAATTATTATCTTAAAATATATGTAATATTGAAATAATAATATTTGATTAAAAATGTAACACTTTCTTAATCATGAAAAATTTTAAGGATTAGAAAATTATTAGTTACGTGTGAGATGGTCATTATATCTTCATTAGTTTAGATGATTTTTATTAAAAAAGTATTTATTAATAAATTAACTAATCATAACTTCAATATAAAAGATAATTTCTGATTTTATTAGATATTATTTCTATAGAAACGAATACGGTATGTTTAATTTATATTTATTCAATTTTTTTCATGAGTTTTGACCTAATATTTTCATAAATGTTATATATTTTCTTTTGTTATAAACTTTGGTATGATGTAAATAATAGATGATTATGTCAATTTAATTAAAATAACTAACTTTTTGTCATCACTTTTGAGATTTCAAATTCGTACTAAATGGAAAAAATTAAGATGAAAAATAATTGAAAATTGTATACCCTATATCTACCTTGTATAATTGTGTACACGTTAAAAACTAAAAATTTAGAGGAAAGAGTTTCTACAAATTAAATTATAATAAATTGATTGTAATTTATAAAATTATTTTTTTTCCGACAATTTAGTTTATAAAATTTGAAGATATGTGGTAATTCTAATAAGTATCTAAAATTAAATTTACCTAAAATTTTCTAACTCTTTTCCTAAATAGAATGTGTGTTTAGAGTTGGATACACCTATCAAACGACTAAAGCACCAATTTCCCGCAATCTATGGCGCCAAAAAGTCAAGTTTCGCCAACCTAATTTTCTAAATTTCAACCCTGAATTTTACGGTGAACATTTGTCACATTATTTTAAATCCAACCATAAAAAAAATTTGTCACATTAATTTCTAGCATGGTGTTGAGACTTACATTGTAATGTTAAAAGAAAAAAAATTCAACTAGAATTAAAATGTTTAAATATAAATTAAAATATCACGTTAAATAAAAATAAAAAATTGAATGATTATTAATAAAAAATTATATAACCTAAAAATTTTAGATTTAATATTAATTACCATTATGTTCGTGATAATCTTGAATACCCAATAAATATTATCTGCAAAGATTAGTTTAAACTATTATTAATAAATTTTTTTAACTTCAAATTAAGATTTCTCCTTTTCTATGTTTTTCATTTGATTTTTTCAGTTCATCTTCTTTTTCCTTTGACAGCAAATGTATTATTTTAGTTGATCAATGAAGTCAAAGAGAATAAGTGTTCAAAGTTGTGTTCACACGTCGGGAAAGGAATTTGGAAAAGAAGTCAGAACAAAAAAAAACACAAGAAACTGTAAGGTAAAACAAATGATTTGACTTTTTTGTTGGAAATATTTTTAATTCGGTTTTCACGATCATTTTGTTTTTGGTTTAAGAGTACAAGAAATCCTCCACTATAGGTAACAGATTTGATTAATAAATTACCAGTTGTCAACAGTGTTTTATTTAAATTAAGAATCATTCATAGCAAACAATTAATGATTTATTATATCTTTACAACTATTAATGAATGAAATGAGATGGTTAGTAAAATTCTGTTTGAAACAGTGTTATTTTATTTCTGCCCCGGCATGGCTACTTTCAAGAACTAATTGTTTGTTACTCTTGGCAGAAGAAGGCAACATAAATGCTGTGTTTGATCACAGTTTGGTAAGTCCATTTATACCTCTAAGCATATGGGTAGGTTTATGAAACCAAATATGACAGGGTGGATGAGGTGAACATCACACACAAGGCATGAGGCTGCAAAATACTCAGACTGTCAGTTACATTGCTTGAAATTGTTCAAGTGTCCCATGAATGAGAACAATGCATCATTGCAATGAGTATTCATATAAAATAGAATATTGAAACCCAGTTTTTCATGGTAAAAGAGATGCAGAATACAGAGAGGAAGTGAAGGAGCTAAAAATTTATACAAAATGCTGACATGTATCCAATTTTATAGATTAAAGCAGTATCATCACAAAATTTACCGGATGTCAGTCTTTATAAAAGTGACATTTATGGCCCAAAATTGAACTTTATATCCTACAATATCATGAGTTTGTAACATGATGTAAATGCGAAAACCTTGTTAACAAATAACATTGAAGCATTGTTTAAAATTGTCATGTGATCTTGTTTTTCACGTGTTATAGGGAAGTTCGATGCTCTACCTGGTTTTAGTAGGCCCAGGTTTTCTTTAGCAGAGGACATTTTTATGGTATCTTAACCATTCAAATTATTTAATTTTATTAAAACAAACTCATGTTTAAAAGTTATGTGGTTGAACGATATTTGGTCACCTGACCATCAATTACATCCGAGAAAACCTTTCTCCACTTTTAACAATATTGCCTCTTTACTAAAAATATTGTCTCTTTGCTAAAAATATTGAAGAACCAGGTTTGGTTTACCAAGGTTTAACAAGATAGAGGGGAAAAGAAAAGGTGGGGCATCAAACTAAAGATTCAAATGACATCATGTTTTGCATCAGATATCAATGAACCAAAATGTAGTTAGACACTTTACTAGAAGTGTGGAACTATTATATACACACAATATACTGATAAATTCCTCAACCAATGATTTTTAATCTTTAGTTTTCTTCTTTAGTTTTTTTTTTCTTTCGTAGTGGAATGGATCGGCGAGTTGGTAACTGATAAATGAATCAACAAAACTACCATAACCATTCATTTCTAGCGCTAACGGCTTTCACATTAGTTGACACAAGTGGCAGAGGTTTGTAAAGTGATATCAACTCATTGAGACATCTGTTTCTCCTGTGACTATGTGCTCTCAGACTGCTAATACCCGATGCACCAATCTCATAGATTTTGCCTGCAAAATTCATGTAAAAGTTTTGATATCTCATTAACTTCAAGCTGAGTGCCATAGAAAATTAATGAATCACTGGCAATTATTGAGTTCTGCGTACTACTGAGAATAAAATCAACCAATTCTAGGAATCTACAGGAAGAAATTGGCGACAAAAATATGTTTGACAAAATGAGTTTAGCTAGTGTTCTTTATACATTACCAGATGTAGCATCAGAGCATTTTAATTTTTCATTTTTACACTTACGTTAATAAAATTCCTCGTTAATCTTCTCGTATTTCAAGAAAAATCCTATCCCCCAAATTCACATACCAATCTATCTCCAAGTAACTCCCCTAACCCACTTTCAGAATACCCAATTTCTTTAGTGATAATTTTTTTTCTCAATATTATACCATTTATTTTAATTATCACTGTATTTACACTATTTATTTTAATTTGAAATAAAACAATTTGATTTTTAAACAAAAAATTAAGACATCAAAATTAAGGAAAAAAAAAACCAAAGCTATATTTCCCTAAATAAAATATATTGTTGTCTGAAAAGGAAATAATTAACATGAAAAATTTATGTAAACATATCTTTTATGTCATTTTACATTTATGAATTAACTCATAAATTCTATAAAACAATTTTAATTGCATAACTTTTTGTTAAAAATTTAGCTTTTCAGCTGATAACTAGTTTAGCCAAAACAGATCCTAAATGTCTGAAACTGCAATATAGGAGCAATATAATAACTTTATTCATGTAGTTTTTAAAATTTTTAATGCTATGAGCAATGAAATACGAAGCTGTGATATGACATTGGAGCAATGTTTGTGCTAGACGCTAATACCAAAGTACTAATTATTAAGTACAAGTTACAACAGCCCAGCATCTTTAAAATGTACTACAGAAAGTAAAAAATTAAAAATAAAGTGATCAACTCTAAGAGACTTCCATCGGAATAATGTCATATCTAATTGAGATGCACATATTGCATCCTTATATTTTGTGCTGTTCTATGGTTTTAATTGCTATATCCATGTTTAATAATGCTTAGTTCCCAAGTCCATGCCTATTTCAAAGCGGTTATCTATGATTGCAATTTTCAAATAATGAGCAAAATTTGTATGAGAAATTAATTTAACTGGGAAATTACATGCACTGAAGCTTTAACAAATATTTTCTTCTAAACTTAAGCTACTACTGTAGATCGCACACAACAAACTGAATCCAATACTTTGAGACAGAACAAAAAATTACCTTTCACCCATATTGGAGGAGCACCTGTGGCATTTGCAACGAGAAGGGACATTGCAATGTCTTCGCAAGTTCTTTTGAAGGAAAAAAAAGTTAAAATTTTAAAAAAGTATCAAGGACATGGAAAAGAATAAGTGATAATAATCAATTTAAAATTCTTGCAAGGGTTAATCATATATATTACCTCTCCCTGGAAACATAGCCCTGAATTGATGGAGACATCTCGTGAGAATATAAATCCAAGTATTTCCTGTGAAAGAATGCAGCCTTTGAGAGAACCATGCTATAAGTGCCCATCCACCAAACAGACCACCATCCTCCATACCTGTAATATGCAACATTATTTTGCTGTAGTATGCAAAGAGAAATCAGTCAGGAACAATATGCAAAATATCTTAAAAGTCATATTCAACAAAGGTAAATCTTGTTACTATCAAGCACATTTCCATGAATACAGTGGACATCTGCACATTTCCTATTTTTGCTTTCTTTCATAATAAAAATATAGTGGTAAACATGCCATGTGTTTATCCTACTAATTAGTCATCTCCCATTATTCTGCACAATATAACATAATAGTTATCTTTGAAGTGAGTTTGTCTCTAAATTGATCAAGGGTGTATCTACAAGAAAATTAGAGGATTATAAACATGATATAATTTAAATTAAAATGAGGATGATACACCCTTATTTGCTCACTTTAGAGATATTAAGACTTAAAAGAGCCTTGTCCATTTTAGTTCCATTTTTTCTCCCTCCATCCCCACCCTCAAACCCGTAAATAGGAGTTTCACTTCCACCATTCTTATGTAAACAAGTAATAAGTGTTTTTCTTCATACGTAACCAATCAAAATTATATGTCAAGCTTTTAGTTCAGTTGGACTCTGCCATATTACAGCTAATCCTATAAAATACTCAAGGTTTCAGCATCCAACGTGCAAGAATTATTGCACACTTCAAAGTAATATTCAACCTTTGAGAAATTAAAAACTATAAAAATGTAAAATTTCAGCGGTTCAAATTTAAGTAATGAAACAGAAAAAAGCACTAATTTACTAATACCTTACCTCCTTATCCAGCCAGTGCATTCGAGGAACAAATCCCACCATTGTGAGTGGTGCACTTTGCCAGACAGAGAAAGCAAAATCTAGAGTAGAGCATGGAACAATTACATCATCATCAACTGAGAAAATTGCATCTGCCTTCAGGTCCTTTATTGGCCTAAACCTGCTGTTCGACTCATAATCTTCATTGATGTAAAATCTAAAGTTTGATTTATGAGCTTTCTGAGACTTCAAAACCACAATCTTATTAAGATCTGTTTTCAGCCTCTCAGATGGTTGTTCACTTTCAGTCCACACCACATGCATTGCATCAGCACTTCGACAGGATGCATAATGAGCAACTGTTTGTTTCAGAAGAGATTTTTGCCTCCAAGTGTTTATAAGCACAGTATAGCCAGCCCTGAATCATGAATTAAATCAGTTGTATCAGCAGATCCAGCTTAAATTATAAAACATAAAAAAAAAAAAAAAAAAAGCTTCACAACTACAATTCTACTGGGAGCAAGAACGACGATGTATTTTATGTCATTACATCCAAGAAAAAACCACTAGAAGATATATAAGTGTGTGCTATTTCAATTTTTTAAAAACTTCTTTCAGTTTTCAAAAAATCAAAGACAAACGACACTCAAACAAAGCTCATGCAGCACTGCTCCAAGTGACTCACAATAAAATGAAATGAAGTTTTCATAATACAAAATTAGTTTATACATAGATTAATTTTACTAATGGAGAAGCTAATTTCAATTTTTCTATTCTAGAATTGGTTATAAAGAAATTCATCCAAAGTGGTCCAATTGTTTTCCCGGAATAAATTACAAATTTATAATGTATTAGGGAATCAATCTACCATCACGAGTATCGTCGGATAGGAGTCTGAAGATCTTATGCTAACACATATCAAGCTGAAATAAACAACCTAACTCATTATATTGTGTCTTTTGTTAAGGGAATTTGTCCAAATGATGCCTTCCAATTGCAAGATCAAGTAACGGGAAACTCCATTTTAAAGCAAACATATACACATAAAAACTGTTTTTTTTTTTTCAAATCAAGACCAAATCAATTCTCTTAGAACTACTTTTCAACGTAATTATCTGAACAAAAACTCTGGATATCATAATAATAGTCGATTATACATATAATCAGTGAATAATTTAATTTTCACAACCATTTTAAATTCACCCTAAAAAGAACATATAGTGCACAATAAAATAAAACAGATCCAATATTTTTATACCTTGAAGTAGAGGAAACCGAAGAAGGGTGGTGAGGGTTCCAACCCATCCACGAACTGAGTCTGGAGGTGACCAAAATGACGACGGAGAGAGCGAACAGCCCTAAGAAGAGCTTGAACTTGGAAGCGCCGAGGAACTGTTTGGCTCGGCGGAGGTTGAGAAGGGGGCGGTAGCTGTAGGCGCTTCGGCTGGCGGCTTTCTGCTTCGCCGGAGAGTCGAAGCCGTCTCCTGCGTCGGCGGCGACGCCGGCGTCTCGAATCTGAACGAAGGTGGACATGTGTTAAGGTTTAGCATTCAGTTGACGGTCCAAAGAGAAGGCGATGATGATGGTGGAGGTGATGTTGGTTACAATCACCATGTTTGCGCGTGATGATCGCTTCAAACGACAAAGCGATACATACACGATCACTGCTTCAAAACGACGTCTCTCTTGAACTTAAAACGACACTATTTTAGATTTATAACACATGATTGTAAGTGCGTATATTGTGTCATTATGTATATTGTGTCATTATGAGAAAAATAATTTGTAAAAATATTTTTTAAATTTATTTATAAGTTAATTTTAGTTTTTTTAATATTTATTGTATTATCAAAAAATACTTTAAAAACTTATCTAACTTGTCTTATTAACGATTAGTTTTTCATTTGGTATTACATGTTTCATTATTTAAAATAATCTCTATTTTTTTAAAAATTATTTTTAAATTAAATATTTGCTTAAAAAAAAAATAATAATAATAATAAAGGTTTCACATATACGAATATTGATATAGATAGTGTATGTTAAAAACATTGTATGTTCTGAAAAAAAAGTAATGATGATGAAAATATTTTAAGTATTATTATATGGAATTAATTATATGATTTATAAGATTAAGTTAAACATTTACTTTATTAATATTAATATTTGAGTTTTAATAGAATATATATATATATATATATATATATATATAAAATTAATCTCAAAATTGTTGACATAATAAAAAAAATAATATTTGTTGTAATCAAATTTGATTAGTAAACTGTATACTTTTTTTTACATTATAAATAATATTTTTTATATCAAATTTTTACATTCAAGTTTTGCAAATATAAGTAAACTGTATACAAATTAACAATATTAATTCACAAATACTCTTTAGTCAGTTCAAATTTTATTTCCGATAACTTTTTTATTCTTTATATCAGATTTTAATAAAAAAAAATTCAGAAAAAATATTTTTGAATCTGATTAATATAACTAAACGATATTAACTCATATTTTTAACTAATGTAAACATTGATTAATTTTATAGTGAATATATAGGTCTCATTTCAAAATTAGTGAGAATAATATATTTTTGACAAACAAGTGGTTAGGAATCAGAGAGCAAAAGTTGAAATAAATATTTTCATATGAAAAATATAATCATCCATTACCTTATTCAAATGCAATTTAACATTTTTAGTTGGGTTTATTATTTTATTTAAATTAAAAACAAAAATTTAGAAAAAAATATAGTAATTCCCTTAAAGAAAATATAAACAGGTAGGTTATTTACCGACAATATTAAGGAAATTTTGGAAAATAGTATCTTGACATCTGAAATTTCAGATCATATGTTTGTGGAGGAAAATGAGGAAATTCTTTGTTTCTGAAATAATAAACATATTTCTTAAATAATTTTTTCTATACTGAGAAATCAGTTTCTCACTAATAACTAGAGATATTCTAAAATAACAAACAAAAAGAATTAGAAAAGTTGATGCAGAATTATAGGTTTATATAAAAAAAACCTGTTCACGGGTGAGGAAAAAAGGATAGATTTTATCCAAGTGAAAATGAAATTATGCATAAATTTTAAAACTTTAGAAAAACCGTATGAGAATTTATATAAATTAATATTTCGTTTTTTTCTCTTTTCTAATTTCTTGCAATGAGATTTATTTAAAGAGGCCAATTCATTATATTTTATATAGGATGGAGGTTATAATTACATAAGACAGAAATTTCATAAATAAATTAAAATTTTAAATATATTTCATATACATGTTTTATTGTTAGAGTTAATCTGATTATCCAGAATAATCAAATTTTAATTGAATTAATACAAAATAAATAAATAAAAGCTAAATTTTTTAGTCCAATTTGATAAAAAAAATAAAATTTTAATTATTTTTAGAAGTCAATTTTTTCTAAGATATATTTTTCAATTTTTTTCTTTACTATACACGCATGTCCACTTCAAATTCTCCTTTATTATAGCATTCTCGTAATAACATTTTCTATTATTACAGTTTTTAATTAAACTCTAATTAAATCTTTAAATGTCTTTACCAATTTCATGATCCATTCAATTTTAAAAATATTGGTTAGAATTATTAAGTAAATTTCAAATTTAATGTAAACAGAGTGTGTAAGTAAATTATCTTTATATGGTGTTGTGACTTTGTATAAGTAGTACTTTGGACCATAAATTCTTGATGAGGCCAGCTATTTACCTTAGCAGTTGAGAGGCACATGCAACAACCTCTCTTGTTCAAATGAAAATTAAATTCACGTGCAGAGGAAAAGAGAGGTGAAGAAGCAATGAAATAGCTAGAAAGGAACAGTGCAGTTCGATTCGTAAATGCTTCGGTTCATCCTCTGCTATCCATTTAATTGTCTGTTCCAAATGGTCAAAAGGGTCTGTCTAGACTCAATTATCATAAATGATGAAGGAAAGAATGAGTGTATAATGTAAAACAGTGGTGGAACAAGAAAGCTAATGCAATCACAATAATTGAGATTTCAGAACCAGCAATAAGTTCCATTTGATGGCAATTTTAAGCATTTTGCGACTTTAGTTTTGTGAATTATACGTGAATGGTGATGATGTTGGTTGAGTCTATAATGGAGGAAGAGGAACATAGGATACAATACTAAAATAATAACTTTTCTTGTAACACAAAAAGGGTTGAATTCTAGTTCCTAGTACAGAAGATTTTCTTATTGCAACAAAGTAATACTACTGAACTTGTAATTCACATTGGTGGTGCCAGCCATGTTATCACAATGGGGCTTCTCACAGTGTGCAAACCATCCTTCCATACTAGACTTCCAAATTCGGGCGAGGTTTGGCGAACCCTTGGAGTGAATGTAATCTTGTAAGATAGCTTTTGGTGGTGTTCGGTAAAATTCAAAGTTTCTGGCTCAACTTTGACAGAAGCACCTTCGAATGGTGAGACCACAACTTGGTATTTGGAATCAGGAGGACCAACATTGGTGACAGTTCGGTGAACAATCACAGGGCTGGAGAGTGAAGTGGCTGATTTTTGGGTAAAGACTGATGATATGGCTGGGTAGTTCAAGTCCCCTGGACTGGCAAGAGAGTGTGCGCAAGATCTGTTGGAATATTTGGCAAAAACTCGTAATTGGCTTGGAGTCAGGTTCTGTGTGCATAGGAATTCAAAGTAATCCTGTGGCTCAATGTCATAGACCAAACCAGGGTCAAGAGCTCCAATAGGGTCAATGTGTCCAGCACCATGATCATAAGGAGTTGAAGGTTTAGCGGTTGAGGCATCCGTGAGGGTTTTCTTTGTGTTGTCAAGAACATAAGCTGTTGTCATCAAAGCAGATTTTATAGCAGCAGGACTCCACTCAGGGTGCCTAGCCTTGAGAAAGGCTGCTATGCCACTCACATGGGGGCATGACATTGAGGTTCCAGAGAGTATATTGAACTTCTCTCTCCTGTCGTCTATTTTCAAACCTGATGGACCAATGGCCTCACTCCAAGCAGCAAGAATGTTAACGCCAGGCGCCACTAAATCAGGCTTCAGAATTTCAAGGGTGAGAAAATTAGGCCCTCTTGATGAAAATGCTGCCACTACAGGAGATGGCCTAATTCCCAACCTTGTACCTTTAAAAGCTATAGTTGCAGTAGCACTTTGACTTGATAGGACATAAGTTTTGAGATAGTTTCCTTCTTTTTCTCCTATTGCAACTGCAGGAAGGAGATGGCAATCTGCAACCAGTTCTTCTCCATTAGCTTCAGTATTTGTGAGAATCATTCCCACCCCTCCTGCACTTCTCACCACATGACCCTTTTGCACTCTAGGACTAAGGCCTCTATCACAAATCACTATCTTTCCCGAAACCACTTTAGGATCCAAAGTCCCTTCCAAACACATGGATCTTGGATCAACCCTGCTAGAGTTGCTCCCCAAGTAAACCAAAGGGTATTGTTTCTCGATTGATAGCACACTTCGCCCTTTGTAGAGTGAAACTCCAGTCACTATTTTACCATTTCCAAGCTTAACTACTGCTGGAAAATCCCTATCCATTGTGCTGGCTCCAACTGTGGTGATCCAAGGTGAAATATTGGTGAGGCTAGCAGGGTCAGGTCCTGCATTTCCTGCAGAACACGAAATAAAAACACCCCTCTCCATTGCTCCAAATGCAGCAACAGATAAACTATCACGGTAATAAGAGGAGATTCCGCCACCCAAAGAGATGGAAAGAATATTCACTCCATCAGCCACAGCTTTATCAATAGCTGACACAATATCTGAGCTGAAGCACCCACCAATCCAACACACTTTGTAAGCGGCAATCCTTGCACCTGGTGCCATTCCTCTTGCTGTGCCATTAGCATAACCAAGAAGGTTAGCCCCAAGCACAGGAGAGCCACCAACTGTAGCTGCTGTGTGAGTGCCATGCCCGTCTTGATCTCTTGGTGATTTGTACTCCTTTTGCTCATTAATTTTACCAACTGCTGCTTCATATCCGTGGTAGAACACTCTTGCCCCCACAACCTTTTTATTGCAGTGACTTTTTGTGAAGCCTGTTCCAATCTCACAGGCACCTTTCCAATGAGTAGATACTGGTCCCATGCTTACATCTTTGAAGCTTTCACTCTCTGGCCAAATCCCAGTGTCTAACACTCCTACTATAACATCATGGCCAGCAAGCTTTTCTGACCACATGTTAGGGGCTGTTGCTGGTTCAAGCCCAAGGAATGTAGGACTTCTTGTGGTGTGTAGCTCATACTTTTTATCTGGGAATATGGCCACAACACTTTCTTCAGCCTCTAGCTTATCAGCTTCTCCTTTAGTCAACTTGGCTGCAACACCATGAAAAGCATTCTGGTAAGTGTAGATTATTCTCTCTTCATTGTCCATATCAGCTTCTGGGGATGTGGACAGAACTGATTTCACCTTTGATGAATACCATTCAAGGTGGTTGGGGAAGGCTTTCGGCATTGCTGATTTTTCCATTTGAATGAGATAAGTATTCTTAGCAAATTGAGCATTTGCTGAGAACAACATCGTGAAAAATAGAAAATAGCTTGTAAGAAAGCAATCCATGTTTCCCATTGGGGTCTTGGCCATGTTTCATGCCAAGAAGGAGAAAGCTAGAGTGCTTGAAGAAGGGTGTTGGGTTAAAAGGAAGGAAGTATGAAGAGATATTAAAGGGGTTTGTGCTTCATAATTTTCCTTTCTTATTGAGGTTGGAAAATTAAATACTAGAATGGAGAGAGAGTGGTCATTTATGTGTCCCAGCATAAAGGTAGGTGGTTGTTTGTGAGTGACTACTAGTTTGAATGAAGAGTTATAAAAGAGCCACCTAGTGGCTGGTGGTAGAATTTACTGCATGGTTAAGGTCCTCTGACATCTTTGCAACATTATGTTTCTTGATTATTGCTTGCACTTTGTGCTCTGCATAATTCTTTTACTCATTGCTTTTGAACAAGCAGCTACATGTGAGATTGGGGACCTTAATGTTGTTTGTGCTACCGTGTTAGTTTTACAATTCTTGCAAGGTATGGTTAAATAATTGCAATTATAATGGTGGTTGTGTATGGTGAAATCAATTGAATTTGTTTACATAAGTTTATAGTGAAAAAGTAGAGAACTTCGAAGTTTTTTCCTTACTCTTAACAATGAAAGGATCCACTCACGAAACTAGTGGAAAGTTTTGAGATGGTAAGTTGAACTTGGTTTCGCATAGAATGTAGACAAATTATTAGAATAAATTAAATGCAAATTGTTTAAAGAAATTTTTAGGAAAAAAATTAAATTATTTTAATATAAGTGTCATTGTGTTTATATATAAATAACTATAACTTATTTTGGTATCTATATTAAAATAATATGTTTTATTTTTAAAAATTTAATGATTTATTAAGCAATTTTCACTCATAATCATATTTTTTATTGTAAATATTTTAAAACTAGAGAATATTCCGACCTATTAAAAAACTTGAAAAAAAACACACACAAACACGTTAATTTGAAAAAAAAATCCAATTTTAAAAAAATTCTCAAAAAAATATGTTAAACTAAACTAAAATAAAAAAATATTGGAGAAAATGATATTGTAATTTTTAACTACAAATCATATCAGTTACATTCTATGATTACTAAATACTAATTCTATAAAGACTTAGAAGTTAGGAAAATAATTTATTATCGAGGAAGAAATTGACTTGTCGGCATTTCATTAATAGAGAAGGGAGTGCAACCAGAGGATCTAGAACTTGATTCTTGAGCAAATGATTTTGAATCCTTTCCACCATGCAAGAGAAATGCAGGTTCCTCTGGATTTGGCAATTCAATTAAGTGATTGCTTAGATACGAAACAACTTCTACCATTGTTGGTCTCGCATCAGGATTTTGTTGAACACATAATAAACCAATTTGGGTGCATTTAAGAACTTCTTCTTCAAAATAATTTTCTTTAATACTTGGATCTAAAATGCACATTGTTTGATCCCTCCATTGTCTCCAAACCTGTACCAAATTAAAAATCCAAACTATTATCATCGAAGATGTCAATTATAAAAAAATGTAGTAACGTTCGTACTTTAGTTTTGATTCCAAAAATTGAGATAAATAATGTAAAAATTTCTATACAAGATATCTATTACAATAAATGAAATTAAATAATATATACTATAATAGTCTAAATTGATAATTTAGACAAAAAACTAGAACTAGTACAAACTTATATATTTGTTGACGCTTAATAATTTCATAAAATAAAATTGTTAAATCATTATACTCACATAATTCAAGAGGCCGTCAGCAACACCACGTGCTTGATCATAAGAACTTGCATTCCTTTTCCCTGTAATAATCTCTAAAACCATCACTCCAAAACTGAAAACATCTGATTTTTCTGAAAAATGTCCAAACATTGCATATTCTGGAGACATGTAACCACTGTAGAAGAGAAAAAAATAATAATTAATTTAGCCAAAACATACTTTTAGGGAAAAAAAAATTCTTTCAAACATACTATGTTCCGACGATTCTGTTTGTACTTCCTTGGTCTTGATGTATTTCAATAATTCTAGCCAGGCCAAAATCTGAAATTTTTGGAATCATGTTTTCATCCAATAAAACATTACTAGGTTTAAGATCACGATGTATGACTTTGAGTCGAGAATATTCATGTAAATAAAGAATTCCTCGAGCAATTCCTCCAATAATGCCATAACGTTGAGACCATCTTAACAAATTTGCTTGTTGAGAATCTACACATTAATTCAATTCAAGTGAGAACTAAGTGTAAAATATTTTTTTGCAATTTATTAGTTGAACTCAATAAAAATTCGCACACAATTTGCACAAATAATTATGGAGTTTAAGGGGGGGTAAGAGTCAAACCGAATAGAAAATAATCAAGACTCTTGTTGGGCACATATTCATAAATAAGTATTTTGTTTTGGTCTTCAAGACAAAAGCCAATGAATGTCACAAGATTTCTGTGTTGAAGTTTGGCTATCAATAAAACTTCATTCTTGAATTCATCTGCACCTTGCTTTGAGCTTTTTGAGAGTTTCTTTATTGCTATTTGCCTCCCATCAAAAAGCATACCCTAAAAATTAAACCATTATTTAGATGAAACAATGACACAAACAGTTTATATGCCATATTTCCTCACCTTGTAAACTTCCCCAAATCCTCCTTTTCCAATCCTATTTTCATTTGAAAAGTTGTTGGTTGCTGCTTTAATTGCTGCCAAGCTGAATCGTAATGGCTCTAAAGTGACACTTTCGTGGCCAACTGAATCAAATATATAAGATTGAATTTGTAAAATTAACTAAGATGCTATTAAGGCATATAAGTGTAACACGTTGTTCTTTAACCATACGTACAATTTTCTTGAAGAATAGTCCTAATACTTTTTCTTGTTTTTCTCTTTATCAAGTAGTAGCAAAATAAGAAGAGTATCATCGAAACAACCGTGGATACAATAACGAAGATTGTTGTTGTTATTGTTCCCATGTGTTCATTTCTTTTTTCTGCAAAACAATCAATAGATGTTACCCACAACGAATATGCTAAAAGTCTACGCTTTAACTAGAATATCAAAATCACAAATTACAACTTTCATTCATCATTGACCCAGGAGCTTCGATATATTTCAACTTCCACATCGACTTATTATATCCTCCTATGAAAATGGTTTTTATCTGTGTGGTTGCTTTTGGAAATCTAATTTTGTACATTCAAAGTTTCTAGGTTACTTTTAAATAAATAAATAAAAAGAAAGAAATTATGAATTATCAAATTGTAAGAAATAGTTGTTATAACTAGGTTTTAATTATAACATAGATTCTTTTTGGAATTAACATGAAATATTAGATATTATATCAGTTTATAAAAGAGTTTTTAAAAGAATTGACGATAGACGTGAGATGAATATATTAATAATCGATCTAAAATTTTTTTATTATATTACTATTTTACATTCGATATTTATCTAAAGATCTCCCTCCCTTTTATATTATATTTTTTAAAAGTTTGAATTATTACCAAATTAAATTTTTAAGAAAATTGTTACTTACAAGATTCAATCTCAATACTTTAGAATTGAAAGTTGATACTCCAACCACTAAACTATTAAAGTTTTCTAATAATAATAACTTACAAATAAATTATATTTATATACAAATAAATATATATTCATGTAAATATATAAATATAAAATATATAAATACAAATATATTTATATATTTTGATATATTTATATAGTTATATATTTATATGTTGGATATGAAAGCACGCTCGAAGGTGAAAGTGTATGTCGAGTGTATTTTCAAAATTTGAGGCCAAATTTGTGAGTGGATCTTTTTATATGAGTTTGTAATTTAATGACAAAATATAATCTTTATAATTTATTTATATAATGATATAAAATAAATTTATAAAACATGTCATTCGCTCAAGCGACAAATTCGCTTAAGTGAGAGTCAATCTCACTTTCATCTCGAAGTGCTGCCCTCACATCCAACATATAAATATATAATTATATAAATATATCAAAATATATAAATATATTTGTATTTATATATTTTATATTTATATATTTACACGGATATATATTTATTTGTATATAAATATATTTTATTTGTAAGTTTTAATCAGAAAATCTTAATAGGTTAATGATTAGAGTATTAGTCTTCAACTCTAAGGTGTTAGGTTCTAATTAGTGCATCCTTATAGAAATTTCTTCTTTCTAGTTTTTCTGTTATATTTTGTTTTCTTGAATATCCCTTTATATTCATAACTTTTCTTTGTCTTACTCACGTTTTTTACTGGTTCTACTCAGAAGTTAAGTTTTTCAAAGAGCTTATTTTGTAATTGTATCGTTATTCAACTTACATGGTATCAGTTTCAAATCATTATTTCGCTGCTTTCATATGGTCACTCCTGTATCAGATTAGTTCACCAACCCGACCAATCCATTATTTCTTCATCCTGGGGAGAATCTCACTCTTCTTCCTGTTTCTCAAACCCTAACTTATAATAATTACGACAGTGGAAAAAAGACATGTTCATCGCACTTGAAACCAAGAATAAACAGAAATTTGTTCTCGGTACTCTTCTCTTCCTTGCCCACCATCCACCAATCTGCTACATGACATGTGAAAGTGTTGCAACAAGATGGTGATTGTTTGGCTCACGCGTTTCATGTCTCCTGACATCAAACAATCCATCATGTAGATGGATTCTGCTACTAATATTTGGAACGATCTTCATCAATGTTTTTTTCATGGAGACAAATTTTGTATAGCAGATCTTCAAGAAAATCTCCATAATTGCAGGCAAGGTGACTCTACCATTTCACAATATTATACTAGGCTTCAAATATTCTAGAAAGAATTACCTCTATACAAAATTATTATTGTTTGTTCTTGCGCCTCTCCCGGTAAATGTGGTCTCATCACCAAGATTCAAAAGGAGCGTGATGATGACTGTGTTATCAAATTCCTCCGGATCTCAATGAAGAATTCTCACAAGTCAGATCTCAAATCATGTTTATGGAGCTCATGCCCTCCTTGATTAAGGCTTTTTCTCTGGTTCTTCAGCTAGAACATGAATTTGGACCATCAATCCTTGCCTCTCACGATTGAGTTGCCAACATCAGTTTTCAAGATACTTCTAACAAAGTTGTTCGAGGTGGTTCTTCAAATTTTCGTGGTCGAGGAAGATCCAGCAAGAATGGTGGTCGCAATACCAAGTATTATGATCATTGTCAGCGCAATAATCATAATTCAAAAAATCGTTGGATCAAACATGGTCTACCACAAGGTTATAATCCCAACAAGAGCAAATCCAATCTTCCTAAACCTTCTGCTAGCGTGGCTGATTCTGCTCCCACTATTGTTATGGATTCTTCTACCTTAGCAAATGAGTATAATAATGTCTAGCTTGGTTTTTCTAAGGAGCAAATTACAGCTCTTCTTGCCTTAATCTAGCCCTCACAAGAGACAACTTTCAATATCATTGTTATTCATCAATGTACTGTTAATAATTCAGGTCATTCTTTACCTTCCTCCTCTTGGATTCTAGATAATGGAGTCATTGATCACATTTGTCCTTTCAAAGATTTCTTTCAAGATCTAAAAACTATTTCCCCTATATTCATATGTTTATCCAATAACCAATCTGTCACCGCTTGTCTTTCAAGAATTATAATTATCAGTGATATTATTATTCAACATACATTGTATGTTCCTGATTTTACTGTTTCTTTGTTATCTATCCCTAAACGCATTGCTTCTACCAATTATCTTGTCATTTTTCAACAAAAACAATGCCCAATTTTTCATACTAGCACCTTACGGATGATTGGAGTAGCTAAACTACATCATGGTCTTTTTTATCTCAGTAACAGTTAGTAGTATGAATGTATCAGATTCAACACATTTTTCATCTTGTTTTGTTTTTAATAATCATACCGATTCTTGTACTTTGTAGCACATGAAACTTGGTCATCCTTCAAATAAAATTTTACAACTTCTTGCTTCTCAATATTCTGAAATCAATTCATCTTATATTACTGCTTGTGATACATGTGCTTATGCCAAACAAAAGTGTTTACTATACACTGCTAGCATAACTAAATCCAATCATTTTTTTGAATTTATTCTCATTGACATATGAGGACCTCTTTCCATTACTTCTCTTGATGGTTATAAGTATTTTTTAACCATCGTTGATGACTATAGTTGCTTCACATGGATTCTTTTACTTAAATATAAATCCATTGTTCGCATTGCTTTTCAAAATTTCATCACTCTCATTGAAAATCAATTTTCTTGTAAAGTTAAGAGGGTTATATCAGACAATGGAAAATAATTTATTCTCAATGAATTTTACAATTCCAAAGGCATATTTCATGAAACTACATGTGTAGCCTCTCCTCAACAAAACAATGTTGTTGAAAGACAACACCTTCTAAATGTTTGTAGATCTTTTCTTTTTCATTCAAACTTGCCTAACATTTTTTGGTCAAACTCTCTAAGACTTGCACCGCATGTGATTAATCGCCTTCCCACACCTTTTTTGTCTAATAAATCACCATATGAACTTGTTTATTCTATCAAACCTTAAGGTTTTTGGATGTTTATCATATATGTTAACTCTCTTCGTGTTGAACGAACTAAATTGGATTCCAGAAGTATAAAATGTGTTTTGTTAATTCATTGTTGTTTCTCGACATGACATTTTTCAAGAAATAGTTTTTTCCGTTGACAAGGAAGACATATTTTTATTTATTTATAATTTTATTATTTATTACAATTTTTAGAATCGATACTTTAAAGTTAGAGACTGATACTCCAACCACTAAGCTACTAAGATTTTCTAATAATAATTTACAAATAAATTATATTTATATGTAAATAAATGTATATCTCGTGTAAATATATAAATATAAAAAATATAAATACAAATATATTTATATATTTGTATATTTTAATATATTTATATATTTTTATATTTTGATATATTTATATATTTTTATATTTTGATAAATTTATATAGTTATATATTTATATGTTTGATGTGAGGACGCACTTGACGGTGAAAGTGTGTGTCGTGTTTATTAAAATATATTTAAAATTAAGTAATTATTATTATATAATTTTAAATATTTAATTTTTTTAATTTAATGTTGATTTTTGAAAATATACTTTAAATTAGTCGGTAAATGAATAAATAATTACTCGATCGGATATATCCGTCAGTAACTAATTGTTCATTTACTAAAATTATTAATTTACCGATAGATAAATCCGTCGGTAATTATTTGTTCATTTATTGACGAATTTACTGATGAATATATTCATCGGTAATTATTTGTTATTTACCGACGAATATATCAGTCGGTAATTAATTATTCATTTATCGACAGATTTATCGACGAATATATCCATTGGTAATTAATTGTTCATTTATCGACGGATATATTCGTTGATAAGACCAAATTCTACAACTACTCTAAATCCGTCTGTAATTTTTGTCGATAATCACTTATTTTCTGAAGGCTCTATATCCATCGGTAAATAAGAAATTTCTTGTAGTGTTTCACTGATTTCTACTCATGAAAATTTTGATTTTTCTTTTCCAATTTCACCTATCACAAATCTAGAACAACAAAATGTGATTCCTACTATTATTTCTAATATATATCAAACTACAACTCCTATTATAAGATCATCCACTCATCCTAAAACCATACCTAAATATCTTGACAATTATTAGTGTGGTTCTGCTTCCAATTCAAATTATAAATTCTCTTTCTCTACTATATATCCTATTCATCATTTCATTTCTTATAACAATTGCTCTCCTGATCACATTTCTTTTTGTCACAATATATTTTTCCAAGATACTCCATCCTCATACAAAGAAGTTGTTCAAAGTGATTATTGGAAAGAGGCAATGATTGCTGAATTAAATGCTCTTCATCAAAATCAAACTTGGACATTGATGGTTCTTCCTCCTAGCAAGAAGACCATTGACTGTAGATGAGTTTATAGGGTTAAACACAAAGTTGATGACTCGGTAGAAAGGTTTAAAGTTCGGCTCATTGCCAAAGGATTTACACAAACTGAAGGTATTGACTATTTTGAAATATTCCCACTATTCACATAGTTCTTGTTATTACTGTTGTCAATCACTAGGTTATATGGTGTTTACATAGTTCGCATAGACAATGCTTTCTTATATGGTGACTTTCATGAAGAAATCTACATAAATCACCACTTGCTCTTGATCTTCCTCATTCTAAGTATGTTTGCAAGCTTCATAAGTCCATTTATGGTCTTAAGCAAGCTAGCATAAATTGAAATCAACGTTTAACCACTGAGCTGTTAAACTTAGGATACTCACAAAGTATTGCAGATTATTCTCTATTTGTCAAAGTTTCTGATTCCACCACTATTATCCTTCTTGTTTACATTGATGATGTGATTGGTAACAACATCTTTGAGATACAATCAATTAAAACTCATCTTCATAACAAATTCCATTTATGGTCTTAAGCAAGCTAGCAAAAATTGGAATCAACGTTTAACCACTGAGCTGTTAAACTTAGGATACTCACAAAGTATTGCAGATTATTTTCTTTTTGTCAAAGTTTCTGATTCCACCACTACTATCCTTCTTGTTTACATTGATGATGTGACTGGTAACAACATCTTTGAGATACAGTCGGTTAAAACTCATTTTCATAACAGATTCCGTATCAAGGATCTTGGTCCCCATGATACTTCTTGGACTTTGAGGTCATTAGATCGTCTTTGGTCTTGTCCTAAATCAAAGGAAATATTGTCTTGATCTTTTAACAGAGGCAAGTCTTCTTGGTTGTAAATCTGTTTCCACATCTTTTGATCCTTCAATCAAGTTACATGCTGATGAAGGACCTTTGCTGGTTGATCCTTCTCCTTATAGACATCTCGTTGGCAGAATGCTCTATCTTACACATACTAGGCCTGATATCTGCTTTGTTGTGCAACAACTAAACCAATTTGTTGTCTCGCCTTTAGAACCACATATGCAACAAACTTTTCGTATTTTACAATACTTGAAAACTACTCCTGGCTATGGTTTATTCTATTCATCCCACACTAATCTTAAAGTACAAGCTTTCTCATATTTCGATTGGGCTACCTATGTTACTACATGTTGATCTATTTCTGGTATTTGCATATTCATAGATACATCCTTGATTGCTTGGAAGTCTAAGAAACAGACCACTATTGCTAGATCTTCATATGAAGCAGAATATCAATATCGTGTGTTCACTACCTTAACGTGTGAATTAGAGTGGCTCTAGTTTCTTTTTTGTAGTTCAAATTGCCAAAAATCCTACCTTCCATATACATGTGGAAAATGATTGTCATCAGCAAAAGTTTGTGGTAGCCTCATTCATCTTCTATAGATTCCTTCTGCTCATCTATTGGCAGATGTCTTCACCACATTCTTACACGTTTTTTTCTCTCTAACCGTGATTTTTAAGCTTGGTCTTATTAATCCTTAGGCTCAACTTGAGAGGGGTAATAGAGATATGTTAGACATATCTTCTTCTATGAGAACGGTTTAGTTTTTCTGTTACATTTTATTTTCTTGAATATCCCTTTATATTCATAACTTTTCTTTCTCTTGGGCACATTTTTGTACGGATTCTACTCACAAGTTAAATTTGTGAGAGAGCTTATTTTGTACCTGTCCCGTGGTTCAACTTATGTAATCTCACGTTTCTATCTTAATATCGTTATGGTAAATTTATTGCTTATAATTCTTTTTACTGATGATAAATTTTTTGTAAAGATTGATAAAAAAAATTATAGTTAATGTTATATATTAATATTGATATTATTTTCTTGTGTTGATAAAGTATAAAAAACAAAGAATATTTTAGAATAATTATATGTGAAATTTTTTACATTTAGAAATGGAATACAAATTAAAAATATTTTACTTTTTAAAATATTGCATATAATATCGATTATAAAAAAAATGGATATAGTATATTGATTCTAACATATTAAATTATTTATTTTTTGATAAATATCACATGGCAACCGATATAAAAGTTCTCGCTATTTTATATATTAGTGACATTTGCATAGATTTAATAACTAATATAAAAAATTAAAATAAATTATAACATCAATTTTAGAATTTAATAGTTATAACTGGTAAAATAGGAATGTGAAGTGAGATAACAAATTGATTTATAGATCTTAGGGACATGAGAAAAAGACTATAAAATAGTAAAAGTCAATGTATAACAAATTATTTAAAAACAAAAAATCAAATATTTTTAAATAAAAATAAAATATACATAAAAAAACATATTTAAATCATTAAATTAATATAGACAGTTTTAATTACTAAATTAAATGTTCATCTTCATTCAACCTACCTTTCTCCTAGCATGAATTATTAACTTTTTAGGATTTCATGTACTGTAATGATTATTCACTTAAGTTATAAAACATTGTAAAAAAACAAATAATGACAAGTGGAATTTACCTTCAAAGTCTGGTGGAGAAGAATTACCCGAACGTGGCCATTGATAATCATGTATGTAAAATTGGAAAGAATCATATCTGAGATTGCAACTCGGATATAGAATTCTTCCCTGTCGTGTGCTTCCCAGGCGAGACCATGGCATATTTTTAGTCATATCTTCAAGACAAACGAAGCAATCATTTCTAGACAAATCCTGCGTGCATTGAGCAAGAGTATAAACGACTTGTGAATCGATATCACTCACTTTTGAAGATTTAGTCACATATCTGGAATTATTATGTTGTGCCAACTCAGTAAGATCAGATAACGTTTTTGTTAATGTATAAGTGAAGGAGTCTTGCTCGCGAACATCGCTGTGGGAATTGTTCATGATAAGATTCAGGATTTGAATAGTTGGACTTTTTTCCACTTGGGAGAAGAAATGACGATAGGAATAGCGAAGCATACAGTGGTTGTACCAAATTATAGCCTCTTGAAAGGAATTGCACTCTGAGGATATTCGGTGGGTTGCGTTGAGAACGCACTGTTGACAGAGCCGAGAGGGAAGGTCACCTCGGCACATGAAGAGGCCATACACATTGTCCTCAACACCATCCATATAATCCATGTGATTGGTGGCATTAGAAGACATGTAAGAGAGGAGGGTGCTGAGATGTGTTTTGAAAACGCTGTCACCAGTTCCATTAGTTGAGCAATTGTGGTTTAGATAATTTGGATCTTCTGAAAACTCTGAATCTGCAGAATCTCGTGTGAGGGAATAGAAAGGGTACAGTTCATACCTAACATTACAACTGGGATAAAGAACTCTCCCTCCTTGCTTCCCTTGGCAGCACCATGGAAGGTCCCCTATCACTCCACTGAGACAGGTTCTACAATCATTAGGTGACAGGTCCGGAGTGCACTGGGCCAGACAATAAAGGCTCTGAAAACCAGAAATATTTGCTTGCCCTTTTGCAAACTTGTTACCAACAGCAGCAGCAGCAGTATCTGCAGTTTTGTTCATGGTCTGAAACAATAAAGTCATGAAGCTTTCTTGGTTTGAGATATTAGCAGTGTTCAACAGGCCAACTCTGGGTCTGGTGGAGAAAGTGGAGAAGAACGAGCGGTTGGAGTAACGAACAGTGCACTCATCGTACCAAATGACCGCTTGCTGGGCCAAGGAGCACTCTGACGATAGTAGCTGGGTTGCCCCTTGGACACATTGTTGACAAATCTGAGAAGAGACGTCGGCCCTGCACATGAAAAGTCCAAAGACCGAGTCTGAGGGGTTTTGTCCAGGGACTGTGTTGTTGTAGAATCCGTTGTTGCCGGGGGCGTTATCTGATAAGGAGGAGAGGAGGGTCTTGAGATTTGATTGGAAGGTGCTGCCATTTGTAGTGTTTCCCCCGGAGCAATTATGGTATAGATAGACATTAGAGTCGGACTCTGCCTGAGTAGTTGCAAAACTGAGGAAGCTAACAAGGATAAAGAGGAAGAAAACGTTACAGGGATCCATGGATGTGTTTACTGGCTTGGTAAACCATTCTCTGTTTCTTTTATGATGGTGGGGAAGTATCCTGGAAATTTGTGACTGGTGTTGGTTTGAAGTAGTAAGTCAATGATAAGTCTAAGTCAAGCAGGTCGAAAATAGTGAATGGATTGGACCAAGATGCTTCCATGAAATTACCGAAGGTCGTGTGCCACGTGCATAAATATCATATTTTCTTTCCTCTTGGAGTATACACTCTTTCATTAAGTGTGTTTCCACACAAGGTCATGACGTGATTTTCCCTAATTGAATTGGTAAATAATCTATTTAGGATAAAAAAGTAAGTATTGTTAAAATAAGAGACAGTGACATTTTGAATTATGATTTTTTTATATTAAACATAAAAAATGTCCTAGGATTTCGTAAGATACAATCCTGATCTAATTAGAACCAAAACAAGACCAAACAGCAAAATGATTTAAATTCGACTTTGGAAAAAAAAAACTTACAAAAAGAAAGATAAAACGATAATAACATAGGTGCCACAAATTGAAAGTTTGATAAATCGGTTTGATCGTTACAAGAACTAGAACAATTCTTGATAATTAAGATTCATGGTTCAAGGAAGAATCCTAGTAGAGAGTTTATCTCACAGTTTCAAAATTCTAAAATAACATTTTACCCTTTTCATTCAATTTCAAAATTATAAATACTACTAGTTCTTTCACCTCTGAAAACACATAAAAGAAAACTAAATTCTTAGTATTTCAAGTATATGTAACTTGCCTCAATGGATACATGAGGTATACTTAATAGTTCTTTCACCTCTGAAAGCACATAAAAGAAAACTAAATTCCTAATATTTCAAGTATATGTAACTTGTCTCAGTGGATACATGAGGTATAGTTAAGCTTGAGGTCTAAGGTTCAAATTAGGCTTATGTTATTATTTTATATCTTTTAATACAATAAATCATTATAACCATTTTTAGTCTAGACTAGCAATGCAGACCATCATTTTCTTTCCCATCTGGGCCTCCATGGATTGGGCTGCATCACGCAATTTAGCTTCCATCAGATTAATCACCATTTGCTCCAAGGCTTCATGGGTCCTTTTAACTCTTTCTCTTGTCAAGGATCCTCCTAAACCTTCCATTGGATCTTAGGCTTCAGTTTTATCATGGGTCTGGACCTTGATGTTTGCATCATTCCCTCCTTCTTGAGAAGCATTTGTGCCCAAATCAAGTAAATTTTCACCTACATTGAAATGAGATAGATCAACCACATTAAAAGAATTACTTATATTATACTCACTAGGAAAATCAATTTTGTAGGCATTATCATTTATCTTGGCCAATACTTGAAATGGACCATCCCCTCTTGGCATAAGTTTTAACTTCCTTTGTGAAGGAAACCGCTCCTTCCTGAAATGCACCCACACCCAATCACCTGGTTCTAATGTTACCTTTTTCCTTCTTTTGTTTGCATATTTTGCAAATCCTTCAACTTTCTTCTCAATTTGAGCCTTGACTTTATCATGCAACTTCTTGACATATTCAGCTTTAATTTTCCCAGACTTATCTTTAAAATCAGAATTGTTAGGTAAAGGCAACAAATCTAAAGGAGTTAAAGGATTAAAACCGTAAACTATTTCAAATGGTGATAGTTGAGTTGTACCATGCACAACCCTATTGTAGGCAAATTCAACATGTGGTAAACACTCCTTCCAAGTCTAAGATTTTTCTTAATGATAGCTCTAAGAAGAGTAGAAAGAGTTCTATTTACCGCTTTAGTTTGTCCATCAGTTTGGGGATGAAAAGTTGTTGAAAATAACAATTTAGTATCAATCTTACTCCACAAAGTTCGCCAAAAGTGACTAAGAAATTTAGAATCTCGATTACTTACAATACTTCTAGGCAACCCATGTAATCTTACCACCTCCTTGAAGAACAGGTTAGCAACATGACAAGCGTCATCTACTTTCCTGCAAGGTATGAAATGAGTCATTTTAGAAAACCTATCAACCACCACACAAATTGAATCCCTTCCTCCTTTGGATCGAGGTAAACCTAAAACAAAGTCCATAGAAATGTCAATTCAAGGATGTTCTGGAACAAGCAATGGAGTATACAAACCATGTGGCATGACCTTAGATTTAACTTTCTTGCAAACAATACACTTCTCACAAAATGTATGCACATCATGTTTCATATGAGGCCAATAAAAATGCTCATGCAAGATGTCATATGTCTTTTGCACCCCAAAGTGTCTCATCAACCCCCCTTCATGTGCCTCATTAACAAGAACTTCCCTAATTGAACTCTTAGGAACACAAAGTCTTTTGTCCTTCATCAAATATCCATCATGTTTAAAATACCTTTCTGATGCAGTATGAGAACATGAGTGATAGATATGAGAAAAGTCAGCATCATGCTCATACAATTCTTTAATGAATTCAAAACCAAGAAACTTAGTCTCAAGAGTAGATAGTAGTAAAACATATCTGCGTGACAAAGCATCAACAATTACATTGGACTTACCTCTTTTATGCTTGATTACATATGGAAATTGTTCAAGGAACTCCATCCACTTGGCATGTCTCTTGTTCAACTTCCCCTGCCCTTTCAAATACTTTAAAGATTCATGATCACTATGAATGACAAATTCTTTAGGCAGAAGATAATGTTGCCATACTTACAATGCTCTAACTAATGCATACAATTCCTTGTCATATGATGGATAGTTCAAAGCAGCCCCATTTAGTTTCTCACTAAAATATGCAATTGGATGTCCATCTTGCATCAACACAGCCTCTATGCCTATCTCAGATGCATCACACTCAAACTCAAAAGATTTAGCAAAGTTAGGCAAAGCTAGAATAGGAGTGTTGGTTAGTCATTCTTTCAAGATAGCAAAAGCTTTTTCTTATTTCTCTCCCCACTCAAAAACAACGTTTTTCTTCACTAACTCATTAAGAGGTGTAGCTAGGGTACTAAAATCTTTGACAAACCTCCTATATAAACTTGCTAACCCATGAAAACTTCTCACTTCACTTACATTTGTAGGAGTTGGCCATTCATGAATTGCTTTTATTTTATCTTTATCTATATGCACTCCACAAGAATTAACCACAAATCCCAAGAATACAACATGATCTTTGCAAAATGAGCATTTTTCCAAATTAGCATACAATCTTTCTTTTCTAAGTACATACAACACAGATTTTAAATGATGCAAATGCTCATCCAACTTTTTTCTATATACAAGAATGTCATCAAAGTAAACAACCACAAATTTCCCTAAGAAATCTCTCAGCACATTATTCATTAACCTCATGAAAGTACTAGGGGCATTTGTCAACCCAAATGGCATTACTTTCCACTCATACAATCCATACTTTGCTTTAAAAGCTATTTTCCATTCATCACCTTCCCTAATCCTAATTTGATTATATCCGCTTTTCAAATCTATCATAGAGAAGTAGCAGGATCCATACAATTCATCAAGAAGATCATCTAACCTGAGAATCGGATGTCTGTACTTGATGGTCATGTTATTCACAGCTCTGCAATCTGAGCACATTCTCCAACTTTCATCCTTTTTAGGAACTAGAATTACTGGAACAACACAAGGACTCAAGCTCTCTTCTACCCAACCTTTATTCATCAACTCAGTGACTTTCTTTTGGATTTCTTGGGTTTCTTGGGGATTACTTCTATATGCTGGTCTATTAGGCAACGCAGCTCCTGAAACAAAATCAATTTGGTGTTCAGTTCCTCTTAATGGTGGAAGTCCTGCTAGTATCTCTTTAGGAAAAACATCTGAAAACGCCTACAAAATAGATTTAACTTCACTTGGAAGTTGAATGTCAGTACTCAATGCAGCAATTTCCTTGTTATAAAGAATATACATGAATCTTCTTACCAAAAATGTTCTCCTTACTTCTCCACTTTTTACAAAGAGGGCTTGTTTTCTCTTATTTCTTTCTCCACTCTTTTTACTCTCTTTTTTATCTCTTTTTGATTTTTTTTCTCTCTCACTTGTCTTAGTAGTTTCTTTTCTTTCTTGCTCTCTTTTTTCTCTCATTTTATTTTGATCAGCACAAACCTCTCTAGGTGACAAAGGAACAAGAGTGACTTTCCGGTCTTCATGAAAAAATGTGTATTTCTTAGTGTGACCATCATGTTGTGTTTTTTTGTCAAATTGTCATGGTCTTCCAAGCAACATATGATTAGCGTCCATAGGAACTACATCAAAAAGGACCTTATCTTTATATTTTCCAATGGAGAATTCAATCTCAACCTACTTGTCCACTTTCAACTCTCCTTCCTCACTTAACCATTGTAGTTTATATGGCCTACGATGACCATTAGTCTCCAAGTTCATTTTTGTCACCAATCTGGTGCCAACCACATTGGTGCAGCTCCCTCCATCTATGATCAATGAATACACATTTCCTTGAATGAAACACCTAGAATGGAATATGTTTTCTCTTTTACTCCCCTCATCTTCCTTTGCAATTCCTCCAAGCATCCTCCTAACAATAAATAAGTCTCCCTTTGGAATAATTTCTTCCTCATTCTCACTCTCTTCTTTACTTGATGATTCAGAATTGGAGGATTCACTCGTGTAGACTCCATTTTCCTTAAGGAACATTGTCTTCTTAGTAAGACATTTTGAAGCTATGTGGCCTCTTCCCAAGCACTTGAAACATTTTATCTCACAACTTCTACTTTTTTTTGAGCTCTCGTTAGCCTTTGAATATGTCTTTTGAATTCCTGCAATATAATGGTTAGAAGAATCCCCCTCCTTCTTGCTATTTTCCTTCCAACTTGAAGAATTAAAATTGGAAGAACTCTTCTTCACTCCCTTTCTTTTAAGTTGTGCTTCTACCTTGGTAGCTAAATGTACCACTTCCTCCATCTCCACACAGCGGTGCAAATCCACCACATCTCTAATGTCAGGATTCAACCCTTGCACAAAACGAGTCATTATTATTCCCCTCTCTTCATTCACATTAGATTTAATCATGCATATCTCCATCTCCTTAAAATACTCATCAACATTATTTCCCCCTTGGGTGAGGCGTATCAACTTGTCTCGCACATCACTTTGATAATGTGAAGGAACAAAGCGCCTTCTCATAGCCCTTTTCATCTCCACCCAAGTATCTATCCGAGGTTCTTCATATCTTATTCTATCTCTTTGAAATTGGTCCCACCAAATTAGAGCATAATTAGAAAAATCCATTGCAGCAACCTTCACTTCTTTTCTTCACTATAATCATGACAAGCAAACAACTGCTCAATTTTTTTCTCCCAATTTAAATATGCTTCTGGGTCACTTTTCCCAAGGAATGTTGGAATGGTTAGTTTCACTCCTTCAATTCTATCATCCCTACGTTCCCTTCCATTATCTCTTCTTCTCCTTTTATGCCTCCTATCTTCATTTCCACTATTGTCATCATTATTTACTTTATTTTCTAGTTGCTCAATTCTTCCAAAAAGTTACTCATTATTTTCTCTCATCATCCTTTGCATGTGTGCAATCATAGTCTCAACTAATAACCTTTGAGCGCCATCAAGTTGAGGATTACCACCACCACCTGTTCCTTTCATGCTTCAAATGAAATTGTAAACAATAACAAGAATTGACCTTACCATTCTTCTCACCTGTTTACACTCAATGATAGTTCCTCTCGTGTTTACACTCAAATTGGCTTTTTTTTTTTAATGTTTCACTCTTGCCTTTTACCACTCTTTCCCTCACTTAAAGTTCTTACTTGAATCAAACAATCTATAACCAAGAATCACTTTTAAGTGTCGATAGGGCTTAAACAGAATTTAGCACCAGCAAAACAAGGAAGTAGTAAAGAACAATTTACTATTAACAAAACAAGCAAGATAAACACAAATTTACGGAAAAACAATGATTAGAGAAGACACTTGACACTTAGGAATTTAACAAACAAGTGAAATGCACTGAATTTAGAATACAATTGCTGCACTTTTTTTTGCTTTGTTGTAGATTTTTTTTTTTTGAAGCTTTGAAGTTGTAGCAACTGAAAATGAAACTAAACAAAAATTCAAAATAAAACAAGCATATATGTAACACTCAACAACAACTTAACCCAAATCACATGGATTGAAGGATTAAAATTATTGAACAAGGATGTATGTAACACTCAACATCAACTTGAACCCTAAGAACAGAAATGCATGATTGAACATAAATTATGACGAACCTTGCTCTAATACCAAATGATGTGATTTTCCCTACTAGAATGGGTAAATGATCTATTTAGGGTCAAAAATTGAGTGTTATTAAAATGAGAGAAACAGTGACATTTTGAATTGCGATTTTTTTATATTAAACATTGAAAATGTCCTAGTATTTCGTAAGATACAAACGTGACCTAATTAGAACCAAAACAGGAACAAACAGTAAAATGATCTAAATTCGACTTTGGGAAAAAGAAGACTTACAAAAAGAAAGATAAAACAATAATAGCAAATACGCCACAAACTGAAAGTTTGATAAGCCGGTTTGATCGCCACAAGAACTAGAACAATTCTTGACAAGATCGATGGTTTAAGCAAGAACCCTAGTAGAGAGTTTATCTCACACTTTCAAAATTCTGAAATAATATTCTACCCTTTTCATTCAATTTCAAAATTATAAATAATACTAGTTCTTTCACCTCTGAAAGCACATAAAAGAAAACTAAATTCTTAGTATTTTAAGTATATGTAACTTGTCTCAGTGGATACATGAGGTATAAGCTTGAGGTCCAAGGTTTAAATCAGGCTTATGTTATTATTTTACATCTTTTAATACGATAAATCATTATAACCATTCTCAGTCTAGACTAACAATGCATACCATCATTTTCTTTCCTATCTGGGCCTCCGTGGATTGGGCTGCATCACGCAATTGGACTTCCATCAGATTAATCACCATATGGTCCAAAACTTCATGGGTTCTTTTAACTCTTTCTCTTATCAAAGATCTTCTTAAACCTGAGCTTCCGTTTCATTATGAGTCTGGACCTTGATGTCTTCATTAGGAAGTGTCCTGGAAATTTGTGAGTGGTATTGGTTTGGAGTAGTAAGTCAATGCACTACAAGAAAATCGCGTATTACCGACGGATATTTACCGACGGATTTAAATCCGTCGGAAAATAATTATTACCGACGGAAATTACCGACGGACATAAAATATTTGTGGAATTTGATTTTATCGACGGATATATCCGTCGGTAAAATAATAATTAGTTACCGAAGGATATATCTGTCAGCTAAATCCGTCGGTAATTTACGGATGAATTTACCGACGGATATATCCGTTACGTAAATTACCAACGGATATTTCCGTCGGTAAATTAACAATTAGTAAATATTCACCTAATTAAAAAATTAAATATTTTTTATTTAATAATTTAATTTAATCATAATTAGATTAATTTATAATAATTTCTTAAATTAAATAATTTTAAAAAATAAATATTTAATTATATAAATATATAAAAATATATAAAAATATTTAATTATATATAAATATATATAAAAATATATAAATATATAAAATAAAAATATATAAATATATAAATATATAAATATATAAATATATAAATATAATTTATTTGTATATAAATATAATTTATTTGTAAATTATTATCAAAAAATTACAGTAGGCTTAGTGGTTGGAGTATCAACCTCTAATTCCAAGTATTGGGTTCGAATCCTGTCAAGTAAGTCAAGTCAAGCAAAACAGATGATAAGGTCAAAAATAATGAATGGAGTGGACCAAGATGCTTCCATGAAATTACTGAAGGTCATGTGCCACATGCACAAATATCATATTTTCTTTCCTCGTAGAGTATACACTCTTTCATTACGTGTGTTTCCACACAAGGCCAATTTAATTTAGAATAAATGAAAAATAACACCCTCATGTTATTTTTAATTTAATCTAAATATATAACGTATTCTTAATTTAATTTTTATTTATATAAATTATTAATTAAGTACTTATACTTACAATGTTTTTAAATCAATCTCTATACTGGAGCCATTACACAATTACTATAATGTAATATTGGAAAATCTCCTCTAATGGTCTTACATCAACTTCTTTCCATTAATTTTTCAAGTCCTAGGCTGCATGCTGTATTTCTTACTTATGTTGGATAAATGAATCTATTTGTTATTTTTTTATTCTAAGAATAATATTATTACTAGTTATTGTAATATTGAATTCTTATTTCAAGAATAAAACTCAATTTGAACACCTAATGCCTGGTACGAACCGATGGGTGATTTTACTCTTTGAACAGATAATATTAAATATATTGACATTTATAATCTTGACTAATTTTTACTTAACTAAATATTCATAATTCTCGTACCTGAATATTTTTGTAAATAAATTGGTTTGTATTTGTTATGATATTTTGTAGTACGAGAGCCACGAAAACCTCCAAAGACTCGTCAAGTCTGCTTTTGATCTTTCTTCGAATGCTTTAAGTGATTCCATCAATTGATTCAAAGTCATTGCCTTTAAATCTTCTCTATTCAATTGCACAAACCACAGGATCAAATTTTTCTTCTGAAGAGTGATGTAAGTAATTTTATTCTTTAATTTTTATGTAAGAATATTTTTTAAGTTAATTATTTTTTTTATAAATAATGTATTTAACATATTTTTATAAAAAAATATATTATAATTTATTTATTTTTTAATTTATTGTATTTTGTATAATTTTAACATAAAAAATAATATACATGTATATATACACAATTCATATTTCTTTTTTCAGAATGGTAATTTGAGATAGATCAAATTGATAAAAATAAATGTTCAAATTGATGTAGCCGAGTTTTACTATTTTCAAAAAACCAAGTTTGTTTGTGGAGTTCACTTACATGTTATAAATGAAAATTTTAAATCAAAAAAATTATGATACGAAGAGTCCAATTTGGACGAAGGAGCTGTCATTAAACAAGCGATAACACTACTTCAAAATAATGTCAAGTATAGAGAGAAATCTAAGTTAAGTCCGAGTAATAAATTTTGAAGTAACCATATCCAAATTGTTGTGAACAAAATGATCAAAGTTGTTGTAGACGAGAAGGTTTAAGCTCTTTTAGATGAAAAAGTCTGAGTTGTTTTTGAAGAAGAGAATATCAGAGTTGAAATTGAGGAGAACATCTAAGTTGTTGTGGACAAGAAGGTCTGAGCTATAATTGAAGAGAAGAATCGAGCTGTAATGGATGAGAAGATCTGAGAACATAATGACATGTTAGTGATGACCAAATTGTTGAGTTATGACCGAACAGTTGGTGTGAAGCAGGTGGATATGAAGTTGGTATTTTTGAGTGGTGTGCTTAAGGAGGTGTATGTTGAGCAATCACTTAAATACGTGAAGAAAGATGAGGAGGAGTCGGAAATAGTTGTGTATGCAAAGAAGATTCTAAATAAATTCAAGATGACCGATTGTAATTTGGTATCAACCCCCCATGGAACCAGGGACAAATAGGTCGAACAATCACCGACTTGTAGGGTACTTGGACAGTGACTAGTGTGAAAATGTGAATGATCAAGATGAAAGATGGAAGGAACTCATGTGCTCAGAAAGATGACAAGTTGGCTAGTAGAAAGCTCGAAAGTTTGGAGTCCTGGAAGTTTTGAAGTACATAAAGTTGAAGTACATAAAATCGGTAATCGGGAGATCGGTCAAGTCGATCTAGCAAATTGTCAAGTTAGCTGAATCGGGAACTCGGAAATTTGAAGATGGCAAGTCGGGATCAAGCCGATCTCAATTTTGCTGAAAAAAAAATTTAACTTTACGGGAGAGTTTTGTTGGATTTTTTTTTAATAAAATTAAATAATTAATTTTAAAGTTTATTGGAATAAAAAGATAATAAGGAAATTATTAAGAGTTTGTTGGAATATTTTGATATTAGTAATATCTTGTATAGTTTTTATTTGATTTTACTGTGTATAAATACAGTATTATATTCCTTTATTGAAATATGACAAACAATCAATAATACAGGATTTTACTGATAAATTCTTTATTATCGTTACTGACCAATTACTCTCGATTTCACCCAAATACTAAATACTGCATTTTACCAAAAATATTCGCAAACTCATACTTTAAAGGAGAAGAAACATAATACTAATATACAACATATTATCCATTGGACTTTTAGAAGCCACAGTTTCTATTACATAGGCTCGAATCTGTGAGAAGCATGGATATGAAGATCACCATCAATGTGAAGAGTGAGCATAGTCTTATATCTCACTGATTCATTTTGGACAGCCAACTTGAATTTGTAGCTATGACAAAGAACAGCAGCAAAAGTTTTCATTTGCCTATATGCAAAATCTTTCCCCACACAAATTCTTGGACCGGCCTGCATAGTGATAACATGTTGAGTTTCAAAGTTTCAATTACTCAAGAAAGCAGTGTGTTTTTACTCCAAATTCTTACATACTTCACCTATTTTTACTGTTCATATTTTGCACTTGCTAACCTGAAAGGCTGTGATCTTGAAAGAACTTTTTTGTTGGAAAGTTCCACTTTCATCAAGCCACCTCTCTGGTAGAAATTCCTCTGCATCTTCACCCCAGATGAATTTCATCCTACCCATGGCATATGGATGTTATGATACAGAATCATCTTTCCTAATACTAAATGCATCAGGTAAAGTTTCATCTGATAAGCAAAGTTTGCCATCCTGTAGCATCACAGATAAAATTGTACACTTCATAAGATAAAGTACAATAATAATGGTCCATTAAGAAATCTTGGATTTAGGGGATAATTTGTTAGAAAATCAACTGAGATTGCGATAAAATACAATATAATAAATTATGAAAGCTTGTTAAAATATTAACAGTTGAGTTTCAGTGCCAGAAACCTTGACACCATATCTGTTTCTTTCTCCTGTCAATGTACATTTCAAATGGATAACAAGAGTTTAATATCTATGCTCAGTCGGTGTAATTTTTTTTTTACACTGAACTAATCAGAAATAATAAGAGATAAGTGAGTTATGGTAAAAGTGAAAAAATTTATAATATATAACAATTTATGGTTGTATGCCAGCGTAAAAAGCCTTTATATTGTGAATGATTTATACTATTTAGTCTAATATAATAAGAGGTGGTATTAAGAATTTTACTCACTGGAAAATCATATTGTGACTTTCGCACTTGTTCTGTCTAAATTCTGATGAGTTTGTACACAAATCCATCCACCACTTTAACACGGTTTCTAAGTACTGCCTCTGATCCAATTTATGTTGAGGAAACGCTTGATCTTCCAGAAAACATAAACATATCCGTACAACGTCATAGCATTTGCTTCATCAAAGGCATTGGAGAGTTCAGTGCCTTCTTCATATGTTCCATATATGGTTTCCAACTTACACCAAGGACAATCTTAAACACGGAATCTAAGGTCGATTTCATAAACAATTCCGGTCAATAAACACCATGGAGATTAATATTATAGATCCTTTATTTTATTTATTATGAATTTAACCACTTTGTATCAAGCAAGTAACAAAATCTTACTTGGAAGTCAACTATATTATTTGACACAGCTGTTTTAGAAACTACTCCTGCAAGTTTTACTGCAATGGATTTGAACACTTGAAGGCTAAATCTCTAACTGTTTTGGTGCCAATTTCATATCTCGCTGCCTTTCTCTGATGTAGCAACTTCTCTCCGTCCACTGTGAATATACCATCTCCTAAAAGATCTGCCAATTTCTCAGTGGTACCAGCCCTGTAACAGGACACGAGAATAAGAGTTTGAAGCTCCACTATGTGGTTACCTCTTTCAGATTACTGGACTTCAAACTAAATTTCAAAATTTCAAATTATGGTTGCACGATTAATTTTGATGTTATGAAGTTACGATATTTTATCTTGATCTTAAGTTTCCAAAGAGTATATATGTTTTTTTCACTGTTATTTGCAGTGTTTCATGATTAAGACATCATAAAGTTGGTTAAGAATACATTATGGATAGTTATTAAATAGCATTTCCTCTGAAAAAAAAAGAAGAAGAGAAATTATCAAAAACCCATATTTAGATAGGACTCAGCTTGCAAAGAAGATATAAAATGGACTCCTAATTCTCAGTTCTCAGCACCAAATCAAATTAAAACATCATCATCATACTAGAACATTAAAACTTTTGTTCGGTACTAGCTAGCTCGTCGTTGTAGCACCCTCCCCGTTGAAATCAAAAGTCTTCAACTCATCATCCAGAATTAATAAACATCCATACGCTTCAAATCAGTGCAAGAGTGTTGCTACAAAATCTTTGACACTAAATACCTTCCCATAGTTTGCAAAGCTTGTTTTGAGCATATATTCAACAATGACAGGATCTACAGTGTAAACCTTGTTGTAAAACCTAAACTAGTCGTTTGGTATTCTTAGAATAGTATTAATGGTTTTAGGCACAAGTTGCATAACCAAGAAATATGGGGAAGCAAACCTATTTAATAGGTATCATGATTTATTTTTTGGCATCTGAAGAGGCAAATATTTTGTCCATAAATACTTGTAATAACTCATTTGAAATTGCAGCAAGAGAAACATTGAGAGATTAAAAAGAAAACAGAGTACTGCCAACTTCTATTTTCTGCCTTCTTGTTGCCAACAAATTGGCATCAGAGCTTGTGTGTGAGATGAGCGTGAGAGAACCTACCAAGCCTCAAGAGGGAACGCCGCGGTGTGCGCTGGATGAGAAAGAGAGAGGAGCGACTCAAAGCTTTGTGAGGTGTGTGAGTTGAGTGCAAACACTTGAGAGAAAATGACAGGTCTAACCAATGACGTCTCGCTACCCAAGTTGACGAAAGGCGCCAACTATGACAATTGGTAGGTACAAATGAAGGTCCTTCTCAGCTCCCAAGATAACTGGGATGTGATCGAGACTGGGTATGAGGAACTGGCGAACACATATGAGTATTCAAATACCCAGCTGAACGTATTGAAGGTCATTCGAGCTAAAGACAAGGCGACTCTGTATTTGCTTTACTGAGCTGTCGACGAATCCGGTTTTGAGAAGATAACCAATGCAAAATCTTCCAAAGTAGCATGGGATATACTTGAAAAAGTAAACAAAGGAGATGAACGATGAAGCAAACTCGACTTCAAGCCCTTAGGGGCGAGCTGGAAAACATGAGGATGAAAGAGTCTGAAAGCGTATCAGAGTTCATTACTCGGGTGAAGACCGTGGTGAACAAGCTGAATCAGAATGGTGAGAGTCTTTCATCAAACAGAGTTGTTGAAAAGATTTTGAGGTCATTGACAGATGATTTTGAGAACATCGTGTGCACAATAGAGGAGTCTAAAGATCTATCAATGCTCACCCTTGAAGAGCTTGTTAGGTCCCTGGAAGCACATGAGCAGAGAAGGAAAAATAAGAAGGGGGAATCCCTTGAACAGGCCCTTCAGGCGAAGGCGATAATAAAAGAGGAGAAGGTGTTCTATGCTCAGAGTACTAGAAGTCGAGGAAAGGCAGAGGCTAAGGTGGTAGAGAAAAAGGAGGACAAGGAAATGAGTAAGACGGTAAACAGAACTGGCGTGGCCAAGGTAAGGCTCGAAGTGACCGGACAAACACAAACAATATTGAATGTTATAATTGTAGGAAGAATTGACATGTTGCCAAGAATTGTTACTCGGTAAAATGCTACAATTGTGGAAAGAATGGGCATGTTGCCAAGGACTGTTACTCGGTAAAATGCTATAATTATGGAAAGTTGAGTCATATTTCCAAAGATTGTAGGTCCAAGAAGAAAAAGGAGGAACCAACAAACTTTCTTGCCGATGAAGAAGATGAAGGATTGTGATGGTGACAAACATTCCAAAAACTAAGGTCAAGTCGGGATGTTCTAATAACTAGATTTGGTACTTGGACACCGGCACAAGTAATCACATGTGTGGTGACAAGCGCTTATTTAAAATACTTTCAAAGGTGGAGTCCGGATCTGTTTCTTTTGGTAATGCAAGGTGGAGTCTGGATCTATTTCTTTCGACAATGCTTTGAAAGTAGTTGTCAAAGATTGAGGAACGATCTGGTATCAATAGAGAAATGGACAAATCAGAGAGATCAGAGATGTATACTACGTACCTGATCTCAAAAGCAACATACTGAGCATGAGACAGTTAATGGAAAAGGGGTACTCGGTTCTGATGAAGGACCGAGAACTACAACTAAAGGATAAACTCGGGAGGCTTATTGCTCTGGTAGAAATGAAGAAAAATCGCATACAAACTTGAGCTGAAAATAGTTCAAGATAAATGCATGAAACTTGATGTGGAGGATGAGGCTATGAAGTGGCATTTTCGGTTCGGTTAGCTTCACTTTGGTGGGTTGACTGAGCTGGTGAAAAAGGAAATGGTGCTCGAATTGCCTAAAATAGAATTCGAAAAAATGTTCTGTGAAGAATGTGTGATTGGGAAGTAAGCAAGGATTTCTTTCCTAAGGAGTTCTGAGTGTCGAGCAAAAGAGCAACTTAGACTAATCTATACCGATTTGTGTGGGTTAATAACTCCAGAATCATTCAATGGTAAGAGATATTTCGTCTCTTTTATTGATGATTTCTCGAGAAAGACATGAGTTTATTTTCTGAAGGAGAAGTCAGAAATGTTGAAACTTTCAAGAAATTCAAAATGATGGTGGAGAAAGAACAAGCAAAGTCATCAAAGCAGTCCGATCTGACAGAGGAGGCGAGTTCACTTCTGTTGAGCTTAACAAATACTGCGAGGAACATGGGATCAAGCATTTCTTGATTGCCCCATATTCTCCGCAGCAAAATGGTGTAGCGGAATGAAAGAACCGAACCATTATCAATATGGTTCGATTTATATTGAAATGGAAGAATATGCCGAAGAAGTTTGGGGCAGAGACGGTGCAGTGCGCAGTCTATGTGCAAAATAGATGTCCACATGCAAAGCTAGGCGAGAAGACACCTCAGGAGATCTGGAGTGGTATGAAGTCGAGTGTCTCTCATCTGAAGGTGTTTGGTAGTGTGGCCTATGGGCAAGTACCAAGTCAGCACAGGACAAAATTAGAAAATCGGAGCAAGAAGTACATATTTATCGGGTATGATGGAAAATCTAAAGCATATAAATTGTTTGATCCTGTTAACAATAAAGTGGTGGTAAGACGAGATGTTCACGTGAAGGAAACAAAGCAGTGGTGCTGGAGTAACCCGGGTGAAGAAGAAACTAGCTCAGAAATTGTTGTGTCTTCAACAGCAACAACCACTAAATCCTCAGATGAAGAAATAGAGCCACAACAGCTCAGGATGAGAAGTCTGCAGTATTTCTTCTGTCACGAGAATAGACGAAGTATTTGCTTCTGTCACGAGTATTTCTTCCTCAGGTGGTAAGCCGACTATGATGAAGTATTTGCTTCTGTCACGATAATAGAGTCAATCTGACTTCTGATCTCATTAACTGCTCAAAACCAATGGTCAATTCTACAAATGAATGTGAATTCGACATTTCTAAATGGAGTGCTGAAGGAAGTGTATGTCGAGCAACCACTCGGGTACATGAAGAGAGGGATGAGAAGAAGGTGTTGAGATTGAGAAAAGTCTTTTATGGGCTTAAGCAGGCTCCTCGTGCCTGTAATGAGAGAATTGACGAGCATTTCAAGAAAAATTGGTATGAGCAATATTCATATGAGCATGCCTTGTACACAAAAAAATCAAAAAAGGACATGATGGTAGTTGCTCTCTATGTCAACGACCTCATATTCACTGAAAGCAACACAAAGTTGATTAAGGAGTTCAAGGAGATAATGAAGAAAGAGTTTGAAATGACAGACTTAGGCCTGATAAAATATTTTCTTGGCCTAGAAGTGAAGCAGCTAGAGGAAGGGATTTTTATATCCCAAGAAAGGTACATGCTTGAAATTTTAAAGAAATTTAAAATGGAGGTCTATAACCCGATTTCTACTCCAATGGAACCGGACACTAAACTCTCAAAGTTTAATGGAGGATAACGAGCTGATTCTAGGAGATATCGAAGTTTAATCGGAAGTCTGAGGTACCTTACAAGCACGAGACCCGACCTAATGCTTGAAAGTGATAAAGATCTTGTGGATTTGATGAAGTCAAAGACTGTTTGGGTTGAAGGATAGAGTGATTAGTGAGTCTGCATCTATACATAGGTATAATAATTCATATATCTCTGCTGCATGAAGATTAATCATTTGAAAAAAAATCGAAAATGCCTCTAACAATGTTTTAATCTGTTAAAAACTGTATTAATCGACTAATTTGTTTTTATGAAATAGTTTTAACTTATATGTTTTTGAAATAATCGATTAAAACCATTTAAAACATTTGTTAGAGTTGTTTTAATCGATACACTTTCGAAATAATCGATTATTTTCATTAAAGGTGTATTTAGAAACCTTCTGCCAGTATTTTCACTGATATAAATTCGAAATAATCGATTAAAATCACTTAAGATGTTTTGCAAAATGTTCTGACAGTATTTTAATCGATATAACTTCAAAATAATCGATTAAAACCACTTGAAGTATTTTTTAATCGATGTAATCTCAAATATAATTGATCAGAATAACTTTTAATCGATGTAAAATTGAATTAATCGGTTAAAACAACTTAAGAAACTTTTTGCTAACTGTTTTAATCGATTAAAACATGTTGTTATCGGTTAAAATCACTTAGAAAGTTTTGTAAAAAGTTTTAGAAAAATATTAATCAATTAAATTGCGAATTAATCGATTAAAACAACTTAAGGGACTTTTTGTTAATTGTTTTAATCGATTGAAACGACGTCACATCGGTTAAAATAAATCTGGAAAATGATCAAGAGCATTTTAACAGATTAAAAGAAGTTTTAACCGATTAATCAAAAACTTTTAATAGATTAAAAGAACGGTTTAACATATTAATTAAACTAGAAGTTGAAAAACATTTTTATATAAACAGATTTGATTCAAGGTTTTAATATATACTTTTGAGCAATCAATCAAGCAATCATAAGAGCTACTTTCAAGAAAGAATTGCACAAGTTTTGTGACGTTTTTCAAAGTTTTTTCTTGAGGCATTTTTTGCATTCTTTTGGTGAAGAAACTCATTCTACAGGAGCTGCATATTCCTGGTTTGATTGTTCTAGTTTCTTCTCTTTGTTTTTTCAATTTCTTTATTATATTGTGAGTGTTTGGAATTGTTCGGTACTAGTTCTGTAGCTAAAATTTGGCTGCAGGTTGGTTTAAGAACTGGAATTTGGTTCTTGGTGAAGGTTTAGGTACAAGATCTGGAATTTGGGTTTTGTGGTAGATTGGGTGTGTGATTGGAATCTGTAATCTGTAAAACATTCAATCTAGTGGAACTCAGCTAGAATTTGGCTGAGAACTGGACGTAGCCCTGGGATTGGGTGAACCAGTATAAATCTTGGTTGTATTTCTCTAAATCTTACTCTCTTTAATTCTGTTATTGTCTTACTTTGAATATCTTGATTTTCTTGGTTCAAAATTTGGTTAAAACTCTCAATCTTTGAAATAGATAATCTGTAAATTACGAAAATATTTTAAAGATTAATTCACCCTCCCTCTTGATCTTAGCCTATTTTTCTAACAATGTTTAGTATTGGGATAACGAGCAGATACATGAAGAATCCAAGCTACACACATTGGAAGTCCTTGAAGAGAATTCTGATATATGTTTGAGGAACCCTATCACTTGGTCTTTTCTATTCAAAATCGGATGATTACCGACTAGTGGGTTACTCGAATAGTGATTGGTGTGGTGATTTTGATGACCGAAAAAGTACTTCAGGTTATGTATTCCTACTCGAAAAAATAGTTTTTACTTGGTTGTCAAAGAAGCAGCCCATTGTAACTTTGTCAACCTGCGAGGCCAAGTATGTGGCGGCCTCTTGGGGTGTGTATCATGCAATCTGGATTTCAAATCTACTAAGTCATCTGGGAGTGATCCGAGACGAAGGGATTGTAATCCGAGTTGACAACAAGTTGGTGATCAAGTTGGCAAAGAACCCAGTTAATTACGGAAGGAGCAAGCACATCGACGTTCAATTTCATTTCATCCGAGAATAAGTCAAAGAAGGAAATGTCGAGTTAGAGCATGTTGAAAGCCGAGCTCAAACAGCGAACGTATTCACCAAGCCACTGTCAACCACACAGCTGGAGAGTTGTAAAAGACTTATTGGAATAAGAGATGGGAAGAGTATTTAAGATTAAGGGGGAGATTTGTTGTAAAACTTAAATTAGTCATTTAGTATTCCTAAAATAGTATTAATAGTTTTTGGCACGAGTTAACCAAGAAATATGAGGAAGCGAACCTATTTAATAGATATCATGATTTACTTTTTGGCATATGAAGAGACAAATATTTTGTTCATGAATACTTGTAACAACTCATTTAAAATTTCAACAGGAGAAGAGAAATTAAAAAGAAAATAGAGTACTGTCAACTTTTATTTTCTGTCTTCTCGTTAAACCTCACTCTGGTTAAATCCAAGGAACCGATAACTATTGTGTTTTCTGGCGAGATTAGTAATGTAATCGTGCAGCATGTGGAAGTTGAGCAACAGGTCCAAGATAGTGCCAACAACCACATGATGTCTTTCTTTCTTGCAGATGAATCACTACAAGAAAAACATCAAATAGTGACCGAAAATTCGGTCACTAAATCTACAAAATCGGTTACTAATTAAAATAGTGACCGAAATAGTGACCAACTGGAATCGGTCACTATTTCCTTGGTCACTGATTTTAGTGACCGATTCAGTGACCGATTTAGTGACCGATTTAGTGACCGATTTAGTGACCGATTCAGTGACCGATTTAGTGACCGATTTAGTGACCGAATCAGTGACCGATTCAGTGACCGAATCAGTGACCGAATGGAATCGGTCACTATTTCCTTGGTCACTGATTTTAGTGACCGATTCAGTGACCGAATCAGTGACCGATTCAGTGACCGATTCGGTGACCGATTATATATAACCAAATCGGTCACTAAATCGGTCACTAAATCAATGAAAAAGTTAATCAATAACAAATTTAATTATTTTTATTTATTTACATTTTTATTATATCTATTATTTATTTTCCCTATTTCTTAATTATATTATATTTTGCTTATTTAAGTTTTTATTTATATTTATTTCCCCTATCTTTATTATATTTTTTAGAAGTTTAACTTATTATTAGGTGGTCACTAAATCGGTCACTAAATCAATGAAAAAGTTAATCAATAACAAATTTAATTATTTTTATTTATTTACACTTTTATTATATCTATTATTTATTTTCCCTATTTCTTAATTATATTTTTTAGAAGTTTAACTTATTATTAGGTGGTTTATTGTCATTGTCAGGATTTGAACCCGGTACCTTAGAGTTGGAGGCTAAAACTCCAACCACCGAGCTACTAGGATCTTTTAATAATAACTTACAAATAAATTATATTTATATACAAATAAATGTATATCCGTATAAATATATAAATATAAAATCTATAAATAAAAATATATTTATATATTTTAATATATAAAATCTACAAATAATGGTATATTAGTATAGTATCGTATATTTGTATTCTAATTTTTAATTAAATTAAAATTATGCTAATAATGTATATTAATATATGAGGGGATAATATTGATATATTTGTATATATATATATATATATATATATATATATATATATATTTATATATATTTATATATATTTATATATTTATATATTGATATATTTATATATTAATATATTTATATATTTATATTTTTATATTTTGATATATTTATATATTGATATATTTATATATTTATTTATATCCTTATACATTTATATCTTTATATATTTATATATTTGAAAAAAAATATTAAATTTTAAAAATAATATTATATTTTTAAAAATAAATATTAGAAAAAGATTTAAAAATATATATAAATTATATTTACATTTACAAAATATTAAAGATATATGTTTATATCTTTACATATTTATATATATTTATATGTTTATATTTTTACATATATTTATATCTTTCCATATTTATATATTTATATATAAAGATATTAGTTTTGTATACAAATAATATTATAATATAGTATATTATACTATTAGTATAGTATACAAATAATATGTTAGTATAGTATAGTATACAAATTATTAATTTTGTAATTTATATACAATGAAAATAATATAATGGTATATTGGTATAGTATATTTGTATTCTAATTTTTAAATAAACTAAAATTACGCTAAATGTATAATAATATATGAGAGGATAATAAATTTAATCCAATTACTTTTATAAATATATAAATATAAAATCTATAAAATATTAAAAATGATATTATATTTTTAAAAACAAATATTAGAAAAAGGTTTAAAAACTAGTATTATCTTAAATTTATTAAAAGTATAATTAAATCTCTATTTTCTTAATTTTTTTTTTAAACTTCTCAATTCTACATTTTTGTAAGTTCTATCATTATATTATATCATCCTCATCTCCTCCCATGTTCTACTTTATCTTTACAATAGTCAATATTCTTAACTAATTTATAGTTTTAATTATAATTTTTTAGTATATATTTCAAAAATTAATCAATTCTAATCTATTATTTGAAAAACTAATCAATTCTAATCAATAATTTAGAAAACTAATCGATTATAATTAAATATTTGAAAAAATTATCAAATATGATCGATCATTTCGAAAATATAATCGATCAGAATCAATAATCGCTCGAGCGAGATAGGCTCGCTCAAGCGAAATACAACCCGAGAGTACTAATTTTGTGCAGGGGGAGTTTCGCTCGAGCGAGAATGTTGTCGCTCAAGCGAGATACAGTTTAGATAGCGGTTACACAGGAACCGCTCTTAAAATATGACTTAGATAGCGGTTAACCCTTGAACCGCTATTATATGGTTTCAATTATGATCGGTCAGAATGTATTTATGACCGATCATAACTATTTTAATCGATTAAATCTCGTTTCAATCGATTAAAGCAGTTCTGACAAGCGTTTTAATCGATTAAAACTTATTTTTATCAGTTAAAATAACTTGAAAAGTTTTAGGAGAAAGTTTTGCAAGTATTTCAATCGATTGAATCGCGAACAATCGATTAAATCAACTTAGAAGATTTTTTGTAAAGTGTTTTAATTGATATAAACGTTGTCAGTATCGGTTAAAACAAATCAGTTAAAGAATCAAGAACGTATTAATGGATTAAAAGAAGTTTTAACAGATTAAAACTGCACTTTTAACATATTAAAAGAATCTTTTAACAGATTAATTAAACCAAAGATTTTGAAAATCTTCTATAAAAACAGTTTGGCTTGAACTTTTTTAACATACATTGAATATATCATCTTTAAAAAATAAATAAATTTATATATATATATATATATATTTGCATTTTAATTTTCAAATATTAATTTTTTTATGAAATTAATTTTAATTAAAAAAATTAAAGTGATATATATATATATATATATATATATCCAACTATTAAATTATTCAAGATATTAATATAAATTTAAAATATCAATTCAAGTAATTAAAATAATTTTAATTTTTTATAAATACATTGAAATACATTTTTATTAACATACAAGTAATATATATATATATATATATATATACATATATATATATATAAAGAGACTAAATTAATAATTAATTTAATTATTGATTTAGTGACCGATTCGATGATCGAATCGATGACCGATTCGATGACCGAATCGATGACTGATTCGAGTGACCGAATCGATGACTGATTCGGTGACCGAATCGATGACCGATTCGGTGACTAATTTAATAATCAATTTTAATTTTTTTATTCACATGCTAAATTAAAAAATAAAATCAAATAATTATATTACTAAATTATTTAATAAGTTAGTAAACAATTTTTTTTAAATATTTATAATTTTATTAAAAATGTTATCAATTATTTTAAATCATTAAGTAAATTTATATTTAAAATATTTTAAATAAAATATTTATATAAATGAAAAATAGTAATCAGTTTAAAAATTATTTTTTTAGTGACTGAAATTTTAGTCACTAAATCAGTTACTAAATATAAAAAAAATCAGTCACTAATTTCAGTCACTATTAACCATTTTTGTAGTAAATAATTACATAAATTAAATATAGATTAATTAAAAAAATAAATTAAATAATAAAGTGACTGAAATAGTAACTCGATTTTTTGTGACCGAAAATTCGGTTACTATTTCGGTTACTAGACTAAAAAATAATAATTTGGTTATCGATTCGGTCATCGATAGTAACTAAATTTTTCGGTCACTGATTTCGGTTACTATTTGACATTTTTCTAGTAGTGAATATTCTAAAATTGCTTCTGAATATAATAAAGAGTGTTAGAGCTATAGCTGCAATGGTTGCAGTTGCAGGCATTGGATGACAATGAGAAAGTCCAAGACTCTCATAATGGGAAGATGTTAGGCTACTCAGTTTGGTCAGAGAGAGAGAGAGTTGAGAAAAAGATTATTACATGAATTTGCAAGTGGAAGGAACTTGTGGGTATAGTGTAAGATAATGACCATGAAGGTGGAAAGTTTAACGGTTTGGTGTGAAGATGCTTATTACTGCAATAAAGGTAAAGATATATGATCTTCACACACAGTATCTAATTAAGGTGGTGAAATTAAATTATTCGTATACTCAAGCATTGGAGATTTACAATCTGAATTTGATTATTTTGTTATGAAAGACATTATTAATGTAATGATTTAATCTTTTAAAAAAATCATATTTAATCTTTTAAGATTTTGAAAATCAATCTTTATTTTAACTTAACGTGATTTTTTCATTTTTATTAAATTGATAACTCAAATTAAACCAACTTTTTTTAAAACAAACTAATTTGATTATAACTAGAAGAATTTGAATTAAATTAAGCGAAATATTCTTTTTATTTTTCAAAAATTAAATTAATTTAGCTTTATTCGTGAATGTTAGAAACAAAAGAAATAACCCTTAACATTGAAAACTAAGATTTGAAATTTAAAATTTAAAAATGTGTATAATTTAAAGTTATTTTTTCATAATCAGTGATAGTAAATGGTAATTATTAATTATTTAATATCACGTGTTTATTTTTAAATTATTTAGTAATTATCAGTATCAATATTGTTTATTACTTATGGTTACTAATTTATCTAAATTAATTATTTAATGTATTGTACAAAAGCAATGTTAATTTTGAGAAAATGCTACCTAACAACACTCCTTTATTTTATTCAACATGTCTTAAATATTATTATATCTGTAAAAATTTGACCAAATTTCGTAAAATAAATAAAAAAATGACTATGTGTTTATAAATTTGTCCTTTATTAGTTATTGAAAAAAAAACGTTTTATGACTACATAGTTATATAAAAATATTTTTTCTTAAAAGCTATCATTTTTCAAATAACTGCCAAGCACACATTCTAGCAAAATATAAATGACATAATTTAAAATTTTTAACATTAAAATTAATAAAATATTTTTAAAAGTAATAACAAAATTGATATGTTTAAAACAAATATATTAAAACACTAAAATAAAAAATATTAAAATATAATAAAAAAAATTGGTTTTTGTTCTTATAAAAAAACAATAATAAATAACATTTAGCAAAATTCAAAAAAAAAAATCTGACAATCTTTGTCTTTAAATTTATTGGGTGATGTACTTAACAAACTTAAAATGAAAAATCTGTTATTAATTACGTATTATTTTTGGTGTTACAATTATGAAGGTAGAGACTTATAATATTTTGATTCATATTTTTGTTATTCACCTCAATCTTGAATCCTTTTCCAATAATAATGAGTTAAGCTTTGATAAACAAAGTATTATCTACGATAAACATAACATAAATAAGTAACTTAATCGTAATTAAACTAATTTTATAAGTTGTAAAAATAAGAATGATGAATAATATGAAACCTAAACTTACAAACATTATATATGAAATTGAAAATAATATTAATTGACAATGAGAAGATAATAAATTTAATGTTAGAAGGTATCAGTTGATTTTCAAATTGATCTGACATGTTGTAACAGTAGTTTGAACCTTTGAACACTGAAATAAATTTAAATATATATATATATATATATATATATATATATATATTATTAGAAAGATTTAATAATATAGATAAATTAGGAACTTTGAAACAAATTCTATTTTAAATATTTACTTTCAAATATATAAAAATTATACTATTTTTCATACGTGAATGACTGTATTGAAAAAATTTGTAGAAAATAATTACACAAATATGCATTTTCCAATTAAACGTTACAGTTACAAAGTCACCAATAATAATATTTATGGTCATTTTGAATCTACAAAATAGAGAAAAATAAGAATACAAAAAAAATAAATAAGAGAAAGATTACTTATAAGATTATAGTATTCTATTTCACTAGTTGTGTCACCTGAATTCTTCGATGAAAAAACAAATTACTATGAATAGTTTTAAATTTTAATATATATATATATATAGTTTTTTTTTGTCATATATATATATATATATATATATATATATATTTAAATCTTATATTATAAAACATAATTCTGAGTAAAAAAAATGTTATTTTTTAAATTAAGGTTATTTTTTAATATATACATTATATATATATATATATATATATATTTATTAAAATTATATATATATATATATATTTATAGAGAGAGAGAAAGAGATTTCATTATAATTTGATTTTACATATATGAACACCATATATAATGTTGACGGTAGTATAATCTCCAGAAAGCATCCCTGACCCAACCATTATTAACGTCAGCAGCATGCACATGCACTCTTTAATTCTCTTTTTATGGCATGCCAAACATTTCTCAGACACCATATTTTCCTTGTCTTTTATTTTTCCTTCACTCGCCTCATCATTGACCTACATTTTCAGACCAAACCAGAATGATTCCATTACATTGGAAGTACTTTCCACGTTATCTCTCACTACCAAAAATATCTACAATCCTCAGTTTCATTGCCTTGAATTTTTTATATAATCTCACTTAAATCATTTCAATCAAAAAACAGGTTAAGTTTAGATCAATCTTAGTTTCCTGTTAGTCAATCTGCAAAATTTAAATTAAAAAAAAAAAGAATTATTTTATCAAAAAATTTACACATAATTTTACATCAATTAATAATAGAAAAATTATAACAAAAAAAATGACGGGAGTGTACTATATAATATATATAACTCTATGGAAAAGAAGAATTTTGTAAGACAACCATAACAGCAGACCCAGTAAAACATCCATGGCTTCCTGCAACATTTTCTTCCTCTTTATTCTTGTTAGCTTCCTCAGTTTTGCAACTTGTCAGGCACAGTACGACCCTGTCTATCTAAACCATAACTGTTCCGAGAACAACTTTTCCAATGGCAGTAGCACCTTCCTAAACAATCTCAAGACCCTCCTCTCCTCCTTATCAGATAACGCTCCCGGCAAAAATGGCTTCTACAACAACACATTTCATGAGAAAAATGTTGGCAAATTTTGGGTCATGTATATATATGATACATATTTAAATGTGTTAGGGTCATTATTTATTAAGTCAAATAATAAAGTGATCTGAATAAATTAAAGTTTTGGCTAAATGTATATGTCATGAAAATATGATTGTGTAGAGATCATAGAGTAATTTCTAATTTGATGAGGGACCAAATTGAAAATACTAAAACTTAAGTAATTAACCTAATTTTGGTTATTTAAAGGGTCATGATCCCTTCGAGAAGCACATAGACGTAACATAGTTATAGTCTCGTTCCTTTCTTTCTATCCCCATCAAGAAAGAAAATCAAGAGGGAAAAACAGGTGCTTCTTCAGTGGAAGACCTTAAGATCAAATCAAAAGTGCTTCTATAAAGAATATCGTCATTATGGTCAATTCAGGTACGCTTTCGCATTTAGTTTATAACATGTTTATAGTATGAGATTATAGATATATGTTTGATCATTAGAATGAATATCATATTCAATTACAGTTTATCTTAACAATTGGTATTATAGCAACTCATACTTATTCATCTTTATTTTAGAAAATATTTAAGAATTTAGATTAATTTTCGTAATCCTATATCCCTAATTAAAACCCCAAAATTGAGAATCCTAGGGTTTCTTAAAACCCGATTCTCTGTTCCGCGTGTGGCATTATCTGTGATCCTCCCATTATCGGCGTCCTCCTCGCCAGAGAAGAGGAAGTTGTTGGTGCACGAGATGTGTGAGGGGACGGAGGATGGTGGGTTTAATTTCGGAACCTGCTCCGGCGAAGAAGTGGCACGACGCTGTGGAGTCGGCTGAGCATGGGTCCATGGGAGAGGATTGTCGCGAGCCATCTGATCCGTATACAACTGAAATTGGAGACTGGCCCCTTCCCATAAGTCTCGACTCGATTTGCTACGCTGTGCCGTGTGTGGCGCCCAAATATGCCTGGTGGCGCAGAACCACTTGGTGCATTAACATTGCTGACGTGGACACTTCTCAATTGTGAGAACCTGCGCGTGGTGGAAATTTTTTTTAAGGGGACCCATTTGCATAAATTAATCAATAATTTGGTTGTCAAATCTAATTTATCAAAATCCTTTTATTTGATACTGAAGCAAGAATTATTATATTTAGATGGTTTGGATTAGTTGGAAAATAGTAGTGGTGAATTTCTGCCATTATAAATTTTTTTAATAAATAAATAATTATATAAATTTGGTTTTGTTATATAAATAAAATATTAATTTTTGGTAGTTTAATATTTTTGTGAACAAATTGAGTCAAGAAGTTACCAAAGTAACATCTCTTGAATTGGGTAGTTCAGTAAAAATATTAAATGTTAATGTTTGTATATATTCATGCGAGTATTAGTCGACTAAAGGAAGATTAATATTTGGCCAAATTGCATATACACTTGTAATGATAAACATGTGATAATTATAAAGATTTGCTTTGTCGATGATAAATCAATCCAAAGACTGGTTTGTTGTTGGACGTGCTTTATTGTCAATGTTTGATTATTACAACAAGATACATCTAGCAGTTAATATTACTCGTCCAAAGACTTGATATTGATGATGCATTGGGTGTCTTGAGATGGGTTAAACCATTATTTGAATATATATTTTATTTATAATTATTTTTTTTATAATGTGAGCATAATTAATTTATTTCTCTTGTTTTTAATTTAGATACAATTGTTTCTATATCTGCCAATTTAAATTATGTTCAGATCCTCAAAAATATGTTTCTTATTTTGGTGCGTTCGAAGTCAATTTAGCGTCAGTGCCTAGTAACACTTGGTGGTTAGACTCAGGTGCAACTACTAACATCGGTGTTTCTATGAAGGGTTGCTTAAGCTACCGGAAGCCAATTGATTCTGAAAGATGGATATATGTTGGAGATGGCAAATCGGTAGAGGTGGAAGCCATAGGGCATTTTAAATTGTTATTGAGTACTTGGTTTTTATTTGGATTTGAAAGATACTTTTGTTGTGTCGATCATTGAGACGGAATTTGGTTTCGAGTTTCTTATCCGGACAAATTAGGTTATTTGTGTTCATTTGGAAACAATAAGTTCGGTTTGTCTTTTAATTCGGATATTATTGGAGCTGGTTCACTTTTGTCTTATGATAATCTGTATTTACTTGATAATGTGACCACCTATAATGAAACCCTTAATACGGAATCACGGGGTACTAAACGTAAAATTGATGATACTCACTCGGGAGCATTATGGCACGAGCGCTTAGGTCACATCTCTAAAAATAGAGTTGAACGACTTGTGTTAAATGGAATCTTAGAGTCCATTGACTTCACAAACTTTGATGTTTGTGTTGAATGCATTAAGGGCAAACAGATCAAAGCGAAGAGATTAGGTGCATATAGAGCTACGGACGTCTTAGAGTTGATACATACGGACATTTGTGGGCCATTTCCTACACCTTCGTGGAATGGTCAATGTAACCCCCTTACAGATTACATTTATTAATTCTAATTTATTATCTAAGTTAGTAATATTTTCAATATTCATAGAAGGTTAATAGAAAATATACTAAGTGAACAATTAATTTAGGTAAGATTTTATATTAAATCAAGCAACAAGTTCTAGTACAAAGTTTTCAAAATATTACAAGTCATGAAGTTATACTTATATGTTATACAATTCCCGACCTAAGCTCCGGATTTTTGCATCGACATCTATCTCTTGGACTATATATTCCTGCATCATACGTCACCAACATCCGGGATTGAAATATTTATGGGGTTAGACATTTAATTTTATCCACAACAAATAAAGCAAACATTCATACGATAAAATCAACCAATGAAAAATTCCTTCTAATAAATATACAACCGTATATAATTTAATTTAAAAATTAATTATGAGAAACAAATAAATAAATCATGGAATCATAATAGAGAATATCGTACAAATCATGAATAATTTACAATTTTATCATGCAATATGTTTATGATATGCACATGTGACTCCAAACGTAAAACTTTAAAATCATGCTTTTGACTCAAAATAAAAAAATTATTTTTGACTCGGTGCTCCATGGAGACTCATTTGAGTGTCTAGTGGAACCGGAGCTTAACATCACCCTGTCCAGGTGATTCGGCAATGTCCCACTAAACGCGAACAAGTAGACGATAGTCGAGTGTCGGTGCACCGACGAGCTACCACGACACGGAATCAAATAAAGACCGGCCACTTATGGAATTGCCCATGCCCAAACACTCCCTAGACCGGAGGTCCATCCCCATAGACCGGAGGTCCTGTCTTACCTATTCTACTCCCCCATTTACTATCGGAGATTCCGGTAGCTCAATTTTTAATAATTCATTGTCTGTCTCATTTGGCCGGCCATTTTCATAGTCATATTTCACTACCGGATGCTCTTGATAGTAAATTGACTCACGAGAAAATGTAAAAATTCTGTTTTACACATCATTATTCCTACCAATCGTCCTTGGTAGCAACTTAAGAGAAATTTCCAAATACTTTTACGTAAAAACTTTTACGTGACTTCCGAGAAAACATTTCATGCACTATGTTTATGTCTCGTATGAAACAAAACAATCTATCATCAATTAAATACTTAAAAACATCTCCTTCATATATTCAAAATTTTAATTACAATTCATAGTTGTTTTAAGCAAGACAATTTTGATTAATAATTTATTTCATAGGGTTCGAGTGTTTTGTCCATATCTTGAGTTCTAGACCTCATTTTAAGATGATTCCAATTGTGTTGGAAAGATAACATAATAATCTATAACTTTGATGAAGGCACTATCCTCAAATTCTAACGTTTATTGAGTCGTTTTCCTAGTAAACAAAGAGGGGTAATATACTTGTTTGACTTTATTTCGATTATACCCTTAACCTTTTTCAAAATTCCATTTATGTCCCTAATATGTGAAATGACTATTTTACCCTTGATCTTTTGCAAAAATTCCCACCTAGTCCTTTCTTCTTCCTTCGCTCGCTCAAGCGAGTATACCGGTCGCTTGAGCGAGATGGAACCCGAGAGTCTCCTTTTGTTTGAAGGCTTCGTCGCTCAAGCGAGTACATCGGTCGCTTGAGCGAGTAATGACCCGAGAGTCCCCTTTGTTTGAAGCTTTCGTCGCTCAGCGAGTACACTTGTCGCTTGAGCGAGACATGACCCTCGGTCCCCTTTGTTTGAAGCTTTCGTCGCTCAAGCGAGTACACTTATCGCTTGAGCGAGACATGACCGTTAGTCGCTCAAGCGATGTAATTATCGCTTGAGCGATAAAGAACCCAAGAATCCCAAAATTTCCAGGTATCCTCGCTCAAGCGACATATTTTTCGCTTGAGCGAGTTTTGCAGAATTTTCATCGAAATCCAAGTTTCAAATTTCTCGGTTTCAATCACTCAAATTTGTTCCAAATCAAAATTAAACCATAAATATGTTCAATTTAAGTTAAAAACAATAATTTTATTATATAATTCATCCTTAATTGAAAGAATTTCAACAATATTTCAATCTTTGCAATTGATGAATAGTAATCTCCAATTACGGACTTTCGTATGAATAAAACTAAACGTCTAACCCATACCTGATTCCTCAATATCTTATTACTCTCCTAATTTTGTATGCTCCTCCTTTCCTCCTTTCTCTCGAATTCTTCTTCCAAGAATTCTAGTGTCTCTCGGTTTATTCTTCAAGTTGGTCGTGAATTGTGTTGGTGTATGTTTCCAGTTTCCTCCTATTTATAAACTTACTCACCGACTTAATTCTTTCTAGGATTTTCTTCATTGTCTTTATTCTTCACCGCCTTAATTTAATTCGATTCTTCACCGAGCTTAATTCAAATGTATTTAGGCCACTACCGACCTTCCTGTTTCTCTCTTCTTTTTTTTTCTAAATATTTATTTACTCATTTATTTAATTTTTATTATTAAGAATTATTATTAAATTATTATTTGACACAATATTAACCTTGGATTTTATTTTATAATTTTCTTAAGACAAAATTACTATAAAAATCATGTTTTATTTTTATAATAACTCTACATAATATTCGGTACATATTTATAACTTACAAAATTTATTTATATAATTGATTACAAAATTTAGGATATTACAATTCTCCCCTACTAAATAAAATTTCGTCCTCGAAATTTGTAATACATTCTATGTGAATAGATAAGGGTATTCACTTCTCATTTTCTCTTCCGAGTTCCCATGTAGCGTCGCCTCTAACATCATCCCAAATAACCTTAACTAGTGGAATATCTTTTCCTCTTAGATGCTTAATCCTTATTTGTTCTATCTTAACAGGACTTGGTTCAAAGGTGAGGTTTTCCTTCACCTGTACTTGATCAAGTTCTAGGACATGTGTTGGATCTGAAATGTACTTTCTTAATTATGACACATGGAATACATCATGAAGATTTGAGAGAAAAGGTGGTAAGGCTATCCGGTATGCAACATTTCCAACCCGTTTTGTAATTTGATAAGGCCCAATATATTTAGGGGAAAGTTTCTTAGATTTAATAGCTACGCCAATTCCAGTAATAGGTGTAACTTTCAAAAATACATGATCTCCTTCTTGAAATTCTAAAGGTTTCCTTCTCCTATCGAGCATAACTTTTACATCGACTTTGAGCGAGTTCTCATCTTATCTTGAATTATTTTTACCTTATTCGTTGTTTGTTGGATTATATCTGGTCCTATTAATAAATTTTCACCGTCCCGATACCAAACTAAAGGTGTCCTACACTTACGCCCATAAAGTGCTTCATAAGGGGCCATACCTATACTAGAGTGATAACTATTATTATATGTAAATTCTACTAGGGGTAAAATTTCATCCCAACTAGATTTTTCTTCTAATACACAAGCCCTTAAAAGATCTTCTAATGATCTGGATGGTTCTTTCGATCGCCCATCGGTTTGAGGATGATAGAGCTGAGCCGAGATGCAATTTACTTCCTAAAGCTTTTTGGAATTCTTTCCAGAATCTAGATACAAATCCGGGATCTCTATCCGAAACTATACTAGTTGGTACACCATGTAGTCTAACAATTTCTTTGATATATAATAATGCTAATTTATCTAAAGAGTACTTAATATTAATGGGAATGAAATGAGCGAGTTTTTGTTAATCTATCCACAATCACCCAAATAGAATTGAAATTTCTAGAAGTTTTGGGTAAACCCATCACAAAATCCATGGATACACTATCCCATTTCCAAACTGGAATTTCTAATGGTTGTAACATGCCGGAGGGTTTTTGATGTTCTATTTTAATTTTCGACATGTTAAGCAACGAGCAACATATTCCGCTACGTCCTTCTTCATTCACGGGCCACCAAATCATTTCTTTCAAATCCTTATACATTTTAGTAATTCCAGGATGTATACTTAATTTACTTTTATGTCCTTCTTCTAAAATTAAGTCCTTAATTTCTTTATTATCCGGCACACATACTCTATGTTTAAATCTTAATATATCATCCATTCCTAGATTAAAATCTCCAGCTTTATCGAGTCCCTATTAATTTTTTCTTTTCTAATATAAACTCATCATCTCCTTGTTTGTCTCTTATTTTATATAAGAACTCATTATTAATAGAAATCATTCCTAATTGTATTCTATCATTTTCGCTAATAGTGTATAAATTTAAATCTCTAAATTGTTCTATCAATTCCATCTCTTTAATCATCATAGTTGAAACATGAACAGTTTTCCTACTTAAGGCATCGACTACTACATTCGCTTTTCCTGGATGATAAAATAACTGGAAATCATAATCTTTTATAAATTCCATCCATCTTCTTTGTCTCATATTCAACTCTTTTTGATCAAATAAATATTTCAAACTCTTATGATCACTATATACATCAAATTTAGATCCATATAAATAATGTCTCCAAATTTTTAAAGCAAACACTATGGTCGCTAATTCCAAGTCATGGGCGGGATAATTCATTTCGTGTGGTCTTAATTGTCTAGAGGCATATGCCACCACTCTCTTATTTTGCATTAACACACAACCTAGTCCCCGATATGATGCATCACAATATACTTCATATGGCTCTATAGGATCCGGCAATATCAATATTGGGGAAGTTGTCAATTTGTGTTTTAACTCTTGGAAACTACTTTCACACCTCTCACTCCAAATGAAAGGTTGATTTTTCCTTGTTAGTTGTGTCAAAGGTCCAGCTATTTTTGAAAATCCTTCTATGAATCTTCGATAATATCCTACCAAGCCTAAAAAGCTTCTAATCTCGAGTCACATTTTTAGGTTGTTCCCATTGTAATACAGACTTCCACTTTTGAAGGATCAACACTTATGCCTTCTTTAGAAATTACATGACCTAGAAATTTTACTTCTTCCAACCAAAATTCACACTTGGACAATTTTGCATACAATTGTTTATCTTTTAAAATTTTTAATACCGTTCTAAGATGATTTTTATGTTCTTCTTTGTCTTTTGAGTATATCAAGTATATCATCAATAAATACTACTACAAATTTATCTAAGTAAGATCTGAACACTCTATTCATGTAATCCATAAAAATTGCAGGAGCATTAGTTACCCCGAAAGGCATAACTTGATATTCAAAATGTCCATACCTAGTTCGAATGCAGTTTTCGGGATATCTTCTTTTCTAACCCTTATTTGATGGTACCACGATCTCAAATCTATTTTAGAAAATATAGTAGCACCCCTAAGTTGGTCCATTAAGTCATCTATCCAGAGGTAAGGGATATTTATTCTTTACTCGTAACTTTATTTAATTGTCTATAATCTACACATAGTCTTGAACTCCCATCTTTCTTTTTAACTAATAAAGCAGGAGCTCCCCATGGTGATACACTAGGTCGAATAAACTGTTTTTCCAACAACTCTTCTAATTGTTTCTTAAGTTCAGCAAGTTCTAAGGGTGACATCCTATAAGGTTGCATTGAAATAGGTCTAGCTCCGGGAATTAATTCAATACTAAATTCTATTTCTCTTTCGGGAGGTAGGCCAGGAACGTCATCTGGAAATACTTCTAGATACTCATTTACTACTGCTATAGAGTCTAAGGAAACCTTATTTTCCTTGCCTTCTATAGAGGATACCATGTATTTTTGAATTTCATGTTTAAATGAAATCTCTTTTGGTTTGGCAGGTTTAAATCTAGAAACATCAAGGTCGGGAAGAATTAAGGTCTTAGAGGCACGATCTATTAGTATATGGTTATGAGATAGCCAATCCATTCCTAGAATAACATCTAAGTTATGTAAGGGCAAACAAATAAGGTTTACAATAAAGTCTTTATTTTGAATGGTCGGTACACGGTTGAGACATATTCTAGAAGTAAGGGTTGGTTCGGCGGTAGAGCACGGACACAAGCAAATCATAAGGCAAAGGTGTCACAACTAAGTTCGAGATCCTTGACACATTTATTAGAAATAAATGAATGAGTGGCACCTGAATCAAATAGTACGATTAAGGACTTACCTCCCATTTTACCTTCACCCTGTATAAGATCTTCGATTTAGAGGCTTCGCACCACTCAAGGTGAAGACTCTTCCACTAGTTACTGAGTTTCGGAATCCTATCCTTTGTTCTCTAGCTACCGATGTTTTGTTTTGAGGACAATCTCGAGCCAAATGTCCTGGTTTGCCACACACAAAGCACACTTGGCCTGGTAAGGAACAATCTTTGGTTAAATGTCCTTTCCCACATTTCCGAGCATTTCGAGTTGATTCGTTGAAAGGGTCTATTACTTGCTTTACTAGATTCAGCCCCTCTATATCCTTTGAACTGCTGAGGTACGGGTTTGCTATAGGGCTTTTGATATTGATTGGTTTTGCTCTTCCGTATTGGCCCTCCTCTAAACATACCACTTTTATTTCCAATGTCCTTGTTTCTATGAGTCCTGTCCATATCTTCTATCACTTTACATCTATCCATCAACTCCGGAAATGATTTAATGCCCAATGGAGTAACCGCCCTTCGAATCTCATATCGGAGCCCTTCTTCAAATTTCTTGCATTTCCATTCTTCATCCGAAGTGAGTTGTAAATATCTCGGAATATTTTGCCAAGGATTCAAATCAGCGAGTATATTCTGAAATTGTCATACTTCCTTGATAAAGTTTATTGAATTCCACCTCCTTTGCGTTCCTTGCACTTGGTGGGAAAATATTTCTCTAAAAACATGGTTTTAAATAATTCCCAAGTAACTTTTTCTCCTTTATTTTCCAACATTTTCAAACTTGCCTTCCACCATATCTTCGCATCACCTTGTAGTTGGAAACTAGCATGAGATACTTTCAGTTCATCCGGACATTCCATAGCTACAAAAATATCATCTAAGGTCTGAATCCACTCTTCGACCTTCTTAGGATCATATTCTCCTTTAAAATATGGCGGATCATTTTTCTTGAAGTCGGCTAAAGTTGTTTTATCTACGGTGGCATGATCTTGGGGCAAAGTCTGGCTGAGTCAATGCGGCAACCATTTCCCTTATGGCTTGTGCCACATCGACCATAGGATCACGTCGAGGTGGCATTTCGACCTACGAGTTTATTTCACTAAGTTAACGTCCGGTGATAGAAATTATTCCTATCTTATATTTAAAATTTTTCTATACAAACAACATTTTCCTACTCAACTTGTACTCACAAGCCCTAAAGATGCATAACCGGAGCTCGATACCACTAATGTAACCCCCTTACAGATTACATTTATTAATTCTAATTTATTATCTAAGTTAGTAATATTTTCAATATTCATAGAAGGTTAATAGAAAATATACTAAGTGAACAATTAATTTAGGTAAGATTTTATATTAAATCAAGCAACAAGTTCTAGTACAAAGTTTTCAAAATATTACAAGTCATGAAGTTATACTTATATGTTATACAATTCCCGACCTAAGCTCCGGATTTTTGCATCGACATCTATCTCTTGGACTATATATTCCTGCATCATACGTCACCAACATCCGGGATTGAAATATTTATGGGGTTAGACATTTAATTTTATCCACAACAAATAAAGCAAACATTCATACGATAAAATCAACCAATGAAAAATTCCTTCTAATAAATATACAACCGTATATAATTTAATTTAAAAATTAATTATGAGAAACAAATAAATAAATCATGGAATCATAATAGAGAATATCGTACAAATCATGAATAATTTACAATTTTATCATGCAATATGTTTATGATATGCACATGTGACTCCAAACGTAAAACTTTAAAATCATGCTTTTGACTCAAAATAAAAAAATTATTTTTGACTCGGTGCTCCATGGAGACTCATTTGAGTGTCTAGTGGAACCGGAGCTTAACATCACCCTGTCCGGTGATTCGGCAATGTCCCACTAAACGCGAACAAGTAGACGATAGTCGAGTGTCGGTGCACCGGCGAGCTACCACGACACGGAATCAAATAAAGACCGGTCACTTATGGAATTGCCCATGCCCAAACACTCCCTAGACCAGAGGTCCATCCCCATAGACCGGAGGTCCTGTCTTACCTATTCTACTCCCCCATTTACTATCGGAGATTCCGGTAGCTCAATTTTTAATAATTCATTCTCTGTCTCATTTGGCCAGCCATTTTCATAGTCATATTTCACTACCGGATGCTCTTGATAGTAAATTGACTCACGGAAAATGTAAAAATTCTGTTTTACACATCATTATTCCTACCAACCGTCCTTGGTAGCAACTTAAGAGAAATTTCCAAATACTTTTACGTAAAAACTTTTTGTGACTTCCAGAAAACATTTCATGCACTATGTTTATGTCTCGTATGAAACAAAACAATCTATCATCAATTAAATACTTAAAAACATCTCCTTCATATATTCAAAATTTTAATTACAATTCATAGTTGTTTTAAGCAAGACAATTTTTATTAATAATTTATTTCATAGGGTTCGGTGTTTTGTCCATATCTTGAGTTCTAGACCTCATTTTAAGATGATTCCAATTGTGTTGGAAAGATAACATAATAATCTATAACTTTGATGAAGGCACTATCCTCAAATTCTAACGTTTATTGAGTCATTTTCCTAGTAAACAAAGAGGGGGTAATATATTGTTTGACTTTATTTCGATTATACCCTTAACCTTTTTCAAAATTCCATTTATGTCCCTAATATGTGAAATGACTATTTTACCCTTGATCTTTTGCAAAAATTCCCACCTAGTCCTTTCTTCTTCCTTCGCTCGCTCAAGCGAGTATACCGGTCGCTTGAGCGAGATGGAACCCGAGAGTCTCCTTTTGTTTGAAGGCTTCGTCGCTCAAGCGAGTACATCGGTCGCTTGAGCGAGTAATGACCCGAGAGTCCCCTTTGTTTGAAGCTTTCGTCGCTCAAGCGAGTACACTTGTCGCTTGAGCGAGACATGACCGTTAGTCGCTCAAGCGATGTAATTATCGCTTGAGCGATAAAGAACCCAAGAATCCCAAAATTTCCAGGTATCCTCGCTCAAGCGACATATTTTTCGCTTGAGCGAGTTTTGCAGATTTTCATCGAAATCCAAGTTTCAAATTTCTCAGTTTCAATCACTCAAATTTGTTCCAAATCAAAATTAAACCATAAATATGTTCAATTTAAGTTAAAAACAACAATTTTATTATATAATTCATCCTTAATTGAAAGAATTTCAACAATATTTCAATCTTTGCAATTGATGAATAGTAATCTCCAATTACAGACTTTCGTATGAATAAAACTAAATGTCTAACCCATACCTGATTCCTCAATATCTTATTACTCTCCTAATTTTGTATGTTCCTCCTTTCCTCCTTTCTCTCGAATTCTTCTTCCAAGAATTCTGGTGTCTCTCGGTTTATTCTTCAAGTTGGTCGTGAATTGTGTTGGTGTATGTTTCCAGTTTCCTCCTATTTATAAACTTACTCATCGACTTAATTCTTTCTAGGATTTTCTTCGTTGTCTTTATTCTTCACCGCCTTAATTTAATTCTGATTCTTCACCGACTTAATTCAAATGTATTTAGGCCACTACCGACCTTACGTTTCTCTCTTCTTCTTTTTTTCTAAATATTTATTTACTCATTTATTTAATTTTTATTATTAAGAATTATTATTAAATTATTATTTGACACAATATTAACCTTGGATTTTATTTTATAATTTTCTTAAGACAAAATTACTATAAAAATCATGTTTTATTTTTATAATAACTCTACATAATATTCGGTACATATTTATAACTTACAAAATTTATTTATATAATTGATTACAAAATTTAGGATATTACAGATCAACAATACTTTATATCATTCATAGACAATTACTCACGATATGCATACTTATTCCTTATACATGAAAAGTCACAATCTCTAGACGTGTTCAAAACATTTAAAGTCGAAGTTGAAAATCAACTCAATAAACGAATTAAGTCCGTCGGATCTGATCGTGGTGGTGAGTACTATGGCAGATTTGACGGTCGGGTGAACGGCGTCCGGGACCTTTTGTCGAGTACCTAGAGGAGTGTGGAATTGTCCCACGAGTATACCATACCGGGATCACCTAGCATGAATGGTGTAGCTGAAAGACGAAATCAGACTCTTAAAGATATGGTCAGGAGTATGATTTGTCATTCCACCTTACCAGAGTCACTCTGGGGAGAGACACTAAAGACGGCAGCTTATATTCTAAACAGAGTACCAACTAAAGCAGCGACCAAAACACCTTATGAGCTTTGGACTGGGCGACAACCTAGTTTGAAGCATTTCCATGTATGGGATTGTCCAGCTGAGGCAAGGCCTTATAAGCCAAATGAAAAGAAATTGGATTCCCGAACAGTAAGTAGTTATTTTATTGGTTATGCTGAAAGATCCAGGGGATATAAATTTTATGATCCCACATTAAAGACAATTTTTGAGACGGGAACTGCTACGTTCTTTGAGGATATTGAGTTTGGGGGGAAGAATAAAATCAGGAACTTTGTCTTGGAGGAAGAATCGGTAACAATTCCAGAACCGATTCAAACAGTTACTTTTGATAAAGTAAGTTCGGAACCTCCACAAGGCATTGTTAATGAACCCCTTACTCAAGATGATTTGGTTGTTCATGAAGAACAAACTCAAGATCCTCAAGAATCTGTGCATCATGAGCCAATAACTTTGCGGAGATCCACTAGAGAAAGAAGAAATGCTATTTTGGATGATTACATGGTATTTCTTCAGGAACATGAGGAAAACAATGGTATGATGGAAGATGACCCAGTTAACTTCCGTCAAGCCATGCAAGGTTCTAACTCTGAAAAGTGGATTGAAGCAATGAAGGAGGAGTATAAGTCCATGCAAGACAACAAGGTTTGGGAACTTGTCCCATTACCAGAAGGTATGAGACCCATTGGTTGCAAGTGGATATTTAAGACCAAACGGGATTCTAAAGATAATGTGGAAAGGTATAAGGCTCGTCTAGTAGCTAAGGGCTATACCCAAAAGGAAGGGATTGACTTTAAAGAGACTTTCTCTCCAGTTTCATCGAAAGACTCTTTTAGGACAATTATGGCTCTTGTAGCACATTATGATTTGGAGCTTCATCAAATGGATATCAAGACGGCGTTTCTTAATGGCAACATTGATGAGACGATTTATATGGTGCAACCAGAAAATTTTGTGCAGGGAGATTCAAAGAGTATGGGTTGCAAACTGACAAAATTCATTTATGGACTAAAACAAGCATCTCGTCAATGGTACTATAAATTTCATCAAGTAATTCTCTCATTTGGCTTCGAGATGAATATTGTTGATGATTGTGTATATCACAAGTTTAAGGGGAGTAAGTATATTTTCCTGATCTTGTATGTTGATGACATTCTACTTGCCACTAATGATATAGGCATATTGCACGAAACCAAGAAATTTTTATCAAAGAATTTCGAAATGAAAGATCTTGGTGATGCGTCTTTTGTATTAGGAATTCAGATACACCGAGATCGATGTCGGGGTATTTTAGGATTATCACAAAGGAACTATATCGAAAAAATTCTTAAAAGGTTTGGCATGCATGAATGTAAATCCGGGGATATTTCAGTTGCTAAGGGAGACAAGTTTAGTCTCAATCAGTGCCCAAAGGGAAATTTGGAAATTGAGAAAATGCAAAAGATTCCCTATGCATCAGTTGTAGGGAGTTTGATGTATGCCCAAGTATGTACGCGTCCGGACATAGCATACATAGTTGGGGTTCTAGACGGATATTTAAGCAATCCAGGAATGGACCATTGGAAAGCGAAAAAAGGGTCATGAGATATTTAAAGAGAACAAAAGATTACATGCTCACATAAAGGAGGTCGGACCGGTTGGAGATCGCTGGGTTTTCCGATTCGGACTTTGCAGGATGTCAAGATAGTTTGAAATCCACTTCGAGCTACATTTTCATGTTAGCGAGGTGGTGCGGTTTCTTGGCGCGATGTCAAGCAAACCCTTACAGCCTTCATCCACTATGGCAGCAGAATTTGTAGCATGCTATGAGGTGTCGAATCATGGAATATGGCTGAGAAATTTTGTCACGTGGCCGCAAATTGTGAAAGGCATTGAAAGACCACTTAAGTTATATTGTGACAACAAATCAGCAGTATTGTATTCCAACAACAACGAAGTTCGACTAAGTCAAAACACATCGACATTAAGTTCCTAGTTGTTAAGGAAAGAGTACGAGTGGACATGATTTCCATAGAACATTTAGGGACAAACTCCATGATAGCGAGATCCTCTAACTAAAGGACTTCCGCCCAAGGTCTTTCATGAGCATGTTGCTCACATGGGTGTTTAATAGTTTGAGGAGTTTGTGGTTTAGTGGGAGTTAGTCATTTTCATATATTTTATGTTCTATGTTTAATTTTATATATGTATACATTGATTTTTTGGACATATTTGGTTATCTATAGATATGCGATTTTTTGTTCATTCATTACACTTTGTACATTAAGGTTATTATATCGATCTCGATAAGTTAAAGTTTGGACCAGTTGAAAATAGACGTGTACAGATCACATTCACGTAATTTTTCATGTTACACATTTCATGATGAATCCATGTCATTTGGTTATGTCGGGATGAGTAATCATTGTTGGTTTTAGTTGCGATGATGCAATGAAAAGTCTGGTTTGGTTCTATATCCCGATGTGATTAATGGACGAGACTTTTGGAATATGCTAAAGGAATATAATGACAATTTTGAGCTCATAAAGTCTAACACATTTGTAAGGTTGTAAAGACATATATATTTGTGACCAGTGGGAGATTGTTGGCAAATTTTGGGTCATGTATATATATGATACATATTTAAATGTGTTAGGGTCATTATTTATTAAGCCAAATAATAAGTGATTTGAATAAATTAAAGTTTTGGCTAAAGACATATGTCATGAAAATATGATTGTGTAGAGACCAAAGAGTAATTTCTAATTTGATGAGGAGACAAATTGAAAATACTAAAACTTAAGTAATTAACCTAATTTTGGTTATTTAAAGGGTCATGGTCTCCTTCTGAGAGCACACAGACAGAACATAGTTACAGTCCCGTTCCTTTCTTTCTATCCCCATCAAGAAAGAAAATCAAGAGGGAAATACAGGTACTCTTCAGGTGGAAGACCTTACGATCAAATCAAAAGTGTTCTACAAAGAATATCATCATTATGGCCAATTCAAGTACGTTTTCGCATTTAGTTTATAACATGTTTATAAATATATGTTTGATCATTAGAATGTCATATTCAATTCCAGTTTATCCTAACAAAAAAAACCCTCTGACTCAGTCTTTGGACTTTTCATGTGCAGAGGTGACGTCCCTTTTCAGCTTTGTCAACAATGCGTCCAAGATGCTACTCAGCGACTATCAACAGAGTGCTCCTTGGCTAACCAAGCTGTGATTTGGTACGATGAGTGCACCGTTCGTTATTCCAATCGCTCATTCTTCTCTACTTTCGACACCAGGCCTAGACTTGGCATGATGAACACAGCCAATATCCCAAACCAGAAAAGCTTTATGCGTTTATTGTTTCAGACCATGAACCAAACTGCAGATGATGCTGCTCGTCCCCTTGTTGGTAACAAGTTTTCCAGAAGGCAAGCAAAAACTTCTGGATCTCAGAGGCTTTATTGTCTAGCTCAATGCACTCCGGACCTGTCACCCAAAGATTGCAGAACCTGTCTCAGTGCATTGATAGGGGACCTTCCATGGTGCTGTCAAGGGAAGCTAGGAGGGAGAGTTCTTTATCCCAGTTGTAATGCTAGGTATGAATTGTACCCTTTCTATGATCAGCTGAGTTGATGAAATAGCAGTTATTTTAAACAACAAAGTTTCAATCTTTCAAGTTTATCTCTATCTTCTATCTCTAGTATTTCTCAGTTGTCTCTATCTAATATCTATACTATCTTTGTATTTATCCTTCTGCAAAACCACTTTGGCTATGTATGCATCATGTGCAACAACTTGCTAATTAATGCATAAATAATAAATCATATTTGATCCGCTTCCTTACATGGTAGCAGTTTAGCCTAAGGCTTCACTGCATATTTCTCGATCCTACACTATCCATGGCTTCCCCTACTGCCACCTCACCAGTGGAACTCGCCACAGCTTCCACCTACCATCAAGCTTGGTTCCAATATTCCCCAGACCATGTAAAACTATTTGTGTAGCAAGACCAAAAGAAAAGGCACGAGTGGAAGTTCAAGTGTATCTGCAATCTATATGATGACTAATAAGACTGGTAATTTATGATTTGCTACTGAAAATTAATTGCAATTTTACGAATCTCCAAAACTTGGAGGAATGTAGAGAGGGCTTCTACACAACTTATTTTCCTAGTCCTTTATCCTAATGTTGGCATATGGATCCCAACTCCACGGGTGAATTTTATTTTTCCATATATCTTTGTTGTGTAAATGTGTCACTGCCCATTCTAATCTTAGGGACAGAAGAGTTTGCATATATTTCTTTGATATTGTTGAGTTCTAAAACCCGCAGTAGGTTTCTAAAGGTCGAGTGCAAATGGGTTTATTTGGGAACATGAAAATTCCAAAGAAATGGGAATAATATAGCATATATTGATGTTTGTGAGGTGAACATGGAAAGAGGATGTTGAAAGCTAAACTTATATATAAAGAAAATTTAATAGAGCAAGTTACATGAGATTCTTGTCCCCATAATAAGTAGTCCATGTGTAAAATTCTGATATGTATAAGAAAGGGACGTGTATCACCACTACATGGATACCATTTAATACAGGGGAGGGGACCAACATGTCAGAAAAATTAAATAAAGGAAAATAAAGTCACATGAGATTCTTAATTTTTAAGTAAAAAAAAAAGTAAGCATTTTCTCTCTCCCTCTCTCTCAAAAAGTATACCTTTAAAACACCAATCCAGAACAGATATTTTGTAAACATAAGCTATTATTTTTAAGTTATGAAATTGGCATTGTTAATTGAAATTTCATATTGCACCATCTAAATTAACTTCTAATTTTAATGGAGCTCATATGGATGTTTTACACATTTACTTGTCCACCTTAAAAGATGCTTTGAAATGATTTAGCAGAGGCTCTTCCTACACAAACTTAAGTGATATCATAAGAAAAGAGTGTACGAAAGTAGAATATAATTTACCTTTCTTTATCAGCAATAGAAAAGATTTATATATAAAGAAGGTACAAATGATACTGAACCCAAAATAGAAGAACACTAACCACAGGAATGAGTACCAACTGTACACTAGGACATCCATCTATATCTCTCTATATATAATCTAGCAGAACATAACCCAATTGCAGCAGTACATTACAAGAACAATGAAAACACAATATATAGTACCCTCCATCTTCTATCAGACCTGGTGTGAATCCTATAATGCTTGTGTAAAATGGTTTTGTTTGAGTAAAATGTTGTGAGTCCTATAATTTTTTAGTATTATTAAATTCCATTGTAGGACACCCAAGTTTTCGTATGTCCAGGAGACTCTCCTTGGTGTCTTTAGACGGAGGCATGAAATAGGTTGATGAAAACACCAAAATTTTTAGTGGTTATATGTCTCTAGAATAACAATTCAAGATGGTCATTTTATCGAATTACCAACTCCACAAAAACCTGCATTTGTCTTGCACTCGGAAATGGATTCAAAGTCTATTGAGTCGTGAACTTAAAATACTGTGATGTATCTTTTCTTCTTGTCAATGTTGGATTTTCCATTGAAATTATACATGCATGGTTGTGTTCAAGCTGTTAATTTTTCTTGATTTATGACTCAATAATATTAGCCTAAGTTATACCTGATGCATTTGTGGTTGTAATAATACTAAAGTAGTTGGCGTAAAGATTTCATTTATGTTAATTGCTTATCTTTTTAATAATTGGAGAACATGTATATATACGCAATGTAGCGAAATTTACAGGCAATTTTTAGAACAAAATTTTCTACCAGTGTCCCGATTCCATACATGAAATATTTTACAATGTTTTTTTTTTATTATTCATAATATCAACCCATGATTAACTTTTATGTTCATGATTAACTTTTTTTGTTGGTGTTTTTTCTTTTACATAGTTGAAACAAATACTGTTTGGAAACTTATTTTTATTGAATATTTGTCATGCCACAAATATCATAATTTTATCTTCTCATAATCAATTAATAATCATCTAATATATCATCAATATCAAAATATCATAACAAACTCATAATTATCTTTTTTTATTTAATTTTATCCCAATAAACTCTTAAATTAATTATCTTTTTAATTTTACCAAACATTATCTTCTTATTATCTTTTTAATTTTATTTTATCCCACAAAACTCCCCCATAAAATTAAATTTCTCTGCAATAAAAATTAAGATGGATACGACCAATCTCCTAACCTCCTGACTTGTCGTTTTCAAAACTTTTCGAGCTCCCAACTTAGCCGAATTGTCAATTTGTTAAACATCCAGGTTCCCGAACACCAAAGTTCCTTCTACCCTTCATCCCGACCAATCTCTTACAGTTCTGGAATAAGCAGACAATGGCTTTGTGAAAATATCAACAATTTGATTTCAGTTTGTCACATATATACGAGTTCCACATTCCCTTCCTTCACATGTTCTCGGATGAAGTGAAAGTGCACATCAATGTGTTTGCTCCTCTCATGATTGATCGGATTCTTCATCAGTTTAATGGCTAACTTGTTATCAACTTAGATTACGGTTACACCGAGTTATTTCTCCTCACCAAACTTAACAAATTTCTAAGTCACACAACATGGCACACACTCCACGATGTTACTACGTACTCAACTTCATAGGTTGACAATGTTACTATGGGTTACTTTTTTGAAATTCAGGTAAACACTGTCTTACCCATGAAGAGTACATACCTCAATGTACTTCAATCATTCACATCAATCACTATCTGAGCACCCGATGAGCCGATAATTGTTCGACTTTGTGTACAACAATTCGAGATCATCCACATCTCCACACCAGTCACTATTCGAGTACTCAATGAGTCGATAATTGTTCAACTTTTTGTACAATAGTCTGAGTGATAGTGTACCTTAGATATATATCAATATTTACTTCAACGCCAAACATTATTCGGTAGCTAAGTTATTGCCCAAGTTTTATTTCGATCAATAACACAAATCTCATCATCCGTGGTAGCTCGCCACTTCTCATCACACATAGGCCCCTGAAATGTGATGTCCTCATAATCTGTCAAAAGACAAACAATATAAACCTCATCAATTGAATCATATAAGTCTCACAAACTCCACATTCTCGGTCGTGGTTCATCCTCCTCCTCCTCTTCTTCCGAACTGAAAACAACTGGCAGTGCAACAGCTCGCCCTCCTTTGTCTTCCTTTGATTCTCTCTAGTTCCACTCATTTGCTTCATCAAATCAAATATCACGATTTATAATCATCATCTTACTAATATTATCTAATAGCTTATAAACTTTCGATGGTCCATCATAACCAATGAACACATATTTCCTACTCTTGTCTTCAAGCTTAGTTCGTTGTTGAGATAGAACTACTCTATAAACTAAACTTTTGAACACTCTAAGATGAGACACAATTGGCTTTTGACCACTCCATTCCTCTTGTAATGTTATATCATCTAACTTTAAATGTGGCTACCTATTTTGCACATATATATACACTACTACAAAATATGCTTTCAACGTCGCCATTTAACGTCGGTTCAAGCTGAGCCGACGTTAAATACACTTTCAACGTCGGTTGGTTAAAAAACGACGTTGAAAGTTGAATGTTGGTCACATTCTACGTCGGTTCTTACTCAAACGACGTAGAAAGTACTTTCTACGTCGGTTCCCATATGAACCGACGTTGAAAGTCTTTTTTTATTTTATTTTTTACTTTCTATTGATAGCGGTTATCTTATAACCGCTATCTAATATGCACTTTAGATAGCGGTTCCCTTATAACCGCTATCTAAAATACACTTTAGATAGCGGTTATAAGGGAACCGCTATTATATCCTGTCAATTATGATCGATCATTTCAAGTTATGATCGATCGAATCTAATTTCGCTCGAGCGAGGGTAGTGTCGCTCAAGCGAAATACAACCCGAGAATGCTAATTTTGTGCAGGGGCGTTTCGCTCGAGCGAGAAGGGTGTCGCTCAAGCGAGATACATTTTAGATAGCGGTTAACCTGGAACCGCTATTATATTGTTTCAATTATGATCGATCGAATGCGATTATGACCGATCGAACTATTTTAATCGATTAAATCTCATTTCAATCGATTAAAACAATTTCTGCACAACGTTTTAATCGATTAAAACTTATTTTTATCAGCTTAAAATTACTTGAAAAGTGTCACGCGAAAGTTTTACAAGTATTTCAATCGATTGAATCGCGAAACAATCGATTAAATCAACTTAGAAGATTTTTTGTAAAGTGTTTTAATTGATATAAACGTTGTCGTATCGCTTAAAACAAAGCGTTGGGTTTCACAAAGCATGACAATTGGGTTTGGCTTGACATTGGGGTTCGATGTCGCCAGAGTTGGGGTTCGGCCTCGAGTTCGTCGAGGTTGAGGTCGGGTTGAGATTCGAAGTTACTATTTGACATTTTTCTAGTAGTGATAATTACACGGATATATATTTATTTGTATATAAATATAATTTATTTGTAAGTTATTATAAAAAATTCAAGTAGTTTAGTGGTTGGAATATCGACCTCCAACTCTAAAGTACTTGGGTTCGAATCCCGCCAATGACAATTCTCTTAAAAATTAAATAACTTCTAAAAAATATAATATAAAGAGATGGAGGACCTAATAAAAATATAATATGAAGAGAGGGAGACTTCTAGATAAATAAAAGGGGGTAAAGGGGTTGTAAATAAATAAAAATTATTAATTTAAAAAATCATACTTTCAACGCTCGGCTCTAATAAACCGACGTTGAAAGTAGACTTATAATCGTATATTAGATAGCGGTTCCCTTATAACCGCTATCTAAAGTCTATATTAGATAGCGGTTCTCTTATAACCGCTATCTAAAGTCTATATTAGATAGCGGTTCCCTTACAACCGCTATCTAAAGTCTATATTAGATAGCGGTTCCCTTATAACCGCTATCTAAAGTAAAAACTTTAACGTCGGTTTATTATAACCGACGTTGAAAGTTACGACTTTCAACGTCGCCTGATACAACGTCGGTTATTAAACCGACGTTGAAAGCCTTCCAGAACCGACGTTGAAAGCCTTCCAGAACCGACGTTGAATGCTATATAGCATATTGCACTACTTCTGTCCAAAACTCCTTTGGCATATTTTTGTTTTCAACATAACTCGGACCATGTTAAGAACAATTTTGTTCTTTCTCTCAATCACACCATTTTGTTGTGGTAAGTACGAGGTTGTTAGATATCTCCTTATTCCTTCATCTTCACAGTATTTTATGAGAGCTGCCGACATAAATTTTCCTCCTCTATCAAATCGAACTGACTTGATATGCCACTCAGTCACAGTTTTAACCATCACCTTTAACTTCTTGAATACTTTGAACACTTTTGATTTCTCTTTTAGTAGGTACACTCACGTCTTTCTAGAGAAATTATCAACAAACTTCATGACATATTTCTTATCGCTAAATGATTAAGCTTGTGTTGTTCATTCGTTCAGTATTCAACACTCTCAGAAAGGGGGTTCTTGCCAATTTTTTGAGAACACGATCTTCGCATAATCTTCTTTCATTCTCTAAGTTCGGCAGTCCGAGCACCATACTTTTATTTAACAATTTGACTACCCCTCCAAAACTCAAGTGACCAAACCGATGATGTCAAATCATCACTGTGTCCTCCATGTTAAGTTTCATATATTTCTCATGAATACTCTTCAACTACAACTTGTATATTTTGTTCTTCTCCATCTCATCCCGTGCAATCAGCCTTTTGTGTTTGTCCTTCAACTATAGTACTCGGTCTTTCAAGAAAATCGAATATTTTTTCTCTATCAGTTGTCACATACTCAAAATATTGTTTTTGAGATCAAAGATAAAATACATATCTTGGATCGTCCTAACTAGTTCATCATTTTACAAACTCCTAGGTCTTTTACCGAAACTCTCGAAGTGTCTTCAAACGACAGAAAGAGGCTTATCGTAAGACATATGATTACTCGCCTTTGTATCTAGGAACCAAACCAAGTTGTCCGAGTTGTAATCTACTCTCAAGTGTATTTTTCGTGTTATGATCGTCATATGCTTCTTTGTGTATCACCAAATTGTGATCAGCCATCATGAGTGTTGATTCTTTTGTTCCTTTTGTGAAATAGGTCTCACCCCTCACCTTTTGACATTTTTTAGTAAAATATCTTTTCACAGTTGAAACATTTGTCCAAGTAGTAATCATTTGCATAGTGATCATACTTGTCACACTTGAAGTACTCGATGTTTGAGTGGTCCGTTAACTGGCTTCCTCTTTGACCACGTCCTCTACCTCATCATTTTTGTTCCGCTGACTCGGCCACCTCGGTTAGATCATCCACTTCGCCCTCAACCATTGCATCCTCATCCTCTATCTTTATTATTCTCATAATAAAGAATTTTCTCCTCTTTTGTCTGGTTCTAGAGCAATTTCACAATCGTCTCCTCTTTCCTTCTCTTCTTTCTGTGTTCATAGGTTTTAAGAGAGTCAGCCAACTCTTTTATTGTAAGATCGGACAAGTCTTTTATTTGTTCTATCGCACACATTATTGCTTTCAAATTCACCTGTTAATAACCTCAAGATCTTTTCAACGATTTGTTCTATGAAAAACGCATCTTCATTATCATACTTTACATCTCACTATGTAGTGTTTGTTGTCGAATTCGTATGACTCAGTTATCATTTTTGTACTCTTTCTCCAACTCATCTCATACTTCGATGTAGCTTCTGCAATCTCGTCAAACGTTACTCCTTCAATGTCTTGAAAGCGGAGGATGTTCATCCTTACGTGGTTTCTAAATCTCCAAAGTCTTCCTATACTACTTCCCAGCAATCTTGAACTTTGAAAAAAACCTTCATTTTAACACTCCATCTATCATAACCAGTATCCTTTGTCGGACGGGACACAATTACAACATTCGTCCGACCAACCATTCTCACTCTTCAACTTTTTATGATGCTCAAAAACTCAAACTCTTAAGAAAATCCTAATTCTTCCAAAATAACTTAGGCTTTTTATATCAATTTAATAATAAAGAATTTTTAAAAACTGATTTTTATTATTTCTTCTTGTACCTTGACAAAGAATACAATTGTCTATTTATATTGTGTCACAAACTCCTAATAATCTTATATTAAGAAATAAAAACCTCCAATTTATTTTTTTATTATCTTTTATCTAACACACTCAAGTTATAAAACCTCCCAAATTATTTTTTTATTATCTTTTATCTAACATGCTGAACTTATCGTCCTTTTATTCGCAATAAACTCATCCATGCGAGAAGCTTTCCAATCATCAAAATTGAAATAAACCAATAGCAACCACCAAATTAGCAGTATTTGACCTAAGAAGCATTCTTCCTATATACAGTACCTGATTATTCGAGAAATAAGCATCCTAGACAAGTGTTATGCCAAACATATACAGTCTTCCCTGTAACCTAATTAACCCAGAAAGCTTGAATCATCCATCATGAAAACACCAGTTGTAATCCCTTTAGTCAAGACACAGGCAAAGTATTTTTCTTCACATGCAAAGGTTAAGAAGCCTGCAATTCAACAATGCATGATTTAGCCTATATGACAACACAAAACATATATCAATTATTTGGACTTAAGTCATGATGATAGTACCCTAACAAGAACATCTAAAGCACCACACTTTGTTATCATAATAAGATTGTGAAAAACTCTTGCTAGCTTTTCTTTACCACAGAGCTCACATTTATAGCACGTACAACAGTATTTGAATCTCAAAAACATCTTATCTACTGGAATATAGTATTGCCCTCGATCGCATATCTACTTGTTTTGCTTGGATTTATTAATATTAGGATCATAAATACATTTTGAATAAGTAAAGGACCAATGAATAAAATGAAAGAAAGAAAAAGAAAAACTTGTGACTCGATGTTTACCGAGACAGTAGCAAGTAATTAAAGGAGAAAATATTAACTTACTATCGAGGAAGAAATTGACTTGTAGATAACTCATTGTTAGAGAATGGTGTAGAAGCATTGATAGATTGATTGAAACTTGATTCCATCACAAGGGTATTTTCATCCCTTCTACCGTGCAAGAAAAATGCAGGTTCTTCTGGTGTTGGCAATTCAATAAAATGACTACTGAGATATGAAACAACGGTCATCATTGTTGGTCTAGCTTCTGGGTCTTGTTGAACACATAATAAGCCAATTTGAATGCACTTCATGATCTCTATTTCAGAATAATTTTCTGTAATATATGGATCCAATATGTTCAGTGGTGTTCGATCTTTCCATTGCCTCCAAACCTATATATGTTTGTGTCTGAATCAATATCCATATGTATATATATATATATATATATATATATATATATATATATATATATATATATATATATATATATATATGTGTGTGTGTGTGTGTGTGTGTGTGTGTGTGTAAAATAGGTGCATGGCATATAAATATATCATGGAAAAATTAGAATGTTGTACTCACATAATTTAGGAGGCCACCAGTACGACGGTGTGATTCACAAGAGATGGAATTTTTTTTTCCGCTTATAATCTCTAAAATCATAACACCAAAACTGAAAATGTCTGATTTTTCAGAAAATTGTCCAAACATTGCATATTCTGGAGATAAATAACCACTATATACAACAAAAATTAAAACAAAAATCAAATTATATAAAACAAAACCATTTAAAAAAAGAATAGAGGAAAGAATAATAATGGACAGTAGAAGCTTACTATGTTCCAACTATCATACTTGTACTTCCTTTATCTTGATTTATTTCAACAATTCTTGCAAGACCAAAATCTGAAATTTTTGGAATCATATATTCATCTAATAAAACATTGTTAGGTTTGAGATCACGATGAATAACTTTTAATCGAGAGTGTTCATGTAAATAAAGAACTCCTCGAGCAATTCCTCCTATAATATTATAACGTTGAGACCAGTTTAATAGCTTTCGCCGCTGGGAATCTACAAAATTGTTTGAGAATGTAAGAATGAAGTAAGTTTTACAAAAAAAATAATGAAATCAATTAAGATCATAGAACATCATGCACAATGCATAGATCTATACATTGATTACAAGGAGTTGAAGTTCTAGAGTTTCTAACCATATAGAAAGTGATCAAGACTCTTGTTTGCCACATATTCATAAATGAGTATTTTTTCTTGGTCATCAAGACAAAAACCAATTAGTGTGACCAAATTTCTGTGTTGAAGTTTGGCTATTAATAAAACTTCGTTCTTGAATTCATTTGCTCCTTGTTTTGAACTTTTTGATAATCTCTTTACAGCTATTTGTGATCCATCTGGAAGAATACCCTGAAAATATATACACTATTATTCATTTGAAAATACAAAAAAAAAAAAAAAAAAAAAATTGTTAAAATCTTCACCTTATAAACCACTCCAAATCCACCTTTGCCTATTCTATTCTGGTCTGAAAAGTTATCAGTTGCTACTTTAATGGTAGCCAAATCAAACTGTAACGACTCTGAAGGTGAAATTTCGCGACCAACTAGATGAAACATGATTGAAATTAAAGTTTAAAATTCCTCAGAATGAAAATGATTGAAAGGTTAACAATAAATGTTAAAAATATTGAAGCTGACAAGGCATGCAGATTGTTTTATAATACGTACAGTTTTCTTCCATAATTGCTGCATGCTTCATTCTTGCTTTTTTACGCAGAAAACAGTAAGCTGCAAAGAATAACGCCATTGAAATACTAGCCAACACAACACTCAAGATAATTATTCGCAACAGGTCTTTTCTTGTTCTTCTTTCTGCACAAAACAATCAACACATCTTACTCTCATGGAATTGGTGAAATGGGGTATAAAAATACCTTCAATCTTAAACTTTAAGTTACTCAGTCATGATTTTTTTCATTTATAAGTTATTCAACCTATTCATTTTTGTTTATGCTCAAATTTTAACTCATGTCAGAGATTTTATTTCAGACTTGGATTCTTAACGTGAACAAGTTAAGAAAGGTCATCATAGTTGATAAAAGTGAAATTACTTACTTTCTCCATATATTGGCCTTAACTCTTTGTGGTCTATTTTTCTTTTTGAGAATTAAATGTAGAAAATTGAATAAATTTATTGTATTTTCCTGTCAAATATAAATGGGAATAGTCGAACAACGTACACCTTTACCTATTTTATAATAAAATTTTAGTTTGTTTGTACCAACAATTTTTAACCATTTTTTTGTAAAACAAGTTCTGGGTAGAAATCTATGAAATTAAACTGAGTAAATATGTTTATATTTACAGAACCATGTAACACTACTTCGTTGTTTATACCCTTGTTATGATAGTAGAAAAAGATGGAAAAGAAAAGTTGATAAATGCGACATGTATAACGAAAAAATTAACATTGTTCATAGGGAATCTCATAAAATTTAAATATATTCAGTTTGAATTACTTTCATTTTAAATTATTTATTAAATTTTAATTTTTTGTTTAGTTAAAATACTTAATTATTATCAAATATATAATTTATTATAAATATTATATTGATAAAAAAAAAAACATCTATGATCGAGACGAATTCGGGAAGAGATGAATATGGAGAAGACAACATGAAGAAAAAAATATATGAAATTTGAAGAGAAGTGTAAGGGATTAAAATAAATAAATAAATAATAGAGAGAAAAAAACAAAACTGAAGCATCAAATGGAGAATACAAATAAATAATTGATTAAAAAAATCCTAAAACATTTCTTAGCTGCACTTTTTAAACACCTTTTTTTATTGTTAATTAGAATATATTAAAAACAATATTTTTTTATGATTCGTATTTTTTATTAAAAAATTATAATTTTATAATTTTTAATAGGATTTAACAATTTTAGAATATGTATTAGAAAAAGTGTGATAACACTTATCTTAATAAATTTGGAAAGTACCTGATGATGAGGTCCCAGTTTCGTTGATGGCTTTGAAAAATTGGAACAATTCAAACCTGATATTGCAGCTAGGATAGAAAACTCTGCCTCCAGTGCTTCCCAAACGAGACCATGGAATTGATGTTCCAATCAAAATCCCTAGACAACCCTTGCAGTCTTCAATGGACAAATCCTGTGTACATTGAGCAAGAGCATAAAGGGTTTGCAAATCATTCAATTTTGTTGTCTTTGTTCCATATCTCTCACCACTGTCCCCTGTCTGGATTGCCACTTGATCCAACGTCTTTGCCAACTTCACCGTAAAGAAACTTTGCTCCTTACCCTCGTTGGTGGTGTTCAACTCAGAAAACATAGGACCTATTTCCACTTTATTGGAGAAATTCATATAGGAATACCGAAGCATGCACTGGCTGTACCAAATTATAGCTTCATGGGACGAGTGACACTTTGATGATATTTCATGTGATGCGCTTTTGACACACTCACCACATAGGCCTGAGGGAAGATCCTCTCGGTCTCGGCACAAGAAAACACCAAACACTGTGTTAGCCACTTCAGTCTTGTAAAACATATTGCCACTGGTGGCATTAGAAGCCAGGTTAGAGAAGAGAGTATGGAGGTGTGTTTGGAAGGTGTTGTTTGCAGTGAAAGAGGTTTGGTTTGTGCAATTATGGGAAAGATAAATAGGATTTTCTGAAAGGATTGAATCTGCATGGGAAGTTTTTGTTTCGGGAACAAGTTTTGGTATAGGTGTTGCTGAAGGAATAGTGTAGAAAGGGTACATTTCATACCTGACATTACAGCTAGGATATAGAACTCTCCCTCCTATCCTTCCTTCACAACACCCTGGAATTTTTTCTATGGCATCTTTAAGACATGTTCTGCAATCAAGGGGTGACAGATTCGGCGTGCACTGAGATAAACAATAAAGGGTTTGGTTCTGATATCCAGACACGTTTGTTGCTTCCCTTGTTGCAAACTTCCTGTTACCAATAGTTGATTGTGCTGCTTCATGTGCAGTTTGGTTCAGTGTCAAGAACACTAAATTCATGAAGCTTTCTTGGTTTGAGACGTTACCACAGTTCTTCATGGTATTACTAGGCGTTGTGGTGACAGTGGAGAAAATAAGAGAAGTGGAATACCAAACCATGCACTCTTCGTACCAAGTCACACCTTGTTTGGACAAGGAGCAGTCTGAGGATAGTAGTTGGGTTGCATTTAAGACACATTGATGGCAGAACAGAGAGGACACATCACCCCTACACATGAACAGTCCATAGATCGAGTCTGAAGGGTTTTCACCGGTGATTTTGGTACTGTAATAGGCGGTGTTGCCACTGAAATTTGATGATAGGGAAGAAAGGAGGATTTTGAGATTAGATTGGAATGAGGTGTTGGGATTGGTTGTGTCGCTGGAGCAATCTTTGTAGAGAAAGAAAGGGTCGTTTTGTGAATCAATTGCTGCAAAAAGGCTGAGAAAAGTAAATAGAAGGAGAGTCTTCTTGGAAGCCATGGATGTGTCAGTTTTGGAGCACTACCATGGATAGATGGATATCATTGTGCTGCAGTTTATGGTTTGCAGTAACAATAAATTAAAATCCTTCGGTTCTATCTAGTAGATGAAGAAGGGTCAAGATTAAGGCAAAGTCAACTTCGTGAATTGCTCGGAAAATGGGACAGAGCGTCTAATTCGTGCTTTACAACCATCACCATGAATGGATAGGACTTTGGCCTCTTGCTTTTTGTTTTGGATCAACCATTACTATGGAAACCACAAGGATGAGTTGCTGATGGAGACATTGCACTCAAAGAATATGACATGCACTCATCCACTGTGTAACACAAATTTTGAGGAAGTACATATAAAACTTTATTATGTCATTCTGCTAAAAATATTATGTAGAAATTAGACTCTCAAATATATTAAAATATTTTATTTAAGTTTAAGTATACAGTTTTTCACTCAACTATCATCATTTTATGAATTTTATTATTCAAGTTTTTGTTTACATTTTTTACCATCAAGTTTTTAATATCCACCCATGTCACTAATACACAAATGTGTGAATGTGTCTTCACGTGCCACGAAAAAAATATCAAAGAATTGAAAGGTCGTCATTTTATTATATTTTTCCATGGCACAACACATTCTTAGACATTTAAAGAATTGATAGATTTTGTATGATGGATAATAAAATTAGTGAAATGATGATAATTGCGTGGTAAAAGGTAAAATTAAGTTATTTATATAATTTTTTGTTTATTACTTTGACAAAGTTATATTATATTTCAAAATATCAGATTTTTTACTTGCTTAAATACTTAATAAAAATAGTTCATTTAATATTGTTTAATATTTAAAGAAAATTAGGTTTGGACACCCTTATGTTATATGGCAAGTCAATAAATATCTTAATTAAAGTGCGTAAAATGGTGATCATGGAAATATGATTTAATTGTGATGGCAATGTAAGTGGTGAAGCTGTGGAGCAATAGCTACTTCCAAGCCAAGAGTCAGAAAGAGAAGTGCAAGAGAATGTTACATGAATAGAATGAGTCTAGAAGAAGAAAAATAAATAAATAAATATATATACATATAATTTTTGAGAGAGACAGAGTGAGAAAAACAAATTATTGATGATCAAAAGTCTCCTTAAAATAGAAAGGAAAGATTAAGAGTTTTTGTAGAAATTGTCTTGGAAAATTTTGATTATGAAAATGAAGGTTGAATGTTCTAAATTTTAAGCAATATAAAGTATCAGAAAATTACTAAATATGGAATTTCTTATGTTAATTAAGATTATTTTAAGAATGAAAAAAATTATAGCACAATTAAGGACATATCTGTTCTTATAACAAAAAAGTACTTTTTGTATTTTTATTTTTATTTTTATAAGAATACAGAAGTTAATTGCAACTATGTACAAGTTTGCATTAAATTGAATCTCCCTATAAAGTACATTGAACAAAATCTTCCATTGAAGTTTGAATCAGGTAAAGGGGTAGTTATGCAGTCTTAAAGAAAACCTTCAACCCCACGTCCTGCTCTTACATCTCTATATATAGCAAGTGCTTCTTCCATTATTGTAGCTTGGGCCAACAATTGTGCTCTTTTTTTTCCAGAAGGATGAGTAGAGAGATAATCCCTAAGGGTAGAATTACCTGTAATTTTTCCCAACTTCTCATACACTCTAGGTGCCACCCGGGGATCATAGCCAGCTGATGCAATTAACAGCAGTCCAATGTAATCAGCTTCTATTTCCATCCTGTGAATAAATTGGGTTGTTTTAGAAAGTTGGTAACCCAGAGAAGAATGCCTCCATAATTAACATTGTATCAAAAGAGGTTTTTATAATTATAATGATCTTCAATTTCAATGCAAATCTACCAAGAACAAACACAAGCAGCTTGAGCACAACCAGGCATGTATAATCTCAACCGAAAAGCCAACCTTGAAAAGCAGAAAGGAAAGCACAACTAGTAGAAAAAGATAATTGAAAAGAAGATAAGAGGATAAATATACCATGCTTAAAAGTATTAACTGATCAGACTCTCGTATCATGTGCATCATGTTCATCAAACATCATGCAAATTCAAAAACAGTTCAAAATTCATCAAAATACAATATACTTATCCGGTAATTCATAGAAAATTAATTGATATCAAGCTCATATACTGTTTCACATGTAAGTAGTTAAAATTCAAGAGTCAAATTAAAGGAAAATTGCGATGAGCTACTGGTTCTGTTTGGTCTAGCAACGCAATTTATTTAGAAATCCAACAAAGCAGTCCCATTGCTTTACAAATCAACACATTTCAACAAGTCATGACAAATATTATCTTTCAATCTTTCATTATTTAGATATACAGGAAATCAATTGGTTAGGAAGAGAGATAGTGAACAAAGCATACCGCCTGGAGAAAGGTAAGTGTAAGAAGAGGGATGACATTGTGTGCACTATATCAGGTGTGACAAATTGATAAAGTATCAACTGTAGAATAGCAAACCACAGGTTCTTTGTAATCCCCTCTGCACTGTGTCTTGCAACAGCATGCGCAACCTAATTAAAAAGAAAACCCATATAAACTGACATGTCTGCATATCATTTGTGCAGAAGAACAAATTAGCAAGTTGTAAGGTGTAAGCGTGAGGTCTGCTACTGTAAGCGTGTTAAATTGCAAAAACAAGGACTTGAACTTAAACCAACCACAAGCATAATACCTCATGTCCAATAATTGTTGCTATCTCTGCATCAGTTTTAAAATGCTCAAACAAACCAGTGAACACAACTATCTTCCCACCAGGTAGGCAGAAAGCATTAACAACAGGCTCATTTACCACCAAAATCTCCCAATTTAATCCATCCAAATGTGATGTAGCAGCCTCTGAACCTTTTTCCTGGCCCTTTTTCCGGCTTTGATGAACCCATTTGTCATCAAGAATCTCATCCTCCTTGTGCCAATTCCTTTCAATCTTCTCATCACCCCCCGCAGCCAATGCATTCAATGTGTCTCTTCCATCTCCTACTCCCAGCGTAGCATGCTCTGATGCATACCCCAAATCACTCCACATCTGCTCCTTCCTCAACCCTCTCTGCAATGCATCAATTATATCCTTAGCAATCATTGTCACCCTCAGACTATCAGGATGTATAGGAGGCAATATCTTGCCCTTAAAACCAGCCTTCATCTTTTCGAACTCGCTCTCCCCAAGCTTCCTCTCCATTGTTTTCGACAACAGAACCAAATGGGTTCGCTTGGTGTAAGGAACTGTTTCTATGTTCCCAAAATACACAGTGATTAAAACCCCCGAACCAACCATCACAACAATAAAAACATGTCTAGGATTCTGAAACCAACGCTTCGGCCCTCTTTGCCTGAAATGCTGCACACTGTAAGGATCAACATAGTAAAATCTCTTAGCCCCAAAAAGAAACGGATTGTGAAGGTTCTTATTAACTCCAACACTACCTCGCCTGCTTAGTCTCTGAGAAATTGAACAAAACGAAGAGAACCCATTAAAGATAGCTCCTTTTGACCATAAATCCAAATACCCAGATTGGCAAATCCTCGAACTACGCTGAAAATTAGGAGTCTGAGGCGTAATCCTTGAAGCCAAGCTGCGAAAATGATCAAGAGCGAGCTTTCCCCTTCTGTGCCACCCCATGATCTTGAAAACACCAAATCCAAACCACAAAAACCAAAATTGCTGGAAATTTGAAGTTTTAGAGCTATTCAAGATTCTGGGTCTGTGGTTAACCAAAGCTTCAAGATTATTGAGTGAGTATGGTAAAAGGTGGAAGGTTGACGAAAACTCGAGAATACCGCCCCGTTAAGAATCGAAGGACCCAGATCGAGAGAAAAACCCACGGGAGAACCGGTAAAGCAAAATAGAGTTGACCCGTTAACTATATATCTATTTCAATTATGAAGTAATTTAATTAATTAAAATGCAAAAAATATAATTATCATTAGATTAAAATTATAGGTTTTTCAAACGTGAATGCTAATACAGAAAAAAAAAAAAAAAAAAACTGCATTATCGTAAACAACCTTAAAACTACACACTCTTTCGTAGATAATGGTAATATGCTTTAATAACAATCCACTCTAACTGTTTTCTGAGATTCTCCATTTTGAGTACATATCTTTATTTTTTGTCGTGATTTTGAATCTATTTTTCTGTGTTGTGATTTAATTCCCTCACCTTAAAAAAAATATAACTAGTGTGGTTGGGATATCACTTTATAAAGCAATACCGTAATTTGTTAGTGAAGAATCGAATTGAAAATACATTAAAAATGATAATGAAAATACGTTAATAATTGTTTTAATATTAATTCATTAATATATACAATCATATTTTATAAAATAAAATTATTTGATAGCTTGATTTTTTTTAAATATTTAATGTAAAAAATTAAGTATATATTTTTAGGAATATAAATACACCCAATAAAATACCTCAGATAATTGAAAAAAAAATACAAAACATATTTCTGAAACTCCCAAAATAATTTATATATATATAAACTTTCAAAATATATTTCCACAAACTATTTAATTTAGAGAAAGAAGATTGTGGTAAAGCTGAGTTAAGTTGAAGTGGATGAAATACACAACATCGTTAATAACCACAAGCAATATTAATTTCTACATCGATGATAAACATAAATGAAGATGTGATTTTACATTAGTTGTTGTGTCTAATAGATGTGAAAATAGAACTTTTTACATCAATAGAATAGTAAGATAATGTATTATTACTACCATTTCTCCTTCCATAACATTACCATAAATTCAACATAACTCCCACAAAGCATTAAAACAAAGTCACAAATAACTGACTTTGGCCAAGGGTCTTACACATCATATGTTATGTCCCTGTTTTCTGCATAGAGTGCACTACTACTAAGTCTCACCTTTCACTGCTAAATGTAAAAGGACTTACGGTGTATTTGATAAAGTGCATAAACTTATTAAAGCAAAAGGCTAACAACAAAGCCTAGAACCAAACTCATGAGCCATTTATGAGGGGATAGTTGGAATGAGGAAGAAGGAGAAGGAGGAGGAGGAGCCTGACACTCATTGTAGCCATACCATGTGTCATTGGGAATGGGGGTCTTGAAAGTAAAAGTGACAGGCCCTGAGTCGTAGCCAAAGATTTTCACAGTCTCAGGTTCCCAACCTTTCTCTCCCCCAGTTCTATGAAGATACAGAAAGCAAACGGGAGATGCACATGCACCATCTATCTGAAATGAGTCTGAAGAACACTGTTCAAATGTCTTCGAAAGTGGATCATCTAGTCTTGGTACATATACCTGATAAATCATGTTGAAAGCAAACAACTCAGATTAAAAGGTTCAACTTGCCGCACCAGATTAAGCTTTATTAGGTAGTAAATGTAGAAGAAAATATCTGGTTTTTTATAAAATCATCAAGTTAGGTTACATAAAATCTCATTGTTTAAAAGTCATCAAGCTATTTATTTCTAGTGTTTAAAGTCAAATGCAGAATGTTATCACCCACCTTTTTCTTTTACTGAAGCCACCATGTTTTCAACCACCCCAAACATTCCAGAAGTGATTATTTTTTCGTAACAGATACAAATAAACAATTAGTGAGAGATAAAATATCATTAAATTTTCACCTTTACTTGAAACAGACCATCAAATTCATGAACCCAGTTGTAGTAAGAATATATCTGTATATTTTTTATTTAAAATCTTAAAAACAGAAATTAATCACTCTTTGTTTGAAATGAGCAAGCATCTAGAACTTGGTTAGTCAACACTCAACAACATTTATTTGTTAGTCTTTCAAAATAAACAAAAAAAAAATCATTTTTTCAACTGTAACAAATAGGGATCCAAAAGTCCTTATTTTTCAATTTATTTAGAAAAATAATACTTATTTTTGCCAAACTAAAAAAACAAAAAACCTGTTACAATAAAACAATAAATAAATCTGGCTCCACCAAAATAAAAAGTAGATAAAAAAATTTAGAATAACATAATACTGTGTGAACTCCTACAAAATACTTTGATTCTGGAGTTCAACTTTGTCTATTACCCTTCAACAAACAACTTATTCATCGATAGTTCCTTCAAAACTGGATCTTGAATCCCCTTTTAAACACATGCCACAATAAAATAAATCAATGTTGAAAATTGAAATTCATTGGAGGAAAAAGGCAAAACCTGGTTTCCTTTATTATCTCCAAACGCAATACCAATCTTATCGGTTGTGAACTTGGGCGATGAACAACTCGTACTTATAAGCACCAAGTAAGAACAGTTTGATGCCGTTTTCATCTATTAAACAAAGACAAATAAAAAAGAAAAAGTATTAATTAGCCTTCATATTGTGCATGAAACAACCCAGAATAAAATAGAAAAAAAGAGTCATCATAAAGATTAAGATTCATCAATTACCTTAATATACCCAGCAGAGAAGGATTCAGCTGCACGAGGTTGCACAGAAACAGATTTGGACTCTGAAACTGAAAGGCTCAGTGCAGAGGCAAAGCATAGCAAAAGAAGAACAAACTTTATCATTTTTTATTACAGAAACTTCAAACCCAAAAAACTCTGAAGAATAGAGCTTTCAGAAATTCTGCACAAAATGAGCAATGTTCAGTGTCTCTTTGTTTAATGCTTTGGAATCTATGGATACGGTATTAATTTATATATACACCACACACCATGTAAACGGCAAGTGCAAAAACTTCGTTTAACCAATAAGGGTAGATGCGACTTTTTACTACCAGCATTTTTTCTTGTACGTGTCGTTCCATGTTCCATGTTTTTTTTTACTGGTGTAAAGTTCCGTGCGTTGCACGAGTTTGAATTTTAAAATTAATGAGATCAGGTCGCAACATCAAAAGCATCATGGGACCACAAGATTGTGAATTAAAATGAAAATGAGTCGGTTTGATCTCCTTCTCATTTTCTTATCCTTTATTTATAATAATAATAATCATAATATAAAAAATAATAAAAATAATAATTATTTTGATTAGGAACGACTTCGTTCTGACGATTAGGAACTCGTAGAATATAATTTTTTTTAAGGAGTGTGTAACCTCATATCTAACATAGGTAATATTAAATTATTAATATGTTTCACCCATGTGCAATAGGTAACATCAATTGTTGAATCTTTCAATATTATTATTGTTCTGGATTCTTAAAAAATAATGTAAAATATATGACTATATTAGAATATAATATTTCACCCTCATGTATAATAAGTAATATTTATAGGATTAATTCGGATTCTTAAATAATATAAAATTTATGAGTATATTAGAGTATAATAGAAGATAATATTTCACCTTCGTATACAAATAAGTAACATTAATAAGATTAAGGATAAAAGGGTTAATCTAATAATATTATTATAGGGTTAAAAGGGTCAATATTGTAATATTATTATTGGTCTAGATTTTTAAATAATGTGTAAAGTAATATTATATTCTTAATATCACGAGGAACACTAATATTTTATTTAGGAAGAAGTGTTTTGATCCCATTTCCACAAATTATCTTAAAAGACACATTGATAGATTAAAAGATGAGGATGTATATAAATAATCATTAGTTTCCACTTTTAATCAATGTGAAACTGATAAACGTATCAGAATATAATATTTCTTCTAAAAATGAGAATGTCTCGTACTCATGTTCATTATGTAACATCATTAAAGTTAATTACTAAATTTGAGGTATTATTTATTTTAGAACTCTAATCTATTACGATTTTGACATTAAAAAATAAGTAGGTTGAAAAATATAAATAAGACTCAATATAATCATAAAGGGAATCGAATTGAACTCACATATTTTCAGTCTACTATTTAATAAACTAAATCATATCAACTGTTTTACTTACTTTGACCCCTAATTAATCACATATCAAATGCCAACACCTATTCACTAACATTGTCATAATAAATGGGATAACTTACAAGCGAATGATTATGTCCAAATTAAGTGTTATAAATTTTAAATTAACTTTGTTTTTATAGCTTGTGGAATTAAGGGGTAAATATATTCACCTAACATAACATGTGCACAGTCAAATTAAGTTGAAATATAAAGTTCGAAAAAAAATCAATGAATTTAACCTATAGAAAAAATAAATTTATCTAAAAATAAAATATTTTAAAGTTTTTTTAGCTAAAAATCATGAGGACAAAATACTTTTGAAATGAGATTACCACTGATAGTATTTTTAATCTACCAATAATTACACATTTACATAGTAATAATTAAAAAAATTATTTTATTTATTATTGATTTAAAAATAGTAATTAGCTAAAATAATATTAACATATTACAAAAAAACATTTTATTAGAAAGATTTTCCTTATTTGAATTTTTTTGTTATGAGAATAAATGGTGTCAATTACAATTTTTGTAAAACTTTTAAAGGAGGTATTTTCAAAGAAAATACAAAAGTTTTAAACAAATTAGTTTAAAAAAAAAACTTCTGTTCATCTATTCTTCTAAAATTATCCTCTTTTAAAACTCAATTCGAAAATAAGGTATAGTACTAGTTATTTTTTAAAACAAAATATACTGAATAAAAAAACATTATATATTTAGTCCAATGAAAGTTGAGAACTAACATTTTCTATAGGTTAATAAGTAGATAGGATGACATTTCATTATGTTTTTAAATAAAATTTATTTGAGTATTTTTTTATTTTTTTTTATAAAATAATAATTTAAAATTATCTTAAATATGCCTAAACTCTTCACTATGTTCATTTGTTCTCCTCTTCAACATAAATTCAGAAAATAATTAAGAGAAGGATGAAGTGCTTGATTTAGAAATAAGAAAGAAGCATAAGATTCATGTGACAGTTTATTCTTGTTAGGTAAGCCATTAATACAATATCTGACACCAAAAGTAATTCAAATTTCACATCTTTACATAATGCAAATCTACCTTCTTTTTTTAATTATTATTATTATTCTTTCTGACACGCAATTAATTTAGATATAATATATTATCTTTGATCTCAAATAAACAAAATTAACTAAGTTTTATGTTAATTAAAAATTTTATTAATTATATTTAAAAACACTCGGGTTTAAATGTTCTTCTTTGGAATTTCAATAAAATAAAATGTTATCAAAGATAATTTCCAATATATTATTTTGTATTGAAACATTTGAAATGGTGATATATTTGAGTAATTAAGTGTAAATTTTCACAAGTGATTCATATTTTATATTTATGGTTTATTTCCTCTCATATTAAAATATTGATTATTTTTATAAAAATAATATGTAAATTTTGTAGTAATATTTGTTTAAAAAAAAAAAATATATATATATATATATATATATTCTTTTTCAAATTCTTGTTTCTAATACACACAATTTTAATAATCTTACATCAATTCATCGTATAAAATAGGGTTAAGTATGTTTTTAATCTCTATACTTTTATGTGAAATTGAAAATAGTTTATTTATCATAATTCACATAAAATGATTCATATATTTTTGAAATGATTGAAATAAGTATATATTTTAAATGATGTTAAGTATATGTCGACTGTGTAACATAAATGGTATGACTCGTTCATTATTTGACACGTATAATTATTTTAAAAATAAAATTAAAAGGTGTCAAGCTTTTAAAAGTCATTTAAATCCACATTTATAACATTTAAAAGTCATTTAAAAAGAAATTTAAACTTTTCTACCATTTATAAATCATTTAAATCCAAATTTAAAGTATTTAAAAATCATTTAAGAATGAATCTATGTCCAAATAATTCCTTTCGAATTTAAATATCATTCATCTTTAAAATGAATTGGATTTTGCATTATTTAAAAATGGAAATGAAAAAACATACCTTAATTTTCTGAAATAAATACCTTAGTTATGGTATACCACCGTCGCACACTATCATTCTCGCACCATTGTCGCATTGCAGTAGAACCACAACAAACCAATGAAACCCTCGAACTTCAAAGTCACTTTGACTTCATACAACCTTTATAGATAAAAGGGAAGAAAGAAAAGATTTTTGGTGTGTGACGAAAAAAGAAGAAAGAACGAAAAATAATTATGACGAGAAAATGAGAGAGAATGAAAAGTGGTTGTGACGAGAACTGAAGAGTTTTGGTGTGTGAGGAAAAAAGAAAATTTTCTACCTTTTAATTTTTTTTTAATAATAATATCTCGTTGAATAATTTCTATTTTTTTTAAGAAGAACTTTGTTTTTTTTTTAAATAATTACATATGTCAAATAATTAATAGGTCATACTATCTCTATTAGACAGATCACCATATATTTAACGTTATTTAAAATATGGATCTATTCTAATCATTTTAAAAATATAAGAATCATTTTTATATAAATTTTGACAAAAAGACTATTTAACATTAAAGTATAAGACTAAAAACATACTTAATCTTATAAAATAATAACGACTGTATAGATGACCACCACAGTCACATACCCCATCAAAAATTAATTTTTTTTATGTATAATAATTATTTTTAAACTTAAATAAATCCATTAAATCTTTTTATATATAATAATTCATTTTAAAAATTAAATAAAAATATTTTGTAAATATAATTAAAAATAATTTTTTATATTTTTTATTTACAATACATATTATATTTATTCTATTACATTATTTTTTATTTATATTTTTATCTTTAAATTTATATCTTTTCCTGTTCTCACCTTTTTCCACCAACTTTTTTGTTGTAAGATTTACATTTTTTTTTACATTTTTATCATTTTCTTTATCCCTTATTCATTTTCGATTTTTTTCTCTTTTATAGTTTTATTTTATAACATTTGTAAGTTTTTCTCGTGAGTTTAAACTTTTTACTTTTACAATTTTATCTTTGTAACATACAAATTATAATTTTTATTTTTTTTTAATTTTGTTTTTTCTATTCATCTTAAAGATATAAGACACAAAATTAAGAAATAAAAAATATTTTATAATAATTTTTGGAAGTAAAAAATAATAAAAAAATTTATTTTTATTTATTATTATAAAAAATTAACCTATACGTAATATAATATAAAAATATAAAATACTTATATAATTTTATTTATTTATTTATTATTAATTAATTTAATATTTTATAATGTTTTATTTTAATATAAAAATGTGAAAAAATAATTAGATTAAATTTTAAAAATATCTAAATATAATTTATAAACTCATTTAAAAAAATAACTGTGATAGATAAAACATAAACTATAATTTCTAAAATTTAAATTCAATTAATAATATTTATATATGTAGTTTATATAATATATTTATTTTATATAATAATTAATTTTTATATAAATTTTTTTTCAAAATTAATGGTTTCACAGTTATACAATAAATATATAATATAGTATAGGCTGAATAACAGATATATTTAAATATTAATTTAAAAGTTTATATTTTATTTGTGTGAAGTTAGACCATGAGAATGCAAAAATAATTTAAATTGTTAGGTGAAGTGTTGCTTTAGAGGAGGAGGTTGGGGAAGATGCCACAGTGGGCGCGGAGCAAGGACAAAATTAGGGGATAGACAAGGGACTATCACAAAAAATAAAAATAAAATAAAAAAATCAATTTTATTTAAAAAGTTTATTATAGAAAAAATTATATAAACTAATTTTGAAGCATAATAAATTAGGTTATATTCCACACGAACTGACTTATAAATTCATTTCGAAAATTATATATCAACTTCTCCACAACTGCTACAATGCAAAGGAAGGTCAAGAATTATATATCAACTTATAACTAAAATGAAACATAAAAAAAAATCTGTAATAAATAATAATAAAATTTTACTATAAAAATAAATAATAATACCCTTTTTTAATTAAAAAAATATTATTTCTAAAAAAATTAAGAAAATTCAATTATTACATCATACCTTAATAAAAAAATTTAAATGATTTCTTTTAAAGATTTAGTATAATTCAAATTGTAACGACTCTATAAATCGTTACTATAATGATGTCTTTGTAAAGTAGTAAATAAGTAAATAACGACATCTATTTTACATTATATTACTGTAATCGTAACATAGATTAAAATTCCGGTTCACTAACGGAAACTCAAAATATAGTAACATAATTTATTTATATAGTATACATATAAAAGTAGCTCCCTCGAAGCTATCCCACTGAACTATCCGTGTTGTCTAGTAGTCACATCTCCATCTCTCAACTCCTGATATGCTCCTACATAAAAGTGATCATCGCAGTCCCATCCACATGGAAAAATAGGGGTAAGTATTAAATCATTCGATATAATAAAACAAATATAGAAGTAATAATTATATATTATGATCAATTACGAAATTATCAACACACTAAGACACCTTCCCGAAGTATACCCTAACTATGCCCGAACTCAGAGGCTATCATATGTGGGCACATTGTGATCGGTACCCGCAGTACCATTCTGACCACCCTCCACACAGAGTAGGATTACTGGCGCCCTTCATCACTCATACTGGAGTACCCCTTCGAGCACGCCACCAGTCATCTCCCATCGACTTCTCACCACCTGATCTCGTAGTCTACCTGACCCGACCAATCAATGAAGTCTGAGACCTCATTCAGAATCCTCCGACATAGTTATTACACTAATGTACTTTGTACCACCCCAGATATCATTCAAACATAACAAAAATTATTCACATTTGTCAGATTCTGGACCACCTGTCCTCACGGTTCATTCGGGTCAATAAAAATAGGATTTGACTGATTCTGGCACCAACCCTCCGGCTCAGTCTAGCCAATATATAACATCTCAGGATTGATTCTGGGCATCAGCCCTCAGACTCAGTCTGACCCACACACGTCACAACACACTACTTTCATTTTCTCTCTCTCTCTCTTTATATATATATTTTTCTAAAATCATTTCCGAAACTATTTCTGAAACTATTTTCAAAATCATTTTCGAAATCATTAAATTACTATTTTGCCCTTAATCTTTTCTTAAAATTCCATGTATGTCCCTAAATGACTATTTTACCCTTGGTCATTTTTGAAAATTCCTTCCATGTCCCGAAAATGACTATTTTGCCCTTGGACATTTTCAAAAATTCCTTCCATGTCCTGAAAATGACTATTTTACCCTTGAACAATTTCATAAATTCCATTTATGTCCTAGGATGTAAAATGACTATTTTGCCCTTGAACATTTTCGAAAATTACCTTTATGTCCCTATGATGTAAAATGACTATTTTACCCTTGATCTTTTTAAAAAATTCCCACCATATCCCTTTCTTCTTCCTTACAGTGTCAAATTTTGCAGATTTTGGCAGATTTCAAATTACTCAGTTTTAGACAACCAAAATAGTCCCAAATCGAAATTAAACATGAATTATATCTAATTTAAGTTGAAAACAACAATTTTACCATATAATTCATCCTTAATTTCAAGATTTTAATCAATATTTAAAACTTTGCAAAATATGAATAGTAATCACCTCTAATACGCTATTTTCAAAATCCAGGTTTCAAATTTCTCAGTTTCAATTACCCAAATTAGTTCCAAATCAAAATTAAACCATAAACATGTTCAATTTAAGTTAAAAACAACAATTTTATTATATAATTCATCCTTAATTTCAAGAATTTCAAAAACTTTCAAACGGTGAACAGTTCATCAAAATAAAAAATTCTTCAAAATCAGAAATTCTTCAAAATTAGACATTCAAATAATTCATATATCTACTCCTATTCCTTATTCACAGAGTACCCAGCAATTCAATTTCATATATTGAATGAATTAAACTTCCCCTTACCTTGTATGGTATTTCTACCGAAGTTTTTCCACTTAATTCAAACTTTCTCCTGTTTTACCACATCTTGCAGGAGTAGAGTATCGTTGCTTGAAATTTAGACAAAAGAAGAAGAGATAAGAGGAAATGTTTATTCTACCTCCTCCCCGCTTCGATACGCGCATATATAAAAGCAAGAATTCACTGTGCATTACGAGATTTTCCTATACGAGTAATTTTATTATAATATTAAAAAAACATACGTCACACAAATAATATTTTAAAAATAATATTTTATTCAAAATAATAACAAATGATATTTTTACCAAAAAAAAAAATCTTTTTATAAAGATAATAATTGAAAAAAAAGTTAGATTTGATTTCAATACCATATTAAAATTATGACATAAAACCAACTCACTATATATACAATAATCTATTATTTTATAAAAGAAAAGAAAACAAACACTAAAGTATCATTTTTCTAACGTGCACTTCTCTTATCACAAGTAAAACATGCATCTTACGTCTCCAAGTAGTTTTCAATGGCTAATCTCAATATCATTGATTTTAAATGATAAGAAACTTTAAACATTAACAAAATATACTAAAGCCAAAAATTTACAACTACAAATATTTTATGAAACCTTGTATTATGTTGTCATCATGAAAACCGTCTTCTTCAACCTGCAGCTACTGCTGTATTTTAGTAAATAGTTACTGCCAAATTTAATATTCTTCTAAATTAAATTTTTGGTTTTTTATTAAATTGGTGTATTTTTTTTTAATTTATAGTTATGAGTAAATTAAAAATAATTATAAATTAAAATATAAAAATAAATTATGAAATGCGAAAGTGATATTTCAATTTTTTATTTATTTAAGAAGAAATTATAATATAACTTTATATATATATATATATATATATATATATAAAAGTCGTCTACCATTTATATTATTATATTATAATAATTATTATATTATTATAACTAATAATAATAATATTTTGGTATTATTAATAAATAAATAATAATAATTAAACTTATATTATTATTTAAACTAATAATTATATTATTTTATTATTAATATATTAAAATAATAATAGTAATAATAATTATTATAACTAATAATATATTTATATTATTAATAAAAAATTAAATAATAATAATTAAATGAATATTATTAATAAACTAATAATTATTTTATTACTATTAATATTAAATAATAATGTAATTAGAATTAATATTATTATCTTCTTATTAATAATAGAATAGTATTAATAATAATAAATATTAATTATATTTATAATTTTAAGTAAATTTATCGTTATTTTATTATTAATTATAATTGAAATAATATAAATAAATTAAATTAGTATGTTAATATCCTCCCTAAATCAATTTTTAAAAATAGGTTTAAATTTTATAATTTTAATTTATCTTATAAATATATGATGTGAATTTTGATTTGATCTTCAGAAATTTTGTATTTTGTATTTATTTTATATATTTATATTAAATTGTCACATATAATTTTATTATATATATATATATATATATATATAAACTAGACAACAATTAAATATATTAAATTATTATTATAAGTTGTAATAATATTAAATTATTTTTTATAGTATAATTATATGATAATAATTATTAAAATATAATAATTAAATTAGTATAATTTAATAATTTTATTATTATAAATAAAAATAAATTTTTATTATATAATTGTATTATTATTATTATTATTACAATTAGCAATAAAATAAATCATAATAAGAATATTTATATTATTATTATAATCATAATAATATTAATAATTATAATTGTATTATATTATTATTAATTTTATTAAGAATAAAATAATAATAATAATAATAATTTTTAATAATATAAATTTAATTATTCTTATTTATTTTATTAAGAATATAAAAGTATTATTATTAATTATAATAATAATATAATACTAATAATAATAATAATTAATATTATTATTACATAATAAATACAAATTTTACTTGACAGTTCTTCTTAAATATAAAAAAAAAAATCAAATCGTATTATGATTTTTTCCTAAATTTTAAATTAAGAAAAACATTTTAAAAAAAATTGAAGTCATACTTCATTACAGACTTTATTCAAATCTATAATTTATTTTGAAACATACCTGTATCGTTAAAGTTAAATAAATAAAAAAATCCACCGTTCCCTAACAAATAAAACCTAAATTTGTTTTATATTGCTGATTTAAATCGTATATGATGTGAGAAAATGGACTATCTGATTCCTTGCAGGTCATTCAAACGTGAGTTTTGTGTTATGCAGTCTCATTTCAAACATTTTCTTTTACTTTTCGTAATAATGTATACCTATAGTCTTATTTAGGTGGCAAACATTTGACTAATATTTAGTTTGTTTTTTTGTTTTGTAAAACTAAAGAATAATAGTAACTATTATGATACTTTTTTTTATCAATATTAATTATGTAAAGTATATTTAAACATGTTTTTAAATCTTGTATAATTAGTAACTTATATTTTTTTCCTTATTTAAAATAATTTAATTTTTTTTATAAAACATGTGAATTTTAGTTACAAAAACTATAAACGCATTTAAGTTTTATAACTTAAATGAATACTTACAAGCTATCCATTAACAAGGATCTTTACAAAGTAAGACTTGAATCTAAGTTTTTGAGATATGAAATTGACCTTATATCAGTTGAACAAACTTTTCTTCACATGCATAACTTTGTTAACTTCTTACTTACAAAGAAATCAATTTTGATTAAGTCTTCCTGACTAGGTTATCCCAGAGTAGAATATTTGATTAATTTATGTAAACTCTAACACTCAAACACCATTACCATCGTCTCAAAAAAACAAACCATTTCTGAAGGGAAAGCCATTTCTCAGGATATAGGTGATATGGAGGAATATCATTACACCAGTTATAGCCATACCATGTAGCATCAGGGAGGGAGAAGTTGAAATTGAAAGTAAGGAGCCATCTGTTGTTGCCATAGATTTTCACTCTTTCAGGTTTCCAATCGTCCACTGCACCAGATCTTTGTAAGTACACATAACAAATAGGTGATGCGCATGCCCCATATATCTCAAATACATCTACAGAACACTGCTCGAATGTTCTTGAAGCTGGATTATCCAGTCTTTTTTCGATTACCTGGTAAGTAATAATAATCAAACAAAAGTTTCAAGGTTTTTTCTCCAAATTAAGCTTCCTTAACTAGTAAATACAGAAAAAAATTTGATAGTTTGTACTTTAAATTTTAAAGTCAACCATCAAGTTGGCAAACAAAACTAACAGAGTATTGAATATCATGAATCTTGAGTTGAATTTCAATTAACTATTAAGGTTTGCTTCTAATTCTTATATAAACAACATTTATCATTATTTGGTTCAAAACTAGATCTTGAACCCTTTAAACATGCGCTCGAACGAATTATCGAATTCATTGAATGAAAAACACAAAACCTTGCCATAAGGGTCCCCAAAAGCAATTCCGATCTTCTCGAATGTGAACTTGGGTGATGAACAACTTGTAGATATAATCACAAGATAAGAACAGTTCGCCGGGGTCTGCGTCTATTGAACACAAAAGGTAATCATGCACAAAAATGAAAATTGAAGAAAAGGGTTTATCTTAAAAGATCATACACTTTAGTACCTGAATATAGCCAAAAGAGAAGGAATCAGCAGCACGATGTTGAAGATAATCAGATTTGGACTCTGAGACTGAAAGGGTTAAAGATGCTAAGCAGAAGAAAAGAAGAACATGCTTCATCATTTCCTTTTGCAGAAACTTTAATTGCAAAAGTCAATTGAAGTATTCAATGTGTGCTTTAAAAACTACTAGTTTATATGCCACTATGTACGCCAATAAGTGACCACCCGGTTTGACTATTGAATAAAGTTATTACGAAACAAAATTTGAATTCTGAAGCATTTAAAGGGTTCTAATTGGTCTCTATATTAATTTAAATCACTTTTTCAAATCATTATACAAAAATTCAACTGTCAATTCAGAATATTTCAAAATTTTCATTCAATATACCTACCAGGATGAAAAATTATAAATAATTACAAACAAAGACCAAAATTAAAAAGAATTGAATATTAAAAATTAAAATTGTAAAGAAAAAAAAGGGATTAAAATTATGAATTTTGTAAAATATAATCAAAATTATGATTACTTCAGTGTTTTTACTTTAAATGGAGAATTTTGAAAGAAAAAATAATTTCATGAAGATTTAAATATTATATATTTTTTACTTTATGAAAGAAATTATGTTAAATTTTAGTGCTTGGGTATTTTTACTAGAAAGATTTTAAAATTTTGAGAATTTTAATTAGAATTTTAGATAACTGAGAAGGAAGAAGTTCAATACGTACACACAGAATTTCGTTTTACGCGCTCGAACCTCTCTCACTTGCTCTTGCGTTCGCTCTCCCTCTCTTCAACTCTACTCCTGTTCGTCTTTCTCTCCTTTTGTCTCTGTATTTCTCTCTAATCTAGGGTTTGTGTTTTTGATTTGTGAATAATCTTGTGCATTTGATTATGATTTTCATGCTATTTCATTATATAGTAATGATTGTGCTGCTGCTGCTGCTGTAGAATATTTTATATGCATGTTGTTAAATTAAAGATTAGTGGTGGGTTGCTAGTTCAAACAATAATCAGGAAAACAAAAGGATTGATCTGTTCTTGTTTTATCCCACTGGTTGCTTTGTAGATTTAAGTTGAGATTTTATTATAGGTAGAGCTAGCTTATGGGGATTTCAAACTAGTGCTTAAGTAAGGAAAATGTGAATCTTGATCGTGACTAACGATAAATAGGTTAGGACGACGTGGATGATGTTCCCTTTTTCATTTTGAATTAGGGTCGGGTTTGGGGCAAACTTTTCAATAGACACTCTAAAGAGAAAAATAAGAAGAAAAAGATGAATTAAAACTTCTCTATAAGCTAAAATTAGTTTTTTTGCATGAGTTAAAAATAAAAATATAGAGACTATATAAGAGGTCTTCTAATTTATAGTTTATGGAAAAGAAAAGTATTAGGGTTTTGGAGTTCAAACTTCTCACATTGAAGACATTAGTCTGTTTACAGATACTATTGTATAAAAAAAGTTTCAGAATTATTCTGTCTTGCATGGCATTTTTAACATAAGCACTTGTCACAAAGATTGCATATGTATTGCATTCTTTATTTGTGTGTGCAACTATCGTTCAAGTTGTATTTCGGCTGATGATAATCTTAACATCATGGTCAGAGAAAAATCTTGTCATTTCCCTAACCATTTACTCCAAAAGTTTGCTAATGTATTGCATTTTATATTACTTCTTGCAGTGACAATGGAGGGTGATGATAGTCTAAAGACATGGGTATCTGATAAATTAATGTCTCTACTGGGATATTCTCAGCCCACAGTCGTACAGTACATGATTGGACTATGTAATTCATCTATTATCATTTACTTGTCTTGAAAGTCTTCTATCGTCAATTTTGAAATCATATGCCAGGGATTCAATGGCCCTTTTTGGTATTCACTTTTCTGGTGTTGCAGCCAAGCAAGCTACTTCACCAGCTAATTTGGTGGGAAAGCTAGTGGAGTTTGGGATCTCCTCGTCAACTGATACTCATGCATTTGCAGAGGAAATTTATGCAAGAGTTCCTCGAAAATCATCTGGTTTAAATGTGAGATTTTTTTTTTTTTTTCACCCAAGGTGCAGCGAAAATATACTGCACAAATTCTTTTCTTTCGAATCTCTATTATCTTCTGTCTTTTGATACTCTTGCATTCTATATCAGCAATATCAGAAACAAGAGAGAGAAGCTGTAATGTTGGCCAGGAAGCAGAAGACTTACACAATTTTGAAGGCTGATGATGATAGTGATGATGACTTTGTAGATAAATCTACAATAACTACTACTTCATCTACAAAGCCCGACAATCATAAAAAAAAACGTTTCAGGAAGAAAACTGAAGTTCAAGATGATCAAGACGATGAGGCAAAGTGCTCATAACCTATTAGATTCATTTTCATATCTCTTGCTCATGGTAAGCTGCTAATCGATGGTTCTTCTAACAGCATGTGAATTGTTTTGACCAAATGCAATCCTGCAGGTAATTTTGAGAAAGGAAAGGGAGAGACAAGTTAAGAGAAGAACTTCCCCTGATGATGATACTGATTCAGAGGTACTTTTCAGTTTATCCCACCTTAAATGTCTACATTTGCATTTGCATGACAAGGTTTAGTACTGATAATGAAATTTCTGTCATATCCACTTGTTTGATTAATGTTATTGCTGACTGTCAGATTTGGTTTTACCCAAGCTTCATATCCATTTCTATTTATCATTGGGTTTCTGGTCTTGTTTCTTGGGTAATTTGGTCTCTTACCGAGTGATGTTTAGATCCATATGTATCCTGAAGCTATTATTGCCTGTCTTCAATATGATGTGTTTTCAAAAGAAAATTAGATTCTGTGCAGTCTATTTTTTGTTGATGATGTCAATTGGTTTTTTGTTTAAAAAATTTCTCTTTGTGCACATGGTGTTTCATTACATTTATTTTAAAAGCATTATTTTTTGTTATCCATTTCCTGTCTTCATGTAATTGCTTGTTTATTTGCATACAGTCTGAAGAAGAAAGATTGAAAGATCAAAGAGAGAAAGAGGAATTAGAGCAGCATATGAGAGAACGAGATGCAGCAGGGACACGGAAGGTACTTATCAATGTTCAAATTGATTTGGTTAGGTATACTTGTGCATTATTCTTTTAATTATTATTATTATTATTATTATTATTATCATCATCATTATGGGTTAATACTACTATTACTTAACTTAGGATGTTAAATAATAGCTGCATGAATGCTTTGTTATGATAATCAAAACAAAAATATTGCAAAGAATGAGGTAAACCGTGGGTAGATGGTTAACAATGTGCAACATTTTGATATAAAAATTAATATTTCATATTATTAAATTCTGGTTCGTTGTTTTTTTAATAAGATTATATGTGTATTATAAATGAAAAAAGTTTTATTGACATAGAAAAATTCAATCAGGGACTTCTCAATGGCCAAAGGTCTATCAAGAAACAAGGATACAGCTGTGTTTTAAACTGGAAACAAATTTATCCATTATATCCACATATAAGATTGTCCTGTTCCCCACTAACTGGCCATGTTCATAGCACCAATGAAAGCTCATACAGTGGACTTGTCCATATCATATGTAAAGGCATAGAAGCACCCTTGAAGATGTCTGCATTCTGCTCCAACCATATGCATATGATAGAACAAAAAAATTGCACTCTGGCATCAAGTTTCTTCTCTAGGCTAGGAGTATATACACACACCCTGTATTCATCAAAAACTTGAAATAGATTATTTTTGGGATAGTAGTGACTCCATATTCTATAATGCAAAATAAATAGGCACATAGGGGCTTGATAGGGTAAATCAATGTACTAACCTGGCTTGTCTATGTCTCATTTAAAATGTTTTGTTGTTTAACTGTAATCAGTGTTATGTTACCCAACCCCTATGAAAAGTTGTTAGTGGTATATATACTGTTATCAGCCCTTAATGCAATTCGGATAATACTTATGGTGCAGTTGTTATTTTAAATCTTGTTAGATTATTTAATATTATTGAAGAATATGATGATGTTTCTATTAGAAGCACATTTACCGAATTCCATGCATACATATGTAGTGTACTATTTTTTCAATGTTTTACATTATCTGTTACTTTCTTATTGTTTGAATTGTTTCTTGATTTTCAGTTGACTGAACATAAATTAACACGAAAGGAGGAAGGTATGTCTGTGGCTTTTAAACTTATTAATATGTACAGATATGAGTGTCAATGTAATCTTGGTTCAATCTGTCGTCCAACAGAAGAGGCAATTCGAAGATCTAATGCTGCAGAGCAGGATGATATTCAAGCTTTGAGGTTTGTTTTTAAATTTTTGTGACAGGGTTGGGGGGGTATTCTTCTATGTGAGAAAAGTGCCATCAACATTTGCCATTTTCTGGTAGAGGATAAGATAATGCTAGAAGATAAAGTTTTTATTTTTTTGGAAATGTTAAGGGCTGTACACTTATAAGTGTGTAGATTGATGTTTAAGAACCTGGTTAGTCAGTGAGGAAAAAAAAGCAGTAAACTGAACATCTAGCATAAGTACTTTTAATCAATAAATAATATTATGAAATGTATGAACAACTTAAGACTTAACTGCTAAAGTTTAGATTATATATGATACATCTAGCAATTTTAAATTGTATTTTTTTATCTGTATATTCAGATGATATCTATTATCTGTTATTATTTTAATGTTTAAAAATTATTGCAAAATTAAATATATTTATTATTTTATTTCATTATTATTATTATTATCTATTGCATATTATTTTTCATACATTATTAAATACTAATATAAGTTATGCATATGAAGCAAATGGTTTATTATATTTTTGGGTTTTCTATACCCTTCAAATCACCGAGAAAGAGACATATATTCCATTTGTTTAAATTCTTTTATACCTTCTGAGTCTTGCAATTTTTGCTTTTGTATAGTATATTTTTTATTTTTTAAACATGAAGTGTGTAAATTATTGTGCTTATATTTAATTACTTTATCAGGTATATTTTATAACTGTTAATTTCTTTTTCACACTAGTTACTAGAATTATTGGAAAAAAAGAAAGTTGGGAAAGATATACTGATGGACATCCAGGCAGTGTTAGTTAGGGGTAAACTAGCATACCGAGTTTATTTTTATTTTTGTTTTCTTTTATGGTGGCCTCATCAGCAGGTTTCCATTGCAAAATGTTACTACCTTTGTGCCAACCTAAGAAACCTGAAACATAGTACAATCAAATTTCGGTAAGATATGAATACAAAGATAAGAAAAAAATTTAAAATATGAAGATAAGGCATAGCCAAAATACGTTAACAAAAGCGACATTCATATCACTAATTGCTATAAATACATAAAACATATCAATAGTTAATCCGTGGTCACAAGTTGCAAAACAAAAGCCTGTGATCATAATAAATTAGTAAACCTAGTTCATTGAATGCTTAGGATTTGGAAGGTTGTCTTGCATGGAACACCTAAGGAAAATCATGAGACCAAATATTGATTTAAATGTCTTGCCTGGAGTAAATAAAGTGCCATAGCAAATTGCTCTGTCTGATATTTCATGGTGTCTCAAAAGGAAAACCTTTGAAACAAAACTTTTTCTCTTTGGGATTGATTTGATTTTTTGGTTGCTATTTTGTGCTCAACACATGGTTTCTTTGAGGGAATTTTGTGGTAAATATGCACAAGGGATGCAAGAGCTATCTCGTATTCTTGGATAGAATATATTTAGTGTAAAGTTGATAACTGAATTAAACTTTAGGAGAAACAATTGAAAGGATGCAATGAAATATTGAAGTTTTGGTTTTTGTTGCCCAATGGTAATGTTTGCCACGTAGCCAACCACACATTGTTGTTTCTGTCTTTTTCTCTTGTCTTGTTTAAGGATTAATTGTTATTGATTGCTTTGTAATGACTTAAAGTTTAGCACAGTATGTCATGTCACTTACAGTTCCACCTGTCATTGCAGAAAGGTTTCAAGGCAAGAATACTTGAAGAAAAGGGAGGAAAAGAAATTAGAAGAACTGAGGTATCATGAAACTTAAGTATCTTTGTTTTCTTAAGGTTCTTTGTTAGATCTGATAAATGAATAAATTATAGTTTGATTCTATTAATTTGCCGTGTGGTATGTTATTATTCATATTAGCTCTTTATTTTATTGTTGAGTTTAATAGTTTGGCTTGGTTACTGCAGAGATGATATAGAAGATGAACAATATCTATTTGAAGGTGTGAAGCTTTCAGAATCAGAAGATCGGGAACTGAGGTAAAATATCTTTTTACTACTTTCTTGAGTTCCCCTTCAATTTGTCTTTTGTTTCTTAGACATTTATTTATTTCTTTATTTTTTTTCTCTGTTAAAGATAGTATGTGAAACAAATGATATACCCAGCTTTGATCTCTGCTATAGTCCTTGCTTTAGGGGACAATTGATATCAGAGAAATCTTTTCATACTTGCGAATAATGAATTCTGGGACTTATGATTCCTATGAATGACTTAGTGAAAAGTATTGCTGGGAATATTTATATAAGTTTTCATAATGTGTTATTTTTATGAAAATCTTTAATTTGTTATCTGTTAAATGATTTAATAAGAATAATATGGTATTTTTTTTCATTAAATTTTTTATTTCAACTCATGAAAGTTAGATTCTCACCTCCATATGGAAATGTCTTTGCGAGAAACTTGACCAAAATTTATTCTTGGGAATGCTATGTTTTTAAAGGTAAACCAAACATAGGAAACATAGTTTCCCAATTTCAGAAAACTAAAAATTTTCCTTTTACCAAAGGTCTCCCTATAGTAATGTTTGAACTATAATCAAACTGTTGATTCAGTTATTTGTTATTTTTTCATGTTCAATCTGTATGTTTTGGAAGTATATAATCAATTAGTTCGTATTGCATGAGTGTATAGAGCCCAGTCATTGATATCAAAGATATAGCCTCTGTATACCCAGGAAAATTTTTATCTGCTTAATTTATTGCCCCCAGGTACAAGAAAGAGTTATATGAACTTGTGAAGAAGCGGTCAGAGGAGGCTGACAATGTGAATGAGGTATATAATCAATCAGTTTGTATTCCATGAGCATGAGATCCTGATTGGTTTGTTTATTAACTGCTGATTATTGTTGAAACAATTTTTTATTAGTTTAATTTAAGCTGCTTGCCAGTTATTTCCGCTTTAACTTTCTTTTGATTATTAGTAAGTTATTGCAAGACTAAGTTGTATAATACACTTGAAATCTACTCATTTGCAATGGAAATTGGTGTAAAGATCTTTCAGGTGACAGTGTTTAGTCCTTTTGGGATCTGGGAACTGACAAAAGGGATCTGGGCACACAATAAGTTAAATTGACCCATCTCCGTGTTTCTTTGTCCAACTCATGTTATCCTGAATTTGCAGTATAGAATGCCAGAAGCTTATGATGAGGAAGGTGGTGTTAATCAGGAGAAGAGATTTTCTGTGGCAATGCAGCGTTATAGGTATTTCACTTTACGATCTCCACTCCAGTTGGAATCACATATACACTATTAGTCTATTCTCATCATATCAGTTATCACATGTTTTTTATCTTGTGGTTGTGCATGAATTTTCAGAAGCATTTGTTACTTGCTTGATCAAACATCATATGTTTGTTATATTCTTGTAGGGATCCAAATGCTGAGGATAAAATGAATCCGTTTGCTGAACAAGAGGCTTGGGAGGAACATCAAATTGGTAAATTTTCTGTATTAATATACTCAGAATCTATACTCTTAATAAGTCCTTATTCTTTATATGTATAAAAGTTCTGAATAACATCTTTCAGGAAAGGCAACGCTGAAGTTTGGTTCAAAAAATAAAAAACAAGTCTCTGATGATTATCAGTAAGTTACTTCATCTAGAAACTAGACTCAATATTCAGACTGATGACCAACCAATCATCGAGGTGCAACTTTATTGTTGCACCAGGGCTCACCTTCAATTATCTTCCTAAACATTTAAATTGGGTTTCTGTGGTTAAATCTCCATCAACAAAACAAACTGTAGTTAGACGAAACTATACCACAAGGACCCTATTAAAAAAATATATATAAGATCAAGGATTCAATTGAAAAAAGTTTAGGGACCTAATTAAAAATTTCTAAATAGGTCAGGGACCTTCTTAGTGATTAAGCCTTTTTTATTATTAGATCTTTTGTATAGAAATAATTGATTTTAAACTTGCTCACTTGTATTAGGTTTGTGTTTGAGGACCAGATTGATTTTATCAAGGCATCAGTAATGGATGGAGATAAGGTATGTGGATTACACAGCTTGACTCATGAAATTCAATGGTGATAGTCCTTTTGTTTGATCCAGTCTCTCTTTGCAGTTTGATTATGAAGAGATGGAAGATTCTCTTGAAAAGTCCAGAGCAAAGTCAGCTTTGGAGGCACTTCAGGTAGCATTGCAAAATTTATCTATGGCTTTATGAGCTTCTGCTATCAGATGGACAGGCGTTAACTTGTCAATTATTTTTCATGTTTAAATATTTAATATTAAATTAAAATAAAATACTTAAAGCAGTTGCTTAATTTTGAGACAAATTATAATAATTAAATGTCTAACTTTGTTAGAGATAGGGAAAGAAGTTGTGTTCCATGCCTAATCATGCCTTTTTGCCTTGGTCACACCTTTCTGACTTGTTCCATGTGTGTTTCTACAAGCCTTGGCCGAACTTTTACTAATTTGGGCTTGATTTTTAAGGCAACTAAAAACCACAGGTGCTCCCTTCTAGGCTGAGATATGTTCCTCTTGTTGGGCCCAAATGGAGATTCAAAATAAACCTTAATTACAAGAACAACCCTAGATTACGACTATAGAAAATAAATCCTAATTATCAATCTATACAAAATTAAGACATTTTTCAGAGTAAGAGTATTTTATCTTGTCATGCTCCTTGTTACTTCATGGAATTATATATACTCTTGTTCATTTTCTTTTTCTCCATTCATGAACTTATCAAAGTTGAGTAGATTTTATTCCATGCACCAAATATATGTATAACACTAGTCTTTAGGGTACTGCAAATTGCACATCTTTTGAGGTAGTTTATGGAATTTCACCACCTTCTTGGACCAAGTTTGTACCACAAGAAACTTTGGTGGAAGTTGTGTAAGACTATAAAGCAATTGAAATTTCATTTGAGGAGAGCGCGTCAGATGACACATTATGCTAATAGGTATAAGAAGATAGCTACGATTCAACAAGGAGATTTGGTATATTTGTAGATCAGGCCTCATAGACAAACAACCATGGCTACCAAACTTCATCTTAAATAGCAGCAAGTTATTAGGACCTTATCTGGTTTTACAGCAAGTGGGAGCTGTGACGTTCAAATTACAACTGCCTGAATAGGCTCATATTAACCCTGTTTTTCATGTTTCTCTACTTAAGAAAGTTGTGGGGAATGATTCAGTTGAGGCAAATATACCTGTAGAGTTACAAGTAGAATTAGTCAGTTTATTAGCCTTTAGATCTTGGAGAATAGAACAATGAATAAAAAGGGAAAGCAAATCCACAAGTGTTGGTGCGATGGCAGAATAAATCTCCAGAAGAAGAAACTTGGAAGGCCTATCAGATTTCAGCAGCCAGTTTCTAGATATTAACCTTGAGGGTATGGTTGTTTCAAAGGGTGGGTGTATTGTTGGAAATGCTGATAGGTAAAATAGAGAATGGCAAAGTCCTTTACATGTCTATTTTAGAAGAAAAAGAGGAAAAAGAAGAGTTAAGTTGTAATTAGTATGTGAGTTGAGTAGTTAGTTATTTCGGTTAGTGAGTGATGAGGATATAATAAATTGGTCCTCGGATGTATGTGAGAGGGGATTTTTGATTGGGAAAAAATAGTAACTGGATATTGCCGGTGTGAACATGAGAATGTTCCTTTTGGGTTTACTATTGTTTACCTTGGTGCTTTTGTGTGTTTGTGAGTATAGTGAAATAAAAACGTGTTTTCAGTTTCCCAGTTATTGCTGCTGAAGGTGTATGTTGGCGTCTTAGGATTTCAGATTATTTTTTGTGGTAAGGGAATTCCTAACAAACTTACGCTCTTATAATTATGTGGATTTTTTATTGGAAAAAAATAGTAACTGGATATTGCCGGTGTGAACATGAGAATGTTCCTTTTGGGTTTACTATTGTTTACCTTGGTGCTTTTGTGTGTTTGTGAGTATAGTGAAATAAAAACGTGTTTTCAGTTTCTCAGTTATTGCTGCTGAAGGTGTATGTTGGCGTCTTAGGATTTCAGATTATTTTTTGTGGTAAGGGAATTCCTAACAAACTTACGCTCTTATAATGATGTGGATACTATTCACTATTAATTGACTTCCTTTTGATATTTAGTGGAACCTACTAGAATTTAATCAAACAGTGGTGTGTTGGATAAAGTGTGTTGTGAGCATTTTACACATTTTAAACATGAAAAGGACAATTAAGAGGGAGAAAAGATCAGTGCAGTAGTGTTAGTTTAATCAGATCAAGAGCAATTTTTAGTTACACAAGTGGGAGAGGGAAACCATCTATGACTAAAATGTATATTAGGAAGTAATGCGGAGGATTTGATCTCTTAAGGGGGTGTTGAAAGTCCCACATCGCCTACCTCATGTCATTTGGTATGGTTTAAATACATGTTAGGCTACTTCACATATTGCCAATTGGTTTTATGTTGGAACCTTAACATGGTATCAGAGTCAAAACCTAATATCTTTCCGGTTATTGTCATGGGCTAAAAGTTGCCATTTAGTTGGATCAAAAGTACCATTTGCCTGGTTCGGCAGACTTCGTTGGAGGGAGCATGTTGAAAGTTCCGCATCGCCTACCTCATGTCATTTGGTATGGTTTAAATACATGTTAGGCTACTCCACATATTGTCAATTGGTTTTATGTTGGAACCTCAACAGGAGGTAATGATTTGTTAGAAATAAGGACTAAGTTCAAGTGGGGTTGAATTTTTACTTTCAATGATTTTTGCAAATGAATGAGCAAATTTCTTTAAACAAGATAGCTCACTTTTAAAAACAGAGTTTTATATCAACAATAACCAATGTTAATGTTTTTAAACACTCCTTGAGTAAGCAAACAAGATACAACACATAAATGTTATGCATGAGATAGAGAAAGGAAAAACACTAAGAATTATACTGGTTTACCGTTACAAACGAGCTAATTTCCAGTTTCCGAATCATCCTGCGTAATCATCCTGATTAAGCTGATCCACTGTATTTTTCGTGTTTTGACAAAAACTCCTCAACAAGACAAGAAAATACACCACACCACACCAAAGTCTTGAACCTTACAAGATCTACACACCACTTGTGAAACTATCATAAGCACCATCTTGTCCACCCTTACAACCAAGAAATGAGAAAAAAGAACATATCACCTGGAAAAATTTCAACTAAGAAGATTAGAAACAAGGTGATCTTCAATGTGGTTGACTCAATATATGAACTTGATGTCACTGATTCAGTAGAGCAACACAAAAAAGTGTTTTTCACACTTGCACAACTATCTTAAGGTTTGGAAAAGTTTTAGAATATTTTGGAATGGATTGGATAATGATTCAATGAGATAACTTGCACAGCTTATAGATTTAATGGATTAAAAGCTGTTTTAATCCATTAAACAGAGTCTAGGGCCAAGTCACAGTATTTTAATATGTTAAAATGTATTCCTAATCCTTAAAAATCACGTGAGTAATTTAAGTGATTTTAATCAATCAAAAAGTCATTTTAGTTGATTAAAACAGTATGCCGTCAAGACCTGACATTTTTAAGTGAAATTGATTAATTAAAATGATATTTTATTCAATTAAAAAGTTTTTTATGGCAAATACAACAATCTTAAAACATCTTAACATATTAAAGTAACTTTTAATCCTTTAAAGCAACACTAAACATTTCAAATAAGGCCAGAACATTTCCAGTAAATTTTCTACTCAACATATACAAGATCAAGGATAAAGAATCCACACAACACATTTTGCACTAAAATTACAACTCAATAACAAGATCAAACAAAGGGCAAATATGATCAACATTTGCATCAACATCATCATAGTGGTTGGAGCATCAAATCTTCAAGTTCCAAGCTTGCTTCTATTAACATGATTAATGCCCTCAGATTGCAAGAGATGCAAAGAACGGGGATTGGGAAATCAAGGAAGTAGTTAATTTAATAGATTTGCCCGTGAGATTAGCAAAGGAATTTGGAAGGTAAAGTTTGACATGTATGGATATAAAAAGGAAAAGGGAGAAGAAAGGGTGATAAGGAAAATATGGAGAAGAGTGAGGGAGGGTCGATCCTGTGTTATGTGATTCACTCTAATGCATTCATTCCATTGCAAAAATCCCACCAGACAGGTATTGATATTGCACTAATGCGTACATCATGCTATAATCATCATAACACTGCTTTGATCCTGTTTCTATCATATCATTTGGTAAAATACAATCATAAACAAATCTGAATGATTGGATAAAAGAATTATGTGACAAAAACGGTTAAATGGACTGCCTCCTTTGTTAAATATTATAGATGAAAATGATGGTTTGGCCACAAACGATGATTAGGCTACAAAAAGGATAACTAAAAAGGCTAGGAAGCTATTACTTGGTATTAGATGGCAACTGGAAAAGATAACTTGAGGTTAATTTATAAAATCTCAATCTTCTGGTTGGATTAATTTATAAAAAGAGACTATGTTGTTCACTTTTTTTTTTCTTATAGGAGGAGAGGAAAAAGTTACCCATGTACCGCTATCGGGATGAATTGCTCCAAGCTATTCATGATCATCAGGCATTGCCCTCTTCTATTCCTTGCTTTTGTTTTTTCCCATATTTTTTATTATAGTACTTTTTATTTTTGGTGTTGAATATGAATGAATTTCATCTTGTTGTCAGTGAGCTGTTCTTTATTTGTATTCATTACCTTTTATTAATATTTTCTAGCATACAATTGTATGGTTTTTCAAATTAACCTTGATTATTCTCTTTATGTAGGTACTTGTAATTGTTGGAGAAACTGGTTCTGGAAAGACGACACAGATCCCCCAATATCTTCATGAAGCTGGCTATACAAAGCATGGAATGGTGTGATTTAATTTCTTTTATGTGCTTACAATAGGTTGATTTCATCTGAAAACCTTCTGTGCCATTATATTGACTTTTATTTTACAATGTGCAAATATTGACAAGGCAGTGCTACTTTACCTACGGTTCTTTTTTTCTATATTCTTGTTCTGTGGGTCTGGTCAACTATTGCTTATAAATTGTGGAACAGGTAGCTACCTGTTTATTTTTCCATGCATGCTACTTTAGTTCCTAGAAAACAATTCAAGAACAGTGGCCATGGTTTAAAAATTTAATTTTGATTGTGTCGTTCAACTGTGGATATTTGTAACTTTTCACATCTTGTATCGAACTCTTTGTAGGCATTGGAAATGAGCAAACCTAAGATGGTTCTTTATTTGTTTTGCAGATTGCATGTACTCAGCCACGGCGTGTTGCGGCTATGAGTGTTGCTGCCCGAGTTTCTCAAGAAATGGGTGTTAAATTAGGGCACGAGGTAGGCTGCTTTATGTATTGAATATTTTAACGTTGATTCCTGCTGGTTATTATTGTTATATATAGTGTATTTGGTGTTAAGATTTCCCATTTCTTAAAAAATGGACGTATAGATTACATGTTAAATTTTAAGTTCTCTTTGATATATAATTTGATTGCGTACATCTCTCTTACACATGTCTCAGTCTTTCAATTATTTAATTAAAGCTTTTCAATTTTAGGTTGGTTACTCCATCCGTTTTGAAGATTGTACATCAGAGAAAACTATTCTGAAATATATGACTGATGGGATGTTACTGAGGGAATTTCTTGGTGAGCCTGATCTAGCAAGTTATAGGTGAGCTTATAGTGGATTCATACTTGGGGTTTAGTTAGAAGCATTATTATTTTTACTTATTACATTTGCAAATGTTGTAGTGTTGTGATGGTGGATGAGGCTCATGAAAGAACACTCTCAACTGATATTCTGTTTGGATTAGTGAAGGTGAGTGGAAAATTGTACTAAATTGTATGCCTTATTTATAGTTCTAGCTGGTTGAGAGTTGAGATATTTGAATCATATTCCTTGAACAATAAACATTTTATTGATAGGGAAGAAGACACTTTGGGCATATATTCGGTTTAGTCTGGTGCAATTGTTTTTTTATTCATGTAAGAAATCTGATATGGTGCTTTTGATTGCATGGATTCTTTTGTTATATATTGTTGTGCAATATTTGATCATGGTCAAACTGTAACTGTAACTCATCAATGCATGGTCTTTTCTCATATTTGGATGTGTTTGAAGAGCATGTTCAAGTTCAATGAATAAATAGTCCTATTTGAAGTTGTTCATTACAATATCCTCCTGTGTACTTACGTACTTGGTTTTGGGCTAAATCATCATTTTTGGTCCCTGTAAGTGTATAATGTTGTGTCATATTAGTTTTTGTAACTGAAAATTTCATGTAGGTCCTTGAAATTTCTTATGGTTTCATATAAGTCTTAAACATCACTTATAATCATTTTGGTCCCGAAACATATGTTAATATTGTAACTTAAGTCACATATTTTGAATTTTTGAATCATGTAATTTAACTGATGCACTTTCAGACACTTGTTTGGAATTTTCTTAGTTTCGAAAATTAATGACAGTGCTATTGATGGGATTAGGAGGAGATACAACAATTATTGGCAGAAAATAAGAGCAGTTACATGAGTATTGTTTAATTAGGTTCAGATGTCTTCTAGGAACAGTATTTTGTATAAGGTCTGATGGTTGACATTTAGGAGCAGCTATTATGTAAAATTTATGTAGAAAATGCTTGGTAGGAAATAAGTGAGCATATTTGAATGTTCTTTGGACAGAGTTATGCTGTGCAGGAATCCTTACAAATGTGGGACAGCTACTGCTGAAATTAGCGTGCTTAAATACCAAATATCAGTGTTTTATCAGCTATACCCTTTAAAGGATTTAAATGCTTGTTTACTCTGTTTTTATGACAGGATATTGCTCGATTTCGGCCTGATCTCAAGTTGCTGATATCAAGTGCTACACTTGATGCGGAGAAATTCAGTGATTACTTTGATTCTGCGCCAATATTCAGAATTCCAGGGAGAAGATATCCTGTTGAAATAAACTACACCAAAGCTCCAGAGGCTGACTACTTGGATGCAGCTATTGTCACCTCACTTCAAATCCATGTCACTCAACCTCCTGGAGATATATTGGTATTCCTTACTGGTCAAGAAGAGATTGAAACGGCAGAAGAAATCTTGAAGCATCGAACTAGAGGCTTGGGGACTAAAATTGCCGAGTTAATAATATGCCCTATATATGCCAATCTTCCAACTGAATTGCAGGCTAAAATATTTGAACCCACTCCTGAAGGGGCACGGAAGGTTGTCCTTGCTACTAATATTGCAGAAACGTCATTGACAATTGATGGGATCAAGTATGTCATTGATCCAGGATTTTGTAAGATGAAAAGTTATAATCCAAGAACAGGAATGGAGTCTTTGCTAGTAACTCCCATCTCAAAAGCTTCAGCAAATCAAAGAGCAGGTCGTTCTGGAAGAACAGGTCCTGGAAAGTGCTTCCGATTGTACACTGCGTACAATTTTCACAATGATTTGGAGGAAAACACTGTTCCTGAAATACAGCGGACTAACCTTGCAAATGTAGTTTTGACTTTAAAAAGTCTTGGCATTCATGATTTATTGAACTTTGATTTTATGGATCCTCCACCTGCAGAGGCCTTATTAAAAGCTCTGGAGCTTCTATTTGCGTTAAGTGCATTAAATAAGCTAGGTGAGTTAACTAAGGTGGGTAGACGGATGGCAGAGTTCCCACTTGATCCTATGTTGTCAAAAATGATAGTGGCTTCAGAAAATTACAAGTGTTCAGATGATATCATTTCTATTGCTGCTATGCTTTCTGTTGGAAACTCAATATTTTACCGTCCAAAGGATAAACAAGTACATGCAGACAACGCAAGGATGAATTTTCACACAGGAAATGTTGGAGACCATATAGCATTGCTAAAGGTTTTGTTCTGCCTACCTTTTTCTGTATTTTGTTGATCATCATCTTCATCTATATGCATTTTTTTCCTTTATGTGAAATGTTATTGTTCATCTAATTATAGATTAGATATTTTTCTTGTATCATCCATCACAAACAGGTTTGTAAATAAGTGCAAATCGGGTTTGTAAGATTGAGTTAGGCAAAATTCATTTTCTAATATATACACACTATGTATGTATGTATTAATACTTTGGATCAAAATACTGGTCATCCCGCTACCACTGTCTCCCTATGATGGATTTGGGAGGTGGCCGCTCCACTATTTGCTAGTAACTACTATGCTTCTGTCTATTGTGTATTTATCATTTCATCTAGCAGGGACGAGGCCAGATTATCATGGGAGATGATCCATTATTGTCTTTTTTCATTCTAAATTTGGACCTTATTAATTTTTATTTGTTGTTCAGGTCTACAATTCGTGGAAGGAGACCAATTATTCAACGCAATGGTGCTATGAAAATTACATACAGGTATTGATTGACCAGTGTTACAAACCAGTATTTAGCGTGTAAGTTTTTAGTGAATGTTAGAAGAAAGTAGTTCACACATCGATTCATGTTCACGTACAATATTTGCGGTAATGGGAGTTGAGAAAATTAAGGGAAATGAGGAGAGTAAGTGATGGGGAGAAATGTTACTTTATTCAATTTATTTCTAAATTTAATTTTGTTATTTTGCAAGGATTTGAATTTAATTATAATAATCTTTGAAAAATATTTACAATTTGAAGACTGGTATAAAAAAGTCGGCCAAAAGAGCTAACTCCACATTTTCATTATTGCTAGTGAGATGTGTGGTTTTAAGTTAATACTTAATGGGTTTTCTTTGCAAATAGATTGGATATAGCATTGAGAAGTTGTAACTACTACTGATCGTTTTCTTTTTATTGATTGACTTTTTCTTTTCTGGGTTTCTTAAAGAAGGATATCTTACCCTTTCTAACATTACTTTTTGTTTTATTCTACTGATAGTATTTGTTTCATAAAAGAAAATTTTAGAACTTGTATTCTATGTAGGCATGTGACAATGATGCCCATGTTTAGTTCCCCTGCCTTTATGAATTACAAATGGACTATTTCAACAATGATTCTTTCTTAAAATGCTTTTATTTGAATTTATTAATCTTTTGTTCATCCATGCTTTGATTTTTAGTTTAGTATTCTATTTTTATGTTTGTTCTTTTGATGTCCAGGTAAGGAGTATGAAACGGGCTAGGGATATCCGTGATCAACTGGCAGGTCTTTTAGAGAGGGTTGAGATCGAACTAACATCAAATGATAGTGATTTAGATGCCATCAAGAAATCCATTACATCAGGTAAACTTATAAAACTAATAATTTCTTGCATTTCAGATCCTTTTCAAGTGTACTGAATCTAATTTTTAACCGCTGCAGGGTTTTTCCCACACTCTGCACGATTGCAAAAGAATGGATCATATCGGACTGTGAAACATCCACAGACTGTTCACATACATCCTAGTGCGGGGTTGGCACAGGTACTTTTGTGTTGTATGTTGCTGATATGTGATGATGTATGTTGATTAAGTGGACTGCTCCCTTCCCCATATCTAGTTAATCAAAAGAGTTGTATTGTATTATTGACATGAGAAATTCGTACAAACTTAACCAAAATATTTTGTTACCAGACCTACCTACACATAATACATATTTTCAATTAAAATTCAGCATGAAAGAGCTGGTTTGGTGCTGCATGGAGTGTTGCTTGCAGGAGGATGATATGAATTTTGTTGAGGTGGAGGAGGTCACATAGTGATTAGAAGTCGAAGTCCAAATATTTACATAACGAGTAGTGAAATTGTTATCCAAAATCTGATTATTTTGAGAATAATTCTGTCTAGATGAATCTTGTAGTGTTAGAGAATGATGGGGCTGATGGTGTTGATCAAACCGGAAGTAGCAGGAGGTTGCAGTGTGTCCTTGCATGAGACATACCACTGCGTCCAAAAGCCATGTCATGAATTGAATTGAGATTGATCAGGATCAAATGGTTGCTGCATAGTCTTGCCAGTGCCTTGGGCAGAAAAGGATTTGGGGTTTGCAAGAAAAGACAGTCAAATCAATCAAAGGATTGGAATAGGCTTGAATCTACATTCAATAACAGGGATCTTCACAATGTATTCTTGCAGTAGACCTTCAAGAATAACATCTACATGTTCTTTAAGAATGTTAGATATGATTAGATATTAGTTGATATTGTTTGATATTGTTGAGATATTGTTAGATATTGTTAATCACAATATCAAATAATATCTTTTATTTACCCTATTTGTATTCTGTTACTCTTTTGAGGAGTACCTTTCTTTATTATAAATACACTGCCCTATGTGTGGTAAACACATAAGGGAAATTAACCCTATACAGTTTTTTCCCTATATTCAACATGGTATCAAGAGCTTAAGGTCTCTTGGGATTTTTTTTCGGCTCTGCCATTGAACCTGCAGCTGTCACCGCCTCCGCCGCCGCCGCCGCCGTCGCCGGAGTAGCAGTTCGGACCGCCGAGCACAGGGTTTTGCTCGCCTCCTCCGTGCGACCTCCACCGTGGAAGTTTCGCGGTCATCGGAGCAGCCACGCTCCCTCACGCGCCTCCCGAAGCCGCACCTCCTTCTCCCGTTCCGCCGCGCGTGGCGGCGCGTCTCGCCGCCGTTCAGGCCGCCGCTCTTTGCGCCGGCGTCGCCTCCTTCTCCTCTCTCTGGATCTGTCCTCGCTGCTCCAATCGGACCTCTTTGGTGTTTTAGGGTTTTTCTCTCTCTTTCTCCATGGCATCTTCCGCTGTCACTTCCAATTCTGAAGTTACCTCTGTCAGCTCCGGTGGGTCTGAGCAATCTGTTTTTACTAATTATGTCAATGTGAATTTACCCATTGATAAATTAGATGGTACGAATTATGCAACTTGGGCATCTGATATTAGACTTTGGCTTGAGAGTCAGGGGTATGTTGATCATCTTACTACCAAGGTAGATGATGTTCCTTCCAATGATCGTGTCCGTTGGAAGAAAGTTGATGCTCATATATGTATGGTTCTCAAGAATACCATCCAATCTTCTTTAAAACAAATTTTTCGATCGTATGGCACATGTTATGACGTTTGGGAACACGCCAAATTATTATACACCAATGACACTCAACGTCTTTATGGTATTTGATACAATCTTCTTGATGTTATTGCTCCTCGAGATAAGGATCCTGTGGCGGATTATGTGGGTAAGATCCATGCTCTTCTCCATGAATTTAATGAGTTATTACCCCCTGCCTCGACTCCTGCCCAAGAATTAGAACAACGATCAAAGTTTTTCATGGTTTTGATGTTACACGGACTTGCTGATAAATATGCCCCTGTTCGTGATCAGATTTTGGGTTCCCCTGTTACACCCAGTTTTACCGCTACCAGTTCCTCCCTTTTGCGGGTGCCATGTAAACCTCTCAATATTCCCCCTGTAGTTTCTAATGATTCATCTGCCTTGGCCTCTCACCGTGATGATCGTAATCGCTCTCACAAGCCAGGCAAAGGGCGTGTCAAGTGTGACCATTGTGGCAAACTAGGCCACAAAATTGACAAATGTTATGCTTTACATGGTTATCCTCGCCGATCTGCTGCAGTTGCTCAGACTGATTCTTCCGCACAATCCTCTGCTGTGGATCCTCCTTCATCTGTACCTTCAGACAAATCTGCTATCTTCAATGATTTTCTTCAATGGTATGAGGATCGAAAGCCCTCCAGTTCCACTACTTCTGTTGCCCACACAGGTACATCTTTTGCTGGTCTGACTCACTCTTCTTCTATTGGCTCTTGGGTTCTTGACTCAGGCGCCACCGATCACATCACTGGTAACAAATCCTTATTTTCCTCTTTCACTTCTTCTCATAATTTACCCTCTGTTACAATGGCTAATGGGTCTACAACTTTAGCTCATGGTGTTGGAACGGTTACTCTTTTTCCCTCGTTGTCCATTGATAATGTTTTGTATGTACCCGGGTCCCCCTTTAACTTATTATCCATTAGCCGTCTAACTCGATCTCTTGATTGTGTTATCTCTTTTACCAAAACTTCTGTTTCCTTACAGGACCGGAGCTCGCAAAGAGTGATTGGCACCGGATGTGAGTCACATGGACTTTATTATCTTCAACCTTCTCCACATGTTGGCACAGTTATGGAGTCTCCTTCTCTCCTTCATGCTCAGCTTGGTCACCCCAGTCTGCGCAAATTACAGCAACTTGTTCCCAGCTTATCCCAGTTGTCCAGTTTGGTATGTGAGTCCTGTCAGTTAGGCAAACATAGTCGTACTTCCTTTTCTCGTAGTGTTTCCCAGTGTGCTTCATCCCCCTTTGCCTTAGTTCACTCTGACATTTGGGGACCCAGTCGTGTTAAGTCTAATTTAGGTTTTCAATATTTTGTTACTTTTATTGATTATTTCTCTCGTTGTACTTGGTTATTTTTAATGAAAAATCGTTCTGAGTTGTTTTCTATATTCCAAAACTTTTATCATGAAATTAAAAATCAATTTGGTGTCTCTATTCAAACTTTTCGAAGTGATAATGGCCGTGAATATCTTTCAAACTCGTTTAAACAATTTATGGCTTCTCATGGCATTCTTCATCAAACTTCCTGTGCTTATACCCCTCAACAAAATGGGGTGGCTGAGCGCAAGAATAGACACCTTATTGAAACAACCTGTACTCTTTTAATTCATGGGGCGGTTCCTCAACATTTTTGGGGTGATGTTGTTCTTACTGCCTGTTATCTTATTAATCGTATGCCCTCTTCGGTTTTAGATAACAAAATTCCCCATTCTATTTTATTTCCTCATGACAATCTCCATCCTTTACCTCTGAAGGTTTTTGGGACTACCTGTTTTGTCCACAATTTTGATCCTGGTCATGATAAGTTATCTCCTCGATCACACAAATGTGTTTTCTTAGGATTTACTTGATCCCAAAAAGGATACAAGTGTTTTTCTCCTTCTCTTAATCGCTATTTTGTGTCTGCCGATGTCACCTTCAATGAGTTTTCCTTTTACTTTAAGGACCCTTTCCTACTTGCTGAGTCTCCATCTGCTACAGTTCCCATTCCTGTTCTCATTGATCCTTATGTTGAGGACCATCCACCATTAGCCCCTCCTCCTCCACCACCCCTTCAGATTTATAGTCGCAGACCTCGCCCACAACAGACGCCACATGACTCACTCCCGAGTGCCAAATACTCTGTCTCCTCCGGTTCAGTCCACGAGTCGACCTTCCTATTGCCCTTCGTAAAGGTACGCGTTCTACTCGTAATCCTTCTCCACATTATACTTGCTTTAAGTTATCATCGAATTTCTTCACCATTTTATACCTGTCTCTCGTCTATTTCTTACGTATCTATTCCTAAATCTGTCTCTGAAGCCTTAGCCCACCCTGGTTGGCGTCAGGCCATGCTAGATGAACTCGGTGCTCTTCGAGACTAGTGGAACCTGGACGCTTGTCCCATTACCATCTGGAAAATCTGTTGTTGGTTGCAGGTGGGTCTTCGCTATCAAGGTTGGTCCTGATGGTACTATTGATCGCCTCAAAGCTCGCCTTGTAGCCAAAGGCTATACCCAAATTTTTGGGTTGGATTATGGTGATACTTTCTCTCCGAGTGGCAAAGATGGCTTCGTTCGTTTATTCATTGCCATGGTCTGCTACTCAACAATGGCCTCTTTATCAACTCGGATGTCAAAAATGCTTTCTTGAATGGCGATTTGCAAGAAGAGATTTATATGGAGCAACCTCCTGGATTTGTTGCTCGGGGGAGTCTTCTGGATTGGTATGTCGTCTTCGCAAATCTTTATATGGCCTAAAACAGTCTCCTAGGGCCTGGTTTGGCAAATTTAGCGACGTTGTTCAACAATTTGGCATGACTAGAAGTGAGGCGAGACCACTCAGTCTTTTACCGTCACTCGAATGCTTGGATGTATCTATTTGATAGTGTATGTCGATGACATTGTTCTTACAGGTAGTGACCATCATGGCATATCTCGGATGAAACAACACCTTTGCCACCATTTTCAAACCAAAGATCTTGGCAAACTCGAGATATTTCTTGGGTATTGAGGTAGCACAATCTACCGATGGCATTGTTATATCTCAAAGAAAGTATGCATTGGATATTTTGGAGGAAGCTGGTTGATGAATTCAAAGCTCTGTTGACACACCAATGGATCCTAATACCAAACTCTTGCCAAATCGGGGGAGCCAATGTCGGATCCTGAACAGTATAGAAGATTAGTTGGAAAATTAAATTATCTTACGAGTTACTCGCCTCGACATTTCCTTTGCAGATCGGTGTGGTGAGTCAATTCCTCAATTCTCCTTGTCAAGATCATTGGAATGCAGTCATCCGTATATTGAAGTACATCAAAAAGTCTCCTGGAAAAGGTTTGGTGTATGACTCCCATAATCATACAAGAGTTGTCTGCTATTCGGATGCTGATTGGGCAGGATCTCCCTTTGATAGAAGATCTACATCTGGGTATTGTGTTTCCATTGGTGGTAACTTGATCTCATGGAAAAGTAAGAAACAAAGTGTTGTGGCAAGATCCAGTGCAGAAGCAGAGTATAGAGCTATGGCCTCAGCTACCTGTGAACTTATTTGGCTCAAGCAATTGCTTAAAGAGCTACAATTTGGAGATGTCACTCAAATGACACTAGTGTGTGACAATCAGGCTGCTCTCCATATAAGCTCTAATCCTGTCTTTCATGAGAGGACTAAACACATTGAGATTGACTGCCATTTTATTCGGGAAAAGATTATGTCTGGAGACATCAAGACTGAGTTCGTTAACTCATGTGATCAATTAGCAGATATTTTCACTAAGTCTTTACGGGGACCTAGGATGGATTATCTTTGTACCAAGCTAGGCACATACGATTTGTATGCTCCAGCTTGAGGGGGAGTGTTAGATATGATTAGATATTAGTTGATATTGTTTGATATTGTTGAGATATTGTTAATCACAATATCAAATAATATCTTTTATTTACCCTATTTGTATTCTGTTACTCTTTTGAGGAGTACCTTTCTTTATTATAAATACACTGCCCTATGTGTGGTAAACACATAAGGGAAATTAACCCTATACAGTTTTTTCCCTATATTCAACAAAGAACAATTGGATGTCCAACTGACCAAGGCTTTGATGCAAAGGAGAAATTCATGCATAGTTCTATTATCAAGATTTGTTGCATGCAACTCTGTTTGCAGGTGAAAATAATCATGTATTTTCTGCCATACCTGATGGAGTGAGTACATCATAGAATGCATGAGAGAATCAATGAAGAAAGCGTCAATTGAAGCCAGGTTAAGACCAATTGATGTTACTGTTCCCATGCAGAGCATGCAGGATTCGTTCCTGCTTCACGATGTGCTTCAGTTGGACATTACGATGGAATCAAGGGATTTGCAACAAACTGATGTAGGTGATGGGATAGACAACAAAAAATTGGAATCGTCAACTTTTTCCAATATTGTATGAGGGAAAGTTCGGTCGGGGAGCAGAAACGGTGGGAAACAAATTGGACGCAACCATTGTTGGATCCTACGGAGCTTTGGATACCATGGTAGCAAACTCGGAAAAGATTAGAAGAAAATGCAAGAATGAGAGAAATGGAAAACTAAATTCTTATTATCTTAATGATCAAGAAGTAGAAACTGGAATTTATATTGTAGGTAAATTAGTTATTGACAGCTAGTATTAGTAACTTAGCCGCGAACTAACATCTTACAAAATATAAAGTTAACTACCAACAGATACAGTTGAGAATTTGCATCTGTTCAATACTAATGAACTGAAGTTTATTTAGCCGTGGGAGAAAAAGTCTACTCACAGCTGAGGCCAAATATTTGTGTACTTCCTTTAGCTATGAGTTGACCTTTGGAATTTTGCAATCGTTCCCTATATTAAGTGAGTACTTGGATGGTTGATGGGCAAGAGATGAATCCCAAGGACTTGATGAAGGAGAAGACACAGATTAGGGTCAAGATTATTTTTGGTGTACGTGGTCTAAGGAGGTAAAGTGTGTATAATGATTGAAGCTGATGGGAGCTGACAATTAAATTCGTACTCACGGGATTAATCTGTCTTCTTCTGAGTTTAATGGAGAAAAATTGAGTTGATCAGGGGCGAGGAAGGGGATGGGGTAATGCAATCCCTACCTCAGCCCCAATTTTATATTTAAATTTAAATTTTAAAATATTAATATTTTAAAAATATTTTATTTTTTTATATTATATATAAGGTCATTTTTTTATATTTTACCTTTTTTATTTTTCTTTTAACTATTTTTTAATTGTTTTGTCTTTTTTAATCTTTTATATCAATTAGTTTATTACATTATTCTCTTTCTTGTAACTTTCAGTTTTTCACATTTCCTTAATCTCTTCAAACAATTTTTTTTAATCTTTTCAACCAATTTGATGAACACAAAGTTAATTTTTTTCTTCTTCTTTATCTTTTTCTAAATATTTTACATAAATCTTAGTAGTAACTAATATTATTTTATTTATAATTTATATTTATTAGGTTTTATTATGTCATTTTTTGGATCTTATTATTCTTACTTGTCATATATCAAATTTTATCTTAATAAAATAATTGTATTTTAAAGACTTAAAAAAGAATTGATAATTTAAACTTTTATTACTTCGAATTAATTAAACAAGAATTAATTTATTAAATATTTTCTTATAAACTATATTTTTAAATGAAAACTTAAAAATGAATTACCTCATTTATGTAATAAAATGTTTGAATACAGAATAATAATAGTAATGTTATAAATATTCTATATATATATAAATACAATATAATTAAATATTTCTTTTACATATATATTTTAATAGAAATATAATAAATTAAAATATATATTTAATTATTAATAATTACAAATTGTAAAATTATTAATATTTATTTATGTATAAAAAATACATAAAAATAGTAAAATTAATTTATAATAAATATAATTTTTTTTTAAATAATATAGATTGGGGACGGGGCGGGAGTGAGGAAACCCGAAACCCAATGGGGACGAAGATGAAGACTTAATTTCTAATCCCGAGGATCAGGATAGAGACAGACGGGGACGGTTAAAAAAGTTAGGGAGGCAAAACTCGCCTCTGTCCCCGTTGCCATGCCTAGGTGGGAGATCTATAGTTACATAGTCAAATTGAAATCTAGACAAAGCTTTCCATTTTTCAAGAACATTTTCCAACTTAATTTTGATATCAGGGCCCTTTCCAAACATAATCATGCCAAAACCATCATCAATTTATAGAGATACAATTAAAATCACTTAAGACTAAATAAACCATACAGAACTCACTGTTTGTATGGATAAAAGGGAAATACAAGTTACATACAAATGAAATATCTAACCTTCGGTTTCAATCATCAATCTGTAAGTATTTGCAAATGCGGATGCTCTATAGAGTCTTCAGCATCATATTTAATTGTATGGAGTCGAATATCTTAATCACTGCCTGTACTATTGATATAATATTAACCTGTCGGTGGTTATATCTGTGTGGCTGAGCTTGAGCCTTAAATTTTTGGAAAAATCCTAAAAAGCTCAATCTGGCATGTGTTTATTCCAGTATGAGGCAATGTGAAAATAATCAATCAACTGTAAGTTCCATTAATATGTATTAATAATTTTTTTCTTTCATAATTTCTCTTTCTCTTTGTACCTTTACAGGTTCTCCCTAGATGGGTTATATACCATGAACTAGTACTCACAACCAAGGAATATATGAGACAGGTATTGCCAATTGTTAACCAAGTCAAATTTTTCATGACTTCTTTCAATGGATATCCTTCAATAGCTGAAATTGCATACACATATTGCAGGTGACAGAGTTAAAGCCAGAGTGGCTGGTGGAGATAGCCCCCCACTATTACCAGCTTAAAGACGTTGAGGACTGTATGCTCTCTCTCTCATATTGCTATTATATTTTTGCAAGAAGTCAACAACATTTACCTTTGAGCTTTAACATGATTTGATTTACAGATCTTTTTACTGATAATTACCTTTTAATCAAGTTTTGTTTATGATAAAAATCATAAAGGATCATGTTGTAGATTGCATGCAAGCAAGGTTCCTGTCATTAGTATCTCACTGTGAGCGTTTCCTCGGACAATATCTTAACCAGCCCTCCTACTTGCTAAATGAAAGAAAATATTAAATTTTTATGTTTCTAAGATATTGAGGATATAATGTTATTCTTTATTTAGCATATTTTTGTAATTTAATGAATAGTTAATTAAATAGTTTTTACAAATCCCTTCTATAATTAGACTGTTGTTGGTAAGAATTATTGTTTTACCATAAGTTAATTCATTGGAAATTTAAGTCAGTAAATTCAAATTTAATCCAATGAGTGAAAAAAAGGGTAATTGTAATGAACGTGTAAAGTGAGCTATGGAAGATAAATTTTCTCAATTAGCATATAACATACTGAGTTGTTGAATGAAATTTTATGGCAGCGTATTCGAAGAAGATGCCACGTGGAGCTGGACGTGCACAAGAGGAGAAATAACTGAAACATCTTTACATATGCTTTTGAGAGGAGGAAGTACTTTTATGAAGTAAGAGGGGAAGATGTGTGGTAAATATTTAGACTATACCATTGTATTTCTATCCCTCAGAGTCACATCCTATGATATTATGTTAATCTCTAATGGTGAGAGTCCAGTCTTTATTTACCAATTCCCAAAAAATTTTGTCATGTAAGTTTCATTTCGTTTTTCTTTCAACAGGTAATATATGTTTGTTGATGAACTCGCTTAAAGCTCAACTCTTATCCAGTGCTTTTAACCCAAATTAAGCCTCACGACAAACAAAAATCTGTTGTAAAGAGAAGTGTTTAAAAGAGAAAAAATAAGTTTTAAGTTAAAAAAAAAATGAAAACATAAAAAGTTTTGTAAATTACAAAGAAAATTATAATAGTAATTTAAATTTTTTAGTGTGCTTAAAACTTCATTTCAGTCAAGTAAATTGGGGTCTATGGGCAAAAAAAAAGTGCAATTAACATAATAATATGTATTTATAATTATTAATTTAATGTAAGAAATAGAAATAGAACTTAATACAAAAAGTGGCATAATAATACAATAATATAATTTTTGTTTTCTAGTGTTAGGGTTTGCGAAGACCACTGAGAAAAAGATTGCAAATTGTGTATGGATTCAGTGTACACATACATTATACATAGTTTCAAAGGCCAACCAAACGAAGGAATCTTTAAAATTTGTTACATGTTATAACTAATATATATATTGTAAAACAAAGAAAACAGAGAAAAAGATTATTAGATTGTATTTAATTTGAAGAGTATTTAAAACAAAAAATTGATCCTCTGCAAAACAATTTAAAAAAAAAATAGAATTTGACTTAAAAGATAGATATAGTTTAAAAACTAATTTTCTCAAATAGTGAAATCTTAAAGCCAGAAAAACAAAACGAGTTGCATAGGTACTGGTTTGTCTATAATAAATACTAAGTTAGAAGACTTCCACAGTCTTCTAACTAAGCTTCCGTAGTTAGTCCTTCAATCAAGGGTTTGATTATGATTCTTCTGTTAAGATTATATTTATCCACATTCGGTTCAAGATTGCATCTTGATCCCGTTGAACATACATGGGCCTCAAGAAATAAAGAAAGAAATCTCGAATTGATTTGAAGGAGAAAAAAAAAAAACCCTGCTACCCTGCTGCCATTATTATCCCGGAACTCAATACTGAGATTCTCCCCTGTGAAATTGGTGGATGAATTTGCATTTATAATAACCCAGAAGGAACAGTTCGACGTGGCGTTCGTCTGTTGGACACAAAAATTCAAATAAAGAATTGAGCTTTCAAGGAAAACAAGAGAGTAAAAGAAAGAAGAAGAAAAAGGGTTATTTCAAAACTAAGATTGGATATACAATGGTACCTCGATATAGCCATAAGACAAGTTTCCATGAGATTCCAGAGAATCACATTGGAACTGTGATACTGAAAGTCTCAATCCAAAGCCAAGAAGGAACAAGAAAAGAACAAGCTTTATCATTTTCTTTTTCAGAAAAATTTCAATGCTTCTCTTTGTGCTTTGGAAAACAATTAGCTTGTGACTTCATTATATAAGCATGTACCGCGCATAGCTGTAAACCCTATTGAATATTGTATAATGTTCTTTATCGTGTTAAAAAAAATTTTACTACCATAGAAGAGGATGTAAAAAATAGTAAAAAATTTCATTCTAAATGGATATAGATATAAAAATTTCAAACAATTTACGGTGAATCAGTATGTAAAAAAAGGAACCTATCCCAATAATGTTTAATACTTTTTCCTTTATAATTTATGGTAGATCTACTACGATAATCAAGTATATATATAAAAGCAATATGCACTGTAGTAGAAGAGATTTAACCTATAGAATTGGATTATAAGTTTTTTCCATCAATTTTTTTCTTGTTTAATTAATAATTATTCGACATAAAATAAAATGTAGTAAAGTGATATTTTTTAATAAAATGATTTTTTTTTATGATTTATATCTCTTCTAAGGATTTATCTTCTTTGCACAGGTAAAAAAATATATTTTGAGTTACAACAATGACAACACACAAGAATGAGTAATTAATACATATATATATATGTTGCCTTTGGTTAATTTTTTAATTTATTCTTTTAATTATATTAATTTAATAAATAATTGGTTTGTCATATAATATAAGTCCATTGATAATTAATTATAATCATTCTTAAGGATTAAATCGTTTATTCCCTCCATTAAAATTCCAATCAAGACATGAAAATTTTATTATAATAGTAACTTTATTGTTTTTTATTAAGTTTAAAAAGTGTAAATAAACATAAACTAATATTTATCTTTATTTTAATTAGAATAATGTCACGAAATAATATTTCAAGTGGAAGAGACAAAATAAAATAAAAAATTACAATTCATTTACGCTAATGTTAGAACTTTATTTAATAGAGATAGTGTATGTATTTATAAAATTTCAAAATAATCTTAATCTTCTGATTTATTTTTTATTTTAGTGTTATAAACAAACATATTTATTTAAATGTGATTATTACATCATCATAATTATAAATTTTTGAAAATATTACTCATTCTTGAGTGAAGGTAATGTATTTTAACATTTTTTTTAATTTTTATTTTTATAAATATTTCGTTAAATTAATGTTTTAAGTATTTTAATATTAATCTCTGTTATTCGAAAATTATATGACATAAAGAAGAGAATGATGAATAAAGTTTTTTATTGAAAATATACCGTACTTAGTTTTCTAAGTTTAATTAGTCTTGTATTATTTTTAACTTTTAGATAGTTGTATAATCTTGATACTTTGAAGTGTATTTTGGATGGTCTATTATCTATTTTTTTTTTGTCTAGTTTTGGTTGTAAAAAAAATAAAATGAATTTTAAAAAAATAAATTTATGTCAATTATGATACTGTTATAAAAAATCAAACCTTTATACATCAATTTAGGTTGAACTTATAAAATATTCGACATAAAATTACATTTATGAGTTATTTTTTGACAGTATTTCCTAGATTTACATTGAAACTTAATGCGGTGATCACAAAATCTAAGATATGTAAAATGTCAAGTGTATACCAGTGAATATAGATACCCTAAAATATTGTTCTGAATAATATAGTATTTTTTTTTTAAATATTATAATTTTACCATCGTGCATTTTACCTATGTTAATCAAGAACTAAGAAAAAATTGTCAATATAATAATTATATTTGTATTATCGCTCTAAATTATATAAAAATCATAATCTTAATATACGAAATAACAAAATAATAAATAAATAATCAAATATTGAACTTTCACTCCCTCAATCCCATTTTAAAACATTTACTTTCCACACTGATATTCTTTTTTGTTTGATTGTGTCATGCTTACGAAAAAAATAGCAATTTCTTTTTCATTCTTTCTAGTTACTTTACTTTTGCTTTTGAATCCGATTGACATCTTATTGTAAAGATGGTATGAATTGATTCATTTTGATTATACTATTTTATTTTATTGACATTAAAAGTTAAATGTTGATTTAATTATGATTTAATATCATGATATTTTTTACCTTTTAAACTAAAAAAATATTTTAATCCTTAATCACTAAATTTAAAGGATTAAAATAATTATAAAAAACTTATTTTACTCTCCAAATCTACTGTTAGAGATTAAAATCCTTTTTAGGAATGCAAATCTAATTAAACCTCAAATCTTATATTAATTTTAGTTTACATTATTAATTATTAATAAACATGGATCGGTGAATAAATTGTCTGTGGCTAATAATTAAAATGAACGTACGTATGTAAATGGAATGGGAAAGTGATATGTTAGAAAAATACTTTTATTTTAAATATAATTTTTATTTCATTAAATTTAAAAATCTCTCTTTCATTTATTAATTGAACTCTTTATATATATAATAAAATAAAATAAATCACTTCTATTAATTGTTATAAACAAGTTACTTAACTTTGGTTGTGGTTGCAATAACATTTTTGTTGGGATCCATTTAAACAATTTTCATTCACATTTTTCTACAGTTTGAATTTAGAACAACTTGTTCTCTCTCAGTTTGACACGTTCATACGAACATTATGCAGTCATCTTCTTTTTATCTCTATAAACATCCAACTTTTCCCAAATTTATAAGGAAAAGGAACATTAAATGGAAGCACAAGTTAAAGGAACAAGAGATAGAGAGAGGGGAAAATGGCATTTATTATTATTAGAGCTGAATGAGCAATTTCTAACCCATTAGCTGACCAAAAAGTTGGAGCAACACAGTGGATTTCTTAACCATGATTCAGAAAGCTTTAGTGTTCTTAGGATAATTGATAAAAAAACAGTGGCAGATATAAAGACCAGACCACCTTAAAGATTGGCCGGAGAAAGTGGAACCATAGGAGTTATGTGATTTGAAGTCCATGTCATAGATTTTCACTTCCTTAGGCTTCCATTCATCCGGTGCACCATACCTAAGTAGGGCAATATAACAAATGGTATAAGGGCATGCACCAGGTATCTCAAACCCATCCACAGGACACTGATCAAATCTACTCTTCCAAATTCTCAGAACATATACCTGATAAATAATAACATTGAAACAAAAAACAAGTTTCTCTGGTTAGTTAATTATCACTCCATACCATTGGATTAGTAAATATAGAAAAATAATTGCTTCACCAAGGTTTTCTACCCCATTGTAAGAAAACAGTCATGATGAACTTTTTAGCTGTAAGAAGAGATTTCAAAATTATCTATCTGTTAATAAAGAAAGTATCATTGATCATAAAAAACAATGTAATAATTGAATCTTGAAAAAATCCATGATTCTGGAACTCAAGTCAGTTCATAATAGTTATTATTGATAAGCATTTCTTGAAGAAAACACTCGAACACCTTAAACATGCATGCACCAAGAAAGAAAAAAAAATGAAAGCTTGACATTGATTTGAAGGAAAAAGGAAAAACCAGGTGCTCCTCTGCGAAATTGGTCAATGAATTTGAATATAGAACAAGCCAGTAGGAACAGTTTATCATGGCCTTCGTCTATTGGACACAAAAAATCAAATAAAGAATTGACCTTACAAAGAAAATAGAGAATAAAAAGAAAGAAAAAGAAAAATGGTTATGTCAACACTAAGATTGGATATACAATAGTACCTCAGTACAACCATAAGACAAGTTTCTGTAATCGTGACATTCCAGAGAATCACATTGGAACTCTGAGACCGAAAGTCTCAGTCCCGAAGCAAGAAAGAACAAGACAAGAACAAGCTTCATCATTTTCTTTTTTGGAACACTTAATCCCGAATCTTTTCAATGTTTCTCTTTGGAAAATAACTTGCTTATGACTTTATATAACGTTCTTTATTGCATTCATAAATTAACAAATTACTATCATAGATCATAGTATGTAAAATAGTAAAAAATTTCATTTTATATAGATATATGTATACAATTTAGACAAATTTATTTGGAATCAGTATGTAAAAAAAAAAAATTGTCCCAAAAATGTCTAATAATTTTACTCTGTGAGATAAGAGAGACCAGTGTGTTAGTTATATTTAGTTAAATCAGTTAGAATGAGTTGTTTAAAAATTAACTAACTCAGTTATATTATGTACTCTTTCTAATCCAACTTTATGTATTTTAATACAATTTATATACTCTTTTAATCCTTAAATTGGGTTTTTTCTACTAAAGCCCAAAGTTAAGCCCATTTATAGAAGCCCAATGTCATTGAACTGAAGAAGAAATAAAAAAACTCACTCACTCGCTTGAGTACCGAGTGTTTTCTACTAAGGGAAGAAACCAAACAGAGATTCTTCAAACTCAAACCCTAACAGTACGAAAAAAAAAAAAAAAACGATGTTTCGGTTTTTCTCTCCCATTCGTCATGGTCGTGGATCTTCCCTCATATCTCTCCTCGCTCCGAAACCCGCGCTTCCATTCGACGCTGCTATGCGACCTCGCTGCTTACCTCAAAACGACGGTACTCTTCGAATCTCTCTGCTTTCACTTTCGTCGTTTTTTAAATATAGAAACGAATCGACTCGTCTTTTGTTTCGGTACTCGAAACTAAGGAAATTGAAAATCGGAGGGATTGTTATGTTTGTACTTTTGACGGCGTCGTTCCATTGTGTGGATGTAGAGGTTAGAGACGATGTTTGTTTTCAAAGCGGAGAAAAAAGGATTGTGGCAAGGTGAATGCTCAATTTTCGGGCCTGACTTGTTTTGTTTGGTTTATGTGAATTGGTGCATGAAGTTGTTAATTTGTTATGGAGTTCACTGTAGTGGAGTTTTTAACTATGCTGAGAATTTTATCATTTTTAGGATTCAATTGTGTGTTTAGCGTGTAATCCTTTGAAACATGTAATAATAGAATGGGATACGATGTTGGATTCGTGCATGAGTGTTTTGCTTGTTGCTTCCTGTAATATGCTGGACAAAGTTTTTTAAAAAGCTGTCCGGGCCTGTGATTTTGGCAACCTTGTGTGTTTTGAGTCTTTGCAACCATATTTACGGCCACATTTTTCTGTAACCACTGGCAAAACCAAGGATCCTGCTGAAAATGCAACAATCACTGTAATTTAAAACCTTGTGTTGAACTTGGACTGATCTTTTTCCATAGCTGTTTGTGGAATCTCATTCTTGTTATTACTGGAGGAGTGTTTTTGAATGTTATAAAGAGAGATGCGGATAAATCAGATGGACTCATTTGTATTGTTCTTATATGAAGGAGTGAAATTCTAGGCTTCCGTTGTGAGATTTCGATGGAGGTCTTCAAGGTATTAGCGTGGATGGTGATAACTTCAGATAGTCTACCTTTTCCACATCATGATGATTTTTAGATGCCTGCATTTGAGGGGTTTTATCTTATAGTTAAATTTAGAACTGATTTCCTTTTATTTGGTTAGAAATATTGGTGCAGTAGTGAGTGGTTACTTTGTTTATTTGGATGTTCTTGAGATGTAGCGTTTGGGGCTTATAATTCTGATTCCTAAATGGTTAAAATAACTATCATTTAATTTTGCATGTAGAGGTTTATTTTTTTTTTTTCAGCTCGTCCCCCAACAGTCCAACCTTGTTACAAGGGATCTTCTTTTGAAACTGCAGGACTTGTTAGAGGATTTTCAATATCGAATTTTGATTGGAGGAGGATTCAAACGAGCCAGAATGGGAGTGCAGATGCGAATGCTCATCCAAATTTTACGCAGAACAGAGAGAACATAAACCCCAGAAGGTGGAATAATCTGGTCCAGAATGGGAAAGCAAATGCAGACGCATCTCCAGATTTTATGCTAGATAACTTGGGTGGCAAGAATGATGCTGAGACTGGCTTGAATTCTAGGCCTATGGACTTTGTAAGAGGAATTATGGATAAAGATAATTTTGTGAGGGGTTCTTCTTTTCAGTATCAAACTGAGCAGGCTGACTTCGTTCATATAAAGATGTTACGTAATAATACCTTCGTGACTGTAACAGATTCTAAAGGAAATATAAAACTCAGTGGCTCTGCTGGTTCATTGAAAGACCTGAAATCAGGGCAGAAGCTTTCTAGGTACGCTGCCGAGGCCACAGCGGAAGTTGTTGGCAGGAGGTCTAGGGGTTTGGGATTGAAATCTGTTGTCATGAAAGTGAATGGATTTACTCATTTCAGGAGAAAAAGGCAAGCGATAATGAGCTGGAGGGAGGGCTTTACTGCCGATTCTAGAGGGGGTAAAAATCCAATTGTATACATTGAAGATACCACCAGAAAACCCCATAATGGCTGCAGACTACCAAAAAAACGACGTATTTAGGTGTTTGTTCTTGATGTGGTTAAAGCATATTATTTTACTTGGATGAAGACGTAATTTAGGTGCTGTTTGGGCACATGATGATATTTTTGTTGAGCACATTATGATTCTAGTCGTTACCTGTAGACTATCCGTCAGCTTCCTCTTGGTTACAGTTTGTATAATTTTGATGATTCAATAACCAGAATTTTCTGTAACACTATGTACTGAATGACTAGCCTCAACTGAATGGGTCTCATACTTGATCTTGTTTGACTGTAAACCACCCATTTCAGTTTTTCTTTTTGCGTAAATAAATTGAATGAATACAAAAAGCGAGATAGCTTTTTTACCCACTTATTTTTCCTTCCTTTTTTCTTCAATTTCGTCTCAAAGAGAACCTTTACAGGATATATTTTGTATAAATACCATAGGGTGCCGACGAACGGACTATGTTCGTATTCTACATCCTTCATATATTATACTTGATTGTTCACAAAAATAGTTTTATAATTTCATATATTATTAAACAAAAATATTCTTTAACTAGTCAAACAACACAACCCAATGTCATTTTGAGTTTATGGATTGTCAAAGAATCATTATCTTATTATTAAACAAACTTTGATCATTTAACTTAAAAGTAATAAGGGTTGTACAGGTATGAAGGTGTCCATCCATCAATACAAAATATCAGTCCTCCCAGAGAAAAAACGTATAGCCGACCTCCTGAAATTACTTTCACATGGTTGTACACTTGTACACTGACAGTCTCAGCTGAAGATAAAAAAAGAAACACTGACACTCGCAGCTGACCTCAACAAATTATTATTACACAGATATAGGTCAAAATATACTGTAAAACGAATCACATTCACAGCATAAGCCACCTTTTATTTCTAACATTGAAATGCCAAGTCTGATCCATATAAACAATCCATGATCATCATAATTTTTACTTTTTCAAAAGAAGGGGCCCAACATTATCTCCAGTAGCTTTGTTGTGCTTCACATGGCTTCCATCACATAAAGGAAAAGTCCCTGATCTCCAGCATCTGCATCAAAGCACTCAGTAAGATGAAGATCTTTTTGAATGTAAACACGATGCATGTAACTTCCAAGTTCAAACAACATCAAGCACGGACTTAACACAAGTTTACCTTGAAAATGTGACTTGAAAGTATTAAAACTAACAAAGCTCCACTACGGACCTTGTTTCTATATACATGAGTTTTTGAATACGATCTTTCTCCTAAATGTAAGAATGTTTGGTAATAAGACTTTGACATTTTATAATTTGGTAGATCAAATTTCACAAAATGAAACCACAAGTTTAGCAAAACAACCCTTCCTTGAGCAGCGTTCTCAAATATTGCCCATTTTATGATATTCTCGTCCTTTTAGATTCAACAAGAGTGCCATTAATATAGAGTGACGGTTATAAAGTTTCTCTCCCGAGGGAGTTAATATTAAATGTAATAGCAGTGAACATTGGAATCTAACTAATCAATACTAAAGATATTGAAAATATATAATCGGTTGTGCTACTATTTTATCAAACCACACCTTTTCTTACCAAAGATAACACACCAGATTTCTAGAAAAAAAAATTTATTTAGTGACAGATGAGGACTTGAGTATAGCAAATACAAAAATGCTTGGATATGCTTTATTGCCTTAACGTCATATCTTGAAAAAAAAAATGGTTTGTTGAACAGTTGGAGAATCCATATCATTCTTCTTGTAATTTATAGTTGAACTCAGTGTTGTGAAGCTTTAAATTATTGCTTAAAAGAAGCTACATGAATATTAAGTGAATGATTCTGTTTTTTTTTTTTTTTCATGCTTCAGTGAAAGGAACACACATTTCACATCAAGGTATGATCGATATCTGTTCTGGTATAAAATCACAAGGTAATGTTCAACAGAACATCATGATAACAATGAGAATACTATTTGTATGTTACATATTGAGTTCTGGTCGAAACGAATTAAAGTGGAATCATCCCCATTTCCCATGATCGAATACACTTTTGAAGCAACAAATCATAGAAATTAGAAAAGAATTCCAGTCATCCTGCATCACACTGCTTTCATCATCATAATAATAATGACATATGTACACACATTTTCTCCTGATTTACTTTTTCAAATAAAAATTAAGTTACCATATGTTTATCCTCAGCTTGTAGGAATGGAGAGAAAGTATGGGGGAAAGGGGGTGAGAAGACAAGTTTTGAAATTCTATTGTCTAAAGTCAACTTTCCTCTCTTCTTCTATCTATCTTTTCCTCAAACAAAAGAAATGTACCCTATCTATTTCTTTCCTATTCCATTCTGCTTAAACAAAAATGGCATAGAAAATTGTGCAATAATGATAGAAATAACCAGAAAGTAAGAGCTTCACAAAGTGAACCTTACCTGCAATAAGCAGTGAGGGGCTGAGAGAGTTCAGTGACCACCACAGAATCCACCACCTTCGCTTCACTCTTCCTGATATCAGGGTTTATGCTCACAGCCTCAGCTTTCACCAATACTGCACGCCTTGGTCTCCCATCACCAACACCACCAAAGGAACAAGCTTTGAAATGGGTACTAACAACCCCTCTTGGGCTAATGACATTGCAGAAACCTGCACCAACGTGGCTTAGAACAGACTCCATTCAAAAGGGCCTCTCTCTATATCTATCTTTCGGTGTTTACGAGTTTATTATCTTCTCCTTGGCTTCACAACTACCATCAAATGTAACCTAGTGGATGAGATAAGAGAAGAAGGGGATTGAATCTAGCGACACGTGTTACTGAACTTGTGGATGCCACACTCCAGTGTACGTAAGCACTTTGAATGGACACAAATACACATGTCGTTGTTCTACTTTTTTTTTTTTTTGGTGAAAAAACCATGAACATGCGACCACTCAACTACCACGTGACAGTGTAAAATTACCAAACTGTAAAACTGGTAATTAATCAAGAAGATAAGAATTGAATGTTGTGATCATACCATTGCGTTGGTCATAAATTGTGATATCTTATGCAATAATTATCACCGTCAAGTATTCAATGCAATGCAACACGTTGCTGTCAACAAAAATAACACCACAACGGCTCAACATGCAATGCAATATTGCTTTTTGAAGCTCAATTTCTTGTCATTAGGTTTCAACGTCTTCATATGAAAACTATTAGAATTCAATAAGAAAGATGCATTCAGAATTAAATTTTGAATTATTTATTTTTCTGTTATAGGTACGAAATATTTCTTCTTTTGTTATGACTAATGTAATACTAGTCAATAACTTATATTTTATTTTTTATTTTTTTTATCATGTTCATGAATAAAATTTATTTTAGATATATGTTGATTAATTTTTTATATATATGATATCAAATTCCAAGCATATTCATAAGAATATAAAGCGTAAATCAGAGTTTTCTTCCTAAAGCAAAAGGGCACCACATTAGTTATACCACCAAATTTCAATGAAAAATGTCCAAAAAGTGATGAAGAAAGTGACCCAACTACCACCCCAAATTTTGAAACACAAAACGTAAACTTTTATTCCTTCCAACTAACTAAACTTGGAAATGAAAAAGTTAAGGGAAAAGAAAAAAAAAAAAAAAAAAGCAAGCAACCATAATAATAATCATAATAAACACATTAGTAATGTTAAATTTATTTTTTTAATATTTTGTTCAATTATGTCTTAACATATATATGGTAAGACAGTATTCGGACATTATATGTAAAACATTTCTAATCGTGTAAAAATATTTTAGTTTATACTAAAATATGAAGAAACTAATTGTGATAAAAAGACACAAAAAGATGAAATTACAGAAAACCCCTCAAGAAAGTGACAAATGAAGGAAGTTTCATTGACGCATTCATCACAATGGTATAATAAGACCATTGATAATGCAAATGCAACTAACAGAAGTGTAGCAAGCTTCATCTGAAAACAGAGAAAATCGTTTTTCCTTGCTGCATTCATTCGCGTCCTTTCCATTTCCGTCTCTTTTCCCATTTCTGCGCGGAACCCAATTTTCCGACCCGAAACGCGCAGTTATTTCGCCACCTACCGTAACGACGATGACGACGGCGACTCTCGGCCCCAAGAAGCGGCGGGCGGTTGGGCTCTGGTGCTGCGTTGTGTGCCTCGCGATCTGCGCTAGGGTTTGCGGCGCGGCTAGATCCGACCAGGAAACGCGCGAAAGGTTCTACGGAAACATAGTCAATTTGACGTCGCCGGAATCCAACAACACATTGGCCAAGATGTTCGATCGCGTTCTCGAGAAGGAGTTTTCCGAGAATGACCAACCAGAAGGTTTTGTTTTCCCATTTTCTGAAAAAAATGTAATTTTGTGTTGTAGTTTAAAGTTCTGCTTTTTAATTTGTTTGTTTGGTTTTGGTGTTACAGAACAGAACATGCTACTAACTGTAGAGTCTTAAAGCCAATTACGAGCTTGTAGTGTTTGTTTTGGTCCATTGTGTATATGTAGTCTTATTATAGCTTGGAAGAAAACGAAGCCCTTTACCTAGGAGACGGACTTGAGGGATAATAAAAGAGAGATTCTTTGTTTCAAGTGAGATTGCGTAAATAAACTCGCTAAAAAGCCCAGCAAGTTCTGTATTGCTTGACCTAGTGTGATGGAGGGAGGATCACGCCTCCCCTGCACACGGTTACCGGCTTTTTCAGGAGGTGGTATGGATGGTGCCTTTCCCACTTGTCAGGGGAAGGTAGTGTCTTTCGTGCTTTAACCATAAATGAGAAGATTCTAGGCCTTCTTTATTCTGGTGGGCATGGGGCTTCCACGGGCTTCTGGGGTAGTCTGCTGATAATGGTTAAACTGAGGCATGTTATCTTGTCTGGTTGACTATGGTAGGTCGGTATGCAATTTGGGATTGACTAGTGTACTTGGGTGTTTTGCTCAGTTCGGCCTGCCCGGATGGTCTAGATGGCTAGCTAGATAGTTGTTAAGTAGTGAGCCGGTTGCCATGTTGAAATGGATATGTTATAGAAAATTATGCATTTGAAGTTTTGGGTGTGGAGGGTATGGTTGGATAGAAGAAAATGTGAAGCAAGTGATTTTATGGTTGAAGGGGTTCTAGTCTTGGAACTTTTAGCGGAAGAGGTGAATGAGCAAGTGCAGTGGAGATTGGTATGTGGGGGGAGAGGTTTAATCAGACAATTCACCTCCTTTTGGATCTCACTTCACCTCGCTGGCATTCCTGGGCTAGGGGTTTTCATTCTTTTCACCATGAGATTATAACTAGAAGGGGTAAAGTGAAACTGCAATTCAACTAGTTTTCTTTCCCTCTTGTTCTTTGCTACACAACGATGGCGGAGTGGCGGTGTGTTATAATTATCTTTGTTGCACGATAAGTACTAATATCATATAGATATTCTGGATCAAATTAACAAGGTTTGAAGGAGAACAGTATTGTCCCAAGTTTGGGAAATTAGCAGTCAATCATGATGTGAGAGCTGAACTGTACTTGTTTAGAGATGCACAAAAATCTCATTTTCCCCCTCAGTACCTCATGTTTAGTCTGTAGCTAAAAGCTTGTTTGAAGAAAAAAAAGGATTCTTCAATTATCTTTCATGGGTGTATTATTACTGGTATGACTTTGATAAGGTCTGCTTTATTCTTATAAGCTTTTACTCTAAATAAGAATTGCTGCTCTGACACAATTTAACAATCTTTTTGTGGTTTTATGGATGTCATAATCGATGGTCTGTTATTATTTATAGTCTAAATGTTACACTTTTGTTCTTTTATTATTACTTGTTCAGAGTTTGCTTGTGAAATGAAATACTAGATTCAGCTGTCACAAATCAAAATGAGGATCAGAAGCTCATTGAGTTGTTTTTAGTAGGTTGTCTGCTATGCTCACTGTTCTTTTCCATCTTTAACAGGATCTGACAAAAGCAGCTTCAATAGCAGTGTCGCTGATCAGCAGGTAGGTTCGATACTCTGGGTTTCAATAGATAGTTGCGTTGAATTGGATTATTCAGCTGAAAACAAGCTGAAGTTTCATTGTGTGTATAAAATGATACGTGGACTAAATATACATCGAATTCAATTTCAAATATTGCATGAGAAGTGACATGACATGAGTCTATATCTGGTATCTATTCCCCCCCCTGAAATCTTTACCTATCAGTTTAGAGTCTCCATCATTTCCAAGGAAAGATTTTCACGTTTGGATTTTAATACTATAATATTAAATATAAGCCTTACATTTATTTTATCTTCCTCTAGTCATGTATGCATATTATAACTCCGATGTTGATGTTTGAGCTATTTTTGTCTTGATGTAGTTGTTGGCCATTTTCATATGGTGCTAACAATTACTAATTCTTAGCTCGACTTGGCTGACGAAAAACAATTCCAATAATAATAAGAATATATTATCTGTGGTGCATAATGATGTTATTCAAATACTATGGTCCTTTTAAACTAATAATGAGGTCCAAAACTAGTAATAGATATTACTAGTATAAGTCCGAATGCACTAAAAAAAACATGTGATAAGACTACTAAAATATGAAACAAATCCTAAGATTACTTCCTCGATTATATGAATAGCTGATTCCACCCACTAAGATAGTCTAAAAAGATTATTCCCACTCTTCTTTTTAATGTAAAGATGGCTTTTGAGCATCTTGTCTTCTTTTGCAGGCTGTATTGGAGACTGTAGCTAAAATTACTCATGAGAAAGCAAAGAGAAATGATACACATGAGGGAAAGTATGGTCATATATTGCCCAATGTAGTTTCTCAGTTGCATCTTATAATGAATTATTAGATGTAGTCATGTAACTTCATTTGTATATACAATGATTTTATTTAAATGAATTTTCCCTCAGCGGAACAAGAGCATTTCAGTTTCAAGATGTGTTCTCTCTGGAAAATGAAGATTCCGATGATGTGACAACTTTGATTGATAAAAAGGTGTGCTAAAAGATCTGATGCCTCTGGGCTGTTATTCAATGTGACGTTAAACTACTCTTATTCATATTTCAACCTGCTTACTTGTTTATGCTATTGCATGGCAGGACAATGTCTTCGTGATGTCAAACAAGAAATCCAAATATCCTGTGCTTCAAGTGGATTTGAGGTTGACATCTAATATGACTTTTTATCCTCATAATTACTACTCAGAGAATTCTGTATCATTTTGGTTGACTAATTAAAGGATACTTATGTTGTTAAGAAGTTGCTTGAAGTCTGGACTAAATGTTATGTGTCTGGGCTGATGTCTGTTGTGTTCATGAATCTGTATTTCTAGATAATGGAATGTGTTATTTTAATGATGTATCAGTGTTTAGAATCAAATTATGTTCATAGGTATAATTGTGAAAATGACTAATGAATCATCCTGTGTTACCTCTTTTGTGCTTTTCTTTCTTAATGTGAAAAAATAAATGGGGTAGAGATTTTTCAATTTTTGCTCTTGGCTGTTTTACCAAAATACTTTCAGATTAAAACTGTTTTTGTTCTCAAAATACAGAGGCCAGGTATTAATGGCTTTTAGAGTGAATGATAGCTTGCGATCCAATGAGTATCATTTCCTTTTCTTCAAGATTATAATTATGAATTTTTTATAATATTAGATGGTGATGCCTTTGTGTTTTGTAGTTCTTGAAATTTGTGAGTTTCTTCAGTTTGTTCTATTTATTTTCTACCATCAGATTTGATCATCCTTTGAATAACTGCTCTGCACGTTCATGCAGGCTAATATCAGATTTGGTGGTTGTAATAGTTTCTGCAGCCATTGGTGGGATTGCTTTTTCCTGTTTGGGACAACCGGTATGTGATTGTTACTTTTTCTCGTTGTGGCAGGCATTTGATGTCCTTTGTGCAGTACATGATTTTAATATTCAATTTATATTTTAGTGATATTAAGTGATTTATTTAAGTGGAGATCTCCATAGAATGTTGGATTTCATGTATTTTTGTTTTTTTTAAATGTAGGTCATTGTAGGCTATCTTCTTGCAGGCTCCCTTATTGGACCAGGCGGTTTGAAATTTATTAGTGAAATGGTGCAGGTATGTTATTCTAAGTGACTCACTATCACTTTTAATGGAAAAAACCCCAGTCCCACATTTACTAGAAATATCGCCAAGTGGTGTAAATAAATTTTTTTTGGGGGGGGGGGGGGAGCAACTCTTATCATACATGCAGGTTTTATGAGATTGAGTTTCATTCAAATCCAAACTGAAAGGTTATATTTCCATTGGGATTTTTAACGTTAAGCATCAATTTAAGCTGTGATTGTTTTTATGTTTTTGCTCTGTCATTTTGCACTGAATATCCTTATTCTCCTTGTCACTTATATGCAGGTTGAGACTGTTGCACAATTTGGTGTGGTGTTTCTTCTCTTTGCTTTGGGACTGGAGTTTTCCCTGGCAAAGGTTTGTTATTCTTGTCTTGCAAGAACTTCTTTCTCACTTTTTCACCTATTTTCTTGATATAAGCTCTATTCTAGTTATATCTCAATCCATATTTCAAAGGTTGCAATATACACACACACACACACATATATATATATATATATATTATCCTCATGTAAGGCTTTTGATATTACTAAAACTTTTCTGTTTTCATTTTCTAATTTTAAAATTTGTATGCATGAAGTTAAAAGCTGTAGGGCCTGTTGCTGTTCTTGGAGGGCTACTTCAAATTGTTATTTTTATGTTCATGTGTGGCATTCTTTCCATGGTATGGTGCTGACTTGTCTAATTTGTTCTTCAATATTGAGCAGTTACAATTGTTTTATTAATAAATATTATTGTCCTTTTGGTTTGCAGTTATTTGGAGCCTCATTGTCTGAGGGTGTGTTTGTCGGTTCTTTTCTGTCAATGTCATCAACTGCAGTAGTATGTTTTTACACCATTTCCAAAAACTTACTGTAAATATTATCAGTGGTTTTTGTAGATTCTAAGCATGGTTCATTAATTAATTTTTTTTACCTTTTACCAGGTGGTGAAGTTTTTGGTGGAGCGAAATAGTAATAATGCTCTTCATGTTCAGATTACAATTGGGACTCTTATTTTTCAGGTATCTAATATCTTTCTAGTGCATGTTTTAAATGTTAAACTCATTAGCTTTTCATAAGGTAATATGCCTTTTAGTTTGATTTATATTGCATATCAATCTTTCCTCTACCACTTATATCAGGATTGTGCAGTGGGTTTACTATTTGCTTTGCTACCAGTTTTGGGTGGTAACAGTGGCCTTTTACAAGGAATAATGTCAATGGGGAAACTGTAAGTCTGTCCATCTGCACTTTTTTTCTCTGATTTCACTGTATTATTCATAAACTCTCTTTTGCTTAATGATCAATAACAACTTCCTTAATGAATGCAAGCCAATTGAACTTCATAGTGTTGCTAAATATAAACCTTTCTACTTGAATATAGCCTGAACCTGAATTTAAACATGCACGTACCTCCCTGTAATATTTGTCCAAATTAACTAATACCAGCTCTAAGATCTGACAATTTAGAAATACAGCTTGTAAACATTTTTTGAGCATAAAATACATGAACTTACCAAGATATATTGAGATTTGTCTTTAAACTGGATAAAACATACCAGTGGGAGACCACAATTTCTGGTTGAATTGTGACACTATTCTGTGGGTAAACTTCTGGAAACAGAGTGCTGGGAAGTATGATATATCATGAAGTTCGATTTTTGATGAAGAGAATGACCAAAAAGATGCAGTTTTATTGAAATATAGGGGTTTTTTGGGGGGAGGTACAATTTACCCTAAATTTGTCATATTGACATTGCGATAGGATCTAATTATCTAACTACTTTGAACTTCAGGCTGCTAGTGTTGTCCTTGTATATCACTGCTACATCTATATTGTCTTGGTCGTTTGTTCCTCGATTTCTTAAATTGATGATGAGGTTGTCGTCACAGGTTAGGCCAAAAACACATTTAATTTGCTACCATTTTGCTAGTATTAGCAGTTCATGAATTATTTGTTCTTCTTTTTTGCTGTCCAGACAAATGAACTTTATCAGCTAGCTGCTGTTGCTTTCTGCTTGTTATCTGCATGGGTAAGAAAAATAAATGCTGATTGCTGTTACTGATTCTCTTTTATTCTGTTGCTTCTTTTATCATTATAAGTTGTGCACTCCTGTTAAAACATTTCTCTGCTAGACTGCAATTTCATGTATGTTAGTTTTGGAGGGCTGATTATTTTAGAAGAACATTTTTTATCCATGTAGGATTGGGGGTGAGGGTCCATGGTGCCTTCTTAGAAAGGGATTTTGACCCAATATAGCTGTGTGTAACATCAGTAAAATAGGCAGCCTGTTAGTTAAAAATTAGCAATGATGCTGTACATTTTGCTAAATTTTTATAATATCTTTCCAGTGCAGTGATAAGCTTGGCCTTAGTCTTGAGCTGGGTTCATTCATGGCTGGTGTTATGATTTCCACAACAGACTTCGCTCAACATACTTTGGATCAGGTAGTATTCATGACTGTTAACTTCTGACTTGTCTCAGACTGATTTTGCTTTGCATACATGAATTATTGTCCTTAATAATTATCCATACTCTTTAGTCTTCACACACATTTATCTTTGGATCGCTTGAGGTTCACTTCACTTAGTTCATTATTTTAGCGTCTTTTGTCTTGCTATTTATTAGATATTATTTAATTATCATTATCTATCTTGCAAATTTTGGAAGAAACATCGGTCATACCTTCTAAAATGTTTTGGGATGTTTCTTTTCTCCCACTTCTGGGGATTCAGTTTCTCTTTTGAATTATCTTTTGTACTCGGCTCATGTTTTCTTTAAGGAAGCTACTATCTTTTGATACACAAACAGATTAGGCATCCATACTGCTTTTGTACTTTCCTTTTTTCCCCTTTATATATAGACTTTTAATGATTCCTTTTAACCTCCTAGTTGTGCTTCCTCCCTTTTCTCTCTTGATTTTCCTTTTCCTATGAAAGTACATACCAATGATGTATTTGGGATAATTTACTGTTTTTGAATTATGAAATTCACCGGGAGATTAAAGTAAAAGTTCTCTTATAAGAAAATGCTTTTTGTAGGTGGAACCAATTCGTAACCTATTTGCGGCTCTTTTTCTCTCAAGTATTGGAATGCTTATACATGTGCACTTCCTTTGGAGCCATGTGGACATCCTGCTGGCATCTGTTATCCTGGTTGTAGTTGTTAAAACTGCTGTTGCTGTTTTAGTTACGAAGGCTTTTGGTTATAGCCTTAAGACAGCATTTATTGTAAGTTAATGTAGTCAACTTGTTGGATGGTATATTGATTAACTATACACACTTTCTTATGTTGACACTGAATGGCTGTTTCCATTACAACTTAGGTTGGTATCTCACTTGCTCAAATTGGTGAATTTGCTTTTGTCCTCCTGAGTCGAGCTTCAAATCTTCACCTTGTTGAGGTTTTTGCTCTCTCTCTCTCTCTCTCTCTCTCTCCTTTGTGGTATTGTTTGAAAATGACTAAAGATTTCCCCACTGCTTAGATTTTGTAATTTCCATTAGTTTTTGTATGGCCACCTTCTGTGAGAAATTATGAACCAAATAGATTTTAGTAATTGACTTTGTATGCATAATAGGGTACATCTGATCTAGAGTGTTAATTATGAAACAAATAAAGAAGGATGGATACAGCAATCTGATTTGACAGTAGTTAAGAATGTTTTAGAATTCGAGTGAGAAAGCCTCCCACTTTCGAAATGAACATTCTAAATGAGAACCACAGAAGTGGGATCCATATAAATGGAATCAATAATGTCTTAACGTTGGGTCAAGTCAAGATGTGGAGTTAACCCCATGGTTTCTTGTTATTGATTGATCAATGGAGGCATTTAGCAACTTATGATGCATTATTCATCATGTGGCGTATCGTATCATTGAACATGCACCCTGAGACCTTTTTATGTACTTTGCCAACCTGCAGATGATATTTTCTTATTAATTAATGAGTAGTTGATGGATGAAGTAAGGAGGGGAGTATATAGGTTTGGCGTGATCTACACATCAAACCTGAAACACAACCACTTCAGAAAAATGGTAGAAAAGTTAATGGTGGTTTTCTGTTTACTAAGTGGATATGTAATGCAAGGAACAGCAACATAAACAGGGTTTGTCTTTGGTGTATTTCCCTCAATGGCTGCAAATAGAAATAAAATCTGCTGGTTCTTAAAAATAATGAATTCCATGAGGGAGAGAGAGGAGTAACCTATGCTATTTGTTATGTAAATGCTAGTAACACACTCTTGACATTGTCTTTTCAACACACTTCATTATTGGGTTAAATTCATGTGGAATCCACTAAAAATGGATTGGGTCCTACTAAATAACGACAAAACCCACATTTGTTAGAACCTATATCATCCAATAACATGGTACTAGCATGATTTTAGCATTTCTTTATATGAAGAAAAAAGGGGTCAAAGATGGTACCTACAAAGACCCTCCAAAGAAATGGAAAGGTCGTTTTGGCCCATTAAAAAATATTTGTGTGTATGGCAAATTACGAATGCACGGGAAATGTAAGTGAAATCTCTCAAGCTTCATTCATCATGGGTGTTCTGGCTACACTGAAAAAAACCTCGCATTTTCATTATTCTATGATCATAACCTCAAACAAATTTTGCATTGTGATTGAAGAAATTACTTACATCTTTGTGATACCTTTTCTTGATTGTTTTTAGTGATTTATGTAATTTCTCCCTGTTTCATCTTTCTCTCTTGCTGACCACTGATTGCAATATTTTAGGGGAAAATGTATCTTCTTCTTCTAGGGACAACGGCGCTCAGTCTGGTAATTTCATTCATCTAGCTGTCATACGTTCCTTTCTTTGATTTATTTGAACTTATCATTGATTAATACAGGTTACAACTCCACTTTTGTTTAAATTGATACCTGCTGTCATGAATCTGGGTGTTCTCATGCACTGGTTCCCCTCTGAAAGTGGCACACAAATTGAGGTGTCTCTCTTTATTTCTCCCTTTTTTATGGCCTCATATATATGATCAGATAACTGCTTACTCTCATAAATGACTAGGTTACTTCAGAAACCTTGTTTGAGATGGATATAAAAGTGGTACAATCTTTTGAACTTGCATCGAATCACCAGTTTACCATTCATCATTGGCTGCAATAACTTTTTAAGTGGGGTTATGATTTCAAATCAAATAAAGCTTTTTTGAGGGTCAACATTACAAGTTCAATATGACATTTTGTCAATCACAAATCATATCACTAACTTCAAGGATTGGAATCCTTTACCATATGATTCATAGGTACTGTAAGTTGATAGGAGATGTAATGCTTTAGTAGATATTTCCTACCATTGCTTCTTTATGTAATTGTATGTTTTTTAGACGTAAATATTAAGTTTTTTCCTGAAGGCCACTAGTTATGCAATTACTTTGAAGACAAACATTCCTCATCCCAACTACTGGCATATTCATGCTAAATTTTTGTTCTCTTACCTCTTGATTGGGTCCAGTCGATTTCAAGAATAAGGTTACACTAGTTTCTTAAATGCCATATTTCATCATAATATATATTATCTCTATTTACTATTAAATTAAGTATCCTTGGCTCCATCTTTACGGCAATATTGGAAAACCGAGGATTCTCTGCACATGCTAAAAAACATAGATGGGACAGCAAACAACATAACCTGTTTTTTACTCTTGGAACAGGGGAAAGCATCACTGAATGAAGCAAACAGAATGTTGTGAGTCTTCAAGTTTCCATGACACCGAGTCAAATAGTATAGTGGAGGCGATTATCTACTTTTTGGTGAGTAGAGGAATCGGGGTTTCTTTACTGCGTTTCTGTTGCAAGTTCCATGAGGAGCTTCACATGAAACAGTCAGCATATTCACTTCTTCCATTGGTAGTTAACAGAAGATCTTGTGTATATAGGCATTTGATGTTTTGTATTCATTAAGCAATGTATATAGGAAATTGTAGGCCACTCTTATTGCTTACGCTAATCCTATCACATCATACGCTGGTTTGCCTATGATAGCTGCTATGAAGTTGCTACCTATGAAATTAGAAAAAAAATTTACACTGTAACTTCTTTAAAAATCGATTCCATCAACATTGTTATGTAACACGTAAGGAGCATTTAATGAAGATCTTGATTGAATAAATATGCATCGTGATTCGTTACCAGAACTATGAATTTATGATCATGAATTACTTTTTCTGAACGTAAATCTTAAAAAGATGTTACGTTGGATGGACGAAAATATAAATAAATTCTAATTAATTAGATGTTATTTGATGTCATTGTTTTGAAGTTACTTCTATGTTCAAATCAGGGTGTCATCGTCAACGTTTTAGAGAATATAGTTTATTTTTAATATAAAAAAAGTAAACAATTATATTTATTGAATATTTTGTTCGAGTTAAATGGGTGTATTAATTAAGTATTTTAGGATAAAGTATTTTGTAATTTTTAGAAAATTTAAATATATTAAATTTGATTTTTTTTATTTTAAATAATTAAATTTTGTAAATGATTTGATTATACAAGACATTAAATTTATTGAACTTTAATTTGAATAAAATATTTTAATTATTATCTCATAGATATAAATTATTATTACTAGACTTATAAAATAGTTCTAGTGTATTTAATTCTTATTTACATGAATAAGTTGGATAAATTTAAATTATGATTAGATGTCAAATTATGATAAATCAAACTAATGAATCAGATTGATTATGAAAGATCAGACTATGTTAGGTCGAGTTGAGTTAAAATGGATCAGGACCTGTCCTAATTAAAATAAACAAATTAAGATTAGATAAATTAAGATAAAGCAAGACAAAATATTTCAAGTTGGAAAAGATTAAATTCAGATAAATCTAGTCAAATTAAAATGAATCAAGTTGAGGTCAAACTTACCTTAGATAATTAAGTTAAATCCAGTTACCATATATCAAGTCGGATGGTTAGACTAGGTTGAGATGTGTTAAGTTAGGTTAATATAAAATAGACTAAATCAAGACAGTCAAGTCAAGATGATTTAAATATAATTAAAACGTATTAGGTTGATTTGAATTAGGTTAAGATAAATCATACTAAGATGGACGATGTCATACTTATTTAAGTTAGCCCATGTTGAAGCAAGTTAAGATGAATAAAAATATATTAATTGATATTGAATTAAAGAGGAAATATGAAAAGAATAGATATTTAAAATTTTAAATTCTTAATAAAAAATATCAAAGTCAGATTCTTATTTTTAAGTAAAATTTAAAATTATCTTATTTTAAATAATCAAAATATTGTCGATAGTTTTTAAAATTTTAATTATTTTATTAAGTTTCTATTAATATAATTAATTTTGTTATAAAATATTTTATTAAAATAAAAATTGATATTAGACAATTATATGTTTTTATATATAATTGAAACTTTTAAACAATGATTAAATTATACTGTAATATTAATTATCTGACTTGGTCTAAATTATTTATTAAAAAATAAAAAATAAAAATTTTGCATATATAAATTAAAATATATATTTTTTAATAAAAATATTTCTAGAAGTTATTTTTAAAGTAAGTATTGTTTAGAAATTTCATAAAGAAGTTTTCTTAACTTTCAAATATTGTAATATATTCCTAGTTTTGATATGTGTTAAACATTATCAGCAGTTTAAAATAATCTTATATTTCACTATAAAATATTCCTCAGAAATATAAATATAATATTTGTATATTCATTTACTATGAATTTTAGTTATAAAATAACTTATATATTTAAAATTATTGAATTATTATATGTAGATTTTAGTTATGTAAAGTAAATAAATCACTCACGTTAAAACGCAGGAGGAATGTGAATGCCAAGTCATCCTTTCTTTTCTTTCTTTCCTGTATTTGGGGAGTGGGCCCTCCATTACCAAGCACCACCGGCAGACGTGCGCCGCGGACGGCGGAATGAGATGTTATTGGCCGAATCCCCGGTGATTCTCATTGTTGTCTTTTCTTTTATTTCTTTTGAAAATTGCAAATGTTGTCTTTTATAACCACATCCCATTTTGTCACCTTTATATCCTCTTCCCTCAAGTTGACTCATCAACTTTTCATTTAATTGATTTTTACACCTATCTATTTGATCTCTCTTCCTTTATAAAAAGGAAAAATAGTTATTGCTTTTGTCATGTTTATTTATTAACCTCGTCCCTCTCTGGTAACACATTCACGTGATCTAATCCCCCATAATAATTTCCCAAAAAATGTTGGAAAAAATTGGTACTTTACTCTGTCACTGCGTGTTTGAATGAAATGACACTTTCTACTTCTTCACATCAACAAAACCATGCAAGTCCAAAAAATAAATTCAGTTGCTCATTTTTTCAATACCATTCTATTAGCACCAAATATTTGTCTATTTTATTTATATGATTAATTTTTGTTACAAATTTTATCATGCATTCGAATATATAATATATAATAGGAAAGAGTTAAGAATTTAAGCGCATAAATATCAACGAATAGAAATAGAAAGATGGAATAATTTATAAATAAAATATATTTATAATCTAATAATTTACAATTTTATATTAACAATGGTTTCATAGTTTTTTTACATGATTAATTTAGATTAAACTTAATAATACTACCATGTAAATAATATATAAAAATTCACCTTAATAATAAAAGACACTTAGATGGAGCAATAAATAAATTACATATATTTATATAGTTTTTTTACTTGTTTGTTTATAAAATATAAATAATTTTTGTTAAGTAATGAATTAAACAAACTGAAAAATAATTTTTTTGCAGGTTTTGAATCTGTGTTCACGAAATTAGATCTGATTATTATTATTATTATTATTAGGATTTAGATGGTTTTTGAATTTCAATAACTTAAATAATATATTATTAATAAATATAAAATAATTGTAGGTTAAATTTATAAATATATAAATAAATATATTTAATAATTATGAAATTTAAAAATATTAAAATATTAAAATTATAAAAATAATAAATAAAAATAAGTGTAAAAAATAATAAATATTAATATAAATTATAAAAATTGATCATCTCTTTTGAAATATGGGAAAGTCATTGAGCAGACAGAAGCTGGGAGGCAAAGTGGGTGTGGAGGTTAAGAGAAACAAAAGAATACGAAAAGAATAATTGTGTGGTGGAAGGAAGAGAAATAAATGAATATATTTGGATAGAAGTACAAAAAAATGCCAATTCTGGAGCATTGAGTTTATAATTGAAGACGGAAAACGACTTCACATCAAAGACTCAGCTTTATACGTCCCTAACCCCATTTATTGCGCAACCTCTTTCCCCTATTTTCAATTACTTTTTTAAATTAACATTAATAAACTTCAGTTAAAAATGTGAAAATAAATTTAATTTGATGAAGAATTAAAATATCTAGAAAAGATATTTAAGTTAAATCAAATCAAATTTATTTTTATTAAATATGTTTAAATTATGATATATATTTATGTTAGATTTTATAAATTTATAGTTAGATTTATTTTATAAAATAATAATTATTTTTTAAATAAAAATAATATTATTTGATTATATACATATATATTATAAAATAAAGAATTTATTTATTATAAAAATAACTTTTTATTAATTATTTATTTTAATATTTAATAATTAAGATTAATTATTATTTTAAATTAATAAATTATTAAAATAAAAATGATAATAATAAAAAAATAAAGTTTTAATTCTTATAAAATTGAACGAATTTATTTTTTTATAATTTATTATATTTTAATAAAAATTAATTTATTAATATAATCTAAATTTTAAAAATAAATTATTTTATTTTATTTAAATATTTTTTAATTAATTATTTTTATATAAACATATTAATAATTTTTTTTAAATTTTAATCATTGATTTATTTGTCTATTAGTCTAATATAAAGCTAAATTACACTAAATAATCATTAACTATTTCTACTTGATTTATAGGAGTAAATCTAATAGAATAAATCTAATAGACCAAATCATCTATTTTGACGGATTTAATTTTAATAATAATAATTATTATTATTATTATTATTCAATTTTAATTGTATGAAAAAATTTCATATTTTATTATATTAAGTTATAAATATTTATTTATTTACTGGTTACTTTTTGTTCAGTGGCAACTTATTATCTATCTGAATCTGTAATGGTGTCAGAATCGTAGCACGCGCCACCAACTTTCTCTATCTTTTTACGATGTAATGAAACTTTTTTATTATTAAACAACATTTTTAAGTGTCATAATAAAATTATTAACTTTTATATAAAAGTACGTAAAACGTGCTCCATGTGTTTGTGAAAATTACTAATATTCTGTTTCATAAAAGAAAATAAAATCTTAAGAAAACTTCATAGAAAAAGTACAAACCTTTATGAAAAAAAAATCTCATCATTAAAGTATATACTAAACCTTTTGGTGTTAATTATAACGAAATCATTTTGGATTTGTTTATAATAATTCATCGCATGATGATGTTTAATTATTTTTTTAGACCTTTTGTCTAGAAACAGTAAAAATGCTCACTTTTTGTCTACTTCGTCACATGATAATATTTTTCTCTTCACCAACTTATATCTATTTAATATTGATACCTTTTTCACACTAATTTAATTTTCATAAAACCTTTTTTTCTCACATAAAATTGCTAATTTACTTTTCATATTAGTTTCTTATAAAATACATTATGTATATTAAATAGGTATACATAAATTCTTCCCATTTAAAATTATAATTAAATTCAAAAATCTCAACTCAATACTTTCTATTATAGATTTTCAAATTTAGAAAAAAAGTTTAAGAAATTTCACAAATAGGAATATTTAAAAAATATCATAATTATTTATATAAACAATTTAAAACTATTTTAGTAACTTTTACTAAAATTCATATTAAAATGGTGTATTTTATTATTAAAAAAATTCTAAACAATAAACACTCTTCATATTTAAAGAGAATACAACAAATTTTGAAGAATATTGTTGAGTTCATTAGAGTATTTATATTCTTACACTTGAATATAAAAGCATTGGCATTAGCATTGGTATTGATAATGTTATTGTTTTGTGTGTAGAATCCGATAGGCTAGAATGACGGCTACCATTTATGTTTCTTCACTCTCTCTCTTCATAAAACACCATTTATGTTTTTCCCTTCCCTTCACGCCAAACGCCTGCACTCTACTCTACTACTCTCTCCTCTCCTGTGGCTTTCTCACTCAAAAACCAAACATGCCCTTATCCCATCTTTCATCATAGTTACTCGTTACTATCTCTTCCATCTTCCTCTTTCTTCTTCCTTATCTTACTTCCTTTCCAATGAAAGGTGTGTTGGCTTTTGTTGGCAAGCTGAGAAAGCACTTGCTGTTGCTTCTTCTGGCAATGGAGCTCGTGCTGCTTTTACTCTCTCCTTTTGCTTCTCCTCTCAGTTATGAAGGTGTGTGCACTCTCACTTGAGACACCCCGTTTTGTTCATTTGTATCCTTTGCATGGCCTAGAGAGAAAACAAGAATTTCTCTTGCGTTTGTGCATGTGGGTGTGTACGAGGATCATGTTTAGTTATGTTGCAGGGTTAAAAATGTAAGCTTGGTTGTTTTCATGGGGTATCTCAGAGAGAAATGGAATGAGTCAAGTGACTAGTGACTTTACTGTGCTTTCCAGCTTCTGTTTCATTGGTGTGATTTTGTTGACCACAGTAGAACTGTGTTTTGTTTCTTTAAAGTTGAAATATATTTTGCTGTAATGTGTGTGTGTTTTTTTTTTTTTTTTTTTTGAGAACCAAACTCGTGCTTTGTGATTCCTCCAAGTGCTCTTTGAATTCTGAAATGTAACAAATGCATTTTTTTTTCTTTTTGATATAGCGAAGGCAAGTTTTTTTTTTTTTTTCGTTAGTTTGAGGTGAACAAGAACGAACAAGTGTTCAACTATGCATTAATGTTTCATTTTTGTCTTTTAGGCTAGGACTGATACTTTTATATTAGCATTAATATTCATTCTGCCCTTAATATATCTTGCTTTGTAGCTTCAACGGTAACTTAACTATAAAAAATTGGAGTCTTCATAGTTAATCACCAAAACCTGAATTTGTAGAGAATAATAATTTGATTTACCAGTCCCTTTTTTCTCTTTCACTTTCTTTTTTCATTTGCTTAGATAAAGGTAACTACTTGTATCCTCTAACATGTTTACTGTAGTAGTGTTTATATCTTTATTCTTCTTATTTTCATTACTTTGTGTTTGAATTTCGTATTTGGCATATGAATATTGGAGAATATTTAAGATTTTTCCGAAACCCTTTTTTAAATTGGTTCTCTGATCATGCAAATATTTTGAATTGAATCCTAGAATTTTTAAAACAATAATAAATTATCATTTTTATAGTTTAAAACTGTCATACACAGCACTAGGACCTAATTTTTTAGTTTAAGATCCAATTAATTTTTTTTATTTAAAGACCTACAAAGTAATTTAACCCTATTTTTAGTAATACTTTTTTCATAGCCAATTAATATTTCTAAGCTAAGTTCTAATTAAAATCTATACATGAGAAGAGTGGACATAATATTATGTTTGAAATTACATAAGAATGGATGGTAAGTTAGTTTTATAGTATAGTATATATGTAAAAAATAATTTTGTGAAAATCAACGTGGAGCAACGAAAAGGTGTCCCTTTTGATTTTGGGGTGTATTTTTGAGATACATGTATATGAAGAAGATAGAAAGCAAGTGAGAGTAAAGATAGTTGCATTTACAGTCATATGGTGTGTCAATTTTTAAAATGTTCTATAAACATAACAATTACATTTTATACATCCAAGAGATGTTGATGTGCTAGACTTTTCTTGCACGTGAAAATTTATAAAGGACAAGCATTGTTGAAGATTAAAGCTTCATTCAGCAATGTAGCAGATGTTCTGCATGATTGGGATGATTTGCATAATGATGATGACTTCTGTTCCTGGAGCGGAGTTTTGTGTGACAATGTCAGCCTTACTGTGCTTTCTTTGTGAGTCTTCTATGTCTGAACTTGTCAATTGCATTAATCTCTGATTAACTGCATTTTTTTCTAAGATTGAATAACTTGCAAAATGCTTCTTCTTGTTTCTAAAGAAACTTGTCAAGCTTGAATCTTGGTGGGGAGATATCACCGGCCATTGGTGATTTAGGAAACTTGCAATCCATGTACATATCATATCCTTTGGTTAATTTAATCACACACTTTCTTCTTTTAGTTTTTATTTTTATATTTAACCTGAATAATGCACTTCTGGCATTGGCAGAGACCTGCAGGGAAATAAACTAACTGGTCAAATTCCAGATGAAATTGGGAACTGTGCTGCACTTGTTCATCTGTATGAACTATGTTATGGTCTTGTTGCTGTTTACTTATTTGTACGCTGTTTTTTCACACTATTGAAATTTCCCATGATGTAAATGCTGATCACATTTTTTTTCTCTTTTTTTTTTATTTGAAAGGGATTTTTCTGATAATCAGCTATATGGTGATATACCTTTCTCCATATCAAAATTAAAGCAGCTTGTGTTTCTGTAAGATTGCAATTAGAATTTGTACTCAATGTTTTACATTAGTTTTCATTCTACTACAAGTCCTGAGTTGAGCGGGTGAATGCAGGAATTTAAAGAGTAATCAGTTGACTGGTCCTATCCCTTCAACTTTAACCCAAATTCCTAACTTGAAGACTCTGTAAGTTCTCATTTTGTCATCAATGCTGTATAAAAAACAGACATTGATTCAATGTGAGTCATGTGATAGCAAGCTGTGCGACTGGAGCTTTTCACAATGTTCTAACAATTGTATGGTTATGTTTTGCAGCGATCTTGCACGAAATAAACTCACTGGTGAGATTCCAAGGCTACTCTACTGGAATGAAGTCCTGCAGTACCTGTGAGTTCTTTTATCATTTTTGTTTGTATTATTATGTACAGTTTCAGCTATTACATGTTTCTTGTTATATCTTACTATACTATGCAACTGTATTTTATAAATTATGGTCAAAAGCTTACCTGGTTTTGTGCTGTTCATATATATAATCATGAGATAGCGGGTTGCGAGGGAACATGTTGAGTGGAACTCTGTCGTCTGATATCTGTCAGTTAACTGGTTTGTGGTATTTGTGAGTATTTGAAACCTTTCAATGAAGTTTCTCTTTTTTCTTTCATTCTAAACAACCTTTAGTCTTTGGTTTATTAAATTTGCTATTTTGTTCTGATTTACCTGACTTCTCAGTGATGTGAGAGGCAATAATTTGACTGGCACCATACCTGACAGCATTGGAAACTGCACAAATTTTGAAATCTTGTATGTTACCTTGCTGGTGCTTTCAGCTGCTGCATTATAGTTTGTTTTTGTCTAAATTGCAATTTAACCTTTCGCATGAATTTCAGGGATCTGTCATATAACCAGATTTCTGGGGAGATTCCCTATAATATTGGATTTCTTCAAGTAGCTACTTTGTAAGTACATGACTTTGAACCTGTTACTAATGTTTTATTGGCATATCAGATATCTTCTTGATATCTTATATCACTTCCTGTTAGATTTGTTTGTCTTCTTGTGACCTTGAATTGTACAGTATGCAATAACAGTTGACTTTTCTTTGCAGGTCACTTCAAGGAAATAGACTAACCGGTAAGATTCCTGAAGTCATTGGTTTAATGCAAGCCCTTGCCATTTTGTAAGTATAATAATCATGAACATCAGTTGTTTTTCTGAAAATAATTTTGGTTCACTTATGATCATTTATAATTTGTACTATCACATTGTGGCAGGGATTTGAGTGAGAATGAGTTGATAGGACCCATCCCTCCCATACTAGGCAATTTGTCTTTTACTGGCAAGCTGTAAGTATAATCCCACACAATGTAATGACGTATGTTAATCATGATTTGTCTCAGTTTTTTCCTTCTGTCATTAGGTACCTTCATGGAAACATGATTACCGGACCAATACCACCAGAACTTGGCAATATGTCAAGACTAAGCTACCTGTGAGTTGATCTGCTAGTGTCCACTTATGTCCTGCTTTCTCTATGAAGTTGCTAAGAAGATTTGTTTTTACAGGCAATTGAATGACAATCAACTAGTTGGTCAAATTCCCGATGAACTGGGGAAGCTTGAGCATTTGTTTGAATTGTGAGTTTCGATCGTTCTGTATCATTGTCACTTCATTTCTCAGTTTGGTGGTGTGTTAATTTGCATCAATTGCTGCCATCCAGGAATCTTGCCAATAATCATCTTGAAGGATCTATTCCACTAAACATTAGCTCCTGTAGTGCCTTGAATAAGTTGTAAGAATTTTGAACTCTAGTTTGAAATTTTGTGGCATGTTATTGAACATTCTTTTTATATCATTTACCTTAGCTTGGAAATTTGTTTACTTTTGCAGTAACGTGCATGGAAATCATTTAAGTGGTTCAATTCCTTTGAGATTCAGCAGCCTTGAGAGCTTGACTTACTTGTATGTTTCACCAAACTGTGTTTAGACTTGTTTCATTCTTTTGTAGTAGATTGCTTCCCAATTTATTAATGTGATGAGAAAGTTTTGTTGGATTGCCAGAAATCTTTCTGCAAACAACTTCAAAGGGGCTATACCTGTTGAATTGGGCCATATAATAAATCTTGATACGTTGTAAGTTCCATGAAACTATATCTAACTTGACAGAATTGCTATATATGCTGAATTTTTTATTTTTATGTTTCAGGGATCTATCTAGCAATAATTTTTCAGGGCATGTTCCAGGGTCTGTTGGTTATCTTGAGCATCTTCTGACTTTGTAAGAAAAAGCTGCTACTAAACAATTTGATCTACCTGGGCTTTACTTGTTAATGTAGTTGTGATATTTTCACGATGTATTTAGGAACTTGAGCCATAATAGTCTTCATGGTCCCTTACCTGCTGAATTTGGAAATCTTAGAAGCATACAAATGATGTGAGTTTTGTTACTCTTTTTAAAGGTTAAAGTTTATTTTGAGTCCTATTATTTTATCTGTTCATGTGGTTTTAAGAATCCATAATAATTTGTTTTTTCCTCCAGCGATATGTCATTCAACTATCTGTTGGGAAGTATCCCTCCAGAAATCGGTCAGCTGCAGAATCTTGTGTCTCTGTACGTTAACCAATAATGTATTTCCTTGTGAATTTTTTAAAACTACTCATTAAGAATAACACGTTCATGATTTTATTCATTTCGCTGATAGGATTTTAAACAACAATGATTTGCGCGGGAAGATTCCAGATCAGCTTACAAATTGCTTAAGTCTGAACTTCCTGTGTGTATTCCTAACAGTTATCCATTGTTTAATTTCTGATCATTTTCTTCAGATTTGTGTGTCTCGTCTAAATGCTTGATTTTATGTGTTAGGAATGTCTCGTATAATAATTTATCAGGGGTCATTCCTCTCATGAAGAACTTCTCACGGTTTTCTGCTGAGAGGTATTATTGGAAACTGTAGGATTTTCTTGGTTTCTTCATTCATTTATCAATGACTTTTAACGTGATATGTTGCAGCTTCGTTGGAAATCCATTATTATGCGGTAATTGGCTAGGATCGATATGTGATCCTTACATGCCAAAATCGAGAGGTGTGTGACATCCATCTGAAATGACTTGATATTTGCAATTTTATCGATGATGATTATATTTATATGTAGTATTGGTTTGTTTTGGAGGGGTAAAAAGTATTGGAATACGATGTTCGTAATGGACCTTATTTGCACTTCTTTGTTCAGTGGTTTTTTCAAGGGCTGCAGTTGTTTGTCTCATAGTTGGTACCATCATATTATTGGCAATGGTAACTCTTGCTATCTATAGATCAAGCCAATCAATGCAATTGGTTAAAGGATCCAGTGGAACTGGGCAAGGTTTGTTTAACATAAGAACTGCTTACGTATAATATTTAGTAGTGTTATGTGAGCCAAATTATCATTTGTTTTTCGCTTTTTCTTCTCTCCAGGGCCACCCAAGCTTGTAATTCTTCATATGGGCCTGGCCATCCACACCTTTGATGATATTATGAAAGTTACTGAGAATCTCAATGAGAAGTATATTGTAGGGTATGGTGCCTCAAGTACCGTGTACAAGTGTGTTTTGAAGAATTCCCGGCCAATTGCAATTAAACGACTACACAACCAGCATCAACACAACTCAAGGGAGTTTGAGACAGAACTTGAAACTATTGGCAGCATCAGACATAGGAATCTTGTCTCTTTGCATGGTTATGCTCTAACTCCTAATGGAAATCTTCTTTTCTATGACTATATGGAGAATGGCTCTCTGTGGGATCTTCTTCATGGTATATTTACTTACACTCGAATCTTACTTGTAAAGCAAATCAGTATAAAGGTAGCTTTAGATTGTTTTTATGGCTTAACCTTCTTTTCTAACAGGTCCCTTGAAAAAGGTAAAACTTGATTGGGAAGCACGCTTGAGGATTGCTGTGGGTGCTGCTGAAGGACTTGCTTACCTCCATCATGATTGCAGTCCTAGAATCATTCACAGGGATATTAAGTCCTCAAATATCTTGATAGATGAGAACTTTGAAGCTCGCCTGTCTGATTTTGGCATTGCCAAATGTTTGTCAACTACAAGAACTCATGCATCAACGTCTGTGCTTGGAACAATAGGCTATATTGACCCCGAGTATGCCCGGACATCTAGGTTGAATGAAAAATCCGATGTGTATAGCTTTGGCATTGTTCTACTCGAGCTACTAACAGGGAAGAAAGCAGTGGACAATGATTCCAACTTGCATCACTTGGTAAGTATTTTCTACATTTTTTTCTAATGATTCGATCTTTAATCCAGCAGAATAGTGTCATGTAATGTTTGTACCCGACCTCTTCTACTCAGACAAGGATTTGTTGTATTCAGATTTTGGTTAATCATATTATATGATTATCATCTGTATACACCTAGAATCTGAGCAATGACGATTAGGTTTGTTTGTTAGTTTTGTTTACTGCATTTGGTATGTTCACAAATGAACAATAAATGTCAAGTATAGATGAGTGTTAATCTTGTTTTCAGCAACTCTTAGTGCATCTTTTGTAGAACTTAAATATAAAGTAGTAATCGCTTAGTTTTCAAAAGCTCACACGGGAAGTAGGTAAAAATAAATTGATTATTTCTTCCAAACCTTAACCAAACATGAGTCCTCTTATGTGATTGAGATATGAAGTTTTTCCTGTTGAAGCCGGCAATAATGTGTATGACATGGCTTGCAGATATTATCCAAGGCAGATAACAACACTATAATGGAGACTGTAGATCCTGAGGTGTCTATTACCTGTATGGATCTGACCCATGTGAAGAAGACCTTTCAGCTTGCTCTTCTTTGCACGAAAAGGAACCCTTTTGAGAGGCAAACCATGCATGAGGTTGCCAGGGTTTTGGCATCACTACTCCCAGCACCTCCCAGCAACATCTTTGCCCCCCCTTCAAAGACGATCGATTATGCACAATTTGTGATTCAAAAGGGAAACAACCTTCATCCCCCAGAAATGAATAGGTTACAATCTCAGAAGTACAATAATGATCAATGGTTTGTTCGCTTTGAGAATGTTGTATCAAATAACAGCCTCTAGGCACTTCATACTACGTGTCCATGAGTCATATCGAAGACAGGTTGAGATGAAGAGGATGGGGATAGAACTCCAATCATTCTAGACATTATATAATCATTTTCCCTGAAATCATTATTTTGCTAAACTTTTTGAGACCATTTACATTAAGAGTAAAAGTAATAGGGCTTATAGATAGCTTCCACTGTATTTTATGCAAGTATTGCTCTTTAGCGGTAGTAGTCACAGGAAAATGGTCCTTTCCTGCAGAGATACATCAAGAGAAGCATGTCAAGCAATACTTTAACTATATTATTGCAAATCTCATCATGCTAATGTTTATTCCTATGTATGTGCAAGATAGTGAGTACAGGTAAGGTAAATTTAGATCTTTTGTAAATATCGGGAGACTAAATTTTTCTTGCCTTAGATTGGGGTATCATCGACTTTTCAAAAAATTTAAAGCTAAAGACAAGAGTATTCAATATATCCAGCCTAAACATAAGTTCAGCTCACTGTACTCCAATCAAGTCTCAGAAATTAAAGAAATGAGGTTTGTTTCAAAAATAAATTTCTATAAATATATTTGTAAAGAAAACCAATCCATAGAAAAGTCTCTTCTTTTAGTTAAAAGTGTTTAAGGACAAGTTTATTCATATAATCATCTGTAACCAATTTGAAGCACTTACTCTATTCAGCAATAAAAGAAATTTCTAACTTCGGTACTACTACGGCAACTTTGAATCCTCTGAGGATAGTTACATTATAGATGGATATGTATTAGCTTATAACTGTTAATCGAAAAAATTAAAATTTATGTGTAACCAAACATTCTACAAATTAAATATTTGTTGTAATATTCCAAGTTGTGTTTTAATTTTGGACAATGTTAAACATAACAGATTATAGTGCCATAACAGTTGCATTTTAATTTAAAATATTACATTTTTTTTAATTAAAATTCACAATGATTGAAGACAGTTAGTACACTGGAAGGGTGAGCCAAAGGGCCTACTGTTGGAAGCTTGTCAAAGAAAATGAATATGAAAAAATCTCAAATGCTATGAACTTACAAAAACCTGGTAAACTTTAGTGGAAACATGCAACAATTTACAAGTATAGTATTTTACTATTTTCATGCCTCAACCTGTACCACATTTCATTTTGTTTCTTTGAAACTCCAAAGTCCAATGCTTTGTTGTACAACACATACATACATCCATCAGGTTTTGTCTTGGAACTTCCTCCCCTGTTTTAGCGAGAATCCTTTGTTTCCACAGATTAGCATAGAAGGGGCCCTTTGGTTGGCTTCCAATGTATCATACAGATGAACTTCAAATCATTTAGAGTAGCATTTTGCGGAATTTTAGCAAATGCTCTAGACTAAGGAGCACCAATCTGAAACACCACTCTATTTTTCTATTAATGTTATATTTCCTGAGTCAAAAAGAAGAGTTTGGTGTAACTTTAGTACTGTAGTTGTCAGTAACCAGAATGATGCGATGATTATAAACATAAACAATCTCAAAGCAAATTATGTTTGGAATTGATTCTACTTGCCAGCATACAGGGCTGCTTTGAGATAAAGAACCCCATTTTATTCATACGTTGATATTGCTTCCCACATGATCTCTGCATTCCTTCTTTCAACAATTTCATTTTCTAGATGTTAAATGTTGAGTCAAAAATAAGACTTGCATATGGGTAAAATCAACCTCAAGACTTACTGAGAAGTGACTAGAGTTTAAATTATGAAAATTAGATCACTTCAATAATTCATTACATGTATAACGTATTATTGTTATAATCTATTACAATACAAAATCAGTTTTTTGTCGTGGTAAACAGTTATTTTTGTCTAAATCATCTAACTTATTTTATAAACACATTATTTTGTTCACCAAATCAGTTGACATGTTTGGAAAAAAGTTTCCAAATTTGCTCTCAATGTACAGATTTTCATATTGTCAAATGTCAAACATCGATAACTGTGTTTGATGGACAACAAAAGCTTTGATTGAATCTGCATTAACATACCTCATTCCACTGAAAGGATCCAGGTCTATTCTCCTTTGAGCCCTTCAATAGAATAATAGGAATATACATGCTTAGTAGGGATGCTATACTCAAACAATCTTAGTTTGTCTCATAAGAATGCTAAGAGAGATGAACCTTAGACATTGGTTGCTCCTTTGATGATGATTTTGCAGTTTGTTTCACTTCAGAAGCCAGGGATAGCTGCAAATTGATTAGGCCCCAAGATTACAAAAACCAAAATAGGTTCTAAAATAGAAACTACTAATTGTGTATCCATGCAAACATTGCATCACTATAACCATTAAATTATGCATTACATGACAACGTTAGAACTAATTAGTTGATAAATTAGGACACATCATACGAACATGAACACCATTTAGTACCTTGCTAAATAGTTCCGTGGGTGGTTCATTTAGAGATTCCTTGTCGTTTGGCTCCTATGAATAAAACAATGGAATTACAATGGGGAACAATACATAAACATGGTAAATTAAGAAAAGAAAACATGCTCAAAATTGATTACCACCAATGGATATACTTTGATAGTTTGGAAGACACCTCTTTCACTTTTACTTGAAAACTGCTTGTGCAAACACGACAAACATAGTATAATCATTGCATTAGTCAGTACTCTCCTAGGATTCAAAGAAAAAATCTAAAATATAAATAAAGCTTAATTAATTATTTTAATTAAATAACATTAATTATATTTAATTAATGTAAAATTGTCTAATTATATTCAAAATTGGATGGAGAATTTACTTACCTTATTATCACGGCTACCTCGAAGTTTGTTACTTGTTTTACATTTCTCTTGGCTTGAGGCAACAGTACCAGAGTTTGTCCTGTGGGGAAGACAACATTCCAAACACATCAAAGAAAAAATAAAATTGCTTATTATATGCACTCAAAAGATACACGCATACAATCATTTTCAACTATGCCCCTTGTAATTAAATAAAAGAAAAAAATATATACATATGACACCATTTTATTAATCATAGTCTTTGGATTAATTAAAAAATCAAAAGTGAAACACGTTATTAGTGGTATCATTATATTTGTATTTGATATTTAACAAAACATAATTAGTTTCCTTATAAAAAAAACTATAACTTTTTTTAATTTGAAAAAATTGAAACATAAATAAAATAAAAGTTTTAATTTTTATAAGATCTAATCAAGCAAAATTTGTAAAGATGTAGTGTCGGTTGTTTAAAAGTGATGTTGAATGATTTAAAATAGAATAAGATTCCTTCTGAGTTTAGTATAGCAATAAATAACAAATATTAATTAAAAATGTTGAAAGGATTATAATGATTTTGTTAATTTTTTTAAAATAAAGAAAATATTCATGAAAGCGAATGGCAAAATTTTTTTCTCGAATAAATATTTTTCTTTAGGTTCTGGAAAAAAAATGCTACAGAGCCACATTTTTAAAAAATAAAAATAAGCAAAACCTAAATCTCCAATGTTCACACCTTCGGATACCCCTTGTTTCACTATTTGAGGTAGAATCGCTGTTCAGACTACTTCGCACCTATAGTGAAAAAACCATATAAACAGCTGTTATGAATTAACAGAAGCACTAATAACATACTTTTTAATATATTTATTATAATTAAAATTTATTTAAATTACAAAAGAGGTTCATTGTACAAAAATGTGAAATTCACAAAAAAGTTTAATTCACAATTATGTTCAACTAAGATGACAAAATGTGTTAAAAAGAATGTGTCAAAAAATATCTTATCAGAATATGGCTGCTTGAAAATACAAAACTAAATAATTTTACTTCAATCAAACAGAAACATAAGCAAATAATTCATAATATTCAATAACAACAACAACTGACGCAAATTAAAGTTACTAACATTATTTGATGTGTTTTGCTTTGCCCTCTGTGATGTTCTTAATTGGAACACCTGAAAAGCAAAATGAAAAAACATAATACGCACTAACTTACTACATTCCACCAAAATTTGATGCACCAGAAAAGATACAATGTGACAAAAAAAAGTTATTTATTACTTGACATTCTGTTGGTCGTGGTGCCTTCATCTTAGAAAAGATTGGTGCCGGACCCTCCAAAATCTGCCACATCCAAAAAGTTAATTATTATATTACAAAAAGTATGCATTTACATTGTGTATGATTGAGTGCTAATTAATTTCTTCCCAAAGTACAGACTGAAAAAAGCACTTACTTTTTTATTTGAGGGTTTTGCTTTAAGCTCCTGAGAGCTTGATTGTGTAGGTCCACCTGATGCAGCATTGGTTTTAGACCTATTAAAATGCACAACAGACAACAATTTATCGTGTTGGATATTACTAAAAAGTAACAAAACCATGATGTCTACTATAACTTGAGCAGTAGTTTATATACTTGTGTCTCTGTGCCCTGAGGGCTGTCACCAAATTAGGTTCTTTAGCAATGGTAACGTTTGATTTAGATGCTGAATGGACATCAGTGCCATCAACCTGCATCACAATTCAAAATGAGTTATACTATTCATGTAATGTTTTTTACTTCTCTCTTCGGGTATTGTCATTTTATCATTTACTCTTATATTTTTTATGACTCTTTGTTGTATGAATTGTTGTTAAGAAGAAATTGTATTTCGAAATGAGGCATAGACATGCACCAACTTTATTCTTGTATGAAAATAGAGATATCTCAAACAACAAAATTGAAGCTCCATGGCAAACAAATGATGGATCATATTGTAGACAAAGATGGTTAATTACCTCCTTAGCCTTCTTATGTGTAAAGGGAATGTGATGCTTCAAACGAGCAATCTGTCATAAATAACAAGACATGAGCAAAAATGTATTAAGCTAAAGCTAAGATTCCAAAAAAGAACGAAAGTTTATAAACTTCAGCATACCTTGCGCAAGTAACCAGCTTCGAGCTTTTGCCTTTTGGTTAATGGACAATCTGTTGTGGAAGAAGAAGTCTGTCTCTGAAACCTGATGAGATTAGATGACAAAAATATGAAGAACAAATGAAAGTAATAAGAAAAAGCACATTCAAAATCAAAGCAAAAAAGAACATAATTATATTATTCATATTGATATGATAAAATGCCAAAGCATGACATTAGTATTACTCATAGGATCTTATGTAGAGACAGAGTGAAGAAACCATTGTCAATTTTGTTTTATGGAAACAAAAAAAATGGATTAGAGAATTCATAACAATGTAAATTTTTTTTATGGTGTCATCCAATCATAAGTTGTCATATATTATAAGAATATCAAATTTTGTCATAATTAATTTAAAAGTCACATACAAAAGTGGTTTCTATTCACGTATATAAAAAATCTTTATATTTTCATTATGCAAAGAAGGAGTTCAACTTCAAAAGAAATTGTGAAATACTTAATAGGACACGAAATATGACACTATTCATCATCGGCAAGAAAATTAGGAGGTGAGAAATAACAGACACCTTAAGGACTCCGGGTTCTGAACTTCTGAAGGGTTCTTCTGCTTGGCCAAATGACTTGCTGTTGGTTTCATAAAAGAGAAATCTTTACCTTTACATGAACTTGACTTGCCGAGAGGCTTTGTCTTACCATTTAACGAATCTTGATAGAAAATGAACATGTAAGTAATTTTCAAAACTAAACAAATAATACATGAAAAGTTAAAAAGAATTCCAATAAAACTACAGCAAAAAGAATGGCCAACAAAGCTCATTCCACATAGAATACTATAGTCCAGATTCAAAATATAGAGAGAGTCATCTGAATTTCTTCCCAAATTTCAAACATACAGCTAAATTTGGCAAATTGAACAATCACAAGCTACCATGAAAAGGGGTCATTCTAACCAAAAAAACCCATCAACATGTAGTTCTAATGTCTAGAAAGATGGTAAGGACTGTAAAACAAGGTAAAACGATATATTCGAAATCCAAAATCTTAAAATAATCATTTTGAGCAGCATTCAATCCCTGAATCACAAGGCACAAAACAGTAAGCATCTCAACATTGTGCCATCAATTTAACACCAACGTAGACCCTATGAAAATATACCTGTGCTATTATCGTCTTCAACATTTGAAACTTGTTCTTTCTCCGTGCCAGGACTACAGTTCCTCCACCTCATCTTCAAGAGAAACGCTACACAGAATACATCCAAAAGAAAAAATCAAACCCTTTTGTTCAATTTTAGAAATATTCAATATTAATGCAACGATCAATCACATATCGCCATGCATAATCAGTTATATCATGAATGATTAAGATGACAATTAAACGCATGCAATAATTCATCAACTTCAGGCAGAAGAAAAAAGAAACTTAACACATTTCTCCAATCACGACAAAACATAACAATGTTGTTTGATTTTCCTGAAAGCCTTACGTGAAGGTGGATAACTCGGGGCAAATTCAAACCATTGCTCTGCTTCAGAAGCTTCCCAAACCGTCTCTTCGTGCGTGAAAACGAAGAACTGAGGCGCGTCGAACTCGTACTCAATGTCAATCTCGTGACCCTCGCAAAGAGGCGCGTATTCAACCTCGATCTGCTCGAACTCTTCTTCCATGACACCTTTCTCTCTCTTTCTCTCTTAGTTTTCTCTATCCAGAACCTAATGACCCGTGATCAATGCACGGGCACCATGTTCACACTTAATTCAGATTCAGAAGCAAGTTTTGATCTTTCACTGATTCGCCAAAATGGGTCTCCCTCGTCTGACTCAGAAGCTACGAAACAGTGATCAACAAACGAAGGAGAAATTGAAATTGAAATTTGAAAAAATGGAAACTGAAAAATGCGGTGTGGAATCCCTCACCTCCTCTCTCGTTCCTGGGAAAATTCGCGGGTTGATCGATTTTCCCGGAAAACGAGAGAGAAAGTTCGGAATTTATGTCAGTTAATTAGAGTTTAGAATTTCCTATTGGTTGTTAGTTGTTGTTGCATTGATTCAGTGATGGTGGGGGATCCCAATAATTGAAGGGAGGATGGGGAGGAAGAAAATGGCGAAGATTTGGTTGGTGAGAGAAGGAATTGCAGAAAGAAAGAGAAGAGAAGAATAAAGAAAATTGTTAGTTTGGGTTTTATATATATGGCGCCTAAATTAGATGGATGGTTACCAAATTTGAATTTACAAATCATGTGAGGTTATGTCATGGACTATTACACAATGTCTTCTCAACAACTTTTTTTTTTTAGGTTTAATTTATTTGGATTATTAATATTATTTTATACCATTAGTTAATTCTTTAAAAAAAATAGCAATTAGTTAGTTTTTGAAAAAGATAATTAGTTCATTAACTTGTGTACAAATTTAATTAATTAGAAATCGTGATGAGAAAACATATTATTAATTGTAATAGTTATAGTTTTTAAAATGAAAAAACTTCAGCTGAAAAGATGTTTTAAGTTTAATTTTATGTATTACTAAAATAGTTTTATGTAATTAATTAATAAAAGTTAGTTTAAGTTTTAAGATAGGATTAGTAAAATTAATAAATTTACTATATACAACAAGTTATTGTTAAATAATTGTAAAAAAAAGGTAGTATATATAAAAAATTAAACATGTGTAGTCGGGATTTGGAAAAGAAAATATTGAAATTAAGAAGAACTAATGAAACGTTCATCTATCTCCAAAATCATTGAAAATAAAAAAGAACAAATTATTTCCTTTTACAGTTAAATTTCTAAATAATGTAAAAATGTTTTATTATACGCAATCATTTACAATTATTCATCATATCACATAATTTTGTGAAGAAAGATGACGCAAAATATGGTAATTTTTTATTGAACGTCTATCCAAAAAAAAAATATTAAAAAAAAATGAGTTAAATTATTTTTATATATAATTTAATGTTGAAAAAAAAAGCAAGGTATTATTGTATTTTTATGCTAAAATATTGAGAATGTAATTGAGTTTATTTTTAATTCTTGAAATTTGATTCAGTAAATTGGTTTTATTATGTTGTTCGTGTGAGAAAAGTTTAATTGATTTTTTGTTATGATATTTTAAAGTGGTTCTCGATATATCCAAAATATAAAAATATTATAGAGAGTAAGTTAGATAATGAAAGTATAAAACAATTTAACAATATAATCATGAATCATTAAGTATAGAGATACCGTAAATACAATTTTTGTAACTGATAATAAATGTAAAATTATTTTAGAATTTCAATGAATAATCATAAAATAATTTCTGATATTATTTAAAAAATGACAAAATAAATCCTAAGATTTCTTTATTTTACCTTCATAAAAAATGAATTGATTTATATTTTGTTTAAAACAGTAAATTAAGGAGTGCATGAAGAAAACAATCAAATTGTTTCGGTGGAATTTCGATCGATTTCGATTCTAAGGGTGTTTTGGTCCTAATCAAAATTCTACCACGTAAGTTCTTTTTACTTAGGCTAGCAATTTGATTTTCAATCGAAAACGCGTATGAGAATTGAAAACTACAGGATATCGAAAATGTGGTTTTTGGTATTTTATGTCTAAAATGCTTGACTCAAACAACACAGTAAAGTATCGAATCGAGCAAAGAGAATATTAAATTGCAAGAAAGTGCGAAAACCCGAATTTGCAAGAAATTAAGTTTGCGAGATAAATAAAGGACAGGAAATCGAAATGTGCGGGAAATGTAAATTGCTAAAACCCATTAAAATTGCACAGAAAGTAAATAACAGGAAATCGAAATGTGCGGAAAATGTAAATTGCTAAAACCCATTAAAATTGCACAGAAAGTAAATAACAGGAAATCGAAATGTGCGGAAAATGTAAATTGCTAAAACCCATTAAAATTGCACAGAAAGTAAATAACAGGAAATCGAAATGTGCGGAAAATGTAAATTGCTAAAACCCATTAAAATTGCACAGAAAGTAAATAACAGGAAATCGAAATGTGCGGAAAATGTAAATTGCTAAAACCCATTAAGATTGCATAATCAGTAAATAATAGGAAATCGAAATGACATTGAATGTAATCTACAAGAATATGAAATTGCTGAATTGAAATGGCTCGAAAGTAAATTACCAAGGAAAATATAGAAAGCGATAAATGTACTCAGTGAGCAAGGAAATCCAGATTGCCAGAAACTTCATGGTGTTCGTCGTTTCTCCGGTAGACTTTTCACTACTGATTCTGTTCTCTGCCAATTTCCCCCCCGTTCCTTCCTTCTTTGCTCTATTTATAGGGCATCTTTCAAGCCTTCCAAGAACAGTTAACACGACTGTTACCACGTTCTACGTGCGTATGGCGATTTTTCTTCTATTGTTTCCCCACGTTCCCATGATTTTTGGCTCTTCCATAACTTAGAAACCGCTTTCCATGCGTGCGTTTTGACTATTTTCCTTCAAGGTTTAACCGAGGTTATGATATCTACGAAAACGAGCCTTCCCTTTGATTTAATCGAGAACTTTGCATCCTTGGTATCGATTTATTTTAACTTTAACTCCATGTTAAGCTTTCGACTATTACACCTTCTCTTCCGATTTTACCTTTCGATTTTATGTGTCACGTTCTTTATAATCGGACATCAGGAAAGTTCCCTTTCGATTCATTTCTCGATCGAGGCTTCTCGATTCCACACTAACAAAATGCCCCCTTGGAAGAATATGAATAGTTTATTTATATTCTTTCAACATTTCCCGCCTAAGTGTTCGGAGGCCCATAGAACTTTAGGGTTTAGGGTTTACGGGGTTCTAGGGTTAAAAGGGTTTTAGGTTTCCCTTTCCGTTTTACGTCGCTATCATATCGAGTCTGTTGCTTTTACAGTACATTATATTCATTACTTTTCGTATCTGTCGTTCCAGCTCCCTAGGAGATTTTCTCTTTTAACCTTTCTCTTGGTCTTTGTTCTGGTTTTTATGCGAACTTTTACCCTAAGTCTCGTACTTTCATCGTCTTCCTTGAGCTCTTGCTTTCATCTCTATACCTTCATCTTTTCCGTTGCTTTTCTTCATCCTACTCACTACTTGAAATGGCCACTTCCTCCAAGTCTTCTGACTTTTCCGTTCCACCTCTTTCCTCGATGCCTTCTAACCTGCTTGGAAATTAACAACCAGAAGTTCGCTCCAGTCCCTTTGATGGAGGAGGCTTCCAGAAAAATTGCTGAAACGCAGGTACTAATCCCTTACACTGTTGATGGGGTTAATTTTGCTTTTGGGGGTCCACTCAGTCCTATCGATGACATTTTTACTCCTCTTAACCTCTCGACTAGTCCGGCTTTGGTTCATCAACCTGAAGTTAGGGTTGATTTTCTGAATCTTACTTCTAAAGTGTATAGAACGGGCCCTCCTTCCAAAAAACCTCTGTATATTCGATGGTTTGATAGGGTCAAGGCTAAGTTTGGGGATCACTGGAGGAGTACTGGTATTTTCGATTTTTTGCACCTGTCCCGATGTGACCTGTCTCATTTGGACATGGCGATGTTCTTATCTGCAGTGCATTTATGGAATCAAGACTTACATGTTTTGGAGTTGCCTTGTGGCCACTGTGTCGCCCACCCTTTTCGAGATAGCTGCTATTATCGGGTTGAAACCCATAGGGGAGAGGTATTTTCGGGTGCATATCCCTCGGATAATTCATTGAGGTCGAAAATTGATTGGGAGTCGAAGGCCTATGGGCATTTTCTCGAGAAACACTTTGTCGATGACCCCTCGATAGCGATTATCGACGAAGAACACGTAGCATTTTTGGTGTATTGGTTATGTACTCATGTTTTTTGCCCCCGTTCAATCCAAATTTCCCCCATTTGTTCAATCTTGCATATCTCCTTCACCTAGGCCACCCTAGACTTTGTTTAGCCAAAACTTTATTAGCACATGTATATACTGCTTTCGACGAAGCTGTCGATATTTTGAGTACCCCTAAGGCATCGGGGAATTTTTCGGCCCTGTTTGGTTTATTCAATTATGGTTAATTTCGATATTTGAAAGTATCCTTCCTCGTATTTCTACTTGTTCCCCCAAGTATAAATATAGAAGGGGCCCGATTATCCTCCCGCCATCCTCGCCAAAAGACCGATGAGGCTACCTATTGTAAATACCTCCACTTTTTGTTGACTAGATCCTCCTTTGATTCGACCTTGGCCCCGTTTACAGTAAATCTTGGACAAATAAATGGTCAACTTAGGGGACCAGTTTGGTTTAAGTCAAAATTCCCAGCTTCGTCTCCCGGGTTACAATTGGAGCTGGTCGACATATGGAGTAGTTATTTGACCCATGATATATTATTATCGGGTTTTCAGCCTAAGGATTTCAAGTTTATTACTTATTACCCGCAGTTTCTTTCGAGGCAGTTTGGTCTAAGTCAATCCCTACCTTTCTTCCCCCTCGATACATCCCCCAAGTCCAAATTAACTGAATCTTCACTTAATCGGGAGCTTCTCAAGCTTTTACCTAAAATCCCGATGCACTTTTACCCCTATGCTTTCGATTCGAATTATTTATCTACTGTGGGTTTTTCTCAATGGTGGGCCGGTTGGTTCTCGAGTAGTCATGCTACTTTTGATGAAGTTCGCCAGAAACTGACTACTCAACCTTCTCTTGTGTTGCAGGACAAGTCAAAATCGAAGAAAGGTACACACTTCCACTGTCTTCAAATATCTCGATTCGAGAACTTTTATCAAATATGTTACACCCCACTGAAATTAGAATCGACCTATTATGATGCTGTTATCTCTTTATCCAATAAAACGGACATTAATCGATCGAACCACAAAATAATCAATCCTTTAGGTAGAACTCCTTTTGAAATGTATTGTCCAAATCGCCTTCCAACTTTTCCCACAGCTCCTTTTGGACTTGCCAAACCATTAACTCATCCAAAATGGGTTCGAGAATTGAGAACCGTTAGGGAAACACGTCGCCCAAAACCCATAAACAAAAATATTTCTGTCTCAAAATTATCTTATTTCCCTTACCTTAACCTTCCTGAGGCTCTTTTGCCTCCCTGGCTTGTACATATCGACCGAGTTAAGATCTTGACTCCATCACCTTTTGGTGAGAGTTTACTACTTTCTTATACTTTTTGATTCTGTATATTATAAGTTAATCCATCTTCTCTTATTGGCAGTTTCGAAATCTACTAAGGTCTCCGCTGCCGAGAAAGGTCAAGAGAAGGGACAAGAGGACTGGGGATCCTCGGGTGAATCGGACCCATCAGCCTTGATCAGAAAACGCAGACGTTCGGCCACCATTCCTACTTCTTCGAAAAAATCGAAGGTTCATTTTGACTTTTGTCTTGTCCTATTTATTTCTCGGTTTGATCGATCCTTATTCTTATACTTATCTTTTTTCGATCTTCCATTTTCAGAAACAAAAATCGAAGAGTCCTCGATCTGTTCGACCAATTGCTCTTGATCCACTATCGACGGACTCTAATACCATCCCCACGACAACACCTGCTACCAGTTCCGAGTCATGTAAGTTTCCTTCTCTATACAAATTCTATGTTCTTAAGTCTCGATAAAACTTGTAACAAGGTTTCAAAATTTAATTTTCGAGGATCTTCCATCGGAGACTGTATCGACGAATGTCGAATCCCAACTATTAACACCCCTCACTGAGGTATCTTACATATCATTGTATGATTGCTTTTACTTTTTGTGCATTTCCTGTTCGACAATGGTTTTCGATTTCTGACAACCTGAGGCTGTCATGATTCTTCCTCCTGCTTCGGCACCACTTGCACTACCTCCCCACGGTACTTATACTTTTCATTGTCACTTTTTTTTTTTTTTTTTTTCTCTCATTCTATTATGAACCTTTCGATCTTACATTCTCGATTTCTTTCTTTCCAGTAAATACTCCAATAATCGAAGTCCAAGGCTCTCCTTCCCCTGTTTCGCAGAGCAAGAGGATTCTCCTCCTTTTGCGATGCCCTCTATCGAGTTGCTCTCGGCGTCATTACCGAGAGATAGATGTGCCTGCTCCGAACACCTGCGTTAGAATATCGAGCTGCAATCGAAGAAGACCCTTTTCTATTCTCGATATTCTATTATCTACGAAGCGACACCGTCGAGCTCTTCTAAGACGCCCATGACTTCAACTGAAGGACCATACCAGCTGAAGCAACGCTTCCGATCTTTCTTTTATTCCTCGCCCCTTGAAGTTTTAGTGGAGTCACGCGACAAGAAAAAACAGTTCCAGGATATTATTACTGCCCTCGAGACGTGCCCTGATGAAGATCTTCCGAGGGGTCTCGATGCAGAGGTCGCGGCGGCTGCCGACTTGTTCAATAAGGCATATGCGGCGAGGAAGAAAAAACAATCGATTTCGACCAAGCTCACTGATATTGCTTCCTTCCAGGCTGAAAAATCAAATTTCTTGAAGACTCAGAAGTTGAAGCTGGCGGAGGCATTATCTGCACAAACTTCGATCGATTGTGAGATCGAGCAGCTGGAGAAGAGACTCGCTCAACTTAAATTGCAGAAGGATTTTGTTGCTTCAGAAATAGATACGATCAAATCCTCTGCAAAAGAAGTCGCCTTATCTTTGGGCAGAGCATAGAGCGCAGACAAGATCTGACTTGTCGAAGAGCACTCCGGTTTCTTCATCTTGGACTCAATTGTTGATAGATTTTGATCAGCTTAAAACTTCGATACTTATCTTTGTAGAATATTATTCAATCTAAATTTTGAATGTTTATTTCTCTTATTCGGGGCTTATATATCTTTAAGTATTTTCCGTTTATCGACAACACTTTATCTTTGTTACACCAATCAATAATCGAATAAGCGTTACTCGATAAAATTTTAACAATCTCGAAAGGACCTTCCCAATTTGGTGACCACTTCCCATAGCTTTTACATTTTTTGTCCATTGGTAAAATAGTTTTCCACACTAAGTCACCTTCGTTAAATTTTTTCTTTCGAACTCTTTTATTATAAACTCGAGCAATTTGATTCTTCTGCAACATCATACTATTCAACGCCTGTACTCTTACTTCATCGAGTTCGTTTAATTCATCATACATCAAACTCCAATAATCACAATCTGGGTAAATCGTTTTGCCTTTGGATTCGATTCGATTCAATATTTATTTCGATAGGTAAGACTGCGTCGTGTCCATATACCAACTTGTATGGGGTATTTTGTAAGGAATCTTTAGGTGAATTACGATAAGCCCACAAGATTTGCAACAACGTTTCGTGCCATGTTTTTGGTTTATTACCAACATGTTTTTTTTATTAACCCGATAATCACCTTGTTAATTGCTTCGACTTGTCCATTAGCCTGAGCATAATATGGAGTTGATGTTAATAATTGAATATTTCTCGATTTCAGCGTATTTGCCTATCTTTCTACCAGGAAACACTCGTCCCTCTATCTGTGGTAATAGACTGTGGGATCCCAAATCGATAAACGATGTATTCTTCAATAAAATCAATTACATCCTGTCGATCAACATCCTTTAATGGTATTGCTTCTACCCACTTTGAAAAGTAATCGACGACCACAATTATATACCTATGTCCTTTCGATGACTGTGGGAAAATCTGTCCTATTAAGTCTATGGCCCAACCTCTAAAAGGCCAAGGTTTAATGATCGAGTGTAATTCACTCGCGGGCACCTGTTGTATCGGACTGAACTTTTGACATTCTTCACAGGACTTAGCATATTCGATACAATCTTTTAAAATCGAGGGCCAATAATAACCTTGTCGAGTTAATGTCCATTTCATTTTTTGACCTACCGTATGGGCCCCACATATTCCATTATGTACTTCAGCCATCGCTAAGTAAGCATCATCATTTCCTAAACATCTAAGTAATGTTAGAAAAGTAGTTTTAAATCAAGAGGGGGGGTGAATTGATTTTTGAAAGTTTTTCGCAATACACAGATTATCTAATTCGAAAATTAAGATTACTTATCAATTCACAAATCACAAAGCAATCAAACAGTTTAAGTGCAGCAGCAGAAATTAAAGAGAGAAAGGTTAGGAAAGATTTCACCGGTAATTTTATACTGGTTCACCCAATACCAGGGCTACGTCCAGACTCAGACCAAATTCAGCTTGGGTTCCACTAGAATAGATGTTTTACGAGACTCACCCTCTTACACCTATTCTAACTCTCCACCAAGAACCAAATTCCAGCTCTTGGAAACCTCTGCAACCAAATTCCAGCCGACAGAGAACCCAGTGCCCAAATTCCAGGCACCACACACAAGAACCAAATTCCAGCTCTTGCTTTAACCTTTCCACCAAGAACCAAATTCCAGTTCTTGGCAACTTTCTACAATAACTGCAGAAACTTGTACCCAAATTCCAGGTACAAAACAAGACAAATGAATGAATAGAAATTTAAAAGAAGAAACAAAGAAAGCTCAAACCGGATTACACCAATCCACGTCAGTTTCTTCTTCAAAGAAATGCAAAGTGCCTCAAGAAAGATTTCAAAAGAAGTTCACAAAAACAGTTGTGTATCTTTCTTGAAAAATGCTAATAGTTGCTTGTATTGATTGCTTGAATTGTGTAAAACTGATATGTGATCTCTATCTCAAAGTTTCAAGCAAATCTGTTTATAAAAGAGTATTTTCAAATCTACGCATTAATTAATCTGTTGAAAGTTTGTTTTAATCTGTTGAAATAGCCGTTATAATCTGTTAAAAGTCCTTTCAACCCATTAATGCATTCTTGATCTTTAACAGAAAATGTTTTAGTTGATACAACCATGTTTATATCAGTTAAAACGTTTTACAAACATTTTCTAAGTATAAAACAATCGATTGAATCGCGTATTAATCGATTGATTTGTTTAAAAACCTTCTTATAAAACTTTCCAAGTTATTTTAACTGATATAAAGTCGTTTCAATCGATTGAAAATCTGCACATATATTTTCAAGTCATTTTAATCGATTGAAAGTTCGTTTTAATCGATTGAAAAGATTTTCTAAGTTATTTTAATCGATTGAAATACGTTTTAATCGATTGAAATAGGTCTGATCGGTCATAATTCAATTCTGATCGATCATAACCAACTCTGATCGGTCATAATCTCATTCTGATCGATCATCCTGACATCCAAAGTGATTTTAATCGATTAAAACGTGTTTTAATCGATTAAAATAATTCTGATCGCTCATATTTAAGATCTGATCGATTATATTGCATTCTGACCTATTATATTCGAATTCTAATCGGTCATAAAGAGTTTTAATCGATTAAAAGGTTTTTGTATCAATTAAAATACTCGTAAAAACACTTTTTAAAACATTCTAAGTGTTTTTAATTGTTTCTTTCAAAACTATATCAGCTTAAAAACATTGTTAAGAAAGTTCTTTGTCAAAATGCTTTTGTTTGATTTGTTTAAAACTATTTTTGAGGCATTTTGCAAATTGAGTGAAGAAGCTTTATGCAGTGGAAAAGGTAAAGTGGTTTTACCTAAGCTTTCTGTTAAGACACACTAAGTCTTCAACTCCTTTGTTCTGAGTGACTTGTTTGACAGACTACAGAGTTGACCCTTGACTTTATCTTTGACTTCATCAAATCAATGAGATCTTTGCTAGGATCACTTTCAGTCTCTCCCTATTTGATGAAGACAAACACCATTTTGAAAAAACAATCTCTGCAAAATAAGTCACTTGATAATGCAGTTAGGTGAGAAATATAAGAATGTAATAAAGTTTTGTTTCTCCCCTAAAACTTATTTCTCCCCTAAAATGTTGCACTTAAATTTATCTTAAAGTGATGCAACTATTTCTCCCCTTTTGACTTCATCAAAAATAAGGAATAGAAGAGAAAAAATAAAATGTAAGGTTTCGAAAAATATGCTCAAGTTTTTGAAAATACAAAGTGAATCAATATTTCACTCATGAAAAGAATCAATTAAAGTTGATTCAAACTTATCTCCATTAACACGTTTGTAATGAATACAATTAACACGTGTAAAGATAAGGGAATCATGCTTTAGTAGCATGTTACAGGAACAGCCATTAACTAAAGCCTTTAATCTTTCTTCCAGAATAAAAATCGATTAAAAACAGAGCATAATCGGTTAAAATGTTCTTGGTAAATGATTTTAATCGATTGAAAGAAAAGTTTAATCGATTAAAACATTTAAGATTTTGAAAACATGAAACTTTAGTAAAAATAATCGATTATTTCGATTTTCAATCGATTAAAACATGTTGTATAAGTTCATTTAATCGATTAACAAGATGTTGTATTGATTAAAACAATCAGTTTTGAAAATGAAGTAATGTTTAATGCATATTTTGTAAAACTGATCATTTAGAAGGATGTTTTAACAATACTAACAGCTATCTTAGCTAATAGATCTATCAGAATAAAGTCTTATTTAGCTAAAGCTCTCAGGGATCTATTTAAATTCTATTTACGCCAGTCTGATCTAGATTAGATCCTAAACCATATTTAACCAAAGGTTAAGGCAAATGTTCCTGGTATAACACCGGTTAATATCACAGTCCATGCAAACAATATAAAGATAGAAATAAGCGAGAAGATAAAGATGATGAGGGGAACTAGTCATCCCAATTTCCCTGATTGAACTGCTTATCCACCAAGCTTGGTGATCATTCATTTGATTCCCACCAATATCAAAAGATAATAGGCTTTCCTTTTCTTGGAACTAATTTTGCTCTATCAACTATTTGAGTCAACAACTGTCTGTCACTCTCAGTATCAACAATGCAGTACAGAAACTTTTCCTGAAAAGAAATCTTTTAGCAGTTACTTGTTATTATTGATTGCATTACAGTCCATGGTTGACACCACACTTGGAATTTCTACTACACATCAGAGGCATAATCATGTACTGACCAAATCCCACACGAGAATGCATGATACCATAAATTGCATGAATCACAGGTTAATGATGTACTGAGATAGGAATTTTCTTTCATAATAGCCAACCCATTTTGAACCCTGCAGTTGTCATTATCCAAGCAAATAACTGCATTCTTATTAATGTAGTATGATGGGTGTTATTCTCACTTATAGTGAACCAGTCATCATTATCTTTTGAAGAATGAGTCATTTTTAACTTTGTTGTTTTCCAGTGGTATCATATGCACAAGTGATTAACAAAAAAACTTATTCTGGTAGAGTGGGCAATGATTAGTAATGAGGACAGGTGATGACAATCAATCCAGAATTCTAAAACAATATAAAATTTATCCCTGTACCACGTTATTCAATTTTTGAATTGCTGTCCCAGATTGGTTCCCTTGCAGTGTCACCTCGTGACATTGATGATTAAAGCAAATATTCAAAGTTGCACAGTTCCAATGAATTTCACCAAGAGTTTTGAACCAATGCATGCTCAAGATTATTTCAGAAATATTGCTAGGTAATATCAAGAAATCTAATGTAAACATTTGTTCATTGAACTTCCTAGTAATCAACAATTTATTACCAGAATCAACTATCACTGAAAAAATCTATGATAAACTATGTTTTCAGTCCTAACAGTTTGACCTGTTTGTAACTAGTGTCTATAAGAAAAGTTACAGTCCATTCTTTGATAATTTCTTTGATTTTCAGTGTATTACCATGCATCATTCCATGTAAAGTATTAAGAGAAATGTAAACATCTACAGTGAATTAATCAATTGTTTTATGAAAGAATCGATTTGTATGGTACAGAATGTAATAAAAAAAATATCACCAGTATTTAAATCGATTAAAACGTAAATGAATCGATTAATTTTGATCCTAAGTGTTTTTAGTTGATATAAATTTATTCTAATCGATTAAAACGACTAAACCAACATTCTGAAAACAATTTAATCGATTATTTCGACATTTCAATCGATTAAAATGGTACGGTAAGTTATTTCAATCGATTAATATTGGTTTATATCAATTAAAACAATTAGTTTAAATACTCAGAACCTGATTTCGCAGCTCTGATCTTCAAGGGATTCCCAGACTTGTTCCTGCAAAACAAATTAAGAATTGTTCTGGTACCCTTTATAATTACTGGGTCCAATTAGGTTATTTGAAATGAATTAATTTTTGGAACCCATTTCATTCTACCTTTAGGTACGGCATATTTCTTAATTCTGCAATATTTAACAGAGTGCCCTTTTTTCATACAGTAAAAGCATTTGATTGTAGAGTATGAATTCCTATTTGTTTTTGTTTTACTGGATCTAGATTTAAAGCCTATTCCAGTTTTGTCAAACATTAATTTTTGAGATCCAAGTAATATATCAAGATTAGCTTGCCCCTGAGTGAACTTTGAAACAGTTTGAGATAAGAATTCAATTTTCTTTTGCAATTCAGGACAGTTATTGCATGGTTTATTGCATTCACAATCAGAGTTAGCATGAATCAGTTTCAAGAATTCATTATCAGTTTCATTTTCACTAATCTGTTTTTCCAGAGAATCAACCTTGTTAACTAGCCAGTTATTTAATCCTTTTAGCCTATTATTTTCTTTTTGAAGTTTCTTAGCCTCCTCATGCATTTCATTAAATGCTTCTTGTAATGCATCATAGTTAACTATATTTGAAGAGGAGCTAGAACTTACCTGGCTGGTTTGTGGATTTTGACTCGCCATTAAGCAAAGATTGGCTTCTTCATTTTCAGAGTTATCTGTTGATGACGTATCATTATCATCCCAGGCTATGTAGGCTCTTCTTTTTGATTTTTCCTCTTTCTTTTCACTTTGTTTATTTCTTTCTGGACATTCCATTTTAACATGGCCCTGTTTGCCACAACCATAACATTTAAAGTTAGAAGAATCAGTTCTTTTCTCATACCTTTTGTGTCTTTCCTTGTCTTGGATCTTTTTCTTGAGGAATTTGTTGAATTTCCTAACAAGCGATCCAAGGTTCTCATTATCTTCTTCTGATTCTTGATTTTCTTCAACTTTAAGTGCAATGCTTCTGTTCTTCTTCTCAGAGACTTCTTGCTCATTGAATCTTGTGATTTCCATTTCATGTTCTCTCGAGTTTTCCAAACAGTGAGGTCTGTTGTCATGGTGGACAGATCTTTTGATTTCGATATTGCAGTGACTTTTGGCCGCCAGGACCTGTCAAGACATTTCAACACTTTAATATTTAATTCTTCCTTATCAAAGGTCTTACCTAGGCCCATTAAATGGTTGATGATGTGCGTGAAGCGTTTCGCACATCTCGCGATGCTTTCACCATTCTGCATTTTAAACAGCTCATACTCTCTTATCAAAGTGTGTTTTCTGGCTCTTTTAACATCTCGCGAGTCCCTTCATGAGTGACCTCAAGAACATCCCACATCTCCTTGGCGGAATTGCACTCGGGACACCCTGAAAAATTCATCCATGTTAAGAGCAGAAGTAATTATATTTTTTGCATTACAGCTCACTTTGAACTTTCTTCTTTTCTTCTTCATTCAAGCTTGACCATCCTTTATCTCGTAATTAGAGGACCATTAGTAATAACATCCCAAGCATTTCTGTCAATGGATTCAATGAAGATTTTCATCCTAATTTTCCAGAAAGGATAATCTGTTCCACTAGAATAGTGGAGGTCTGTTAATAGATGCCCCCTCGAAAACGGTAATCTGTTCTCGACCATGGATCAAGAGACTTGAATAACTTTCAAGCACCTTGCTCGATGCCAATTGTTAGAAAAGTAGTTTTAAATCAAGAGGGGGTGAATTGATTTTTGAAAGTTTTTCGCAATACACAGATTATCTAATTCGAAAATTAAGATTACTTATCAATTCACAAATCACAAAGCAATCAAACAGTTTAAGTGCAGCAGCAGAAATTAAAGAGAGAAAGGTTAGGAAAGATTTCACCAGGTAATTTTATACTCGGTTCACCCAATACCAGTGGCTACGTCCGAGACTCTAGCCAAATTCCAGATTGGGTTCCACTAGAATAGATGTTTTACAGACTCACCCTCTTACACCTATTCTAACTCTCCACCAAGAACCAAATTCCAGCTCTTGGAAACCTCTCGCAACCAAATTCCAGCTACAGAGAACCCGAGTGCCCAAATTCCAGGCACCACACACAAGAACCAAATTCCAGCTCTTGCTTTAACCTTTCCACCAAGAACCAAATTCCAGTTCTTGGCAACTTTCTACAACAAGCTGCAGAAAACTTGTACCCAAATTCCAGGTACAAAACGAGTACAAATGAATGAATAGAAATTTAAAAGAAGAAACAAAGAAAGCTCAAACCGGATTACACCAATCCACGGTCGGTTTCTTCTTCAAAGAAATGCAAAGTGCCTCAAGAAAGATTTCAAAAGAAGTTCACAAAAACAGTTGTGTATCTTTCTTGAAAAATGCTAATAGTTGCTTGTATTGATTGCTTGAATTGTGTAAAAGCTGATATGTGATCTCTATCTCAAAGTTTCAAGCAAATCTGTTTATAAAAGAGTATTTTCAAATCTGCTGCATTAATTAATCTGTTGAAAGTTTGTTTTAATCTGTTGAAATAGCCGTTATAATCTGTTAAAAGTCCTTTCAACCCATTAATGCATTCTTGATCTTTAACGGAAAATGTTTTAGTTGATACAACCATGTTTATATCGGTTAAAACGTTTTACAAACATTTTCTAAGTATAAAACAATCGATTGAATCGCGTATTAATCGATTGATTTGTTTAAAAACCTTCTTATAAAACTTTCCAAGTTATTTTAACTCGATATAAAGTCGTTTCAATCGATTGAAAATCTGCACATATATTTTCAAGTCATTTTAATCGATTGAAAGTTCGTTTTAATCGATTGAAAAGATTTTCTAAGTTATTTTAATCGATTGAAATACGCTTTAATCGATTGAAATAGGTCTGATCGGTCATAATTCAATTCTGATCGATCATAACCAACTCTGATCGGTCATAATCTCATTCTGATCGATCATCCTGACATCAAAGTGATTTTAATCGATTGAAACGTGTTTTAATCGATTAAAATAATTACTGATCGCTCATATTTAAGATCTGATCGATTATATTGCATTCTGACCTATTATATTCGAATTCTAATCGGTCATAAAGAGTTTTAATCGATTAAAAGGTTTTTGTATCAATTAAAATACTCGTAAAAACACTTTTTAAAACATTCTAAGTGTTTTTAATTGTTTCTTTCAAAACTATATCGAGTTAAAAACATTGTTAAGAAAGTTCTTTGTCAAAATGCTTTTGTTTGATTTGTTTAAAACTATTTTTGAGGCATTTTGCAAATTGAGTGAAGAAGCTTTATGCAGTGGAAAAGGTAAAGTGGTTTTACCTAAGCTTTCGTTAAGACACACTAAGTCTTCAGCTCCTTTGTTCTGAGTGACTTGTTTGACAGCTGCAGAGTTGACCCTTGACTTTATCTTTGACTTCATCAAATCAATGAGATCTTTGCTAGGATCACTTTCAAGTAATACTCCATCGATTCCCCTTTTATATAACTCATCATTTAGCAAAACATATTTCACTGCTCGATATTTAATTTTCTTGTCAATTTTCCCATTGGGATTTTGCAAATAATTTATAATCGATTTTCTCCAATCTTGATCATCTAGATCATTAATGTGCAGAATCTCATTTTCTTGAGGTAATTTTCCTTTGATTTGAATTATTTCTTGTAACCTTTCCGGGGATATCTTGTATTTTGATGCAATTTGTGCTAAGTCATTTGCTTCTTGATTGAATTCTCGAGGAATATATTCGAAGATTATGTCATCGAACATTCTACTTAAAGTCATCACTCTTTCCAAATATCTGATCAAGTTGATATTAATGCATTTATACTCTTTTCGCACTTGTTTGATCACTAATTGCGAATCACCTCTTATAACCACATGTCGAGCTTTTAATTTGATTAAAGTCTCGAGACCCGCTATCAAAGCTTCATATTCAACTTCGTTGTTCGAACACATAGGTTGAACCTCAAATAATAACTTAGTCGGAATATTGTTTGGAGAAATAATCAGAACTCCTATTCCAGATCTATTCGATGTACTTGAACCATCGAAATACATTATCCATTTACTTATTTCGATAAACAAATTCTCAGTGGAGTCAATTGTATGCTCAGCCATAAAATCGGCAATTACTTGACCTTTTATCGATTTTAAAGATTCGAAGGATAATGAGAACTCTGTCAAAGCTAACACCCATTTTCCTATTCTATTATGCATAATTGGTTTCGATAAAAGAAACTTCAAAATATTATTTCTAGAATAGACCATTACATCATGAGGCTTCATTACGTACTTGAGTTTTGTGCAAGAGAAATACAAGCATAACCCTAATTTCTCGATATCACTATATCGAGTTTCAGCATCATTTAAAATTCTACTTAGATAATACACAGCACATTCCACACCATTCTCATCTTCTTGTGCTAATAAACTCGCTATCGTTTGATCCGATGCTGATACATATAACTTCAGTGCCTTGTTTCTCTTTACTGGAATCATAATCGGAGGATTTGTCAGCATCTTTTTAATTTGCTCGAAGGCTTCTTGATGTTCCTCTTTCCACTTAAACTCTGCTTCTTTTTTCAACTTTAACAAAGACGAAAAAACATAAGTTTTGCAGGCAGATTAGAAATAAATCGTCTCAAATACTTTTTTTTCCCAAAAAGATTGTAACTCTTTCTTGGTTTTTGGAGCAGAGGTATTTATTATTGCTTTCGCTTTATTTTTATCGATCTCGATACCCTTTCCATGTACTATAAATCCTAAAAATTCACCAGACAGATACACCAAAGGCACATTTCAAGGGATTCATTTTTAATCCATATTTTCTCATTCTCTCGAAGGATTTTCTCAAATTGCTTAAGTGTTGATGTTTCTCTTTCGATACGACTACAATATCATCTATGTAAACTTGCATATAATCATTGATCAAGTCATGAAAAATTAAATTCATTGCTCTCTGATATGTAGCTCCAGCATTTTTTAATCCAAATGGCATCACTACCCATTCGTAAGTACCTAATGCCCCCGGGCATCGAAAAGCTGTTTTAGCTATATCATTTTCAGACACAAATATTTGATTATATCCTGAATAACCATCTAAAAGACTTAACATTTCATTACCAGCTACTGCATCTATTAGCATATCGGCTATTGGCATAGGATATTCATCTTTAGGAGTGGCTAAATTCAAGTCTCGATAATCGATACACACTCTTATTTTACCATTCTTTTTAATCACAGGTACAATATTAGAAATCCAATCGACATACCTGGCAGTTCGATGAATTTTGCCTTCAGGAGTCTCTCGACTTCTTCCTTGATCTTGTTCATCACCTCAGGTGCAAATCTCCTTGGTGCTTGTTTTACTTGGTTTTCTTCCTTCGATGATGGGTAATCTATGCTCGACAAGATTTCGATCCAATCCAGGCATTTCTTCATATTCCCAAGCGAAACAGTCTTTATATTCTCTTAACAAGGAGATCATTTCTTTCTTTAAATCTTCCTCGAGATATTTGCTCGATATACGTAGGCTTTTGTTCTTCTTCACTTCCTAAGTTAACTTCCTCTAATGGATCCTGAGCCTCGACTTTTTTATAATTTGATGTAATAGATTTTTCGAAACCTAAAGGCGAAAAATCGTAAATACAATCAAGTATAACTTGATCGCTATTATTTGCAACTACGGTCGAATAAATCGACTTACTACTTTCTTGGCTCTTCTTCCCATCTTCATATTTTCCCAATCGAGCCAAGAATTCTTCATAATTTCTATTCATCTTCACCGGCCACTTCGAGGTTGGCCCCCTCCTTGATCATAACAAAACCCTTTTCCTCATTCATCTTAAGGAAACGATCTTCATGTAACTTTGAGTTGAAATCTTCGATAGTTTCGAAGGTGAATGGTCGAACGAGTGCTAAGTTTTGTGTAGCGCGACCAGCACTGGGATAGGAAAGTTACAAACTCGTGCTGGTCCCCTGGATAATTTCGAGATGTCCATCTCGATTCCACATAAATAGTTTCGATGAGCCGTCGAAGGTACGGCTCCCACTCCATGGATCCATTCTCTACCAAGTAGTGCATTAAAGTTGGCGTGCGATTGGACCACAACAAATACAGTAGGCCTTGAGTAAGTACCTACCTTCACGTCTAACGCGATCATACCCTCTGATCTCGATGTTTTTCCGCTGAAATCGGAAATCATAATGTTGTGTTTGACTAAATCTTTAAGCTCGATGCCAAACCTCTTCAGCATGGAGATTGGCAATATGTTTACTCGCCGCGCCACCATCGATAAGAACTTTGTTCACCATTTGTCCCTGGATCTCGATGTTTAATAGTAAAGGCTTCAAGTGGAACCTCATTTCTTCGAGATGGAGGGTCGATGAAGGCGAGCATCTCTATGAGGTATTTCGCACGATGCCCGAGTTACCCATGTCACCTTTGGCCTGATGTTTTCCGAATAGAAGTCATCTTCTCGATTAGCATCACTCGTTCCTCGATATTCCTTGTATTCGTTGACATATTCCGCGGGTAATATCGATATCACTCTGATTTGATGTTCGTTCCAGTTGCCTTCATTCTTATCATCGAAGAATTCCCTTGAATATTGGCTTTCCATAGGTACAATATTCTCTTCAAAATTTCTATAATTACTCCAGTAAGGGATCCTTCCTCCTCTTCTCCAGGGCCTTCCTCGGAATCTTCTTGGGAATGTTGGGAATCCAGTGTTTGATCTTTCATCATATGATAGTCTCTCGAAGACATCACTACTTTGAAGTCTTCCTCTTCCTCCTCGAGAAGGATACATCTCTCTTCTAACCCATTGCCTTTGATTCCCGCTAATACCAGAACCAACAGATTTCTGTTGACTTTCTTCGATAGTTGGTCGGGCCGTTTGCTCCACTTTATCATTTTTCCTTTTGTTTAGACTCTCGATCTTCTTTGTTTGTTCAATTTTGAAAGCTTTGGCAGCTGATTTATCGAAAACCGCACTGCACCGTGGGCATAGCGACACGTCTTCGTCTTTCTCTTTCTTCCTATTCAAAAATTCAACGAGGAGTCTCTCGCTCGAGGATATATCTCTTTCTCAAATTCTTTTTCGAATTCGTTCAAGTCGAACTCCATATCTTCCTCTCGATACGTCCATTTTGGTATGCTTGGGATCGATGTCTTCGGTAACATCGACCATGCCTATGAAGGTGGCATTCATCGGTCTAACGTCATCCTTCATCTCAGTTTGGGATTCAATATATCCCACTTGGACTTCGAACGGACTCGTGTCCACTTTCATCGCTGTCTCTCCAAACTTCGGTCTTCCTTGGTCGATTGCATCTTGAATCGTGTTCCTGAAATGTATACAATTATTAGTCCAGTGTCCATAAATATTATGAAATTTACAATATTTTCGACCACCCCTTTGTTCTGCAGAAGGCAGTTTGTGATCTTCGCTTAACTTAATCTGTTTATCTTTTAGTAGAATGTCGAAGATCTTATCTGCTTTTGTTACATCGAAAGTGTAGGTTCGGTTTGCCATTTTATCCTTCACTTCATTCTTTTGCAACAATTTACAAGTATATGGAGCTCCTACTTTGAGCTCTGCTATATTTACTTTCTCATCAACATTTTCCTCGATATCGGTTTACGTCGAGGTATCTACTTCATACACATCATTTATATAGGCTATTCTTTCTTTTTTCACGGGTTTCTCAAATTTCTTGTGCCTTTGTTTCTCATACTCGATTTGTTCCACTCTCCTCACTTTATCGACTAACTGAGCCATGTCATTTAATGGCAAATTTACCAACTTTTTCCTAATCGAGAATTCTAAACCTGCAGAAGCCATCCTGACTAATTCGTATTCGGGAATTTGAGTAAAACATCTTGATTTCATTTGTCTAAATCGATTCAGATAATCATCTATGTTTTCATGATTATATCGTTTTATGTTCATCAAATCAATGAGACTTACTTGAGTTTCTCCTCTAAAGAATTGTTCATGGAAATTTCTTTCTAACTGAAACCAATTATATATCGAATTGGGTGGCAATGAAGTAAACCAAGTGAAAGCATTCTTAGTCAAGGAACTAGGGAAATACTTCATTTTTAACACTTCACTCATTGCTAAGTCCCCACACTCTATCTGATATCGAGCTACATGCTCGATAGTTGATTCACCAACCTCTCCAGCAAATTTAGTGAATTTGGGTATTTTGTATCCTCGAGGCAATTCCGTCTCGAGAATCGCATTTGGAAAAGGAGACACAAAATATGTCGATTGGGTGGTCTTACATCCGATCCCTTGGAAATTCATCCTTTGTCCTAACATGTGATTATATTGCGTATTATTTTGATTATGAATATTTTGAAATCCCTCATTCAGATTTCCGTAAATATCATTCCTCACATGTTGATATTCGTTCCCCATTTGCTTGATATTGATCATTGTTCCGATTCCTTCTTAATAAATAAGGGGATTAATATTCTGATTGGCATGATTCTCAATCCTCGTTTGTCGAGGTACGACCAATGCGTCTCCAATTCGAGACATTTGATCCGCTAATATCTCGAAACTAGCAGGTAGTATTTTGAACTAATGGGTTTAAGACCGTAGTCAACTGCTGTGATAACATATTCACCATTTCAAAATTACTCTCATCCATTTGTTGTCTAAGTATTCCTAGGGAGTTACTTGGAAATCCCGAGTATTAGTATTTTCGATATTCTCGAAATTAGATCGATGAAAGTCCCTATCAAATGCATATCTCCCATGATCGAGATTCCCCCTAGGATCTAGATTTGGAGGTGTCCATTGTATCCCTAAGTTTGGTCCATTCCCTGAATTTTGTGATGTCACTGAATTTTGAGATACCCCTAAATGTGTAGATACTCCAAAGTTTTGTGGCATGCCTAGGGTTTGAAATGTACCTACGTTTTGAGGCATTCCTAAGCTGAATCGTGAATTTCTATGTATCGATGAAGTGTCAGTTCCATTCATGTTATTGGATAAGAAACCAGGTGGTCTTACACTAGTATATGGCCCTGCATATGTGGTTATGGGGTTTCCCATAGTTTGCATATTATTTGATATTGCTATACTAGCTCCTACATGGGTGTTTGCCAATGGACCTGGATTTTGTTCATTACTTATTGGTATCGACGTGCTCACGGTTGTCGACACTACTCGGATACTCCCATTATGCCCTTGCCCTTGCCCCAGGTATTTGGTGGGAGCACACCACTTAGACCCTCATTGTTATTCGACTACTTGAGGAATTCGACTCATTCTTATAACTCTCCCACTTCTTAATCTCATACACTCTCGAACTAACCTCTTTTGTGTTTTTTCAACACAAGTTCCCTACCTAGTGCGCCAATTTGTTTCGGTGGAATTTCGATCGATTTCGATTCTAAGGGTGTTTTGGTCCTAATCAAAATTCTACCACGTAAGTTCTTTTTACTTAGGCTAGCAATTTGATTTTCAATCGAAAACGCGTATGAGAATTGAAAACTACAGGATATCGAAAATGTGGTTTTTGGTATTTTATGTCTAAAATGCTTGACTCAAACAACACGATAAAGTATCGAATCGAGCAAAGAGAATATTAAATTGCAAGAAAGTGCGAAAACCCGAATTTGCAAGAAATTAAGTTTGCGAGATAAATAAAGGACAGGAAATCGAAATGTGCGGGAAATGTAAATTGCTAAAACCCATTAAAATTGCACAGAAAGTAAATAACAGGAAATCGAAATGTGCGGAAAATGTAAATTGCTAAAACCCATTAAAATTGCACAGAAAGTAAATAACAGGAAATCGAAATGTGCGGAAAATGTAAATTGCTAAAACCCATTAAAATTGCACAGAAAGTAAATAACAGGAAATCGAAATGTGCGGAAAATGTAAATTGCTAAAACCCATTAAAATTGCACAGAAAGTAAATAACAGGAAATCGAAATGTGCGGAAAATGTAAATTGCTAAAACCCATTAAGATTGCATAATCAGTAAATAATAGGAAATCGAAATGACATTGAATATAATCTACAAGAATATGAAATTGCTGAATTGAAATGGCTCGAAAGTAAATTACCAAGGAAAATATAGAAAGCGATAAATGTACTCAGTGAGCAAGGAAATCCAGATTGCCAGAAACTTCATGGTGTTCGTCGTTTCTCCGGTAGACTTTTCACTACTGATTCTGTTCTCTGCCAATTTCCCCCCTGTTCCTTCCTTCTTTGCTCTATTTATAGGGCATCTTTCAAGCCTTCCAAGAACAGTTAACACGACTGTTACCACGTTCTACGTGCGTATGGCAGTTTTTCTTCTATTGTTTCCCCACGTTCCCATGATTTTTGGCTCTTCCATAACTTAGAAACTGCTTTCCATGCGTGCGTTTTGACTATTTTCCTTCAAGGTTTAACCGAGGTTATGATATCTATGAAAACGAGCCTTCCCTTTGATTTAATCGAGAACTTTGCATCCTTGGTATCGATTTATTTTAACTTTAACTCCATGTTAAGCTTTCGACTATTACACCTTCTCTTCCGATTTTACCTTTCGATTTTATGTGTCACGTTCTTTATAATCGGACATCAGGAAAGTTCCCTTTCGATTCATTTCTCGATCAGGCTTCTCGATTCCACACTAACACAAATATTATGTTTGTACGTAATTTGTATTATTACTGTATATAGGTGGATCATGCTTATCTCGATATTCATTAATTTTATTGTAAATTGTACGTACTATTGTACCTAAATCTTGACTTTTGTTTCATTTTATATGGTCAAAATTCAATATCTTCTAACATTTTTTGTTTGAACAAGTATCATTAAATTATTTTTTATATCTCATGTCCTACAATCAAATCTTCGAGCATCGTCATTATCAAACTTAAATCAAATAAAATTTTCTTCAAACATCGAATTAAATGTCTTCAAAATTTTTAGATACTATAATTTAATCCTACTTTTGAATATCTAAATCATAGAAATAATTTATTATAATAATTTAATAAAAAAAATATTATTAATACGTTTATAAATAAGAATATTTTTATATTTATTATAATAATATCATTATGATTAATTTTTATGTTAGAGGTACTATCAATTATATATCTCTAATTTATCATGATTTTATCTTTAAAAAGCGTCTTAATAGATTAAAAGATAAAAGTATATAAATTATCATTGACCTCAATTTATAAGAAATATGAAATTTATTAACTTATGGAATAATTACCATCTTAAATTTAACTCAAATATTTTTAAATTTTGTAAAATAATCATTTATATTTATTTATATATATTATTTTTGCTTAAAAAAAGACATAATATTTGGACAAAAATTAAACCCTAAAAGCTTAAAAACTATAATTAATTTTGAAATATACTATGGACACAAGTTAATTTTCCCTTTGATGAAGTGAAATTGAAGTAAACATGTCCCACTCGTGTTTTGGGTCATAGCAAAAGGAAAGATGCATTTGTTTGAGTCATTTATGACAAACTCCACAACCCTAAGACAAGGGTTTTTGAAATTCAAATACACATATACAAGAAGGAGAAAGATTTAGGGTTAGAAAAATACAACATGGTCCTTTCCCGATCCATCGGTTCATAATGCAAAATTCTAAACTACTTTCTTTGTCTTTACGTGGAAAAAATGGCTTTGCCATGCACTAAGGAAACCCATGTTTCGATGTCACAATGTGTAGGGTTTCTTCTAATTATTCACAACTGAATGCACGTTCCATTTTTGTCCTAGGTCTCATATTTTGTGTGTACATTGGTAAAGGACAAATATGTCACTTTCGCTTCAAGTGAAACGCTCCTTCCAATTCAAAATAGATGATCTTGTGCCAACTTGTGCTAGGGTTTAGGGTTGTCAATTCATGCCCCTCCAATATTTTGAATTCATTTATCTATGAACATTATGGGGTTGATTAAATTATTTACGTAACTTGATTAATTATAATCACGTGGAGATAAACTAATTTGAAATTGATTAGTGTTCTGCATAGCTCAAACTTGATGTTGAAAATATATTGGGCCTGTGTTTTTGAATTTGAGCCCACCACAGTCCAATATCTGTTCTGGGGCGAGAGGAAAAATTGAGTATTCTAGGGTGAAGGGGTAATTTAGGAAAAAAGTATTACATTTGCTCACTTGAGAATAATCTTATAAAAAACATAGCTAATAAATATATCAAAAAATAGTATTTGTGAAAATGTCATTGTTTAAAAAATAAAAATAAAAATCCCAACTTCATATTTAGGGAAACTACAAGATTTATTTACACTACATATTCCTTGCTATTAATTCACCAAACAATTATGATAAAAAATTGTAATTAGGAATAGTCTATTAGGTATTAATTAATATTTTTCAATAAAGTTTTGCATATTTATCATAGAATGATGAAAACTTCTTACAGATCTCTTAAGTGTTAAAAAAAATAAAAAATCAGAAGAAAATATATATTTAAGAGTAAAATAACATTAAAATGGATGAATATTATTATTTAATTAGAATATAATTACAAAATTATTTATACAATTATATTTGGGTTGTTACAAAATTTATTAATAAGAGAATAATTTTATAAAATAACACCATTTTTATACCTTTTATTATTTTTTCCCATATATAAAAGAAATGTAAATATGATTTTTATAATAAAAATAATATTTATTTTCACTTTCTTTATTACTAAACAAGAAAAATTATTACTTTTCGTTAATTTTTTTATATTTATATTTTTTTCTCTATACTTTCCAATCAAATAGAACTTTGTTAGTAATATCCATAAAAATATTATTTCAAAGGATTGAATTAAAAGAAAAAAATGAAATTTTATTTATTATTATTTTAATATAATTTATATATTTTTTAATTATTTATTATTATATTAATAAAAGAATAAAATATATTATTACATTTTTTAATCGATTTTGTCCATTTTATTTGTTTTTTTTTTAAATCATCACGGAATTATTATAATAAATATTTATTTTAATTTATTGTATTTTTATGTTAAAATACGCAAATTATTATATATTTTCGCTCATAAACTTCATAGTTATAAAAAAACAGATGGGAGATATTGATATTGATTAATCATTTAAGATTATAACATTTATTTAAGAGATTCTCAATTGAGAATGTTATTAGTTAAAAGATAAACCAAACATGAAAATTAATTATTCTCAATTTTAATTTTATAGAAAACTAAAAAGAACTTACATGGAATATTAATCTTTCTTTAATTTATAGCATGTTTATTTTAAATTTGTTTAGATATATTAAAATGTTTAATCATATTTTTAGTGTTTTAAATTTAAAATAAAATTGTTTTTGTCTTTAAAATGAAAACAAAATCATTTTAGTTTTTTCAAATATATAAAAATACGTTTTTTAAGTCACAACTTTTCATTTGCCTTAAGTATTGTTCCTCACCATTGATTAAATATGTATCTTTTTCTTAAGTTTGGAACAAAATTTCAATTTGAAAGAATAAATTATTTTTATTGTAAATTTCAGAAGATTAATAACATAATTAAACTATTTAAAAAAGATAGATTCTTTTTAAGAAAATAAGAGATTTATTCTTAATATTTATCATTATATTTTTATAATTTAATAATTGAGCTAGTTAATTAAATTTTATAAAATTGAATATTAAAGATGACGAACAAAGTTGAGTTCATCTTCTCATTTAAAAATATTAAAAAAATAAATATATTTTACTAAAAAATATAGTTATTTTATACTTTTGAAATTATAAAATTTAAAAACCATTACTATTTAATAGTTCTTCAGTTTCATCTTCCTCCTTGGTGCAGAATCCCTTGTTTCTTTCCACCGTGTGCCCTAGCCGCGCCGTTCTACCCTCACCGTGCGGTGACGAGGTGCCCTCATCAACCACCGCTACGAGTTTTGAAGCAACGCTGTCATTGGAATCACAAACATGTCTTCTTCTGTGTCACAAACCGAAGAAGAAGCTTCAATTCGAAAACTAACAAAAGGACCAACACTGTGTGAAGAGTGCAAATCGAACCCGTGGAAATATACGTGTCCCGGTTGCTCCTTACACTCGTGCAGTCTTCCTTGCGTGAAATCTCACAAAGAGCGAACTGGGTGCAGTGGAAAGAGGGACCAGACACAGTTTGTTCCTATTTCGATGTTTGATGACAATGTCCTCTTATCAGGTAGCCTGTCTTTGAATGTTGATAACCTTTTGTTTCTACTTGATTGCATAAGCACAATATTACCGTTTTACTTCTTATTGTCCTTCGAGTGACCGAAACGATCCTTTGAGCGAGACAACACATTTTGTGCTAAATAGAAAATTAGTTGAAGTAGCCTTCGATTATATTTGGTAAACAATATTACGTCTAGTTATGCGAATACTTCTTCAGCTATTGATGAATTTCACGTGAGTTGTTATTCTTGATTTATTTGTATGCGGGATTCTTTGTTTTTTTTTTTTTTTATCCTTTTGGATTTTACATGTTATGTAGGATATGAAATTTCATTAACGGGTACACCAGCTCATGTATTTTTTGTTGGTGAATTATTCTAAAATCCCTATGAATAATCTATTTGTTTATTTTGTAATGTCCTTTGGTTAGATTATAATTTGCTGGAGGAGGTGAAGAGGGTGGCTGAATCTGCTCACCGAATGAGAACTAAATTAGGCATTCATTCGTATTTTAAGTTACCTCGTCAACTTAGAAGCCTAAAGAGTGCTGCTGGAAGCAGGAGAACCAAACTGATGTTTCTGCCAAATGGAATGTCGAAAAGAGAGAAAAACCAGTCAAGATATGATCAAAGGTATTTTTCCTCGTTTTATAATAACTAGCTTCTGTTGCTTTAGGAGGATTGTGCATGCAAACCTTTTCCTCCTTTTGTACTTGCTCATTACTGTTTCCTTGTTTAATTTTGATCTTTTAGTGTATATGATATATGCAATCTGTAGTATACGAAGTGGATGTTTGGGAGTCTGATTATAAGTTTTTTATCAAATTGTGATGATTTCATTTCTAAGTCAGTGTAAGAGGGAGATCTAGATTATGAATGTATTCTGATTGTTGTGAAGTTGATAGTTTTTTTTTGTTTCATACAATGCTTTCAGGAAGAAGTTTATATCTTGGACAATTGAATGGCGTTTTCACTCAACAGATATTGTCTTACATGACCATGGGTGAGTAACATTAATGATGGCTTTGATTTATAATACAAAATGTTGTACCTTACATTCCTATTGAATGCTTGAAGTCCAAAAATGCAAAATATTGAAATAATATTGTGTTGATGTTTTCTAGAGTTGATGAAAATACAAGCTTTTACTCCATTCTAGAGAAGCACCTCAAACCTGGTCCTTGGAATAATCAGCTAAGGCCATTTTGTGAAGTCCAGCAGGATTCTCTAAAGCTTTTCATTCGTAAATACCCGAAGGTGGTTTTCTTCACCTTTTTATATGGTTGAAATTCAATATACCACTGAGCTTGTAGACTTGTAGGATCTCATTGACTGAACACATCAAGTTATGATTTTATTGTCTTATTAACTCTATCATGTTCATGCATATACAGGGTCCCAAATCACCTTTCAAAGAGTTAGATATAAAACTACCAATCAGAAAGCAGTTAGCAAATATAGTCATTTTGGAGTTTCCTGTTGTTTTTGTTTTCTTGCCGTCTCACAGAATCAATTTTGAAGTTATTAAGGATGTCAATACTAGCAAGGATAAATCACCACAGAAAGATAGTGAAGAAAACCAAATCCCGCAAGGGTTATCATTTAAGGAGGAGGTGATAGAAGATGACAACAACTCTGTAGATCCTCCGGTTTTTGATATCATGAAGCAAGTGGAATCAAGTTTATCACATGAAGTGATGGCCCAAAATATGAGTTCTGAGATAGCACCAAATGATTACTCTGATAAGTCTGTGTTTGAAGGGGACACAGTGGGTAATCTTTCACATTCTTTGACGGAAACCAAGAAATTAAAGTTATATGAAGATATGGAATTTGACTTTGATCAAGATTTGATGGATTTCTATACGGACATTTTGGATCAAACAAATCCTGATGATCTTTTTGATTTTGATAGTGAATTTGCCAAGAAAACACAAAATAAAATAGATTTGATTGGTGCTAGTGAATTATTCCCATTGCCAGATGAATTGGAGGAAGGGGAAATCCAAGAATAATTGGTAGCTATTATTCACTTCTGTTGAATAATTGGAGAGAAAATGAGAAAACATTCATAGCACCGATGGTACAAGTCTAGTGTTTCCAATAATTTTGAAGCCGAGTTTCCAGTTGTGTGGACATGATTGAAAAGATCATACTTTCCTTCATCTTGAGCCTGGCAGAGAAGATTACTAGATTTTTGTGATAATTCCTCAGCATAAGGAATGTCAGTAATTTTCATTTTGGCTACAGCATGAGAACTCAGACACAGCACAAAAGTTGTGGTATTGATTGCTTTTCTCATCACTTAAAGGGCAAATTTTGGCATAGGATCACTTTTGTTTGTTAACCTACTTTTATGGAGGAATTGATTTCAAATGAATAGATATTTTTTCCAGTCTTTGTGTTTCTCTGTTGGCTGTTTCACCTCTTAAGGTATAATGCTATCATACATCATGCATACTTTTAATACATTGTCAAAAACATGATGTATAGAACAAGTGGTACCCCACCTTTTTTACTGGAATACTGGGTGATCCTGTAAGTTTAGCATTGATGGTCTGTTGAACTTATTAAATGCGAACACTGGTTTCAGTGTGAGATATTTTATCATTGGTCGAAATTTTATAGAAATCACAATTTTATTGATGTTATTTCTTATTTGATAAATCTTATGCATAATTTTGTATTTTTAAATCAAATTTAACAAATACTAGAGTGTGTTAAAATGTGTATTACAAATTAAGCTTCGCACAAAAAACAAAAAAATAAGGAAGAAATAACTTGTAAGTTATAAATGAGAGAGTCATTTTACAGTTAAAGACATTTAACTTAAAATATATTTTTACCATATCATATTACTCTTAATTTCAAGTTTTGCAGTAAACTCTTGTAAGAACTTACATCTTTAAGAAAAAAATTATTTCTTTATATTAAAGATGTTCTTGTGTGGTGATTGAAACACCTACCAAAATTAAATATATTATTAAATAATTATATGTATAAATAATTATAATAATAATTATTATTATTAGAAAGTGTAAGATAAATAATTCTTAAAATAAGATAAAATTATTATAAAATAATTATTATTTAAAATAAAAACAACTAATACGAGACATATATATATATATATATATTTTTTTTTTAAATTATATTAAAAAGTTTTGATGTTAATTTTTTTAAAATCTAAAAATTCTAACCAAATTTTTTAGTTTTACCAATTTTATTTTGATTAAATTAAAATTTAATTATTTAAAAAAGACGAACTAATTTTTAAACTCAAGGAAAATGATACTTTGATAACCCAAATACATACAATTTTTATAAATAACTCTTTTTTAATATTATAATAATAGTTTTACTTTATTTTTATTTTTATTAAATCATTTTATAAATTATTATATTAATAAAAGTAAGTTGGTATTATAATAAATCTGTGTCACAAACCGAAGAAGAAGCTTCAATTCGAAAACTAACAAAAGGACCAACACTGTGTGAAGAGTGCAAATCGAACCCGTGGAAATATACGTGTCCCGGTTGCTCCTTACACTCGTGCAGTCTTCCTTGCGTGAAATCTCACAAAGAGCGAACTGGGTGCAGTGGAAAGAGGGACCAGACACAGTTTGTTCCTATTTCGATGTTTGATGACAATGTCCTCTTATCAGGTAGCCTGTCTTTGAATGTTGATAACCTTTTGTTTCTACTTGATTGCATAAGCACAATATTACCGTTTTACTTCTTATTGTCCTTCGAGTGACCGAAACGATCCTTTGAGCGAGACAACACATTTTGTGCTAAATAGAAAATTAGTTGAAGTAGCCTTCGATTATATTTGGTAAACAATATTACGTCTAGTTATGCGAATACTTCTTCAGCTATTGATGAATTTCACGTGAGTTGTTATTCTTGATTTATTTGTATGCGGGATTCTTTGTTTTTTTTTTTTTTTATCCTTTTGGATTTTACATGTTATGTAGGATATGAAATTTCATTAACGGGTACACCAGCTCATGTATTTTTTGTTGGTGAATTATTCTAAAATCCCTATGAATAATCTATTTGTTTATTTTGTAATGTCCTTTGGTTAGATTATAATTTGCTGGAGGAGGTGAAGAGGGTGGCTGAATCTGCTCACCGAATGAGAACTAAATTAGGCATTCATTCGTATTTTAAGTTACCTCGTCAACTTAGAAGCCTAAAGAGTGCTGCTGGAAGCAGGAGAACCAAACTGATGTTTCTGCCAAATGGAATGTCGAAAAGAGAGAAAAACCAGTCAAGATATGATCAAAGGTATTTTTCCTCGTTTTATAATAACTAGCTTCTGTTGCTTTAGGAGGATTGTGCATGCAAACCTTTTCCTCCTTTTGTACTTGCTCATTACTGTTTCCTTGTTTAATTTTGATCTTTTAGTGTATATGATATATGCAATCTGTAGTATACGAAGTGGATGTTTGGGAGTCTGATTATAAGTTTTTTATCAAATTGTGATGATTTCATTTCTAAGTCAGTGTAAGAGGGAGATCTAGATTATGAATGTATTCTGATTGTTGTGAAGTTGATAGTTTTTTTTTGTTTCATACAATGCTTTCAGGAAGAAGTTTATATCTTGGACAATTGAATGGCGTTTTCACTCAACAGATATTGTCTTACATGACCATGGGTGAGTAACATTAATGATGGCTTTGATTTATAATACAAAATGTTGTACCTTACATTCCTATTGAATGCTTGAAGTCCAAAAATGCAAAATATTGAAATAATATTGTGTTGATGTTTTCTAGAGTTGATGAAAATACAAGCTTTTACTCCATTCTAGAGAAGCACCTCAAACCTGGTCCTTGGAATAATCAGCTAAGGCCATTTTGTGAAGTCCAGCAGGATTCTCTAAAGCTTTTCATTCGTAAATACCCGAAGGTGGTTTTCTTCACCTTTTTATATGGTTGAAATTCAATATACCACTGAGCTTGTAGACTTGTAGGATCTCATTGACTGAACACATCAAGTTATGATTTTATTGTCTTATTAACTCTATCATGTTCATGCATATACAGGGTCCCAAATCACCTTTCAAAGAGTTAGATATAAAACTACCAATCAGAAAGCAGTTAGCAAATATAGTCATTTTGGAGTTTCCTGTTGTTTTTGTTTTCTTGCCGTCTCACAGAATCAATTTTGAAGTTATTAAGGATGTCAATACTAGCAAGGATAAATCACCACAGAAAGATAGTGAAGAAAACCAAATCCCGCAAGGGTTATCATTTAAGGAGGAGGTGATAGAAGATGACAACAACTCTGTAGATCCTCCGGTTTTTGATATCATGAAGCAAGTGGAATCAAGTTTATCACATGAAGTGATGGCCCAAAATATGAGTTCTGAGATAGCACCAAATGATTACTCTGATAAGTCTGTGTTTGAAGGGGACACAGTGGGTAATCTTTCACATTCTTTGACGGAAACCAAGAAATTAAAGTTATATGAAGATATGGAATTTGACTTTGATCAAGATTTGATGGATTTCTATACGGACATTTTGGATCAAACAAATCCTGATGATCTTTTTGATTTTGATAGTGAATTTGCCAAGAAAACACAAAATAAAATAGATTTGATTGGTGCTAGTGAATTATTCCCATTGCCAGATGAATTGGAGGAAGGGGAAATCCAAGAATAATTGGTAGCTATTATTCACTTCTGTTGAATAATTGGAGAGAAAATGAGAAAACATTCATAGCACCGATGGTACAAGTCTAGTGTTTCCAATAATTTTGAAGCCGAGTTTCCAGTTGTGTGGACATGATTGAAAAGATCATACTTTCCTTCATCTTGAGCCTGGCAGAGAAGATTACTAGATTTTTGTGATAATTCCTCAGCATAAGGAATGTCAGTAATTTTCATTTTGGCTACAGCATGAGAACTCAGACACAGCACAAAAGTTGTGGTATTGATTGCTTTTCTCATCACTTAAAGGGCAAATTTTGGCATAGGATCACTTTTGTTTGTTAACCTACTTTTATGGAGGAATTGATTTCAAATGAATAGATATTTTTTCCAGTCTTTGTGTTTCTCTGTTGGCTGTTTCACCTCTTAAGGTATAATGCTATCATACATCATGCATACTTTTAATACATTGTCAAAAACATGATGTATAGAACAAGTGGTACCCCACCTTTTTTACTGGAATACTGGGTGATCCTGTAAGTTTAGCATTGATGGTCTGTTGAACTTATTAAATGCGAACACTGGTTTCAGTGTGAGATATTTTATCATTGGTCGAAATTTTATAGAAATCACAATTTTATTGATGTTATTTCTTATTTGATAAATCTTATGCATAATTTTGTATTTTTAAATCAAATTTAACAAATACTAGAGTGTGTTAAAATGTGTATTACAAATTAAGCTTCGCACAAAAAACAAAAAAATAAGGAAGAAATAACTTGTAAGTTATAAATGAGAGAGTCATTTTACAGTTAAAGACATTTAACTTAAAATATATTTTTACCATATCATATTACTCTTAATTTCAAGTTTTGCAGTAAACTCTTGTAAGAACTTACATCTTTAAGAAAAAAATTATTTCTTTATATTAAAGATGTTCTTGTGTGGTGATTGAAACACCTACCAAAATTAAATATATTATTAAATAATTATATGTATAAATAATTATAATAATAATTATTATTATTAGAAAGTGTAAGATAAATAATTCTTAAAATAAGATAAAATTATTATAAAATAATTATTATTTAAAATAAAAACAACTAATACGAGACATATATATATATATATATATATTTTTTTTTTTAAATTATATTAAAAAGTTTTGATGTTAATTTTTTTAAAATCTAAAAATTCTAACCAAATTTTTTAGTTTTACCAATTTTATTTTGATTAAATTAAAATTTAATTATTTAAAAAAGACGAACTAATTTTTAAACTCAAGGAAAATAATACTTTGATAACCCAAATACATACAATTTTTATAAATAACTCTTTTTTAATATTATAATAATAGTTTTACTTTATTTTTATTTTTATTAAATCATTTTATAAATTATTATATTAATAAAAGTAAGTTGTTGAAAGGTTATATGGTTTGTAGTTGTCAAAATATCACCACTCCCGATTAAATCAATTTCATTTTCAAAAGAAAAAACTCTCTCACTCAAAATTCTAAATGTATTTTTATTAACAATGAATCTAGAAGAGATGCAACACCCACTTACCATAGTCGACTATGTTATATATTTTAATTAGTTTTATTTAAACTATTTTCATAATCAATTATGAGATCATTATAACATCAAAGAAATGATTATAACAAATTACTATTTATAAGCAGTCCAGTTTAGAATTTTTGTGATTTCCCTCTTGTTAATGTCAGCATATTTGAAGAATAATATCTCTACAAGAAAATCATTTAAAACATGTGCAATTTTATTCTTCATAAATTAAGTTAATTTAAATACAAAATCATTTTGCATGTCAATAATGTGGTGTGGCAAAAGCAATAACAAGTTAAGGAAAGAGTGTATTCTAGAATTAGTAGCTGCAAAATGATTGTACTATGATGTTTTGCACTCGTACTAATGTGTCCTTTTCTAAACAAACATCATGAGCAGCACCAGAATGTCTGTTATCTGTCATGAATCATTCAACAGTGATGATACATGACATCATTTTATTTACCTATTTGCAAATTAAAAAGAAAAGTAAAATTTAAACTGAAATTAAAAAATACAAATGCACCAGCCGGGAATCGAACCCGGGTCTGTACCGTGGCAGGGTACTATTCTACCACTAGACCACTGGTGCGCTTGTTCATCTTTTTCATATGATATTTTATTTAAATATTAAAAATTACAAATAAGAATAAATATTTATCCCTTCATAATATAAAAGATTTTATATCGTTATTTAATTACAAATTCTCATGAAATTATAATGCTTTACCTGATATAAGTCGTTCTAGAGGATTCAAATGTAACTTTTGATTGTTGATTTTGCATATATATATATATATATATATATATATATATATATATATATATATATATATATATATATATATATATATATATTATTTAAGCATGTATTTATTTATTGGTGGATTGATTTTCTACTCATTTAACTAATTTTTCATCACAACGAGAACCTAGAATGTAAATATAATTTAATTATGATCCTATAAGTGAAGTAAATATGTAAAAAAGACTTAGTGTGGGTACTTATTTTATATTTTATTACTATAATACTTTTCAGAATCTATTTTATATATATAAAAAAAAAGATAAAAAGGCTTGAGACTTATCTACGTGTTTTTATTCCATTCATTATGTTTTGTTTATGCAATGTGAAGAAGAAAAGCACATTTCATTAAAGACAAATTTGCAAATAATGAGAAAACCTTTTGAAACCCTAAATAATCCCTATCGCACGAGGCAACATGACCCATTAATCTCTCTACCTCTTAAATTCACTTTTTCATCCATGTCCAAATGTGTTTGTCATCATTTATTTTATTGTGTTGCTCATTGGCATCATGCAAATATTTGTTTGTCATTTTTTAAGTGAATATTTTTCTTCATTAAAAAGACAAGAGTTACTATTGTTTGTGCCAAATAAATATTGAGTTGAAGTTTAATTTAATGTAATGTTTTATATTTTAAATTTGTAATAAAACATTATGTACATTATATTTGATATTTATAGAATTAACGGGTGAAAATAAAAGACAAATTTAATTTAAAAGAGGCGTGAATCCTTGTTTCTTCCTCCTGAAATTAAATAAATAAAATAAAACAAAAGAGAGGGGGCATAAGATAAATAATAAATAATATAAAATAAAACAAAACAAAACAAACGTTGTTTACAACTACGAGGAATAGGAATAGTAGGATCCCAAGGGGAGGGTAGAAGCGTAAAATGTGAAAAAGAAACACCGAGAATCACAGAGATAGTGGTTGGTTGGTTTGGGTTCTCCTTCTTCCTTCTTCTTCTTCCCTCTTCTTTCTTTTTCTTACCGTCTCCTCTCACCACACAAACCAAACCTCTCTCCACACTCCACCCTCACTCCCTCTACGGGTCAATGACCCAGACCCGAAAGCCCACCAAGCCCAGCCCCAAGCCCCGACAGGCTCAAAACCCTTCCTTCTCCACCACCGGCATGAAACTCATCGTCCCTCTCCAGGGCGTCGTCCAGGGCCGCGGAGGTCTTCTCCTCGGAACCCTCGTCCCCTGCGCCCTCTTCTACTTCTTCCAGCTCTACCTCAAACGACGCCGTTCCAACTTCTCTCCTCCCTCCCCCTCCTCTGAACCCACCCTCCCCCGAACCTCCTCTCGCTCCAGTTTGTCCACGCGTGGCGCCATTTCCCGGGTTCGTCTCTCCAAGCTCGCCACGCAGATTTCCCGGCCCGAAGACTCCCTCTACTACGTCGGCTTGGAGAGGGTTTCGCGAGATCCCTACCACGCCGTCGAGAATCCCCATGGGATTATTCAGTTGGGGTTGTCGGATAACAAGGTTGGTTACTCACAAATTAAGATTTTTACAGAGAGTTAATAGAACTCGATTATGTTCGATGTGGATGAGAGTTAGTATTACATTCTTTTAGATATTTTTTTCTCTTGTTGATTGGAATTTGAAAAATTATGGGTGTTACATCTTATTTGATGACTCTTGCCACTCTCTATTGTGTCTTTAATAAATTTAACTGATTTTATAGTGTGTTGCCTGAATTTCTCTTCTTGGTTTTATGGGTGTGTTGCTAATGTTGTTGTTGTTATTTGTTGAGGTGAGTGCAGCTGTGCTTCGATTTGATAGGGGATTGGGTGGCGCGGAACTTGGAGGGGACGATGAGTGGCGGTGTTGGTTTGGGCATCAACGGGATTGCGCCGTATCAGACGTTTGATGGGGTGATGGAATTGAAAATGGTAAGAGGTTTTTGCTTCATAGTGTTAGTGGTAATGCTACTAGTGCTGCTTCTGGTGGTTTCTTGTTTGTTTGGTTCTTGTGCGTTGGTTCGGGACCACAATGTCCGGGCTAATCTCCATGTGACATGTAACAGATTTTATTAACTGTTTTTCCTACATTGAAAAACTTGGTTACGAGTCAAGTGGAAATTGACAGGGGCCGTAGATACAAAGTAGGTCTGGGCCATGCATGCAATAATTTCTCAGTATTGGGGGAGTGGAGTAGAGTGTTTGAATTCACTTGTTCTAAGGGGAATTTGCATGTGTTCTGAAAACGTGTGCGTTCTCATTCTGTGTTGTTGTTTAAGGTTTTGGGGATTGGTTCGTATTTGTTGTGACTTGTGTGTGAGGTAGAAAGATTTGGAAATTTTTGGAATTGGTCACATAGCCCGAAAGATGTAAAGTATCATTTCCATTCCTGAAAAAGGAAAATTGCAATTGGTTTCAGTAAGGGACTAAATTGACATAAAAGTCTAATGCGACTTATCCTAAACCTTTAAAGGGTCTAATTAGTGTTTTACACTGTTTGCTGTCATTTTATCATGATATAATGGAAATGCAATCGTTTAGGTAGGACTGTAGGAGAGTGAGACAGGTGGCATAGTGTGATGTGAACCAATTATTCCAAAAGTTAAAACTGTTAGGCAACAATATATTGGCAGGGTTTTATAGCAGTTCTAACACAATCCCTTGCCTTGCCCAAGAGGTTTTCACCATGGAATGTGAATAATGCGCAGGCCTACTTATGCTTGATTTCAATTACAACTTTATATTTAAGAGGCATGGGATCACTAAGGATCCAACTCTAGCCCACTTGTTTATAGAGGCTTTGTCATGACCAGCCATTCCAAGAGTTTAATTTGACAGGCGAAGGAATACAAATGGCCATAGAGCATTCTAACATAATGGAGGATTGGAAATGTTCTAATGACAGATGTTATCGTTACAACCCATCTTGAAGCTGGTGCCAGTTGAGTTACAAGCTTGTAAGCTGATAGGTTTTGATTTAACTATTGTTAATTATTGTGTATCTTGCTACTCAATAATTTTAAATTAAGACATCAAGCTTTTAGAATCCCTAACCTTGATTGTCAAAACACAAACTGGAAGATTTAGTGCATGATTGGAAAAAGTTGTTTTTGAATGAAAGGACGATTACAAAATGATAAGCCAATATTACCTCCATATTTACTGCATGGGAAAGTGTGATTGTCTATTTGAAGCACCAAATTCACCCTCAAGTGAAAAAAAAATCATGGAATTAATCCAGAATATGTAGTACATATTACAGAACACTAACATGGTTGTAAACTTAACAAGAAATCTCCTTCAAACAAACTTAAGTAATTTAACACAATTCTGTCACATCTTATTTAATAACTAACTACCCACCTCTGACTGCAGTAAAACACATCTCATGGCTATCCTACAGTAACTAAATACACATAACTGCCACAAAACGCATCACATAACTGTCATTTCTGGATCATTACATTTCAAATTTCTTCTCCTTTTGAGATACGTGATAACTGTATGCTTTTGAAACTAGTTACCTTTTCCATAGTGCTGTAAACAAGCATTTGTGGTCTTAATTGCAGTTATTTGTTGTTTTAAAGGTTAAAATTGAAAAGTTATCCTTTTTGGTTGTTTGGTAATATATGATAGTGGATTTGTCTATAAATTGGATACTGTTCTTTTATTATCTTTGGCAAATTTAGGTCATTGAAGGTCATGCTGTTGTTTTGTTTATCCATTTAACTTTTGTTGTGCTTTAATTTTTCAGGCCTTGTCAGATTTTATGCATCACGTGATGGGGGGATCAGTGAAATTTGACCCATCTAATATGGTACTAACAGCTGGAGCAACTCCTGCAATTGAGATATTGTCCTTCTGTTTGGCAGACCATGGGAATGCATTCCTTGTCCCTACACCATATTATCCAGGGTAATTGAAGACACACTTTCTTGAGCACCCTTTTATAATTTCTTATGCTAATTTAAAAGGAACTGTGCAGCTTTGACAGGGATGTAAGATGGCGTCCAGGGGTAGACCTAATACCTGTTCACTGTCGTAGTACTGACAATTTCAACCTTAATATCACTGCTTTAGAACAAGCATTTAGTCAAGCAAGAAAACGAGGAGACAAAGTTCGTGGAATTCTAATTTCCAATCCTTCAAATCCCGCTGGCAATATTATGACACAAGACATGCTTTACAGTCTTCTGGACTTTGCTGAAGAAAAAAACCTTCATATCATTGCCGATGAAGTATTTGCAGGCTCCACATTTGGAAGTGAGAAGTTTGTGAGCCTAGCCGAAATTCTTGATTCAGATATAGACAAGAGTCGGTTTCATATAGTATATGGCCTGTCAAAAGACCTCTCTCTTGCCGGCTTTAGAGTTGGGGTTATATGTTCATTCAATGAGAGTGTTTTGGCTGCTGCCAAGAAGTTGACTAGATTTTCCTCTATATCTGCTCCAACGCAGAGGTTAGTTACTTCAATGCTTTCAGATAAAAGATTTATTCGGGAGTATTTAGAAACCAACCGGAAAAGAATACGACAAGTGCATGATGAATTTGTGGATTGTTTAAGTAAACTAGGAATCGAGTGTGCCAAGAGCAGTGCTGGTATGTTCTGTTGGGCTAATATGAGTGGATTAATCCGACCCTATAGTGAAAAAGGGGAAATTGAGTTGTGGGAGAAGTTTTTAAGTATTGCTAAGATCAATATAACTCCTGGATCAGCCTGCCATTGCATAGAACCAGGATGGTTTCGAATTTGTTTTACTAATATAGAATTAGAGGAGATTCCTCTGGTTATTGAACGAATTAGGAGAGTTGTTGAAAGTTGTAATTCTTCTAGTTGAAGTTTCATTATTTTCGTTGACATTTACAGTTAGTGCCTTATGTTGCAGTTTAAATTTTTTGGAAAGAAATATACATCTCTAGTCATCAAGTTCAGGTGTCTTGCGGAAACCTTTTTTTTTTAATTGCTGGAGAAATACTCTCTTATAATGCAAAATCTCAACAGAGTAAAATCAAAGTTTGCAACTAGAGATTGGTCTAGAATAAAGTTAGTTTTAAGATTAGTTTTGGCCTGGGAATGTACCCCTTGGCTTTCCTTCAATCAACCTACCTCGGGCAGTTTCAGTCTTGGAAAGAACTAATTCATCAGTAGTCCTTCATTATACTTCTGGTTTTTTTAAGGTACAACTCCAAGAGTTGTTTTCGTATGATGAGGCAGGAAGTGTAAAAATTGGTTTGAGATGTACTTTTGATCAATCAATGGTATATCCTTGTGACTGTCATTGAAAAGGAATTAATTTTTATATGAATTTCACAATTCTTCACGAAATGTACACAACTTAATGTTTCATGTTCATGTTTATTATCATGGTTATATGTCAAATATTTAGCAACCAACACTAAGATGCAACCTAACAAGAATATTATGCCTCAGACTGATTATCAATGAATTATTGCCAAAAGACAACAAATAATTTCAGTTTGAAAGATAAAGGATGATGAGACAGAAGATATCCGAAACCTCTTGAAATAGTCAATTGCAAATCAATGACCCATAATTCAGCATTGAGTATGAAAGAAATACCATTAAGCAAGCCAATTCAGCAACAGTCAAATGAACTTCATAATCATGCACCCCTTTATCTCAGTCATAATGAGACAACCAATATTTGGAAGCCATTCATCAATCCAAAACCGGATTGTGTTACCATTTCCCAATCTGCAGGAAATAGATGACAAAACTGTGCACACTACATTGCGTTCTTGGAATTTTACGTCGAGAATCTGTGGTAAATAATTTTGTTAAAAACATTGATCAAGGCAAAGTTTTTTTCATTAAGGATTTTTTTAATGTGTTTTTACTGGCACTTTGTGTAAGCATAATATGTTTTCTTCAATAAGAAAAATTAAAATTATTAAATATTTTGTTTGTTGCAAAGTCAAGAAGGATATTAATGTTATTCATGTTAACTAGCTTCCATAAGTTGTTGGATAGCATTAATGATGCACATGCATAATTTAGCATATGGAAACATCTTTTATAATCATGAAATGAAGACTATGACTTGTTTCATTGTTCTCTTCATTTTGGTTCTATTTTTGAAACTGAAGTTAAAAGTGTTAGGAACACTTTCAGATTTATTAATTCAAAAGTTTTCTAAATTTATCATTCCAGAACTTAAAAAATATAAATTTTTATATATTCCGTTTAATCTGGACCATGAAAAATATATTATTATTCCAAATCAATGTATCTGAAACTTTTCAGAATATTTATCCAAGCCAGTCCATAATACTTTTTCAGATTACCAATTTTGTTAAATAAGGTATATGAAGAATGAACCTAAGAGCTATCTATGCTATTGAGTTTGTTTATCAATAAACTGAAGTCATAACCCATTTTATACCATCATCTAACATGTTCATTATACTGTCTCTTTCATAGTTTAATATAGAATATACTGAACAACAAATCAAGATATGGATTTTATACTAATTATGTTATTTAATATATTAATATAGTTTCTTATTTATATGATCTATTATAAAACATTTTTTTTCAATGTCTTACTTTATTATGATTTTAATTAAGATCATCTAGAATTTGTACCATCTTTAGTTATAAATACCCTTTATGTTTTTCTTCGAATATATGCAAAATCATATATCAATCTATTTTATACGCATGTTCAAACCAAGTGAAACATGTTGTTTGTAGTTTAAAAAAGAAAAAAAAGAGTGAAACATGTTTCCATAGTTCTTGTAGCTTCTTCTATGGTTCTGTTCTGCTACAAACAAGGAATGCTTAATGTTTACCACTAGAAGGAAATGTAATTAAATTACAATGAAATTTAAATTTAATGTTAATTTTTGGTAAATGTGAGTTGAGATGAAGTTTAAAGTTGTATGAACCCACTCATGGTTTGGCCCATTTTAATCAACCTGTGACCACCACATGGGGCAAAAACTCTCAAATGCATTGAGAACCTCTTCACATAGATCTCAAGACAAGTGCCCTTCACAATGTAGCAATAAAGTCAATGGTTTTCATAAACATGACATTATAATAAAATAAAATTAAAAAAGAAAAATTGGTGAAAGTTTGAATAAAATAAGCTCATTTTGATTAAGTAATAAAGAGTGGCTGGCTAAATAGAAGAGATAGAAAGAAATAGAAATAGTTGTGTTGGTTCATGATGTTGAGTAGGGTGTAATGGTAATAAATATTGAAAGGGGGGTCATATTCATTGGAAACTTGAACTAATTGGACCACTTGTTATTTGCAAACTGAAAGGAAGATGCAGAAAAGGAAATTAAGAAAATACCAACAAGTTGAGGGTAAAAAATAAGATTTTGTCCCCTTTACATGTATTTTTTTAATAAAAAAAAAAGGTGTTAGTCACATTAATTTTTTTTAACATGTTTTGGTACCCTAATCTTGCTACAAACAAGTTTCTTTCTGCTGCCTTATTATTTTTTTTATTGCACTGTTACGATTTAAAAATTGAACCTTTGGCGATAAAGGTCTCTGAAATCTCTATCAGTGGTATTTGGCTCTGAACAAATCTATTTTGTAGCCAATAAAATTATGTTCTCGTATTCCTAATTTTCTATCACATATTCGAATGTCCACTTCAAGAGTGTTATAAGGTAGGTTGGAGAAAATTCAACCCAATCTTATTATTAAATTTGAAAGTTACTTATGTTTTGTATTTTTGCTACTTAATTTTAAAAATTGGGAAAAGAAAAATCCGGGCTGTATCTCGTAAATATAAAAATACGTCACTTTTATTTTAATTTTTTCTTTTGAGAAATGAAAATGTCTCCAAATTTATTGTAATAATATTATTAGAATTATTATTTTTTACTTATATTTGTATTATGAAGTTTTTGTCCATCATCATTTTATTCTTAAAATATATCTATTATAAACAGAAATATATATATATATATATATATATATATATATATATATATATAAATTACTCTTTAATTTCTATTCCTAAATATCGTTAAATTAAAAAATAATAATAATAATTTTATAAGTTTTATATATATTTTTTTAATTAGTTAATGTTAAACTATTTAACATTTATTAAAAATAAACAAGTGATTTTACTATGGGCTACTCTTAACAGATTATCATTACATGACTATTTATACATATTAAATTTCAATGATTAAATTATTAAAATTTTGTTAGAGAATTTTAGACAGAGAAGAGAAAATGTCCCATTTATACAAAAATCTATATTTATTTTTCTTTAAAGAGAGATAAGTGAAGACTATAAATTATAATTCCATGCGACAAATTCTTTAAGGTTTAGTATCCACTATGCTGATCAACACAGTTAAATTTAATTAATAATATAAAATAAAATAATGTATAAAAAATACTCCAACAAAATCACCTGATTCCCCCATGAGATATGCAGAAAAAAAAATGCATAATTAAAGTGTAAATTTGATTAATACTGTAATTTAATAGTATAGGGTCCACTCTGATCTGATTAATGTTTAATGAACTTAACTCAATCAAAGATATGTGAGGATTGATGATAATATATAATCAGTAGTTTATTACTCACCACATGAACAGCATAGAACTGAGTCTGTTGCCATTAGAACAGCCACAAAAATCAACATTAATAAATTGATTAAACCCCACTAAGTAGCAGTCGATGATAAAATTAATTATGACACGATAGGAATATTTCCACATGATTATAGAGGGTTTATATGAATCATCAAAGCTCTTGCATTTCTTGGAGATTAACTCAAAATTAATATATCATTTACATAATACAGTCCCGGGTCAGAAGCAAATTACATAACCTCAAGGATCTGAACTTATCTCAATCAACTACCTAAAATCAACCACCATAAAATTCAGAGAGGCAAAATTAGAACCCTCGTTAAGGCACTTGAGAAGTTCATGATCAAGGTTTTAAATTATAGTTTCATCATGATCTTTGATGCTGTGAGAAATTACAGACAAATCCAAAAATTTTGATGGAGCATTTTTTAAAAGCTTGATCATGAGGTTTAAGAAAAGAAGAGTATAAGAAAAATTAAGGAAGAAATTCTTTTGTCTCCTTAGCTGGGCTTGGGCAAGCTTAAGAAGCCATTATTAAATTTGGTACATTCAAACAATGCCTTAGCTGTCATTTCCCTCTCAAACCTCCAAACATAGTTCAACCCCACAAGCAGCTCAGTGATGGCAGCTTCTGTCTTCTCCTTGTTTGCAAAGAACAAAGTCTGCAACAACAACACATTTGTCTTTGGTACCAAGTTTTGCTGCTCATAGCTCCTCTCACTGTGCCACTTGATCATGTTATGTGCCAAAGGTGCCAACCAACCCAGAATCCTCCCCAATGCATCTCTCCATTCTCCAGCCAGCACATGATCATCACATGCAGAAAATCCCACCCCTCTCAACCTTGCCCTCAAAGATGACCTTATGCTACTTGGCAACATCCCATACAAATCATCCCTAGCATCCACCCCAACCAACTGGGGTGACTTTACCATCTTCTCCAACACCATCACCAAGTTTGCATAGTGCAAGGCCAAAGCTGAAGCACCCAAAGTATCACTATCACCATTACCCTTCAACTTCAACACCTTGCAATTAGACTCAAAAAACCCATTTCCCAAATCCTCATTTTCCTCACCAAGTTTTGTGCTTTTCAATGGCCCAGAAACAAAGGAACAAGAATTGGAAATAGGGTTTTGGTGATCAGAGGGATAAACGGAAGACAAACTACGCGACAAAAAGGGAACACTACTGTGTCCGATTCCGAAGACAACCTTAATCCGCGCTAACACAGTGAAAACGAACCTTGCTAACAACAGAACAACGCCATCGAAGTTTTTGTTCCATAACGAACGTTCCTTCAAGTTCTTCACCTCTTGTTTCTGCCAGAAAATCTTCTGCTGAAGATCGCTGAGTTTTTTGTGAGAGGAAGAGGGTTCGGTGGCGGCGTTGTCAGCGTTGAGAACCGCTTTTTTGAACGCGCTTTCGAGGAGAGTGAGAGCGTCGATTTCTTTGTGAAGCGTTGCCGTGAGAGTCACGTAATGTTGCAACTTTCTGTGTTTGGTTTCGATGTCTTTGGGGGTGGTGAGGGTCCATGCGTGCGGGTCGAGGCCCGAGTTGGCGAACTCGGTGAAGACTCGGTGGAAGGATCGGAGAGAAGGGTCGTGGCAGTTGTTGCTCAGTCGGGAGACCGAGTCGGCGACGAGTCGGAGCGAGTCAGCGAACTCGGCCACGGCGAGGCTTAGAAGAAAAGACTCGTCGTTGGAGATGAGCTTGCGCACGCCTTCCAGCGTGACGGCGTCGTTTCGGAGGCGAACGACGTTGGCGTCGGAGAGGGACTGCCAGAGGTGGAGGAGCTTGGACATCACGTTCGCGATCTCGAATGACAAAACGGCAACGTGTTTTGGCTTCGACGATGAAAACGACGGTTTCTTCGTGAGGCTGTGCGACAGCGCCGTTTTGACCTTGATGAGCCAGGTTTCGAGGGCCATGGAAAGTTTATATTTTGGTTTGATGGGGTTGGATGAGATTGAGTTTGGTGAAATGGGTCGTGGCTTTTTCTTGGTGAGTATGTGGGTATCGATGGGTTTGAGGTTGAACTAGGTGGTGAGTACCATGTGTTTGTGAATATGCACGAAAGAGAAAAGAGAGAAATACTTGATAGATTGGTGGTGTTAGTCTACAGAGAGAGAGAGAGAGAGAGAGGGAGAGAGAGAAGGATGAAGGAGATAGTGATATTAGAATGTGTGAGGTGAAGACGTAATTAGAAAGAGAGGGGGTGAGAGTTAAGTGTTGTTAAAGTATTTAAAGTTCAGACCCACATGCAGTTTGTAGTGGCTGAGTGTGGTAGATTGTGGCGTCAGAGGGTTGGTTTATTGTCAATTCTTGTTAGGATTCAGTCGCTCCAAAAGCGCGTAGAAGCTTCACTCATGATGAAGCTGTTTGCTTTGTGAAGGTGTTTAAGATGTAGGGAATGGGGGTTATGCACTTTGGTTTGTGTATTTATACAGCTTTTTTGGGTTTAAAAAAGGCTTCTGGCTGGTGTATTATTGATTTCTTAGTTGGTAAAAGAGACCTTTTCTGTTGTGTTTGGATGCACAGAAACGCTTTTTCATAGATGCTGCTATATTTTATCAGGAGAGAGGGCCATGTAATTATTGGATCTTTCTTTTTTGGAATTTTATATTTTTTGTTCATATTGATTTGTTTGTTTCCTTCCTATGATTAATTAACTGCCTTAATTAAGAATTTATTTTCTCATTAGCTAGACTCTCACATGCACCATGCTATCCAGTGAAAAAATGAAAAAGAAAGAAAGAAAGAAAAGTAACAGAAAACTTGACAGTTCAGTAATCTCCTATTAGTTATGATTAGCACTAGAATGCTCTGACTAAATAATTTCAGTCTTCGTCGGTCCAAAGATCCCTAAATAATTCCGTTGACTGGTATTTTGCATCTTAATTTATACTCAAGTACTCTAAGTTCATCCTATTTTAGTGAATTGAGCATTATCAATATTATGAAAGCATGATGGAAAATAATTACATATCCGATAAATATGCACTTTAAATTCCACTGCAATTCACTATTTCTTATTTTGGCGTACAAAGTATGACATCCAAAAAAGTTTTATGTTAGAATGTTTTGCGTTCGAAACACTGTTGGAACAGATGAAATTATTATATGGCAAACAAGTAATGTCAACTGTCAGAAAGCAATGCTTAGTGTGCATAATCGATCAAGTTTGACTTGGAATAGTTAATGAGGGTCAGGAAGCAATAAAAACACATAGATAGTGGCGTACGCCTAAAAGAATGATACATTCAGAATAGCATACACATAGTGCAGATATTTGGTGGTGGAAATATAAAGAAAACTCCTCCACTAGCTCACTCATTCACATCACATGGCTAGTGGGAAGAGTGTGTTGGTTGGTCAGGTTGATAGAAATATTTGGGACTCATCAAATGCTCCCAAGATTTTTCCATCTATGATGTATTTTTTAGTATAATTTGGAGATCTTGGTGATGAAAGTAACAACGCATGTATATTACAGTGAAGGCACTCTGAAAGGTGATGAGAAAAATCTACTAAGTTCTTATCAAAATAAATTATCTGCAGAGTTAATTTTGTTTGTTTCTAACCTTTGCCTTGTCTTTAGCCAACCAATGGAGGGGCAGTGAAGGATTTCTATGCTAAGTTGTAGGAAAATCAATAGGCATTATGATCCCATTTTTCATTGATATTGATGCCTTTAGAGAAAGCATATGCTTCCATCTTTGTTTTAACAAATGGTGAATAAATTTTTTCTTTTGGTCCAAGAAAGACAGCCTGGTATGCTAGTTCTATTATTTTATCCATTCACTCACCCTTCTGCACATGGGACAAATAATATATATGGTAAAATCAGAAGAACCTCAGGAACATATTATTGGATATATAACAGAACTATATTTGTTCATTTAAACACTTTTTTTTTTCTTTCTAATTTTGGTGCATAAAAATTTATTGAAGGAAGGTTCGTTTTCATGCAAGGTTAGTAAACAAATCTCAGATAAGTTTCATAAGAAAAAAAAAAGAAAAATCAACCCTATGTGTGGTTTTCATCTTAATATATGCATGTCCAATTTGGCCTCTCCATTATTCGAAGGGATAGAGGAAATAGTTGCAGAGTGCATGTAATATATATGTATCTGAGTTTATGTGGCCGGAAGCACAGGGATATGCAATGAAACAACAACAAAGTTAAGTTTGCTAAATCCTAGAGAAATATATATTTCTTCAAGAAAATTTTGGAAAAAGAAGCCTCCTAATCAATCTTCGGTATTCTCATATTATTGACTGCACCTGGAAACATAACACATGTCATGTGAAGAATGGCTGCATATATGATCCCACTGTGATCCTAAACTTAAAAGCTTTATCATCACCTAAGTAACTTGGTCAATCAGCATTCAAGACAACAGCAACTAAATGCAAGATAAGTGTTTGAAAGACAAAGAAGATGGATTCGAGTTTGTCTTTTTGTGTGTGTGCAATGAACCAGCACTCCATTTTGCAAAATCTAGGAAGATTAGATTCTTCACCGACTCAGCAAACCAAGTACCTAAGTACATGTTGATGAAATATATCAGCCAATGACATAAACATGTAGTTTCAATCATATACAATTAATGGCACAGTAACAATGACCAGACCATATCAGACAATCCCCGCAAAAAGTGTCGCGGAGGATTTATTCTTGGGTGGGGATCAACGAAACTTCACATTTTTTCATATATTTCATGTGCAATGCAGTATATAGGGTTCTTACAAGTTATTGGGATCCGAGAAACTTGAACCTAAAATAAAAAAATAATGATTTATTAAGATCTTAACAGCATGCATTTTAATTAAAGAAAAACTTGAAAACTTTTTAGCCACTCTTACAGGTCTTGTTAGGGTAGGAAACTAAACTATTTAACAATCATGTTTGATCAAATACAACATTCAAATCCTTACCAAGTGAGTTCGGTTTCTGTTTATCAAATGTTCGACCAAATACACAAAACAATTTTTTTTTTTTTTGTATTTATGGAATTTTTAAAATTTTGATTGAATGAGAAAAAATATATATATAAATTATCGTTATTATCTTCATCTATATGAAATCCACCTACCAAACAATACACAATGTTATATATGTTGTTTATGTGTAGAGGAAGTGAAATAAGCTTTTAGACTTGGAATGAATGAATGAATGAGACAAGCTCGCACGTAACAGTGACTCAAACCAACATTTTTAATGGGAATGGGACATTTCTGTGTGCTGCCGGTTCAAATTCACAAACGATGTTTAAAAAATTATTTAAATTTTCCATATTTTTAAGAATTATGACATTGCTATACATTTTCAGAATTGAAATTTAGTTGATCGGATTATTCAACTTATTAAGTATATAATCTTAGAATTTAGTTAATAAAATTTAAAAAATTGTTAAAATAATCTTATTTTAATAAAAAAATTATGTTGTATAATAAATGCTTATTAAAAAAGCATTGAATATATCCTTGTTGCTTAAGAAATGTTTGAATAAAGGGGTGATGATTTTGGATGATAAAGTTTTATTTTTTGAGAATTAAGAGCAGAAGATGATGTCACTGAGATGGGGACACCAAATATTCATAGCAGAAAGGTTTTCAAGCATTTCAACCACACTTTCGGCTCAATCAATTTTCATTCATTAGTCACTAAACAAAATTAATTAGTTTATTAATTAACCATTATCATTATAGAGTTTGGGAGTTAACTCTTCAATTAATTTACTAATCAACTACTTTTTAGCATGTTCTTCAATAATTCTTCAATCTCCACTACCTCAATAAAATTCTTATTTAATAAAGTAAATTGTAGATTTTTTTTTCATTATTCGTGCGGATGTAATAAAACTTTTTTTTTTTCGTTTGACTATAACTATAATAGAATAAAGTTGTAGAAATTGTTCAACCCTTTTCACCTTATTACTTTAATTTAGAACAATTCCGTGTTATTTAAGCATATTATAGAGCAAGGATATGTAGAGTAGACAAAATGTTAAATTTTGTAGCAAACTATGAAAACATTTTCAATTCATATGTTGAAGTTGACCTATGTAATTTGTTTTTCTAGCTCTAATAATGGCTGTTCTTGCATATTTATTTATGATTATTATATTAATTATTTCCATGTTAACTTTATAATTCAACATTATATTTTAAATATTATTAATTTTTAGTGTTGGGTGGTTTTTGTTATAAGATTTATTCCCCTAAAAATACTTCAGTAAATTATTAAAAATATTTACAAATAATAATAATAATAATAATAATAATAATAATAATTATTATTATTATTATTATTATTATTATTATTGGAGTAAAGTGATATAAGATTTTTAGATCTATTAAACCATCTATTTAATCGAATTTAAAGTATAATTGTAATTTATAATATTTTAATATTAATATTTCAAGTTTATGAAATTGTTAAAATTACTACATTTAAAAACTATTATGAGATTTTGTGTATAATAGTTATATCTCAATAAGATTGAGAGAAAAATAATTTACAAGTAATCTTAATTTTTAAATAATACGACATTTCAAATATAATAAATTATATTATAATAAAATATTCATAATTAACTTATTATTTAAGATAATTTGTTGAGAGTATTATTCTTTAAAAATAAATTTAATCAATTGATGAAAAATAGTATTTATAGACTATTTTTTAGTCTTAACTGCGAAGTAAGTATATATCAAAATATTATCTATATATTTATATGTTTAATAAATTTGAGTATTTATTAATGAAATGGTTTGTTATTAAGAATAATTAAGAAAATAATTATATAATTAAGCATTGCTTTTGGATATTAAAGGAATATCACAACATGGCTTATTGGTGTTCATCTTGGATTTGAGTTGTATTCATGTTCATATATATGTAGTTCGTAATAAAAAGGGAAAATGAAAGAAAACATGATGATGTTAAACTTTGATTTGTGAGTCAAATTGAAAATAGAAACATAGCATCGTAGAGAAGTAAAATTGGAATCCATGGCCTAAATGTGGACCCAAATGATAAAAGCATTTCAAAGGTGTTTTGAAGAAATGAAAGGCTCTCTTTTTATGTCAAACCAAACACTCATTTGCCCTCTCTCTATCTCTCTCTCTTAATATGAATATGTGTGTGATGGTGACCTAATTGTGCCTTATTGAGATCCCACTATGTACACTAACATGCTTTCACAAGTTTAGGTTAAAAAAGACCAAAGCATTATGTTATGTCGTGAGAAATAAAAGAAAACAATATTAATTTTTTTTTATGTTGGTCCATTTTTTTAGGGTTATATATGAATAATAGAGACTATATATTATATACATGCATGGCATGGCAAGGCGATTTGATCAGAAATGAAGGAGTTGTGTTCCACTTTGAGTAGACATTCCTTTGAGAAAATGGTCCACAAATTAGAATAAAAATTAATAACCAAAAAAAATTGAAGAACAAAATCAATTAAACATGGCAAATGAGATAAATGATTCATGATTCTTTCTCATCCCATTCTTCAATCCATATCTCTTTTGCTTTTTGTTTCTCTTTGTCCCCACCAAGGAACTACATTTCGCACGTGTGTCATCATCATTGGATTTACGTGGTAGACCAAATTATGCAACAAGTCCCACGTGCATGAACCCTATTTTCATTTAAAGATTTTTTTTAAAATAATTAATTGTTTATTTCAATTAGGGCTTAATTAGGGTTATGCTGTCCTTTTATCCTTTTACTTTAGTGTTCTTGTTGTCATATGTAGAAGGTTTCGATAACAACATTCTAAACTATTTGATATTCATATATAGATTTTCAGTGACATATAAATATTCCATAGAATGTCGCATATTGAAAGTTTTCTTTTTAATTTTTTTTTCTTCAAGAGTGAAGGTAAACTACTAGCGGAATAATCTTAGTCACTAAATAGATCAAAATCCATCTTAGGTATGATTAGTGACGGAATTTGAAATAAATTTGAATTCGTAGCTAAAAAACAGGTAGTATATTCGTTAAAACACTCGGTGATTCAAACTTGGCATTGGACCTTAAATTAAGAAAATAACTAATGAATTCTTTAGAACATCAATTAAGAACAAAGGGATTTAATAAATTAAAGTATTTGTTATATAATACATTAAATACTACAATAAATATGTTTAATTAACAGGATAATGTAAAATATAATTATACTCTTATAATTAATCAACACAAATATATAAAACCTTATGATGATCTAGTTTCTCTTCCTCATGATTGTGGTGTCAAATCTTGAAAGTGGGGTTTGTGGTATGAACAAATATTAATAATTATTATAAATTCTTTTGAGAAGAAGAATATTTGATTGGTACTTTCACACTCAACGCGCGCATTAATCACTTTCAACAATACATCTTTATAGAATTTCGATGTAATTAACATTTTAGGTAATTCACCATTTTATTTTATAATCTTTTTCTTTATCAATCCCTTTAATAAAATTAAAATATTATATCTTCTTTTATGTTTACAAGTTTTTTATGTTTATAAGGTTTGAGTAAAAGTTGAGTTTAATAATAATTTATATATATATATATATATATATATATATATATATATATATATATATTTTAACTCACATGAATTAAAAACAATATCTTAAATATAAAAATAGATATTATCAAGAAATAGATATTTTCGGTTAGACGAAATGTTATCTTTAACTTACTTTTAAAAATTGAATTATCTTAAAACACTTAATTATCATAACATATTAGTACAAAAAAAAAATACAAAACATAAAGATATGGAAACAGATTATAACTTAATAATAATAAATAAAATATTTTCATATAATTAGTAGGAAAACTATTTATATTTATACTCTATGTTTGTTATATAAGCAACCTATGTAAGTTTGAGATACGAAATAAAATACTTCCTAGTGTATGTGGACGTAGGCATACATATTTAGCCACGTTAAAATCTTGTGTCGTTTATTTTTCTCTCCTTTATTCTTTCCTTTATTATTGTCTTGTTCCTAACAATTGGTATCAAGAGCCAATTTTCTTAGTATGCTCTGTGGTTGCAGCTTTGTCTCGATCTTCCACATCAGAAAAGATTTGGTCTTTTTCTTGGGAATCTCGGTTTAGAGAAGCAGTGGGAGCTTTCTTCGAAAGCGATGAGAGCAATGGCATTGGAAGAAGGAAAGGTGAGGATCGAGAAGTTCGATGGCAGTGACTTCGGGTTCTGGAAGATGCAGATGGAAGATTATCTGTATCAGAAGAAGTTGTATCTACCCTTGACAGGGCAGAAGCCAACCGACATGGAGCAGTCAGAATGGGAGTTGTTAGATCGGCAGACGCTTGGTGTGATCCGGCTGACATTAGCCAAGAATGTTGCGTTCAACATCATGAACGAGAAGATAACCGTAGATTTGATGCAGGCGTTGTCAAATATGTATGAGAAGCCCTCTGCAGCCAATAAAGTGCATTTGATTCGCAGGCTAGTCAACCTCAAAATGGGTGAAGGTAACTCGGTTACTAATCATATTAGTGAATTTAATGCAATTATTGCGCAGTTGACATCAGTGCAGTATAATATTTGATGATGAGGTGAAAACATTAATTTTATTATCATCTCTACCGGAAAGTTGGGGTGCAACTCGCTATCGCAGTAAGTAATTCTCGCAAGCAATAACAAGTCGAAGCTTGATAACATCCGTGACTTGATCTTAAGCGAAGATGTTCGCAGAAAAATTCAAGTAGAATCTTTCAGCTCTAATTCGAGTTCAAGCATTGAGTACTGAAACTAGAGGAAGAAGTCGCCGTAAAGGTCGTAATCAAGGCCGAGGCAGATCAAAATCCAGAGGGAGATCACAAGCAAAAGTCCGGAATGATATCACTTGTTGGAATTGTCGGAAAAGGGCCACTTTTCAAATCAGTGTAGGGCTCCAAAGAAGGACAACAACAACAACAAGAAGCAAGATGATGATCAATCAACAAATGCAAAGAATCGATGAAGTTGAAGATGCACTCGTTATGTAGTTTAGATAATTCTATTGACTCATGGATTATGGACTCAAAGTGCGTCATTTCATACTACACCTTCCTTAGAACTATTATCTAACTATGTTTCGGAAAGTTTGGGAAGGTCTACCTTGCAGATGGAAAATCTCTTGATATCATAGGAAGAGGTGATATTAACATCGAACCTCTAATGGAAACGTGTGGACTTTGAATAATGTCGACATATTCCAACCTTAAAGAGAAACTTAATATCTATAGGGCAGCTTGGATGATGAGGGACATTACACCACTTTTGGAGATGGACATTGGAAGGTAATGAAAGGTAATCTTGTTGTTGCTCGTGGAAAGAAGCAAGGATCTCTCTACATGATTGCAGATGAGGATATGATATCAGCTGCGTAAGTTGGCAACAATTCCTCCTTATGGCATCGAGGCTTGGGCATATGAGTGAGAAAGGAATGAAGCTCATGATATCAAAAGGTAAAATACCTAACGTGAAGCATGTTGACGTTGGACCTTGCGAACATTGTATCTTTGGAAAGCGAAAAAGGTTAGCTTCTCCAAAACAAGTAAGTCGTCTAAAGTTGAAAGACTAGAACTAGTGCATACGGATGTTTGGGGCCAGCTTCAGTGAAATCCCTTGGAGGTTCACAATATTATGTAACCTTCATTGATGACTCTACAAGAAAGGTATGGGTTTATTTTCTTAAAAATAAATCCGATGTGTTTTCTCGTGTTTAAAAGGTGGAAAAGGAGGTTGAGACTCAAACAGAGTTTAAAGGTCAAATGTTTGAAGTCTCGATAATGGTGGAGAATATGACAAGTAGTCAATTCAAGGAGTTTTGTTCGTAGAATGGGATCGAATGATCAAGACAGCTTCCAGGAACACCGAACAAAACGGTGTGGCGTAAAGAATGAACGTAACCTTGAATGAGAGAGCAAGATGTATGAGAATCCAGTCAGGATTACCCAAGGTATTTTGGGCAGATGCAATAAGCACAAGCAGCTCTATCTCATAAACAGAGGACCATCAGTCCTTTAGACTATAAGTTACCCGAAGAAGTATGGTCTAGAAAAGAGGTAAATCTTTCACATCCGAAAGTTTTTGGTTGTGCTTCATATGTTATGTTAGACTCTAATAGTAGAGATAAATTGGACCCTAAGGCAAAACGTTGTTATTTCATTGGTTATGGATCCGACATGTTTGGCTACAGTGTTTTGGGATGACCAAAACAAGAAAATTATCGAAGTAGAAATGTTACTTTTAATGAAAACATGTTCTATAGAGACGAGATTGCAGAATCTGCAAATGTAAATAAACATCTAGAGCAAGTATCATTAGAAGAAATTTCGTAAAGTGATGTAGTCAACCGAAGGCGTAATATACAAGTAGAGCCTATGTCGAGCCTCGAGACGTAACCCGAACAAATAGTAGAGTCAAGAACTCCCGAAATCTTGGTTAGAAGATCTAGCAGTAACAATTGTAGCACCACAAAGGTATTCCCCTTCATTGCATTATTTGTTGTTGATCGATGTCGGTGAGCCGAGCATTTTGCCGAGGCTATGCATGGAGATGAATCTATTAAGTGGGAGCTAGCAATGGAAGATGAGATAAAGTCCCTTCGAAGAATAAAACATGGTCTTTAACCAAGCTACCGAAGGAAAGAAAGTTTTGCAAAACAAGTGGGTCTATAGGTTGAAAGAAGAACCAGATGACAAGCAAAAGATATAAGGCTAGACTCGTAGTGAAAGGGTTCCAACAAAGACAAGGAATTGACTTCACGTAAATTTTCTCTCCCGTTGTCAAGATGACTACCATCGAGTTATCTTGAGTATAAGTAGCTGCTGAAAATCTTCATTTGGAGCAGCTTAGATGTCAAAACTCGCATTCTTACATGGGGATCTTGAAGAGGAAATTTTTATGACACAACCAAAAGGTTTTGAAGTACAAGGCGGAGAAAATCTTGTATGCAAGCTTCATAAAAGTTTGTACGGATTAAAACAAGCGCCGAGACAATGGTACAAGAAGTTTAATGAGTTTATGAGAAACTCAGGATTTCGCAGATGTGAAGAAGATCACCGTTGTTATGTGAAGAAATATGTTGATAGCTATATCATTCTTGCCTTATATGTTGACGACATGTTGATTGTTGGAGCTAATATGGCGTAAATTGACAAGTTGAAGAAACAATTGTCGGAGAGCTTTGAAATGAAGGATCTTGGTCCAGCCAAGCAAATTCTTGGTATGAGAATCTCCCGAGATAGAGATAAAGGTATTTTGAACTTATCTCAAGAAAAATATATAGAAAAATTGCTTAGCAGATTCAATGTTGGGAATGCTAAAACCAGGAATACACCTTTGGGAACTCACTTAAAGTTTTCAAAGAGGCAATCTTCTCAAACGAAGAAGAAGAAAGCCACATGTCTAAAGTGCCATATGCATCTCGCAGTAGGAAGCTTGATGTATGCTATGGTTTGCACCGCACTGCACATAGCACATGCAAGTGGGAGTTGTGAGCAGATTTCTATCAAATCCCGGAAAGGAGCATTGGGAAGGAGTGAAATGGATATTCAGATATTTGAAAGGCACTTCAAAGATGCATTTGTCTTTCAAGAGAAGTAATCTCATTTTACAGGGGTTTTCTGATGCAGACTTGGGAGGTGATCTTGACGGTAGAAAGAGCACAACAGGTTATATTTTTACATTGGGTGGTACAGCTATCAGTTGGAAGTCTAAACTTCAAGGAAGGGTCTCTCTCTCAACCACTGAAGCAGAGTATGTAGCTATCTCAGAAGCAGCGAAGGAGATGATATGGTTGAAGAACCTTCTAAAAGAATTAGGAAGAGAACATTGTTGCAGGTAGCATCAATTGTCCTGTGACGAAGGTCAGGTGGGCCGAGTCACAATTGAATCGTGGCGCTTGGGCTGTTAAAGTAAAAAGAGTTGCGCTCTGACTAATGGTTATAGCTTTTGGCCTAGTGGTAAGCGCTCGATCCTAACAATTGGTATCAGAGCCAAGGTCACGAGTTCGATTCCTGGTGGGCAATTGTTGAGGGGGAGATTGTTGCAGGTTGCACAATTGTCCCGTGGCAGAGGCCGGGTGGGCCAAGTCACAATCCAAGAGTGGGATACCTTGTAGGACAATTGCTGAGGGGGAGATTGTTGCAGGTAGCATCAATTGTCCTGTGACGAAGGTCAGGTGGGCCGAGTCACAATTGAATCGTGGCGCTTGGGCTGTTAAAGTAAAAAGAGTTGCGCTCTGACTAATTATTGTCTTGTTCCTAACAGGAAACAGATTCTAACTTAATAATAATAAAAAAAAATATTTTCATATAATTAGTAGGAAAACTATTTATATTTAATGTAATTAAAATATTTTGTCTAATTTTTGTAGTATTATACTCTATGATTTTTGTGGTCTAATTTATGTAAACTCTATGATTTTATGTTAACACTAAAAATAGTATAAGATTTTGAATGCTTGTACCAAACGTACATGTGTGAGAAAGATGAAAAGGTTTGTGTAGCTAAAAGTGTAATTAAGAGGTCCAGAAAAGAAACTAATTGTGAGGAGGTTGGGAAGAAAAGGTGGCAAAGGAGACTCCATCCACACATAACACCATCAATTGTTCCATCCTCAGCCACCCTACTTCTCCATGAAAATGATTGTTGTTTATAAAGTAACCTAATTGAGTTTTCTGCTTTTTCTCTAATTCAAATTAAAATGGTTACGTCCATGCCTTCAGACTTGTGTATTTTCTTTTCCTTTTCCATCACGTTTCCCACAACACTCCACACACATTGGGACAAATCTTGCTCTTAGAATCCATCTTCTTCACGTACCAGAACCATGAACCTTAATAACGTATCAAACCAATATAAGACTCTGAAACTAATTTCCACCAAACGTTTGAAATTAGTTACTTCATTCATTAAAACTAATGATAAAAGTAGTAGTTATGAATTCACCACTAATCCTCGCTAATTGTTATTAAAAATGGATGGATGTATAGTAACTAAGAGAATTATATATGTTGGCAAGAAATGTATATCATTGTTGCATCATATTGTCGGCATAAACTCACAGTATTATTTACACTGAAACATCATTTTCTTTTGGACAAAAATTTGTTATTACAAAAGTAGGTCTAACCTATTATTAGTTTTTGCTTTTTCTGATAGGATAATGATATTCTTTTTACAAAACTTTATAAGGTTGATTCAAAAGAAAAAAACGAGAGTATATAAGTTAATTATAAGAAATGTTAGTGTATGTGTTTCAAGTGATTAAATGGAGAAAAAAGAATGAGTAGAATTTGAAAAGATCACAGAATGTATCTATATAAATTTCCAAAGATTATAATGATGAGTGTGTGTAGAATGAGGAAGAATTTCTGATAGGATTTACACAATTGCAATCCGAAGCTGCCTAACTCACTATCACTTGCGTGTTGAAGTAATGGTGTGTGATCAACAAATGGATAGTGCCGACAAAGAATTTGCCAACAAATTGGAAGAGTTGTGTTATCCTGAGTTGAACAGCATCATCATGTTGATTTGATTAATACTAGAAATGTGGAGTTAGATCCTTCCCACTTTCACTTTCAACTTTAATTAGGTTAACGGCTTCAACATCTCTGAAACACTGCATTGCTAAAGCATGTTTGTGTGGGTTGCATGTATGTAGTGTTTACACGTGCAATAATAATACATGGATTAAATACTGTAGAGAGAGTTAACTTTTTCTTCACTTTGCTTCAAACGTAAAATACATATATACTTGCTTTTTATTGGCAAAGTTTTTGGGATAAATACTAATAAAAAAATTAAATTAAATTAAAACGCACCAACACTGTACAAAGCTAATATTATCATCTAATCTAATCAGAATTGTTATATACGATAAAAAGGTTGATTTTATAATGATTATCTAAATAATAATATTTTTTACTCTTTATAATTAATTGATAATGTAAAATTGTATAAACATTAAACTTTGTAGGGACAGTAACGATAGGAAAACTTTACGGAGAACGATGGCAATAACTGCAACCCGAACTGTGTTAATTTCAAGTGGCGATGTTTCAATGTTCATGGTTACTGTAGATATGAAAAAATGTTGAAAAATGTGTATGTAATAAAACTAGTGATGTAATGAAAAAGAGATAAAAAAAAGAGAGGCTTAGATAAGAGGTTGTAAAATGATATAACTCTTATTTACATGGTGAGTCAATGGAATCATTTTCATTCTGTAATTTGTAATTGAGACCCCAAAGAGATTGGAGATTCATATTCATAATAGTGGGACATAATTGGTGGCATCCAATCATCCTTTTTTGTTTTTTCTTGTCATGAGAGGAGCATGGAAGAAAAGGTGCTGGTGCGTGGTCTAGAGAGTTACAATTGGAGTAACCTTATCTATCAAATCATTTGTTTTCCTCTTATAGCATGAAATCAGTGCTAGCATTTCAGCAGCCTCTGCCTTTTATTACATGGATTAAATATTAACTGTAAATAAGATTTTGATAGATTGCTATGTTCTATTTCAATAAATAATATGTTAATTTTCGATAATAGGAAAATTTGAACCATGATGTATCCTTCCCTTTCTTCCACTTCTACCACCAAACCAACTTCTGTATCCCACACCCATGACAGATTAAAATGTCATTTGCAACTTAGCCATAATAATAATAATAATAATAATAATAATAATAATAATTACATTTACCTCTGAATGCTGAGATACAGAAGAATATCTGGCTTTCTAGTGGGGTTATGTTTCCTACCTGTTTCTTTAGGGGAACAAAATTCATGTTACATCCACGTCGTCCATTAGGAGGGCATCAAACAGACTCCCTAATACAAGGTCTATATGACTATAGTTCAAGGACAGTCACAAGGCAATTTGACCTCTAATTTACAGAATACAGAGTATGAGACATCCATTGGGATCAATTATGGACATCCTATCCAACAACTGTCTGCTTTCACTGTTTCCAAGTGCAGTAAGAGTTAGGCTATGATCTAATAACTTAACCAAGCTTTCGACACATGCATTTAATTCTGATAATAAGACCTAATCGAATCAAAATAAACAGATGCTAAGAGCTTGGGAAAATATGGGCAGCACTGATCCTTGATCTACAAAAGATGACCGAGTTTACAAGAAGCTTGTTCCAAGAGACAGATCACTTAGATTTGAGAGAATTTGTGATCGAGTTGTCCCAACCTGGTGAGCAATTTCAAGCTGTTCCTCCAAAGGAAGCATTTCATAACTGTAACAAAGAAGCCGCATATTAGTAAAACAGGTAGGGAAATAGTAAATATCTGAAATAGGTTTGTAAGTACAAGATATAGCTTTGCACCGCATTCGCTGTTTATAGAAAGATTAAGCAAGTGATGTAATTTACCAAGATTTTCTTGAATTGTTACTTTTGTTTATTCTCCACTATTCATCCCATTTCTGTTTGGAAGTACACAAGTTTTATGCATTTCTTGGGGTCGTAAATTTCTGGATGCAAATCGCAATGTTTCAACATATAGAGTAACTAACTACCTTTTTATTTAATTTTTTTAGTCAGACTCAGTTTAATATCCATTTCTCAGTACCCCATACAGTAATACTGGCTGAAGATAAAACTTACTGGCAAAGCAGGTCACAGTCAACTATACTGTCTGGGCCCGGCCGATGAGCTTTTCCATTTGACCGAAATTGTCTGAAAGCTCTGGGGTTTAGGCCAGCAACATGGGGTACAGCATCAACAAGCTTTTTCTGCAAAGACTGCAGTCTGCGAAATGTGATTTCATCAAGAGGAGCAATGCAACCAATACTGCCGTCCAAGGTTCCAAATAATAAGGCAAAACGATTGGTTTTATCTGAGCCTGGAGCTGAACCAGCTCTATCCGAAGTGGATAGCATTTGCAACCTTAAGAATTTAGTCACATGGGCACCAACATGAAATTCAGCTCTTGAAAGAAGCTTCTGTCCTTTCCAACTCTCAGACATCTTTGGTGCATAATAAAAAATCTGCGCATTATACATTTCAAAGACTTATGTCGCAAAAAGGACAAGATAATAAATTAAAAAAAAAAAAAAAAAAAATGGTAATTCTATTTTTCAGACAATAGCTTTCAATTTTTCAAAAAAGAAGCAATCTTTCTGATTTTTGGAAAAAAATAATTCATGTTGAAAGAAGGTAATTGCGTAGGAGTATAAGAAATCCCAGTAAACATTAACCAGTCAAAATTTTAACCAAGAGAAATAAGGTAAATAGACGAACACCAAAATAAAAATAAGGAAAGACTGAGCGGAAGGAATACTTTCATGTTATGTTATACTTAGTGAATTTTTCTAAATGGGACATCAAGAAAAAAAGCTACATTGACCAACATTGCCTGCAGCCTATAGGGTACACTGATTGTAGGATAAAAAAATGTATAAACAGAAAGAAGGTAAACTGCTTAGGAATACATAAGAGAAATAAATGAACAAGCACCAAAACATATATAGGGAAAGAACTGAGGGGAAAGAATACGTTGAGGTTAAGCTACCCTTGGTGAATTTTTCTAAATGGGAGATCAAGAAGCACAACTACCTTGGCCAACATCGGCAGCAGCTTATAGGGTACACTGATTCTAGCTGTTGCTAAGATCAAAGGCAGATACAGTCCAACCATATCAGTGTTGGAGACTGGGACCTCACAAACTGCACATCGTTGTTCATTATTACTGTAGATTTTACAGATTTATATTTTATCTGGCAAAATTGTTTATAAGAGATAGAAAATTTATATTGCAGATTCATCTTACGATTTTGGGGGAAGAATATGGTTTGATGCCAGTTAGTATTAGGGACTATTATTTTACTGGGTCCATTGGAAGAAATCTGGACTGAAGACTGTAAAATTTTATATCTCTGATATACAATTTTCTGCCTGGGAATTGGAAGCATCTTGCCTCAAGACTAAATAGGGGTAAATCCCAATTACAAAGACAGCTTAGTCTTTAGTCAATATGAACCTTCCAATGGAAATTAAACTGGAAAAGGACCATACATACAGAATAATAGAAATTCCTAGACATGAGCCAAAAAAAAACAATATGCAATTCTTATATAGTTCATATTATGTACTAGAACAAATTTTCAATTAGAAGAACAACATTTTATTTGCCAGAGATAACTTTAAAAAGTAAAAGCACATTACAACAAGCAAATGAAAACAAGAAATTACCATGTAATCTTAAGACAAACCTGGATATTTTTTTTATCATCTGAAACCATGAGACTGAGAGTACTTCCATCAATCAAAAATTCCGTCGCAAAACAATCAAGAGAAGCAAAATCTTTGGCTAATAAGCTCAACTGAGCACCCTGCTCTTTCCAACTAAGAAAGTATATGCTTTTATGGATGTCGCCAATAAGGATGAAATTCTTTACCTACCAAAATTATTAGAATTATTAATCAGGACAGGGGACAATTAATCATTTGATAACATACAATTAGCTGTGTTTCTCATGTTATTTGTTCCTCCGTCACATTTCAACACTGTATTAAATAAAAGATTTAATGAACTATCACTTACAATATTTAAGCTCACAACATGTAACGGCGGTGCATCAAAAAATGCAATACCATTCAACTCAGTGCCATTCCACTTGTGCAGAATAATTTTTGGACCAGAGGCTATTAATAGATGGCCCTGAAGTGAGGCCAAGGCAGATATAGCACCTTTTAATTCCTTAGAGTACACCTCTGAAACCTGTAAAGAAGAAGGATATTTATGATAGGGTCCAAAAAAAGGCAGCACCCAAATCTAGAGTGAAGGGACACAATTTTGGTCACTTTTTTAAGAGAGCATTCATATGGATACCAGAGATTGTGGATTATCAGTATTTTTCCCCAAAGAAAACAGGAGGATACGTCCTCTTGCAGCAACATCTTCTCCTTGCACATAAGCAGTACCAATGGCTAAAAGTGTTTCATTTTCTTTTGAGGTTGTATTCTACAATAAAGATAGATTTTATAGAGAAATTTATAAGCATCAGCAGCAATCAACATCTCATTTGAAAACTGAAGGAAAAAGCATTACCAGCAGAGTGACCATCCTCACAGTAAGGGCATTTTCAGAACTTTGCATAGGTATTGTGGCTTTTGTTTGCCAAGGGCCACCAGACTTTTCTGGCTCCATAATTCGAACCTCAAATTCATCAATAGGATAAAACCGGTTTTGATCATCAGAATTCATATTCTGACTCTCATTCTGATGGTTGGCATCTTGGTCAACCAGAGAAATAACTTGATTTAATGGTTTAAGAACCTGATGAGAATTATTAAAATGTAGCATCACTTTCTCAATAAAAATCTGTGACTAAACACTAAAAAGCAATCAACCGAGTTGCTTCTTCTAAATTACAATAATAAACAGATCAATTTATTCATGAAGGAAAAAAAAAATAATTAGCACCAGGCCATAAAAGAAAAATAAAACCAACATATTTTAGTCACAAATATTGAAATGCAAAGATGGGTTAAACTACGGAGCAAAATTAATAAACTAGTTATTACTTCATAAGAAAATCCCAAATGTATATTTTGTTGTATAATAAGGAATACATGGACAAGATAGAACATAATTATTAATCACGACACAAGCTAATGGAAAAAGTAGGAAATAATTTCATGTACCACCTGTCAGTGATTATAAATGCTTGCATTATTAAAAATATTTGACATCTTTGTTCTAGCTTATCAGCAAAATAACTATATTTTGTATCAAAAGCTTTTTCACAAGCTGCAAGAAAAAAAAAGAGTCTGAAAATAAGCTGATTCAATTTACGATAATGTTTAAGACACCAGCCACAATAAATTCTTGTAATTATTATTAAATGAGTAAGAATTATACAACCTTGTATGTCTAACAATTATGCTCTTCAACATTTCTGGCAAATTAAACAAAAAAAAGGATGTGTACTTACAGGAAATGAGACGATAAGTGGATATAAATTCTTCTCCGCAAAATATGTTACTTGGTGTGGAGTGGCTTTTAGTGGAATCTAAGAATGATATAACAAATTAAAAAGGTCCAACCAAAATAAGGTAGAAAATCTAGATTTCATATTTTGAGCAGAAGAAAGCTAACTTTTTGTACAGGCCAGCAGCTGTCATAGTTTGAGCCAGAAGGCAACTGGCATATCTTCAAAACACCCTATAGAGAAGATCAAATTAAAAAAAGGTAGCCATAAATATAGATCTAATTGCTGATAATTTATCTATAAAAACAAAGTATCATTCTGTACCTGTGATGTAACATATATAAGTCCATGATTGCAGTTCACGTTGTGAAGAACAGTAAAAGCAACAATAGATCCATCACATAGCTGACATAGAAGACAACAGTAAGATAATTTTTCAAAATTCTTCTGTATAAAAAACATTAAAAAAAAATGAATTATAATGTACATTAAGGAAGTAAAATCAAGCAAGCAAGAAAATGCAGTCATCAAATGATAGCTGATCCATGATGGTTCAAACATAATATGCAGTCTGATCAGCTGGTAAATGGAACTTGAAATTGAAACTGGTAGTAGAGCCTACTCCAGAGCCTATTAAGTTAACAACATCTAAATTATTGTAATTGCCTAGTCCAACTTATTTGAATATACCAATTACAATGAAGTTATACAATTTAAAATGTTCATCACAGGTATCCCCAACAAATCTAGAAAGAAATATATCACAAACACTTAATGGATATAATTACATAATCGATTATTTGTTCAGACCTGTGGATGAACACGAAGCCGTCCCCTCAGCACCATGACCCAAGCTGGTCTTGACCCTGATAGGAAGAATCCTTGATAACTACCAATATTCTTGAAAATAGTAATTTGTTGACGAGAAGATCCATTAGATGTCTCCTCCCTGGCAGATGCATCCAAGGCCACACGAACAAATCTCAAATTTCTAAGCCTAGAAACACTGGTAGTAGCAAGGCCAATGGATCCTCCTGCTGATACTGAATCCTCAACTTTAGAAGTACCATCTGGACTTTCATAAAGGTAAGCGTGGTAACAAAGAATAGTTCCATCACTCAAAATTCCAAAAAGAAATGGACGGCTATGTTGCCCAGACCACCTCTGCATGGCCAACTCTACTACCTTCATGTCTGGTACATTTTCCTTCCTCCCTTGGCTGACCACTCCATCTCTATCCCCTTTTTTAGAATCTTTTGGTACCTCTTTCATCAGAGCATCAACAAGATGGCTCTTTCCAGACATAAAATTTTCCACAGAAAAGACACAATTGAAATTGGGCACATCAAATATTTCAAGGCTACCATTATCAAAACAAACAACGCAATAAATATCCCCATGGTCCTGAGCTGCACCATCAGTGCCATCAATAGCCTCACCAACACCAGTAGAAAGCCATGCATCAGTACTAGTCTTCCTCAGCCAAGGCTCAGGTCCTTTATCATGGTACAGTGTGCATGAAGAAACTGATCCCTTGGTGCTCTCAAATGAAGTTGGAGAAGTGACAGAAATGGTGCAGGTAATAGGATCTGTAAATTGAAATGACATGGAAAAAAAAATTGTGAAAAGAGAAGAGCTCAAAAGCTGCTCACACCATGTTACTCAATCCTTGATTATAGGTGCAAAATAATGAAAATAAGCACCACTAGGAATGCAAGAATATAGCTGACAGAAAGGACAAAGCTTAGGAGAACTATGAAGGGGGAACTTAAATGAAATCTATTTGAACAAAAATAACTAACCAAAAGTTTACCTCCAATCAGAAGTCGAATACTTCCATCACTCATTCTGAGTAAGACAAATGGATCAGCTATAGAAACAGAAAGAGCTATAGCCGTCTCAGATGCAGAACCAGATTCTGAATTTGAAGGTCCAAAGGTTACATCTTGGGTCATAAAAGAACCATCTAGAATTCGAGCACCTCGTTCATAGACTTGGATAACTCGACGCCTACAAATAAAACGAAGACTACATCAGTTATATTTCTATAATTTTAATTTAAAATAAACTGAATGGAAAATTATGACATGACATTGGACTGGATAACAGGGTATAAATCAAGATACATAGTACACATGCCAAAATGGTTAAGATCAGCAAACAGAATGTAAAATTATAATTCATCTTTCAATTTTATTCTTAGAGAAACATCAGTAACCAACAAATAAAGACCCACCTTCCAAATAAATTTCCAGCTACAAGTGTTTTTCCTTGAACATAATAGTCTACACTTTCAGTAACCTCACTCAGAAGATCAGCTGTTTCTAGTACCTAATTGTAAATGGCCAAAAAAACAGAAGTAACTTTGTTATGTAAACAATAACATACTAGTATCATTTAATTTTGTAATACAAAGAGATCACACATCAGGGAGAGGAGCTTCAAAGCAAGAATAAAGCCTCAGTCCAGCCAACTTTTGAAGCTAAAAATTGACTCTGAAGCTTGATATGCTGCTGTAACAAACAACGGATTGTTTTACTTAATTTTCTTTTATAATCCATAAATTAGGTATTTGATCATGCCTGTGATAGTGTTTTCCCTTCAATTTACTATAACTATCAAAATCCAAATTCATCGGCTCCATTGCCAGCAAACTGAACTTCTCTAAAAACACAGTAGTGAACTTTCAATTCCAATCTTGCAATACTTAATTCACCAAAGAAACCCAATTTTCAAGTGTTAAATCGTTCACCCCTCATTTGTCCTGCTTCCCAAAGAGCAAAGGATAAAGAAAACCAATCTGGCACTACTCAACCAACAGAGACAAAAATAGAGATGACAAAGGCATGGAGGAGGGTGAGTGAATAAAATATAGAGGAAAAAATATCGATGCTGTAATTTCCATTTAAGAAAATTAATAATAAAAATATAAAAAAATCAAAGAAAGTTTAGAAATAAGTTATGCGTCAATATACAAGTTTATAAAATACTTGACATCATGTATATACATATAAGTATAGAATTATCTCTGAAACCCAGTATTAATAGGAACTGCTACTAATGTCATAGATTGGCAACTATATACCCATATTAGGAGCCTGATTGAACCTCCTACCATTTTAGTTAGGCACTGATGTAATATTTAAATTCCTCACCCCCAAATGATTTGAGTAGAATGGCTATCCACAAATAGCATTAAAATCAAAACTTATTAGACATTTACTCATATCATAGCTAATCCTTCAAAAACTGAATATTGAAATTACCATTGTACGAGCCTCCAAACTAATAATAAGATAAGCATGATACTCATCGTCATCGTCAGTCAGCTTAGAAGAATCAGTATTAAGAGCACGTGTGCTCTTATGATACACAGTCCAAATTCCTTTGCAACCAGGAAGTTCAACCTGAAATCATACATTATGAAAAAAAAATTATGAATCTTGCATCCCATTTACAAGATTTTGTAAATCAGAAATTGATTCATAAATCATGAAATTCTTTTCAGAACATTCAGCACATTGCTAAAAATCAACTAGGTGGGTGAAAGTAGTATATCCCAGTCAAATGTTTGATCTATCTAATGATAATGGATTTATTTTGCAATTGTATTGATAAAATATAAAAATTAAAGTGGCAGTAGTTTTGGAAATTGATGTAAAGAAAAACTTAAATTATTCATATATCATGTCCCACCAATGAAAACCATGGACAAACCTCAGTAATCACTTCTGGACGAATTGATTGCCGCAGAACACACAAAGAACCATTCTTTCCATGACCAGAACAGCACACCTGCATAGGTGGTTCAATATGTAAATCAAGAATTATTTGAGTGGAACTATACTACGATAAACATAATATAAACAAACCCTTATGGAATACTAGTATTATATAGGCAGATGGCTTTCACTTCCCAACCTGTTTTTGCTATCAAAGCAAAAGTAATAGAGCTCAGATTAAAAAACCAAATACACATAAAATTTACTAACCAATTCATAGTTACTCTGTTTGGCGATCCCTGTAGCATTTGCATCAGCATTTATTCTTAAACCATATGAAAAATCTTTCAAAGGACCAACATTAATCAATGAATCCCTCACTGCAAACGAGAAGGATTTCTGCAGCGAAAATATAACTATTTAACTAGTTCAGTATGTTTAATATGTAAAAGAATTTCAGTAAATACACAGAAATGTGAAGAAGGCATGTATCTATAAACAAATAAAAGACATTAACATGACCACTTAATCTCCTGAGACATTTCCTCTATCCATATGAAGACACTACCTGTGCTGATTCTGTTCTATTTGGAGCAGATCCATACAAGGAGAGCTCCTCACCACTAACCATATCTTGCAAAGTATCAGAAGGTGACCTCCGCAATCTCTTTGATGGAGCATCTGCTTCAATATCACCAACCTTTAAAAAATTGCAGGGGAATATTTTATAAATGACTTCACTGATAGAGAACACATAAGTAACGGAAAAAGATGCAGCAAGTCTGCTTGAAATATTTATAGAACAAAAAAAAAAACCTCAACTTGAACAGCATATTTGCATCTACTGAAACAAATGGCTTTAAAATTATCTATCATAATTAACTAGAAGAGAAATTCAAGACAACCTTTACATACCTCTTCTTTTAGGTTAGATGACAACATTGAACCTGATCCACAAGAAAATTGCACCAGCATACTGTCCCCTAACCGACTGGCTAGAAAAAACAAAGAATTTCCAATTGTCGTAATACCCTATATTAATGTAGATACAGGAAAAACTACAGTTAATATGAAAATTAATCTGCAAAGGTTAGATTTGATCTATAACAGCATTAACACATCAGATGGAGAATTTTGAAACTTACAGATGATAGAACTGAAGCTTTTGACTTCGAAAGATCGAGTCTCTGTACAACCCTGAAAATGAGAAAAAATTATTAGTTGATTTTGTATATAGGAGGTTCTATCATAATTGTGTTTAGTAATGTCTTGAGCAAATGGAAATGCAAAAATTGTTGCTACTCTTCTTCAATCACGATGTCACTCTAGAATTCTTCAAATTGATTTCCATCTACCCATCTACTATAGACCAAATTTAAAAACTTAACTACTTTTTCTTCATTTGATGAAAAAAATTAAAACTGTTGGGTCAAGAAAAGTAGCATGAGATGATAGAATGACAAAAAAAACAGGGATAGAATGAAAAAAAGAGAGGAATAGACTACAAAACACTGAAAGACTCGTGATGCTAAAAATTTATCTGGAGCACTAACAAAACTAAGATTCAAATTTATGCATGTAGAAGACATTACTATTACATGTCAGTTGGAGTGTACACTCAATCTTAAAATCTAATTCCACATCAGTTTAAATAAAAGTATGACCCACAAACATAAAGAATGTGAATGAAGGAGATCAAAAGGAAAAGCAGCAAACCTTCCATCGTAAACAAGTGTAAGCAATAACAGTTCGCCAGTTTTTGTAGACAGCAAGGCCACATCATTCAACAACCAAGTTGCATTGGCAGCATCAAGCTCCACATTGAAACTTGATCTTGGTATCTCTTGACTGGAAATAGCAAAAGGAAGGTAATCCGGGTTATAAAAGTTCACATCCAAATACAATATGAGGAAATTAATTAATGTGCATAAGGGGATGTCAAACCAGAGTATGAAAAATGAGAGGTAATGTCAAACAACTGAAAGAACTAATGCCTAGAATGTTATTTCCTTCTATATGAAGAGTATATGACAGAGAAGGAATCGCCACCTATTGTCAAGTGAAACAGCATAGCTGTTCACGCCCAATGCACAAGAAGCAGACTGAAAAAACAAACTCTATAATTAGATTATTCCCAATATCTTGTAAACCAAAACTGTAAAATGCAAAAATACAAATTCACACAAAAATACAATTAAATATCTTCACAATTAATAAAAATTGAGGAGACACCGCACAATTATGCATAGGCAATGCATTTACCTGACTGTGATAATGAATAGTGTTAGCACCAATTACAAGAACACCACCTATTGGCGAGGGCACCGCAAGAAGCTTGTATGCATCATGGGGGAGATTCTAGCAAAATCAATACAACAGACAAATTTACAAAAACAGTTTAAAGTGTCAAATAGTGGGGAAAACAATCAACAAAAGTTAAAACATGCTGGGGTTGAGAGATACATATGATTTTCATGAAGAAATATTATTTAAACTATAAGATCTCGGCGGACACTTTGATTAGCCACTTACTAAAGAGTTCTAACATCGGAGAGGTGGCAAATTGTTAAAAAGACAATATAATAGACACCACCATTACTCACATTCACTTTTGTTTGCCTACAAGTTAAATAAAAATGATTTAAACAATATAATAGACACTATTAGTTAGACTAAGTATGTTTGCCTACTGGTTAAGTGCAAACAAAACCGAAAATGTATATAATGAAAAGAAAATTCTAAATAAAAAACAAATAGATAGCAACCGCCAATAAGGAGGTTAATAAACCAGCCATAACCTAAAACACTTCAGTTTAACATAGATATCGAGAGAGAAGAAGCGAGAGGGGGGTTTTAAAAAATCTTCATTTTGCACATTGTCAGATTTGAAATCACATTGAAGTGCCACCAAGGCATCTACATTGAACTTACAGCAGCTGCCCAAATAAGTGGATGCTGCTTCAATGTTGTGCTGATACTAAGTGCTGATATCGAGCAAGTATGATGCTTCCATGAGACACGCCCAGCCCAAGTGAGCTCTCGTTCATGTAAAATAACCATTACAGGTTCAATATAGCCTACAAGTTAAATCAATACTCATTAAATAAAAATAACACTAAGTTAAGTATATTAATATCCCTTTCAGACAAAGAAAATAGATATACAAGTGCAATAAAGCACCAGAATCACAATCCATTACATTTTGACTTTAAATTGTGATTGCAAATTATAAAACTCAGTTTTTGATCCAGAAACAACACTAATAAGTATTGAAATTATAAAAGAAGGCTACCAAATAGCAAACAGGAAATAAATTTAAGAAACTCGTCATTTTAACCAAACCAACAGTCAATACTTTATTGTGCACAAACACAATAAATGCTTATTATACATTTGAACCATGTATTATAATCACAAAGTAAAGTTGGTCTCTTTCCTGAGGGTATGAATGAATTAAATACACACATATAGAAAATAAATGTTATTAATTGATTATTAAATAAAAATGAATGTGCAAATCCATTTGCCTTGTTCGGCTGAGTGGAGAGAGAAGGATGGGGAGGGAGAGAAATAATGTGGTGTGTTTGTTGGGTAAAGAACAGAGAAGAAACAAGTTTGAAAAGAGGTGGGACCCATTTAATTATTTCTCACGTTTTTAAAAAACTTTTTGTCTATTCCTCACTTATTTCCACTCTACCAAACAATTAAACATTCAATTGTATTTCTTACATTATCTCTTTTCTAAACTCATTTCTTCTTTATCTCTATTTCCTTTATTTCTCTCTTCACAACCAAACAAGGCATTAGAGTTTAAAAAATTCTGAAATTCCATGTTAAGACGTATCACCATTGCCATCCAAAACAAATTATACGATTTATTTACAACTGAGGTGGTGTGTTGGTGTTTGGAAGAGATCATTCAAAACTTATCTGGGCTTATGGATATAACTAGGACTCCTATAAGCTCCTTCTAGCTTTTTTAAATGTTCTTCTCAGTGAAACTTATCAAAATAAACTCTCTTTAGCTTATTTCATCAAGTTTCACGATTAAACTTATGATATAAGCTTTAATGTGACAAGAGCTTATTTAATAAACATTGACTAATGCACCCTAAATTTTCATTGAATGTCAATCGTCACCTTTCAAACTTACAGGCATAATTTTTATTATTTTTTGTACTAAGACAAGGTTCAGTGACACTGACACAGGCTATCTCTTTTTGTCATTTTTTTATGGTTGTATGAAAGTTATGAGCTCAATTTAACTGTGAAGGAAATAAATTTGCAGGATGACTCATAAACTGGACCCAGTAACTTTGTCCCGAATTTAATGTGGTTCATGTCCCATATAGAGATCATCCATGCTCATGACTGCTGATGTAGCGAGACATCATTACCAAAGGTGGTTTATTTTTCCTTTAATTTTATAGCTTTTGGTTTAGGCCCAAATTTCTATTCCTCCACCACCCCGCAAAATTAGAAAAGAAACAAGAATACCATATATTTATAGAAACTTTTAATATTTATGTACCGATCATACCCTTGATTCCATTTTTATCAAAAACTACATCTAAATTTCCATCTCATGAAAAGCTACTACTTATATTTTTACCATATATAAATGCATAAAAGAGACAAGACTACAAATATCAACATTCTCCTACACTCACCATGAACAAATGTAAAATCTTTTACATGGCGCATATCCAAGTCCCGTAGGTTTATCATATAAGATGACTCAATACGTGCAGCAACTGCTCCTGAATATCCCAAGGCATCATCATCCCCAACTAAACCAGAACCAGCCTGACAATGATAATCCAAGAATAAAAGATTAAAAGACAACAAAAAATATAATTGATAAAGAAATTTGTGCAAGAGTAATATAATAACAAAATGAATCACAATTGATTTTAAATGTTAAGTGTATTGCAGAATGGAATGCTGGGTTACAACACGTTTGCATCATAGTTTCTTAATTGAAAATTATTAAACAACAGGTCAGGAAACCCGTTAATGTGCCTTAGATTGGATCCCATTCTTCTTCTGCATTAATATGCCTAATATTACTTGCTAAGCAAGACAACCAACTTATCTAAAGGAGTATAATGGTGGTAAGCAAGGCAGTCAAAATTGAGATCTTACTCGTGATCAAAAGAGAAGTATATATCATAAATCAGGATATATAAATATATATATGCATTTAAACTTCAATTGAATAGGATAAGCAAATAAAAATATAATAAGCACAAAAAGTAGTAAGTCAATAGATGTGTTGAAAGTCCCACATCGCCTACCTCATATCATTTGGTATGGTTTAAATACATGTTAGGCTACTCCACATATTGCCAATTGGTTTTATGTTGGAACCTTAACATGGTATCGAGTCAAAGCCTAACATCTTTCCAGGTTATTGTCATGGGCCAAAAGTTGCCCTTTAATTGGGTCAAAAGTACCCTTTGCACTGGTCCGAGCAGGCTTCGTTGGAGGGGTGTGTTGAAAGTCCCACATCGCCTACCTCATATCATTTGGTATGGTTTAAATACATGTTAGGCTACTCCACATATTGCCAATTGGTTTTATGTTGGAATCTTAACATGGTATCGAGCCAAAGCCTAACATCTTTCCGGTTATTGTCATGGGCCAAAAGTTGCCCTTTAGTTGGGTCAAAAGTACCCTTTGCCTGGTCCGGCGGGCTTCGTTGAAGGGGGTGTGTTGAAAGTCCCACATCGCCTACCTCATATCATTTGGTATGGTTTAAATACATGTTAGGCTACTCCACATATTGCCAATTGGTTTTATGTTGGAACCTTAACATGGTATCGAGCCAAAACCTAACATCTTTCCTAGGTTATTGTCATGGGCCAAAAGTTGTCCTTTAGTTGGGTCAAAAGTACCCTTTGCACGGTCGCGGGCTTCGTTGTAGGGGGTGTGTTGAAAGTCCCACATCGCCTACCTCTATCATTTGGTATGGTTTAAATACATGTTAGGCTACTCCACATATTGCCAATTGGTTTTATGTTGGAACCTTAACATGGTATCGAGCCAAAGCCTAACATCTTTCCAGGTTATTGTCATGGGCCAAAAGTTGCCCTTTAGTTGGGTCAAAAGTACCCTTTGCACTGGTCCGGCGGGCTTCGTTGGAGGGGTGTGTTGAAAGTCCCACATCGCCTACCTCATATCATTTGGTATGGTTTAAATACATGTTAGGCTACTCCACATATTGCCAATTGGTTTTATGTTGGAACCTTAACATGGTATCAGAATAACAAAACATTAGTTACAAAATAGGAATTCTATTCTGGTTACAAAATAATAATCCATCTAAAGCAAAAAATCTTGCAAGTTAAAATCAGCAATGTGGCGGAGAAAGAAAATGAAGGAAGTAATTAAATAAATTAATAATTATAATTTACATTGACACTTGTTCATGTATGAGAAGAGGGAGAGGAAAAGTCTCATTTTTGTAATTTGCAGTGCTGAAAAGTCCAAGTACCCGTGTCTTTTACACAATAGAAGAGGAAAAGTCTCATTTTTTTAGGCTATAAGTGGGAGAATATGGAACTTAAAAGAGCAAGGCATATTGTGTGTTAAAGTATAAAAAATGGGTTATTGGGCTTTGAAGAGGATCTAACCTAATTGCATGGGTGTCTAAAAAATATACTTAAGTCAGATACCAAAAGTATAGAAATATCTGCCGCACCCACACAACGCAGCCACCACACCCAATGATGCAAATGTTGCACTCATGTGATGCCATCACCACACCATGCAACAAAGATGTCACCGCCCACACGATGCTGCACCCACACAGGTAGAGACACTGCACACCCATGCAAGTCTCGATCTTGAACAACGATCCCATGCAATTCCTAAAAATCACAATCAAATGAGACACATACTCAAAAAAGGAGAAGATGATGGTAGTTTCATATGATCTTACGTTCCAAATCACGATTTTGTCAACCATGGTGGTAAGACACTATCCTAAAAATTATGCCATTCTCTCTAACCTAGAGGACCAAATCACTGCTTCAATAGCATGCCTTAATTCCTAGTCCAATCAAAACCACTAAAATGGCACAAGAATTTTTTCCAAAAGTCCTCTTTGGAAATTCAGTTTTCCTAATTATATTAAAAGTAAAAAGTATTCACCATAACTGAGTTACTGCTGTACAGATATTTTTATAAAGGAACGATTTTTAAGACCAAAGGAGGGACAGATATGCAAGAGAATAGGAAATTCGTGAAAACTATATAAAGTGACATAGTACACTGGATACTATACAGAGACAACTGAATTAGAGAATCCCATCCAGATTGAAAGAAAATAAGAAGAAGAAAGCACCCTCCAAATTGTCTAACAATTAGGAAATCATTCAAATGACAGGTTCCTAAAGTGTGGACAACAAAATTACCACCCATATAGGAACTCCTAGATAGGTCACTTGCCATTAAGTGATTGAAATCCCACCAAAGGGTAAAAATGGATAAAGACTGCTTAACCCTGAAAAGTTGATCTTTAAACCTGAAATAATTTCAAACAACCTAAGAATCAAAAGAGAATGAAGAAAAGAATTGGCATTTTTGGTTATAAGAACAGGACAGAGTCATCAGCAAATTGAAGGTATGATACCAAAACATCCTCAGAACCCGTTGATATACAAGGGCACAAAACACAATGGAGGGAAACCATTGTGTGGTATGCCAATCCACGACAAATCATTAGTATCAATCCTTTTATATACAGCAATTTGAATGAAATACATTGCCTTGGTTGGAACCTTGGACTTTCAAAACAGGTATAAATAGACAGACTTATCCCAACTTGAAGAAAGGAAGAGGAAATTAAAGCAGAACCTGCAACAGCATGAGTGAACAACCTAAAACTTGAACCCAAAGCCTAATCACTAGAGAAGATGCATGAAAATAATGAATCCGCATTTATGGAACTAATGGATATTTCAAGGGACAGACATGTGCAGAGACAGGGTATCTTAGGCAAGCCCTTCTCTTTCTAGTGAACAATGATTATTTTAATTACCAGGTACAAAACAAATAAGTAGTATGCAACAAAGTATTTCAAATTCACAAGGCATAGAGGATAAACCTGAGTAGCCTTTAGTATTATCATTTGCAAATCATATATAAGAGCTCCACCACACCTGCCTTGAGGATCAACCTTAACCACCGGTCCTCTTGCAAATTGTTCTCTTCCTCTTTTCAGGTGAAGCCACTCTGGACCCTCAAAGCAATGCAAAGAACTAGCAGGTAGAAACAAGTAACAGACAAGGTGTAAGCTAAATCCTTTAGACGAATAAGAGATAAGAAATTGAAGTAAAATGATTTGACTTCTCATTCTCAAACTGACTACTGGTATGCTATAAGTAAATGTAGAATTTTAGTTATATTCAAAACCCCTGGCCCTAAACAACATTGAAAAAGAAATAGCAACAGCATGCTTTATGCAAGCCCTGTACATCTTCCACATTCCAGTCCTCCAAAAGACAATAGTAGACTTATATCACAGCAGTAAAATATCACCAAAGTAAAAAAAGAAATTCTCTCTTTACACCTTGAAGTAAAACAAACATTACAAAATACCTAACCTAGACTGAACCTAGTAGGCCACATTGAAAGGTTTCAATACAACTTTCTAATCCAGCAAGCATCTTGATAAGAGGAATCAACCTCGTTTTCCATCCTATCATGTTGAACTAGAATGTCCACTTGTAATATCAATCATGTAGCATACGAATACAATGTGTAGAGTAAGAGTGTAACCAAGAGTTGGATAAACCCATTTTTAATGGGACTATTAAGAATTTTGAAGGCTAATTTTTCCATTAATGATTATTTCCAATTTTAGTTCACAGAAATGCAAAGCCAAATATTGCACTATAAAGAACATAATTTAACAGAAGAAAAGCATATTTTGTTCATAAGTTAATTTAAACATATGCACTCACCTAGTTCGAAGTCCATGAATAGAATCATCATACTCAAGAACTGAAATCTTGGCATCTGCAAAAGTTAAGATTATAGAATCTCTCTTCCTAGAAGCATCACCACCTCCAATGCTCAAGACAGCCATGGTTTCAACATTACCATGTAACCTGAACCATATGTATAATATAGCATGAGTAAGTTAAGATGCCAAAACTAATCATTAAATACAACAAATTGAGAAGCAAAGAATCAAGGTCATGTCCCATATTCCCATTATGATAGGAACCAGAACTGAAACAGATAACTAATATAGCTGAAGAACAATTAATAGAAAAGAAATTGTATTATTGATGAACAGCAAAAAGGAAATACAATAACATATAGATTCACTTGTCCTATAACTAGGCGGCTAACAGTGCGCTAGACCTCTCCATTTCTAACAAACCCCCTAATCACCAAAAAGATGCCCCTCTCACTTCCTCACGTTCAATATAACCAAAAAATCCCTATAACAGGTCCTGGCCCACGTTCACACTCACTGCACTCCCTGCCACCACATTCAAACACCACCTGCCTGCCACCTCATCATTCTCTATTCTTTTTTTTTTCTCTTGTAGACTTTCAACAAATGGGCATTATATTATTTATTGCACTAACTCTGCGTCTATAACTGTGGTCGCACTTCTTCCAAGACAATCTTGTTTGAGGCAGGGTCAAACACTAAAAGTGTGCATCTATCAACAACAATTCAAACCTTGGTCTGCCATGTTGTAGGTACTAATCCCTTCCACAAGACCCAACCCCTAAATTCCAGTAAATCCTCACAGCCTCCTCTAAACTTCATCCCTAAATTCAGCCAAGTAACAAAGCTAAAACAACCAAATCTACATCCCAGCACCATCAACCAAACACATACAATTATCTCATGCTGAATCACCACTACTCAGTCCGCAATGTACCATCAATTGCAAAGGAGAATTAAAAACAAAATAGCTAAAACAAAAACTGTCTTCTGGACACAATTTCTTTCTTTTTTCTTTTATCTCTCACCCTAAACCTAAAATCAAACCTAGATTTTGCACATTATCAAGAGGACTAACTCCTCCCACTAAATTCTAGCAAATCACACAACTATCACGGTTCAAATGTCTAGTTCAGATCATTTCAAAGAAAGTAATCGCTATTTTTACAATTTCTTTAAAAAAAAGCTAATCTAATCACTGCTCAGACTCCAGAACAAGTGAACCAACCCCCTTACGCTAGAATCAACCCAACCCCTATTGAAACTAAACATTCTAAATTCCAGCAAGTTCATACAACTAACAAAGCTTGAATGTCTAGTCCAGATAATCTCAATTCATCGCTATTTCTTTAAAATAAAATTATTCTAATCACAATTCAGATTCCAGAACAAGTAAACAAACACTCAATGTGAGCACCTCTCTCTACGGGAATCGGAACCTTGTTAGTTGCTCGCCACAGCAAATCCACACGACTACCCTACCTCAGCTCAAAATGTGTGATCCCGAGGAAATAATCGCTTATTATTACTATTGCTTCAAAATGAACTAAGCTATGCACAATTCAAATTCCAGAACAGGTAAGTGGACAGAGGCGAAACCTGTAGTGGCACACGAGCTCCAGGGAGGCTCCGGCGATTCCATCGAGGAGGGTAGCACGACGGGGGTCGGCGGCCTTGGGCGGCTGGTCTTGCTGGAGGCGGACAGCATAGACTTCGAGGACGTTGGCCGCGGTGACGACAAGGTTGGGGAGGGGGCCGACGCGGCGGGGGCGAGAGGGCCACTCCGCGTCGAGGTCGTCGGGCTGGAGCGGGACGGTGTCGGCGCGTGAATGCGTGAGGAAGCCGGTTGCGCAGTTGTCGATGCCGGTGGAACACTGCATCATCTTGTACGCCGCGAAACTCATGGTTGAAGGAGGCGCGAGATTCAAATTCGGAAGTCAAATGGAGAAAGAGAAAGGATTGGGTTATGTTGTCGGAGCTTAAACCCTCGATTAGGGTTTGGGTTTGGCGGGAGTGAGCGTTTCTGTATCCCCTCACTCGGATGTGCGTCAGTGTTTTTTCACTCTCCGGGGCGAGGGAAAGAATTTGAGCTTCGGTGGGAAGACTTTGGAAGAGATTAATAAATAAATTTTAATGATACTGATATTATAATAATAATAATAATAATAATAATATATTATTATTATTATTATTATTATTATGAAATTTGATGAAATGGATTGTAATAAAATGCTATTATTTTCGCGTATAAATTTTTAAAAAGTAATTGAAAATAATCTAATATTTTATAATTACTGGTAAAAATGAAAAGAGTTCTCAAATAAAAACACTAGTTCTTGAAAGAAAATAATTTTAAATTATGTTTAGAGTTGGATAAAATTAATTTAACTTTTAACTATATGAAAATAAGTATTTTAAATATATTTAATGTATATAAAAAGATAAATAAGAATTAAAGATTTATTATTTATTTTTATATTTTTTAATTCAATAGTTAAAATTAGGTTATTAATTATGATTGTTTAATTTTTATAAAATTAATTATGAGGATGAAAGGTAATTCTTTATTTTTAAAATAAATGTATTTATAAGGTAGATCCGTTGACAAGAGTGTCCAGCTAAAGCTTCAGATATTAATATTTTTCTTTGATTTATTTTAAATTAGAAAAAAAAGTTATAAATTCTTATTCAAATATCTATTTATTAAAAATATAAAAAATAATTTTCTAAAATCTTTTTTTTATTAAAGTATATCTCCTTTCTACGAGAAAGCGACCAATGCATGGTAATGGAACAAATTAGCTTATTATTAACTAAATTGGGAATTTTTATATGAAAGGTAGAATTTGATTATAATATTTTTAAAAGAAAATTCGAAATTTGTTAAATTCACGTAATTTTGTAAAAAAAAAAGTATAAATTTAAATTGAATTGCAAATATAAGAGAAAAATTTTTAAAACAAATATTTGGAAATTGAATTTTTTTACTAAATTATATATTTGATCTTATGTTATTTTAGATTCGATTTGGTTAATTATTTTAAAAATATATTTTATGTGTAGAAGACATAAATCAATTTAATCCTTCCATCAATTTAAAAGAAAAAAAAATGCTAACTACTTAAGTTTGGAATTATTAGAAAGTTGTTAAAAACTGTTATGCCCATACAGTGATAATTACTAAAATATTTAAAAATAATTAAATTATAATTTCCACCAATTTCATTTTAATTCATAATTTGAATCTCTATTGTCTTTTCTGCAACTATAGATAGCATCCAGATTTTAAAAAATTTCGATCCAATACTCAGTTGTTAAAAAAAAAAAAAAAACAAAATTTCACAAATTAAGAATATGCCTAGGTGATTTATTCTTTCTATCATATCTATGTCACAAGAAGATCATCGAAAGGAACCTCATCTAGTGGCTTCTGCATGAAACAAATCAACCATTTTTTTCACAGATCATAAGAACTTTTGAGGGTTAGTTACAATTCATAATGAAAAAGCTTCGCTGTTAGGAAAATTGTACAGATAAATATGAAGTCAAAAAGGGTGAAAAAGCTACACGGTAGAGATGCTGCAGTGTGGGATTGCATTTCCACCATCACACACTGCTTAAATTGACCTCCACAAAACTTTATGAATTTAAAAAGAATAATAAATGCATCACCTCCAGAATGGAGTACAACACAGTATTTAAAATGACATATTTAAGCAAGAAATTTCTCATGTTTGCCTTTTGAAACTCAAATCAACATCTCCATCAATCTGCAAGAAACAGAAACCATATTTATACATTAACATTAAGGTGTCAGCCAATCAAAGCAACAAAAATTGAGACTTACTGTTTTAGCAAGTTCTTTGGCTTTTTCATCATTGAAACCTAGAGCAGCCATGATCTGTTGACCTGCTGATTCTTTTTGTGACCAAATTCCTAGAAGTATATGTGTCACGTTTATTTCTCCTCCTTCTCCTACATTATATATTATAATTTTAGTAAATACACAGAGAAAACATAAAAAGAAAATGTAAGTTTAGATAGCAAGATGAAGATCAACATTGTACAAATGCAACATCACAAGGTCAGATTGCAAAATACACTAGACAGTGGCTTGGTTGATAAGCATTTACTTTCAACATTGTACAAATTATTAAAATGTTCAGTAACTAAAAACCATAATAATCCAAATTATTAAAGCTAATTGCATTTATCGAGGTCTTCGTATTAACAAGTTTTCAGACTTTGTTAAGTTTGTGTTGAAAAATGAAATCATTTAAAATTAACTTTCATACTTAGTGGCAAAGCTTCTTTCTACTTAAACCCACCAATGGATTCATTTCAAGCATCAATTAACTCACAAAAAGGAAATATTTTGACAAAAGGGAAATAATACAAGTCAGATTTCCCAAAGTATACCTGACTTCAATTTCTCCTCAATTGCCCAATCAAGGGCTGACTGGGCTGGTTCAGTCAAAGGAGGATGCTCAGGGCTGAAATAAAACAAGTCAGATTTCCCAAGTAGCTTTATTGTTTCTTCTCGTACTTTGAAAAGAGTAATTCCATTAGCTCTTAAAAATTTGGCAGCTCGACTTGTTCCTGAAAGGAAAACCAAATTGATAAAGTGTTCAAGGGTATCCAAAAGGCACAAAGCAAAATCAACATTTAAATTAAGTGCTCAAGGATATGCATAAGACACAGATAACTTTAGAATCCAGATGGCAGGATCTTGCCAAAAAGATTTAAAATAGAATTTATTTCAACCAGAAGAAATGAAGTAGATTCTAGTGCCAAATTTTGAATAGCACATTTGGTTTAGGTTTCACAGCATCTGAAGTTATAGTGACAGCCATGTACATAGTACCCTTTTTCTTTCAATAAGAATGAAAGCATGAAACATGAATACAATTGCTCACAAAGTAGAGGGAGAAGCCACAAGTGAAATGATCATCTTCAATGAAAACTTGAGTATGTCTGCCTCGTGATAGTTGAACCCATAACTAGTTTAGAAGGATAAAACAGGAAAAAAAATCCTAAACCGCCCTAACCATTCAAAATGGATAATTTACATCTTCACCGGCATCCATCCATGCAACAAAATTGGACAAGCATGTCTGCACAAATTTCTTCTTAAGCTCTAGGGAAAAATAAATTAAGAAGTAAAATAAATTGAACTTCTCTTGTAAATTAAATCAACTTATTCACTTAACATTTATACATAAAAAAATAAAAAATAAAAATACTCATTTAACTTCTCCAAATGCTGAAGTGCATAAATTGATTATAGCTCTACAGAAAAAAAATTAATTCATTTTACCCTCTTATTAGTATATCTCCTATATAAGTGTGAAAAGGTTTAGGCTTAAATCCACTTTTGGTCTCCATAGTTTCTTCAATGTGCAATCTTGGTCCATATAAAAAACTAACAGTTTAAATATCATTTGATTGCTAAAATAATAATGTAGTGTGTTCAGTGAAAATATATCTTAGAGCTTATTGTGTTAACAAACCTTAATCTTAAAGATATAACATTGTTATCATACACATGGTGACAAAAAACAATATTTAAGCCAAAAGTTTATGTGAACAAAATCCATTCAATGATAGAAGTAAAAGAAAGAGCTAGGCAAGAAAAGTAATAGTCTGGGACAAAGGATGAGAATAATTTTTTCTTATTCCTCGTTGAATAAAGAATAGGTAATATATACAACTTATGGAAGAGAATAAGACAAAACGTAATAACAGAAAATGATACACCTCAACAAATTCTAGAACCTAGTAACAGAATACAACTGTAAACAAAATATGCAAAAAGGCAAGGATTACTACAGTTGTGCAAGAGATGCGGATGGCTATACAATAAGGATTGAGATTCCGTTTAATTGTGATTTTCTTCTTCTTTTAGCCCCCCACAAGCTGGAGGTTCAAAAATGTCATGAAGCTCAAGCTTAGAAAGATTGGATTGAAACTGTTTTGGAGGGAGCGCCTTAGTGAACATATCGGCAAGTTGATGGGAAGATGAAACTGGAAGGAGGTTCATCAATCTAGAAAGAAGCTTTTCTCTAACCAGATGGCAGTCAATTTTCAAGTGTTTAGTCTGTTCATGAAAAACTGGATTTGCAACAATGTAGAGTGTGCTTTGGCTATCACAATATAGTGTAGCACGTTTTGAACAAGGAATCCGCAAGTCTCGAAGTAAATAAGACAACCATTGAAGATCACAAGTGGCTGAGGCGAGAGCCCAGTATTCAGCCTCGGCAGAGGATCTAGAGTCTGTAGATTGCTTTTTTGTTTTCCATGAGATCAGAGAACTACCAATGAAGAAGCAATATCCAGTGATAGAACGACGAGTATCAACACAAGTGACCCAGTCTGCATCACTAAACCCAGACAATTGAAAAGAGGAATTTTTGCCGAAGAATAATCCCTTCCCAGTAGTAGACTTCAAATAGCAAACAACTCTTAAGGCAGCTTGAAAATGGGATTGAGTGGGAGCAACCATGAACTGACTGAGTTGTTGGGTTGCGAAAACGATGTTCGGACGGGTATTTGTTAGATATATCAATCGGCCAACTAATCTTCTGTATGATAAGGGATCAACCAGAGCTTGACTAGAATCATGGTGAAGGCGAAGAGAGGTGTCCATTGGTGTGGAACATGGCTTGGAGTTTAAAAGGCCTGCATCGTTAATCAAGTCCAAGCAATACTTTCTTTGACATAATGAGATACCAGAGGATGAGTGGGCAACTTCAATCCCCAAGAAATATTTGAGTTTGCCTAGATCCCTTATATGAAAATTGGAACGCAAGATGTGTTTAACTTTATCAATTTCAGCAAGGGAGTTACCTGCCACAACAATATCATCCACATAAATGATTAAGATAGTGATAGTAGGACCAATGACCTTCGTAGAAAGGTTGTGATCAGCATGAGCCTGCGTGAATCCATAATGCTTCAACAGATTGAATAGCTTTGCGAACCATTGGTGGTTGGCTTGTTTTAAGCCATAGAGTGACCGTTTCAGTTTGCAACATTGGGATGGTTGATAGCCATAGACACCCTGAGGAATGGCCATATACACCTTCTCTGTGAGATCCCCATATAGGAAAGCATTACTAACATCAAGTTGTTGTAAATGCCAATGATTAATGGAAGCGATTGCCAAAACAACGCGAATCGTGCTCATCTTGACTACGGGAGAGAAGATTTCGAGGTAGTCAATATCTTCAATCTGAGAGTTGGCCACCAAACGTGCCTTGTAGCGCTCAATTGACCCATTTGGATCACGCTTAATCTTATACACCCACTTGCAACCAATTGGCTTCACATTTGACAGTGTCTGCACAATTTCCCAGGTTTGATTACGAACTAGAGCTTGAATATCGGATTTTATGGCCTCCTGCCAACAACGGTGCTTTATTGTTTCACGATAAGTGGTGGGTTCTTGCTCAAAAGACAAACTCATCAAAAAACAAGTGTGAGAGGAAGATAGGTGGGAATAATTAACAACTGCTTGGACAGGATATGATATCTTTGGAGAGGATTGGTTTGCTGGCGTTGAGCCACGGATTGGAATGTTGGGGCATGCGTTGCACTCGTAATCATCAAGGTATTGGGGACGGTGGTGAAGGCGATTTGGGCGCCGGGTGGGTTGGTTTTCTTGTGGTGGGGATGGAGGTATGGGAGGGGTAGGGGATGACGAGATGAGGGGTTGTTGAATAGATGTGTCATGTTCTGAAAGTGGGGACGATATTGGGATGGGCTGATTGTTAGGGGGGTGTTGGGCTGATTGTTAAGGGGGGTGGTGTGATCATAAAAACTTGTGTGAGGAATATGATGGGCTGACAATGGGCTTTGGTCATTAGACATGTTAGTGGAAGAAATTTGAGTAAATGGAAGAACCATCTCATTAAACAAAACGTTACAAGACACAAATTTCCCTGGAATTTTGAAAACCCAAAAAAATACCACTTCTAGCCCGAGCATCAAATTTTTGACGGGAACAGTGTGTGGAGGCATAACATAAACAACCGAAAACCTTTAACATGGAAAAATTTGGATGCTTTTTATGTAGTGATTTGTAAGGAGTTCAGTTGTTAGTTATGGGTGATGGAATTCGATTTATAAGATAAACGGCATGTTTAATAGCATAGGACCAAAAGGGTTTTGGAAGTTGGGATTGAAACATATGAGCTCTAGCCACATTAAGGATATGTTGATGCTTTCTTTCAACACGACCATTTTTTTGAGACGTATAGACACAACTAATTTGATGATAGAAGTAAAAGAAAGAGCGAGGCAAGAAAAGTAATAGTCAGGGACAAAGGATGAGAATAATTTTTTCTTATTCCTCATTGAATAAAGAATAGGTAATATATACAACTTATGGAAGAGAATAAGACAAAACGTAATAACAGAAAATGATACACCTCAGCAAATTCTAGAACCTAGTAACAGAATACAGCTGTAAACAAAATATGCAAAAAGGCAAGGAGCACTGCAGTTGTGCAAGAGATGCGGATGGCTATACAATAAGGATTGAGATTCCGTTTAATTGTGATTTTCTTCTTCTTTTAAGAAGCACTAGTTTTCATGGCTATTACTGAAAATTGAAAAACCAACTATAACAAACCTTCAATCAAAATCCCCATTAGAAGAGTCTCGGTTCCCGTGTTGGGAAACTTTATCCTCCTCGCTTCCAACTCCGCCATTGCATACGATTTTATAGCCCTCGCGGACCACCTGAACCAAACACATACACACAACCAATTACCACACTGAAAAACGTGAACAACAGTAACAACAACAAGGAGCTCACTTTGGGGTTTTCTCTGGCGCATCAGAAATAGGTTTCCTGCATAAACACAAAAAGTGAAAACTTTCAGCAATCCAAGACGACCCAGAAGGAAATTCAAGCGACCCATCACAGTGGGGAGGGTTTCAAGGGCGTTGGCCGAGAGGGAAACTTACGGGGTGGGGAGGCTAAACGACACTGTTGCTGACGTAGCACGGCAATTGGTGTTGGGTAGAGAACGGGACGATGAGGTGGCGCGTTGGAGGGTGATCCTGGTGCCAAAGAGAGAGGTGAGAGGGAGAGTGCAGTGGTTGGGGTTTGAATGGAGTGAAGAGTGAGGAGAAAGTGTGGGTAGGGAAGGAGAAAGTGTGGGTAGGGAAGGAGAAAGAGTGGGGATGGAAGCCATTGGCAAGAGATGAAGAGAGAAAGGAGAAACAAAGAGTGAGGTTTTGAGGGCAGGGGCTGGGTCGTGTAAGTAGGTTTTGAGAAAGCTATTTTTGAGTGAAAAGTAATAAAAATTAATATTTTATTATGGTTTTGATAGGATGAAAATGATAAGAAAGTTATTTATACCAATAACTATCTCCAAAAGTATTTCTAGTAAAAATTATATAAGAATAAACATTACTATTTTATTTTAGGTTTTATAAGTAAATTATCTAAAATTTTATTAATTTATTTATTGTTTTATTAATTTTAAATTATTTTTTTTAATATTAAAAAACTTGTAGATGAAATTTATAATAAAATATTTTATTTATATTTTTAAATAACTTTGATATAAGATTCAATAGGAACAATTATAATGAATTGTTTCTTATATTAAAATATATAGATAAGGATTTAGATTTTACATTACTTCCTCTAATAAATTTTAAAACATTCATTTTTTTTATTTTGATTTATTGATTTTTAAAGTTGTTTAATGAAACAACTACAAACAAATTTAAAATACCTAATACTTTAATTACACCTGATTTTTATTGTATTATATAGAATTTCTTTAATAAAAAATTAATTTAAACATTTAATATTTTATTTAAACATTTTTATAAATAATTTTTTTAATAAAAGTAATATGAGAATAAATATAAATATTTTATTATGAATCCTATAAATAAATTATTTAAAATTTAGTTAGAATTACTTATATAAATAATTTTTTCTAATTTTAAGTAACTTAAAATAAGATGAATAATAAAATATTTATTTTTATTTAATTTTTTCATTCTAAATAATTCATAATAAAATATTATTTATATTTATTTGTAAGTAACTTTTACTAAAAATATCATTTCGATATTCATAAATGGTTAAAGAAGATTAATCATAGTTAAACAAAATTACTCTTAAACAACAAATGAAAATATAAAATAATAAATAAAAATTGTCATCCTCGTACTAATTTACATGTATATATGAGTTTGAATTTTGTCAACATGTGTCTTAAAATAATTTGTGTTGTTCATGGGAATTTTACATGGTTCAAACTAGATTAATTGAATGTTGAATGTGGTGTCTAAATATTGAAGTTCAAGTAAAAGAAAAAAAAAATGTTCCTATATATAATAATCTCTTTAAGTTATTATTTAAACATACCTATGACGAAGAAAACTTTTCTACACAATGGATTGCTAAGCATGAAGTCTATTTTTTTTTTACTTTTTCTCTCCATGAATGTTAATAATCTATGAGAATATTGTATATTTTTCTATTGGCAACAAACTGTTAAATATTAGTTGAGTTAATTTATAATTTATTGAATTATTTGGGAATTTTAGTTAAATTGGTGAATTATTCGTTTCAATTCATTTTTTTATTAAATATCATTAGCTTTGAGGGTTTACATTATTGCAACGTCTGTAATGGAAATTCAAAATATTAATTGTTTATATGATTTTTCAGTAATAATAATTTGTTTAGAATTTTTTGTTAATTGTTTTACTAATTAATTTTAAAATAATAAAATCAGAAAAAAGAAAAAGAAAAAGAATTATATTTTTTTATGCCAAATTCAAGCTTTTTTACATATGCCAAATTCAGTGTTTTGCTCCATTTTTGAATAATTGTTTTTACAGTGCAAAATCCATCTAATACAACCAATAATATAAACAATTTATTTATTTATGTGTAGAAAACAATGGTAATACCAAATCAAAATCCACTGTAACCGCTCTTCAACGGTTCGCCTTTATCAAACGGCTACATTCTCTCTCTTGTCTCTCTGCTCTTTCTATTTTTCTATTTCTCATCCCAATTCACAAAAGCTGCATTGTCCTGGAAAACGGATTTTCATTTTCTCGGGAAAACGAATCCCCCTTTGTTGTCAGGGGGGTTTGTAGACCAAAGGCAATTGGCCAATCCCTTTCAAGAACAGGTGATGATTAAGATCGTTTACAATAATAATAGTAAATTTCTCATTTTTTGTTTTTCTGGGTTCCCTCAAAATCGAGTTCTGTTTCCGAGTAAAGTGTAGCGACAAAAAGTTTCTAATCTGGGTTTCACAAATGAAGAAAAAAAAAATCAACCTAAATTTAGTATCTTACGTTGTACTTCTCTGTCCTTCACATCGAAACACCATGGCTTTCCTGTCTAATCTGTTTTGTGTAATGGTCCCATAACCTTCTGTTTTGGGTAATTGTGTTGGTTACAATATTTTCCCTAATGATGCCCGCGGCAGAAAGCTACGTGCTTGCTTTAAAATATTTTATGCTGAGTTTGGATTGAATCTCTGGGTTCAATCAATTGTGTTTGATTATCTCCATTTTTTTTGTTACATTGGGGATGTTGGATTAAGAAAAATGGTTTTACAGATTACAGGTCCAAAACTTGAGTTACATGGATAAAATGATGGAATCATGCTCTGTCGACAATTAAAATTTCAGAAAAAAAAGTATGCAGTTACGGGGCATGCTGGCTTATTAAGCCTTGGAGGCTTAATCCTAATGATAACGGTGTGGCTTTTATGTTTTAGAAGAATATTTCTTTAGTAAAGAGAACAGTTGATGATCTAAGTATAGGAATTCGATATTTAACAACTTGCATTGTCATTGTTTCACTAATTTAACATATAGGTGAGCCTTAAACAGTTGAGACTGTATCAAATGTAGCTGGGATAAGGAAGAACAAATTTACAAGAGGGACAAAGGAGTCAATTGCTAATATAGACAAAGAAGGACGCATGTTAGATTATCATAATGTCCAGGACTTAAACGAAAAGTAAGAGAAACCGTATAACAAACTCTAGGTTGAAGGATTTTGCCTGGTCTAGAGTTTAATGTATAATTCCGTTAATGAGAGTGAAGAGGACATGAAATGATTGGAATTTCTCTCCTTATTATAGTACTTTCCTTTTTCTTTTCTTTTTTTTTTCCCGACTATTCTCTGTGCCTGTTGCTGCATTTGCAGTATGCATGATACTACACGATTTCTTGTGAGAAATTCGACGCATGAATGATACTATAATCACAGAGAATTGTTTTCATCATCTTATTGAGCCTCACTCATTTTTACTGTTTCTTGTAGCAATGGTGTTTTTTTTTTTTTCAAGAGCATGCTATATTTTAAGTGACAAGCAATTCTATGTTGGAACTTGATTCTTCTTGGATTTTGACTTATTTTGAATGATTGATCATGGATTCAAGTATGTTGCAACTTGCAAGTACTGTAAATTTCTACATTTGTGATACATCAATTTGAAATTATTGTTTCTCAAGTTTTAGTTCTTTTAGGGGGGCAATGGTTTTTGCAGTTTGTTGTTTTGGGTAGATTCAATTGATCCAAAATGTCTAAACCTAAAAAAGATCATCTTTTACGACTCAATCCAACATGTGGATCACTTCTTGACGAACTTCAGGTATACATTAAATTTTTGCTGCAATTTATCTTTAATGCTTCCCTGCCCCACTGGCCAAATACAATAATGTGCAGCAAACTGAAGGACTCTTATCGTTTGTCTTGGCTATTTTTTCATAATAGATAATATGGAATGAAGTTGGGGAGTCTGAGGCTGAAAAAGGTAGAATGTTGTTTGAGCTTGAAGAAGAATGTGTAGAAGTATACAGAAGAAAGGTAGATAAAGCAAATCGGTCTAGAGCTCAACTAAGGCAGGATATCGCTGATTCCGAGGCAGAGCTTGCATGTATCTGCTCAACAATGGGGGAGCGACCAGTGCATATTAGGCAGGTTGGGTGTTTTATGAATCACTAAGCTTTACTTTTATTTTAGGGCTTATGTATTGGTCAAATAAAGTGGATAAAAATCTTAAGGCAAATGACACTGTATTTATTGTTGTATTTGTGACAATAATCTGAAGGGATTGCATAAGATGTATTAATGGTTAACAATGAAAGCTCTTGTACAGATTTGTATCTAAACTGTTCTCAATGAGTAACTGAGTGGCAAATGCAGCTGTTATATTGAGAGAGGTCCGTAAAAAATAATATACCTTATAGTTTTCTCAGTTGTTCCAAGCACAGGTTAAGGAGGAAGGTTGTTTTTGGTCCTTAGTAGCCTACTTAAAACGATCAATATACCTAACATGCATGACAAATTTTTGTATAGTTCTCTTAGTTGTCACTATAACGACCGTAGCAGTTAAAGTAAGGTTACTAAGAAGAGGATTGGTTCTTTCTTGTCTTTCATATTTTTCTAGTTTGACCAAAATGCTGGAAGCTTGAAGGAAGAGCTTGCAAGAGTTCACCGAGAGCTAGAGGAAATGCAAAAAAGGAAGTCTGACCGTAGAGATCAATTCATAGAAGTCCAAGAACAGATTCAAAGTATCTCAAATGAGATTTATAGTGCAAGTGAAAATATTACAGCTGTTGTAGATGAAACCGATTTGTCATTGAAAAAGCTTGAAGAATTGCACAGAGAGCTTCTTGCACTGCAGAAGGAGAAGGTCCATAATTTACTTATACTTTCCCTTCCTCTCTCTCTGAGTTGTATTAGTGTGTGTGTGAAACTTCAAATCAATTTAAATCCATCACATATTGTTCTTTGTTACTTCATATGCAGAGTGAGCGCCACAAGAAGGTTCAAGACCATCTGTTTACCTTGAATTCCCTTTGTACAGTGCTTGGTTTGGACATTAAGCAGACACTCAGTGGAATCCATCCTAGCTTTGCAATCTCAGAAGGTCCTAGGAGTGTAAATAGTGAAACCATCAATCAGTTAGCTATTGCCATACAAGAACTGCGAAAAGTTAAATTACATAGAATGCAGAGGGTAAAAACTAACAGTTTGAATATCTAATTTTGTTTATAATTTCATGTTATTTTCTCTGGTTGAAAGCTGTAAATTGATTATGGTCTGACAGCTTCAAGATCTAGCTTCAACAATGTTGGAGCTCTGGAATTTGATGGATACGCCTGTTGAAGAGCAACAGAGGTTTCAGAATGTTACTTGTAATATCGTTGCTTCAGAAGATGAAGTAACTGAACCAGACAGCTTGTCTGAGAACTTCATCAATTATGTGAGTTGTTACTGGAGAAATAAGGACAAGTTTTCTTGATTTTATGTGGTTGAGATTTCCTGGAGAAATAATGTTTTCATGCAGGTTGAGGCAGAAGTATCTAGATTGGAAGAGTTAAAATCAAGCAAAATGAAAGAGCTTGTTTTGAGGAAAAGAGCAGAGCTAGAGGAGATTTGTCAAAAGACTCATTTGATTCCACAAATTGATAGTGCAGTGGAATATGCTGTTGAAGCTATTGAATCTGGTAAGTTCCAAACGAGAAACCACTGAATGGCGTAACAGTTTCCTCAGCAAACTTAAAGTCTCCATTTTCCTTTCTTTATCAGGATTGGTAGACCCAGCTTGTGTGCTTGAACAAATTGAACTTCAGATTGCCCGTGTAAAAGAGGAAGCTTTTGCCAGAAAAGAAATACTTGAAAAAGTTGAGAAATGGTTGTCAGCACGTGATGAAGAATCTTGGCTTGAGGAGTACAACATGGTCAGTCTGTTATCTTCACCATCTCTGTTATGGACTTACCCGCTTGGACATTACTTTATTATCTCTGTTGGTATTAACATTGAACGGTGTATTCAGCAGTTGGATAGATAAAAGTTCAAAATTCGTTAAAGAAATTTATTAAGAGCTTGTTTGTTCCAGCCTTTATTTTTCATGAAAAATAATTTATATTTTTTTAAAAATGACTTTTGAGTTCTTTTAAATGTTTAGGTTTAAGGTTTTGAAAAAAAAAAGAGCCAGATTTCAGATTATTTTTTTAGTAGCTTGTGAAAAAAAGCTTGATAATAACTACCTTTTTATACATCCTTAACCATCCCTTTTTATAAAATCACAAACAAATGGCCCCTAACGGTGTAAATGGATTCCCCGTCCCATATCTATCACACTTTACAATTATTAATTTTGTTGTTTGTTTTCTTCCAGGATGAAAATCGATACAATGCTGGAAGAGGTTTTCATCTTACTCTCAAGCGAGCCGAGAAAGCCCGTGCCTTGGTTAGCAAACTTCCAGGTTATAGTTCTTGATTGTTTCTTTCTCAGCCATGTTGTTTTGTTATATATAGGACCACCTTGACCATCTTAATGATACTAACAGCAACACAAGTTTACCTTCCTTGATGCTTGTTTATTAATGCATAATGTCTTTTTCATTTTCTTTTATTTGCATGTAGCAATGGTAGAGGCATTAACCTCAAAAACTATCGCATGGGAAAAGGACAACGGCATGGAATTCCAATATGATGGTGTAAGTACCCTCACCTGACCTTAGGAATCATTTGGAGGTCATCTTGGTGTCTGTTGGTTGCTCAGCAAGTATGTCTCAAACTAATTTTTGTTGCATGTGACTTTCTAGACCTGTCTTGTCTCTATGCTTGAGAACTACTCCCTATCACGGCAAGAGAAGGAGCAAGAACGTCGTAGGCAGCGGGTATATGGACCACCTGTTGCATTTTAAGATTCTCAAGTATAAATTTTGTAGTTATGAGAAACACCCTGATTTTTCTCGGAATTTAAAAATTCAGGCAACATTTTATGGTTTGTCTTTTTTTCTTCACAACTTGTTTACATATTATGTTTTTGTTTTAGGAACTGAAAAAACTTCATGGACAAATAACAGCGGAAAAGGAAGTACTCTACGGGTCAAAACCAAGCCCTTCTAAGGCCCAGAGTGCAAAAAAGCCACCTAGGATGTTAACTGCAAGTGCAAGTAGAAAATCCCTTGGATGTCAAACACCAAAATCTGATTCAAAAGCTCATCAGTCATTCTCCACGAGGAAGAGAGACAAAGCTCACCAAAATGATAAACTAAATAACCTCGATGATGAGGTTTCATATTTATCATCAGGTAGTTAATTTATTTTATGATACCCCCCTCCAGTTTTTCATACCTCTGGCTTGCAGGTTTCTCACACAGTAAGGATTTGGTTGAAAGAAAGAACAGGAATCAATGCATATTCTCTTAAGAATTTGCTTCACTTAGTTTTGGCTACAACGGTAAGGGGGTTGTTTGGAATGTTGTATATAGGTTCAGATCCTGCTAAACAAAATAGAAAATTGATAAAGCCAAATTCTCTGTCTTCTACATCATTTTTCCCCCTTTTCGTTATGGAAGTAGGCTACTTTATTACCGTTAAATTCCATTAACAATTAGCATAGCATTTTTCATTCTGTAATTTAGTTAATGTGCCAAACTTGCCATATAAATGCAACAATAGATTCTTGGGTACCTGTTTATGTTTTCTTTTGTTTTAGAAGAAGATTCTCAATCGGATTCTCCTCCCATGTACTCTTGATGATGATGATGATGGCTTTTTGGTAAGGTTGTATGTGGCGCCAAGGAATGGTTTAGACATTATTTATTCGTTTGATGTTGAAGGTGGAGGCCAAAGCCACATCTCAGCTGGTTGATTTTCGCATAATTTCTAGCTGGTATATCAAACATTCCTTTGAATATTTGTGTTTCATACAATTTGCACAAACAGCATATACATATATATACTTAACGACTTTCTTTGTGTCACTTCATTTTTTTTTCTAATGTTATAGCTAGAAGAGGACTTGATATTGCTGGTGTTCCTATAAAAAAATTATCTACTAGTGCTGGAAGTGTTAGTAAATGCCAACCTTTTTCTCCCATCTCTTTAATGGGTATCATCGAATCAGAATGTTGCAAATGCACGGAACGAGAAGTTGCAGAAAACATTAGTAGTTCGCAATTTTCTATCCATCACTACCTCAAAGACAACCACAGTGGTGGATGAAGATAATAGAACTCCAAAGGCAACACCTATTCCTGTCCCCACTTCACCTTTAAAAGTGTCAATTTCTATGAATATGTCCATGACTCCAGCCCTTGCATCAGTTCTTTATGGAGAAGAGACTGAATACTCCATTGAGGAAAGAAGGCTCGATTTTGTGTTAGCATAATTTGTTTGTTTGGTTTTCCAGATTACATAATTACATTGTTATAGCAGTTACCTGTAATGATAATCACAAGCCAAATGTAATTGACTTCCCGATTATGTACATAGTCTGAGAAGTGGGCGTGGACTATGGTGTGGAAAGGGCATATTAATGCTAAATTTTGCATCTAATGTAATTTTCTTTTATAGATAGAAGTTTCACACCTCAACTGTATTTTACCTGCCCTTTGTTTCCCAGGTGTACGTACTCCTAGCAGATTTGATGAAAATTCACTTCAAATCCTCCCGAAAAGAAAGTCAACTTGTATTAATTAGCATGAGAAAACTTCTTTATTTGCTATGTGGCTGCGTGTGTTGACAACTGTCTACAGCTTTTAGTGTGAAGTCAACAGCTAGCACAAAACCAAATAATAATAATTGTATCAAGAAGTTTACTTTTTTCAAACACAGTTTAGTTGTGTGAAACATTGCTCTATTTGGACTTGTTCCCTTTTCTCAATGTTCATTAAATAGGCCTTCCATGTTTGGGAAGTTGCTGCTACAAAAATATAGCACGGTATCCATTACCAATATTACCTGTTTATGGATACCCTATTCACATCAGAATTGTAGATGCATGCCCATAGTGTTAGTATTTGGTAGCCCCTTGTGTCTACAAGGTTTTTTTTTTTTTAATTTCTTTTGTCCTTTTTCTTCTCTAAGAAGAAATGGCCTTTTAGTCAACACAAGCTGTGAAAGAGAGTAAAGAAGGTCAAAAAATATTGGGAGAAAAAGTGGAAGAGCTGAGCATGCTGTTCTTAGAGTAGATTCACCAAACCAATTGAGCATTTAAATTCAATTTTCTTTTGCTTGTGAAACATCTATTTATGTTTGGTCAACTTTTATATAACTTAAAAGACAGAACTTGTCAGTAGTTGGGGCAATGGAATGGCTCCAACCTTAGCTTTACAGCTTCTAATATTATTTTTATTTTTTTCAAAAAGCAGTAAATAATAAATTGCAATTATTATTAAAAGTTTTGTTTTTTCCAAAAACATCACCTATTTTTTTATGCATTTAAATTGATAAGGATCTGTATTCTCAGTCATTTATTAAATCATCTTTATTAAATTTCCAAGACGGACGTGAACCAATCTCTTAACCAAAATTTATACTTTGAATTTTGCAATTAAAATATTAATTATTAATTAAATTCCCATTATTTAATTACTTTATTACTTTATCATTTTACAATTTATTTTATTTTCCCATTTTCAACTTTATTTATTTACTCCTCCTTTTCCTGCAAAACCCTAATTTCATATTTCATTCCGGCGAATTCGTGAACCGGAATTGTTATTTTCTCTGTAATTGTAGAATTTATTTTTCAAAATTTTTGCATTTTTTTTGAAGCTTTTACCGCTCTCTGCAATGGTGGAGATTTGAGCCACAGTATCGCGTCTTTCTCGGAGTTCAACCTCAACCGTTCAAAGTTCTGTTTCTGGGTTTCGTCATTTCAGACAAAATTTTCTATTTTTGAACTTTTTATGTGCAGTTACAAATTTTTCTGTGTTCATACGTCACTGTACTGTGTCTGGGTACGTCAGTTCTGCGTTCAAGTACATTTGTCTTCATTGAGTTCAAAAAATAATTTTTCCTATTTTTTTTAGTCTGTAATCCCTTGAATCTTCAATGGGTAGGGTTTAAGCGTGTTTTAAGGGTTTTGGGTGTCTTAGTTTTTCTTTGATTCGCAAAAAAATGGAGGAAAAAGAGATTTTTAGTTCTGGGCAGGCTGTTAAGGTTGTCGAACCCCCCCAGAGCTTCCACGTGGCACTAAACTCCGTGCAGTTTTCTGGGCCCACGGTGGATTCACCGACACCGGTGAGTGCTCCGGTGATTACTTCCGGTAGCACAGAGGGGAAGAAGAAGAGGGGCAGGCCTAGGAAATATGGACCGGACGGCAATTTGGCTCTGTCGCCGATGCCGATATCCTCGTCGATTCCATTGACTGGAGACTTTTCAGCCTGGAAAAGGGGTAGAGGAAAACCAGTTGAATCAATCAAGAAGTCTTTTAAGTTTTATGAAGTTGAAGGTCAAGGCGCAGGACCAGGTAGAAAAAAATGACTCATTGATTCTTACATATTTTAGCCTTAAATCTTAATAATAATTACTGTTTTGTTTTTTATGTTTTACTGTTGCATTAGCAGTAAATAGTAGTAGATTCTTATTTTCCCTTTTCAAAATTAGTAGGGTTGTTATTTATGTAAAAATGTTTATTGAGTTGTAGTTGATCTAAGCTTGGTTTTCAATATGTTTGGTTTGTTTCGTGGATTTTATTTATGTTTTGGAAGTGGATTTTGTATATGGTGGTACAAGTGGACCCTTGTCTTAGATTCCCTTCAGATCTGGCTATGAAAATGTGTGGTGGTGGAAGGGGATATATTGTGGTCAAAGTGAAGTGAAGTCAGTTTTCAGTTAAGGTAGCATATGATTCTCCTTTTTTCTTTATGAGGGGAAGGTGACATAATCTGACCACAAAAACCGAGTGGGAATAACTGAAGGCACCACACCAGTATATTCAATAGGTTCAGTCCAGTACATAGCTGATGTGACAATGCTTGACATGGTCTACAGTCTATATACTATTGGTTTGGACTTTGGACCATGACGTGCTATAAAATAGGAACCTAAAATTTAATAATCTGACAGGGGTGATTCTTGAAGTTGCATTTTTGCAAAAATTGATAGTCCATGCATATGCTACATTAACATTTTAATATTTAGCTGTGAATTTAACAAGCTTACTTTTATATCTGAAGATATCCCGGTTCATAACATTTTTTTATGAGATTTGGCTGTGGGTCTCTGAATGTTCTTGGGGAGGTTTTGGAACGAATGAAGCATAGGATAGCTGTTTCATTACATTATGCATTTGGTTAATGATTAGTGGAGTAGGATAAATCTAGTTAAATGATATATTTGGAATCAGACTAACAATTTATTTGATTATTGTTTTACCTCTACCATATCATGGTATAGCTGAGGTTTAGGATTTGGTGTGTAAAATTGATATTTTTTTATTGACAACTTTAGTGAATCAGTATAAAAATGGTAATTATGCCCATGAAATCAGGTTCTGGTAAATTTGTATGATGAGTTATGATCTCCAGCTTCTAATGGCATGAAGTGGAACACTCAGTTACCTGATAAATAGAAACTTATCAAGCAATGAGGTCAGTTAATCTGGATTATATATATATAGGATCAATTGAACAAGTGTCAAATTCTGTAAACGGTTAAACTTTTTTTTTTTTTTTTTTTTAATTTTTGGCAATCTAATTGTTGAATCATGTGATTTTATCATGATGATTGTGCATATCAAATTTTAGGTCAATTATAGCATGTTTGGTTCGCTTTTGGAACCTCTTGTAGCTTTTGGCCTAAACCATGTCTTTTGTCTTCCCAAAAGCTAGATCAAATGTTTTCTTAGACATTTCCAAAAATATAACCTAATGATAGATATTTACATATATCTTTTAAGTAGCACATTGTCCATTAAAGTAAAGAGGTGTGATGAAATGTCAATTAGTTTTTAATTGTATGATTTGTTTAGATTTTTTTCTACTTTATAATTGATCTTGTCACACACACATATGCAGCTTACAAACAAAACCTCTTTCATTGTTGTATTCCTTTGAAAACTATCTATTGGTCAATATAGCTTATTTCCATGGACATATATCATGTCTGATTGAAGGTGGTTCTAATTAAATTATTTCTGATCTTTTTTATTTTATGGTTTGCTTTTTCATAATGAAAAATAGAACAGTACCTTCCATTTTGAAATTTCCATTCTCTTCTCTCATGCCGTCTATCAATTAATCTACCTTATTTATTTTTATAGGCGATCGGATTGCATACTCAGTTGGTGCCAATTTCACACCTCACATCCTTGTAGTAAATGCTGGCGAGGTATTTTGTTCATTTTCTTTAAAGTTTATTTTTTGTTAATTGTCAGATTATATTTAGCCAATTTTTTGTGAATTCGATATCTAAAAGAAATGCATAGGCAGTTCATTTGTTTAATTGTCGAATTTCATACATTTTTTTGAAATAGTATCTTACCTTATAAAATTCTTATTTCCTTCTACCATATCATATTTTACTTTCTTTATTTGGTGTACTATTTGCTCTCTTTAATGCTTTTAATAAAATGATATTAGTGTATATGATTAAATACATACTAATATTTGTTTAATTATGCATCTGTGGGTAGGATATCCCATTAATATTAAATGAAACAATAAATAATACTTGACCATATCACTGCTTGGTTGCTTAAAATTTTAGTTATAGGATGTTGTTTGAATGACAAGTTGTTGGGTGTTCAAAGATAGTGTACCTAGAGTTGAGCTGGTTACAAAAACTACGTTAACAAAGATCAAGTTGATGCTTTCCCAAATCAAGGTTGTGAGCACTATGCTACCGTGGGTACTAACTTTAGACTTAGTGGTTCTTAGGAAATTGAAGAAAATATGAAATTAGCTTGTTTGTAATCCATTGTTCTTCACATGTTTTGACTTTGAGAAGTTGTAGAAGATTTTAGTCTAGAGGAGGCTAGAAGAAAGAAAGCTTATTTGTGACTTCCTGCGCCCTGTTTCAGGATGTTACTATGAAGATTATGTCCTTCTCTCAACAAGGATGTCAAGCGATCTGCATTCTCTCTGCAAACGGCACAATTTCAAATGTTACACTACGCCAACCAACTTCTTCTGGTGGCACTTTAACATATGAGGTTAGTTCTGTACTAAATTTTTCTATCAGTTATTGTATGTGTGTACTAACCTTGTTGTCTAAATGTAACACACTAATGTTCTCGGGTCACATGCACACCTATCTGTCTACAGTTTTAGATTTTAAGTATCAAATGTCAGTTCATTTTCAGTGCAGGTGGGGGTTGGTAAATCATGTGTTTGTTTTTGTAATGTTATAGGTAGATGGCATTAAGTGATAATTGGATGCATCAAATTCTAAAATGTTAACCATAATAATTTAGGAGGATCTTGATTTTATGTTTTGTTAAATTTGGTTTTGGCAATTGGGTAAGAATAGAACCTAAAATTTAGATTTGCTTTTTGATTTGGCTTCTTTTGCGATACTTATCTGTATCAGCAAATGTTGTTAGTTCACTAATATCTCATAATAGGTGATATTAAAGTTGATTATTTAAGCCTTTGAATTTGTTAGTCCACAAATTCTAGATCTAAACATGCTTTTGTTTCTTATATTTAATCACCCCCATTGTTCTTCTATTATAGAATTCAGTATCTTTCGCTTTTGAACACTACAAGTGAATGCTTCTAGTTTTTCACACTTTCCATGATCGCCCCTTGTTTTGACTTAATAGAAATTTGCCCCTTGTTTTGACTTAATAGAAATTTGTCGAATGACTTTGTTTAGTGCTTTATGACAATTCACTTTTTCCTGCATGCAAAATTTCATTGAAAGAGTATTTATGTTGGGCCTATTTAGACAAAACTTTTTCATATAAGAGAGGAAATGAGGAAAAAATTTAAATGAGTTTTTGCATAAGTTAAAAATTAGTTTATGCATAAACTAATTTATAAAAGCTCTTCATATAATTTCTCTAATTTTTTATTTTTTAACTTGTGCATTAACCAATTTTAACTTATCAAGAATATGACGAAGTGTTTGAAATAGAATATGTCAAATAGTGTGTTGCTAGTGTTTTTTTCTTTATATTGCACTTGGGTAAGTACTTGATAAATACATAATAATATGCTGGAACATTTTGGTGTTTCTTAGGGGCGCTTTGAAATTCTTTCCTTGACTGGTTCATATATGCCAACTGAGAATGGGTTAACAAAGAGCAGATCTGGTGGGATGAGCATCTCTTTGGCCGGTCCAGATGGTCGAGTAATGGGGGGTGGACTTGCTGGTTTGCTGGTAGCTGCAGGTCCTGTGCAGGTAAATTTCTCATGAAGAAGAGGATGTCCGAGAGTTTAAATTGATGAAGAAATAACCTTATAAAATTCTTCTTAAGGTTTTCTTAACCTTTATTAAATATGAAGCGTAATTAGGCTATGCATGAGACTATAAGTAAGGAGTTTTAATATTGTCCTCTAAATCACAAATTTGTGAAATATGATTAATTTGTTGATTTTTTTCGATAATTACTTTAAAAACAACAATTTTTTTTATTAGTTAATAGTGTATATATATATATATATATATAAATGAACCTTAAAAAAAGATATAATATTGGTCCAAATGATGGTTTTCCAAATTACTCTCATTATAAACAATGTAGGCTAGACTCACTAAGAGTGATGATGGACTTTCTCTATTATCTCAACTACTCCGTGAAAGAAGAATGAAACAACTAAACTACATGTATGAGAAATATTTTCCTTAAGAATTCTCATTGCATCTTCTGCATCAGGTTGTTGTGGCTAGTTTCCTTCCTGGTCATCAGCTGGAGCAGAAACCGAAGAAGCCAAGGGTGGAACATGTACCAATGATTGCCCCTACTCCTGTCGAAGAAATAAGAATTGACCTTGGTGAAGTAAAGCCAATCTTGACACCAGCTGCTTTTCAAATGGACAGCATTTTTGGCAATGGACAACCTTCTGATGATGAAGCTCCTTTCCCTGAAGAAGAGCCTAACACAAGCTATGCAGATGCTGGAGTTGCTAGCTAAACAAGTTCCTTTCTAAGTATTTGGTGTTCTGAAGAGTCAAACCCCGTATAGACTCACTCATGCATGACTGATGCTGACGATTAACTCGACAAAAGTCTTACAGTGGGATGAGAAATCAAGGTTGGTTTTGACTTGAGAAATTGTTCACTTTGGTGATAGTTATTATTAGTGTTAGAAAATCTATTTGTTAGGCTTTCATGTTTCTGTTCTCATGACGCATATCTAATATTGTTTACTCATAGTTGTAGCAGCAGTTAGATGTAGGATATATGTTGTGCCACGTTCTTATTAGATTGTTTGAAATGAGTGCATGTGGGTGCTTTCTAAACTGTAACCTAACGATATTATTTGTTGTGAAGGAGGAAATTACATTTTATCATTTAATTTAGTTCAATATCTTATCTTTGTTTACCGTTATTGTCTTCTCGTTGACACTTCATGAGTTCATCTGAAAGGGCCCTTTAATCCATCAAAAAGTTATTATTGTCGTGTTTTCGTCACCACTATTAATGGACAAAAGACTCAGTTTTGAGGTGGTTTTTAAGTGACATGTGTATACTACAAGGGAGACAATAACAATGTTATTTAGGGGTAGTTGAATCTTAATTTTGGCCCTTTGTCCTTAGCCTTGTTTCTGTTTAATTTAGCACCAACAACCACATAGCTAGTGTGAGTTGTGAGTGATCACGACCATGGTTCCAACACAATCTGTCACCAAATTACATGAAGAAAAGGAAGGGCAGAGAGATGAGGATGGGAAGCGGTGGATGGTTCAAATGATGTAGCACTGTGGGGGAGCAATGGTGATTGAAAAGGTGGTGTTGGCGTTGTGTGGTGGTTCAGCATTTGTGTCTTGCAGCACTAGGTTGGTGAATGATGGTGATGCCAGAGTTAAAGAAACAAATGAATAAACAAAGGAACTAAATCCAAAGACTATTTGATACCTTATTCATTTATTTATTTTTAAGGAAAAATGTTTATCTTTTACTTAATTTTTAAGTGTTTTGCACACTTATAATATATAATAAAGACATAATAATAAAAGTCACTAGAATTTCTTTATATAAAGAATATTAATTACATATTTAATTTATATGATATCTTTTAAAAATGGATAAATAGCAAGAAAGTTATCAGCCAAATTAAAATATTAGCAAACTTAAGACCAAAATAAAACATAAATATCTTTAAGATCTAAACTTTTAAAAGCGCTGAATGGCTTTAGAGCTTATTCAAAATGTTATTTTGTGTTTAAAAATAGTATGATAAACCTATTTTATTAATACGTTACAGTAGGCTTAAGGTTTTACATAAACCAAGAGATCCAAATATTTCAATAAAATCACCCAATCAACAAGCAACAAATACAGAGCAAGAATTTGTGTTTTGTGAATTTAAGAAAATAAAATATTTGCATATTATATTTCAGATATCACTAGACTTTAACTTCTTAATTTTATCGAAGGACTGATTCAATTACTGTATTAGAAACTCTTCCGTGAGTGGGTCTTACACAACAATAACCAATTCCTACACAAGAAAGTGCTGTGACTACATTGTAGAGAGAAAACAAAGTGCAAGAATCATTTCAGTTAAATTGGCATAAAGTGCCAAGAATCTAAAAATATCAAATTATATATTGACTATTTTAACCACAGTGATACATTATGAATTTCTGAGAAGCCATGATTTGTGTGTATCAACAATTTTGCTCCATTTATTGAGCTTTAGGATGAACCCTTTTGCTCTGTGACATCCCAATGCCAGAATGAAAATAGGGGAAATTTCTTGGCTAGTGACTGGTGCACAGGAAAAAGAAAAAGAATATATAGCAATAAAGAAATTCCCACAATGTTTTTAACACATTTGCTGGTTCCAAGCATGATCTTTACGCACATCACTTTTTCCCCTTATCCATGTGACGTGAGCAATTAGAATAAAGTTCTACATTGGAATTTCTTATCTTCTATCTTTCAAGAAAACTCATTCAATCACTAAACTCTATTCATTTTCTGGTTAAACAAACCAAGGTACTATGGTTGACATGCTGGAAAATTTGCCTCCAAAACACAAGCAAGAGGGGTTGGTTATGTATGAACATATAAACAACTATTTCTATGCTATTTTCTTGAATGATACAACACAACAAAATTCAACACAAGACTCAAAAGTTTGAAGCCTGAGTTTAATAAACCAATCTTAAGGCCTAACTTTCCTCATTATTTGAGTCCTATACCAAGGTTGATGTGCTCAACAATTCTTCCTTCCACCCTTTGTTAACTTTCTCTATAAATTCTTCCACTCTTTTCCTCAGTTCATCGTTTTCACTTTTATTGTCATCCTTTTCTTCTTCCACTTTTTCATCTTCTTCATTGCTGCAATCTTTATTGCCTTCAATTTCAATCTTCTCAACCGTTTCTGCTTCATGATCATGTGACACTTCCACTGCCGGTGGCATTGGTGGTGTGTCTTTTTCCACTAGGGGCTTCGAATTTGCTCCTTGTTTCTGATCATTTGCACCCTTGAGAAGATGAACTTCACTTTCCCGATGAATGCTGAGGCTAGGCTTCAAGTCCACCAGAATAATGACTATGATCAAATTGCAGAAGCAGAAAATGAATGCTGAGCTGGAAGCAGCTTGAGTGATGAACTCCATCACAGAACTCAACATCATGGCTGGGAACAATTAGGACACAAACACACAAAAGGGCACCAGAGAGTGAGAGGTTGGAAACAAGATATCAGCAACTGCTAACTGTATATGCAATGTTGAGGACTTTCAAGGCCTATTTAAAGCCCTTTTGGGATACATGCAAACGTGGAAAGTGCCCTTTATTTGTAGCCAATTTTAAGGAGTGTGGTGTGAAAGCTATCATCAGAATGTACCTATACAATATACTATACACATCTGTGTATGTGTGAAAGCTATGGAATATGACAATATAATACACATTTGTACAGTAATTGATTGATTCATGCATTAATAATATGTGTGTGTGAAAGGTTCTTCCAACTGCGTGTGGGGCGTATTTTATTTCATTGATTAATCAAAAGTCTTTTGTACTATGCAAAAGCATCACATGGAGCTTTCTTGGCCAGTCATATAGGCACAGCCCTATGTCATAATTCAACATCACCAACCAAAACTTCTACGAGTTTGGTTTCTGTGTCTAGTCTCTACCCTTTTATGATGCTAGGTTTTTTTATTTGTAATCATGGCAATTAAGTAAACTAAAGAAATAGATTAAGATTTTCTTATGCTGTTTGTGAAGATCTTGGGATTTTTTACTAGGACTGTGTGAAAATGACCAGGGACCTAACTCTGAGTTAACACTGTTGAATGTTAGAAAAAATGCGGTTGTTTTATTAGCTTTGAAAATGCCACCTACGATGTTCATAGCTTTGTCCCTCATCGGATATTTATGTGACTGTGACCCAATGGAACAGCACCTTGAATTTCTGAGAGCGAAATTTATATTCCAAATTTAATTTAATATAACTGGTTAATTCTCATCTTTTTAATTTATTACAAAATTATTAATCAAAGCTTTATAATTAAATGTTTTTATCATTTTAATTTCCTTACATATTTGACAAATTAAACTCATTCAATTTTTCCTCAAGGATAATTAATTTTAAAATGAATTATAAGCATAATATATTTTAAAAGAAAAATTATTTAAATAGAATTTATATGAATTTATTTATGTAAATAGAACTGTAATTTTTCTTCTCTCCTCATAATTTTTTTCTTTTTTCTTTTTTATTTTATCCTATTTCTCTTATTTTTTTCTTCTTTTCCATTTATTCTCCTAATTAAACTATTATATTAAAAATTTAATAAAAATATATTAAAAGAAACATTTTAAAAATAATATTGAAATTTAAAAAAATTAACTAATTATTTAAAATTATGATGCAAACAAATAATTTTATTTATGATGACATAAATAATTAATTTAAAATTATTGTATCATAATAAATAATTATTCATCTAACTAAAAAAATATCAAATATTTATAAATTAAATATATTTTTTATTTAATAATTACATCTAGTTATAATAATTTTTAGTTATGATAATTAATCAGAATATATAATTTTTAAAAATATTTATTAAAAAAATATTTTAAAATAAATATTTTTTTAATAATTATAACATAAAAAAATCTCTAATTTATCATATAATATTTTTTCAAATATAATATATTAAATTATAGTATTTTTTATTATTTAAATATTTTTTATTTTTCAATAATAATAAAATACTTATATTATCAAATTTGAATTCACTGTTTTTAATTGAAAAATAAGATAGACTAAGAAAGAGAGAGAAAAAGAAATAGATGAAGAGAAAGAAAAATAAGAAAATAAATGAGAAAAAGAGAGAAAAACATTTATATTATGTCAAACAAATTTATTTTTTCTGATTGAATTTTGTGTAAGAACAGTAAATATGTGTAGTTGGGTAAATAAATTAAAAAAAATTAATGATAATAATAATAATAATAATAATAATAATAATAGTAATAGTAGCTGTGAATAATATTTGACAACAAATACAAGCATTTTACAATGTTTAATCTTTTAATATAATTTAATAAATATCAGGAATGTGTGTTTTGTAATTATAATATTTTTATTTTTAAAAATAAATCAAGATCTTCAATGTTATAATACTCGTCAGAAATTGTTGTTTCTTTTAACTAATACAACATTTTTCAACTTATCTTCATTGAGAGTTTTTTATTTTTGATTCAAATAAGAAAAGTAAAACATAATTTTATACTCTGAAATTGGTTAAAAAATATTTTGAAAACTAAATTTATTTAATATACATGCAGCAATCAATATAAAAAAAATACTTAGTTAAATGCAAGATCTTCGTTGTTATTTTTGTTAAAATATTCTTTTTTTATATCATATATTTATTCATGAATTTTAGTTCCGTGCTAGAGTAGGTAGAGTCTTAAATAGACAAAACTATTATTATAATCTTTTAAAAGTAAATTAGTAACATTATACATAGTAAATAAATATGCAGTCTTGTTAAAGAAAATTGTAACAAATGTAAATGTGTCTAAATATTTTTCATCACATGCCAATTTAAATTAATAAAAATAAATATATTTAGAAAAAAATGTGAATTTTTAAGACACTTATTCTCGTAGCGTTCAAAGAAAATAAAAGAATTAAAGAGAACTACATTGATAATTTGAAAACAAAGAGAGAATTTGGGTGATTTTTTACTATATATTAATAAGAGAAAAAAAAGCAATAAAATGAAAAATTAATGGAAATATTATATTAAGTTTATTAAATACACAATTAGTTAACAATTTTAGATCAGTGATCAAATTTTGGTTTAGTTATTTTCTTAACTTTATTTAAACTCAATTATCATTAAAGAAGATTCTAGGTTGAATATCACACTTTATTCAAAACAAATATGAAAGACATATAATTAATGAATAAATTTATCAATTAAAAAAAGAAAAAAAAGTAAAATATCTAATTAAAATTTACAACAATTAATTTATTTATTTTTGACAGAGTCTATTATTATATTTGATTTTTAATTTTATGAACTAAAAATAAAAATAAAACATGAATATATCTATTGTATAATACCAAAGCTTTTTTTAATTATTATTATTATTATTATACGAGCTAACTCGTAGACCCAAATTTATGCAAGGTGAGCCAAGGTATGCAAGATGCAAACTTTGTCCCCACCAATTCGTCCCATTTTTGTGGGTTAAACATGGGGTGAACGGTCCAAAAAATTTAATTCATTTTAATATCATCATTATTATTACTATTTTCTTTTTAAATTTATTTGACTAGTCTATTCAAGTTTAATTGAAAATTAATTTAAAAATTGATATATTATTGTTAAATAATTAAATTCTAATTAAATTAAGATAAAATTAAAAAAAAAAGAGTAAAAGATCAAGAAAATCGATTACATAGGATGAGTTAAAGAAAAAAATAAAACATCAATTTTTTTATATAATTTAAAAAATATATATAATATATTTTACTGATGTTGTCCATTGTTTAATATATGTTGGTAATAGTTGAGGATCTAATCCTCCTATGTTTAAAAGAAGATTAAATATTTGAAAATTTGGCTCTAGTGGGAGTATTTTGTCTTGTGTTGTATATTGATTATTCCTAAAAATAACTTTTTGTGTAGATTTTCTAAGAAGGAAATCAACAGAATAATTTTGTATATCATCTGATTCTAACTGATAATCATGAGGTTCTGTTTGAAAATTGTTTGATATAATATTTGTATTGATTAACCCTATCTTTGATAAGGGTTCTAATATTAAGGATACATTATCTAAACATCTCTCTTCTTTATCTAAACACGCACTGTCTAAAAATTCATTTATGATATCATCAATTTCATTGGCTTGAACGCTTAAGAATATGTAAGTCTCTTATGTTGGACAAGATTCTGAAAACCCCTCTCTCCTCTACTCCCTTCTCCTTACCCTCCTCTACCATATGTATTTTTGTTTAGATCAATAAACGAAGAATTTCATACTCTCTTTCCTTATCTTTCTCTTATTTGAGTAAATTTTTTTTTCTCATGGAGTAGTTTTTTTAGGACATCTTTGCATGTTTTAAGTAATATTTACTAAAGATACGATAATTATTTAAAGGTTTAAAAAAATCTTGTATATATTTTTTTAAGATTATAAGAAAATGTTTAATCAACTACGTTAGATTCAACCTCTCATACCCTTTTCTATTTTTCTCTATCTATTTTTTTGTTAGCTAAAAATCTTAAATATGGGATTACATATTGTCAAAATACTTGAAAATTAAACAGTAACAGTAATATAGACACTCCCCTAAGCCACCGATAAATATTAAAAAAACATATATAATTTTATTGTCTCACTTTTATATTTTTATTATTATTGTCCTTCTTCATATTAATTTATTTACGTGCAGTGATTAATCTAAAACAAGTACGAAAATAGTTCAAATATTATATATAATATATATGTGACGAAACATGTAAGAAATTGAGTGAAAAATTGAACTTTCTTGAAAATAAAATAAAAGTTGGTGCAGGTTGCTGTTGTTAACTCTAATTATTAATCACTACAAAAATGTTGATGATTGATGCTCATATCCATCAATAATTATTGTTTATCTACCTTACTTGACTTTCAAGTTCATTTGATTTAAGACCTTTGATTGCTTATTGGATATTTGTTTATTATTTCTCTCTCACATATAAAATGCCTTTTATCAATTCAATGCCTTCATACAAATATTTTTTCCGTTGACTTGTAATTATTTACAACAACAATTCTTGGATTTCAATTTTGATGGTTTGCCCTGTAAAAAAATAAGAGTTGTCAATAATACAATGTGATTGAATATAATATAATATTCAATAGAGAGGCTCACATGTTATAATGCTGTGAGACACTCAGATAGTAACTAAGTTCAAGACTTGTTTTTCCCGTGAATAGTTCACCAAGGAAGGATCGATTTGAAAATTTAAGTGACATATTTTCAAAATGATTGAGTTTAATAATGCCACTTTAATTTTTATTAAATTTTTAAATTAGTTTATATTTTAAGAAATAATTATTTTTAATTAAATTTTTAAATTAGTTATGTTCTAAGAAATAATTATTTTTAATTAAAATTTGATAAAAAGTAAAATATAAGATAAATATTTATATATATATATATATATATATATATATATAAATATATGAATTTTATAATTTTGTGTTGTTTCTTAGTCAGAAATAATTATTAAAATTGATAATTATTTATTTTAAAAGTGATTGATTTACCAATAATATTTGTCTTCAAGTTTGATATCTTTATCTATTTAAATTGATATTTTTAGTTCTAAATCATTGCTTTTGGGGTTAAATAATATGTTATTAATAAATAAATAAATAATAAATATAAAATGACGAGATAATAAAATTATAAATATACAAACAAATATATTTAATAATAATTAAATTTAGGGGACCAAAATCATAAATACATATAAAAGTTATAAAGCTTTTGGACAGTTCACATGTATCATATACAAGAGATAAAATGACAAAACGAGACTACATATCATATAAAATATTTTTATCTCAAACTAATATACAAAATCAACCTTTTAATTTCATCAATATATTTCATATATTTTTGTTAGGTATTTTTGAGAGGACTAATAATAGAAAAATTATTACAAATGATATGAGATAACCATGTAAGAGATTGATACAATTATCAACAAAAAATCTTATGACATTAGGTTATGAGTTTTTTCAGTTATATAAGTTACTCAACTTTCTTATTTCTACTAATGTGAGATTTCAACTCACACTTGAATTCATAATAATTTTATATTATAAAAATTTGAATTAATTTTTGTAATAACTTGTTAGGATTAATGAATATAAAATTACTTCTTAATGATATTTACCTATTTCAATATATAAGATTCAATCTCCAACTACAATACCATCAAATCTTCATAAAATAATATTATTCTTAAAAATATTGAAAGCAATCAAATAATATAAATATAAATTAATAAAAGATGATCAATATATAACTAAAGATAAGGTCAATAATATAAATATAAACAAATAAATGCATAACTATAGATAATTAAATATAAAATACAAGAGAGGGTAAGTAGAGATAAATAAATAAACATAAATAAGATGAGTGCATAAGTGAAGATAAATAAATAAATATAAAAAAATGTGTGAGTAACAGAAGATAAATAAATAAATATACAATATGACTAATACATAACTTGATATAAATATGTAAATAAATATATAAGAGACTTGTATGTAACTGATTAAATACATATAAAATAAGATAAATGTATAATTAAAGATAAATAAATAAATATAAAAGAATATCACTTAAAAATAAATAAATCAACATAAAATAACACTAGTCTATAATTGAAGATAAAATAAATATAAAATAATAGATAAAATAATATTAAGAATATCTCACTCAATAATCATAATTTATAAATAAAATAAATAAAATAATAAATATATTATCCTCATACTTTAATAATTACAAATGACATAGGCATGACAACAAGGCGGGCGGGGCGGGTTTTGCCTACCGATCCCCACCCGACTTTTTTAACCATCCACGACCCGCCTCCTATCCTCACGGGATTAGAAATTAAGTCTTCATCCCGCTTCTAGTTGGGTTTTGGGTTTCTCGCTCCTATCCCATCCCCGATCTATATTATTTTTAAAAAGATAATTACATTTATAATAAATTAATTTTACTATCTATTTTTTATATATAACTAAATATTTATAATTTTATAATTCATAATTATTATTAATTAAATATACAATTTAATTTACTATATTTATATTGAAATATATATGTAAAAGAAATATTTAATCATTTTTTATTTATAATAATAATAATATTATTATTATAACATCTGTATTGAAATATTTGGATACTTATAACATTATTATTATAATACTGTATTCAAACATTTGATTATATATATAAGTTAATTTATTTTTAAGTTGACATTTAAAAATATGAAATATATAGTTTATAAGTTTATAATGAGGTTGAATCTTTGAAAAGACTTTCAAATGAGGAATGGTAATTCCAAACAACTCGACTCGTTGAGAAACTTATGCCAAGCAAGTAGGTTTGCCACTTTTGTACCGCCTCTGTGATAGCATGTTAGTTCCCGTACGTAAGTTAAGGAGTTTAGCATCTTGGTGCAAAATTTCTTGCTAAAAAAGCTAATGGGATGACCATCCTATTGGAGCATCGCACCCATACCCGTACCAGAGGCATTAATCTCAATAATAAAGCCTTTTTCAAAAGTTGGTAATTTCAATACTAGAGCTACCATCATTGCATATTTCAATTGTTCAAAAGTTGTTTGTGCTTCATCTGACCATTTGAAGGCATCTTTTCTTAGCAGATTGGTTAGAGACAATGCAATTGAAGCATACAACCATATGAATTTGCAAAAAAATCTTGTAAGACTCAAAAATCATCGCAACAGCTTAAGACTCATTGGTACATGCCACTCCGTCATGGCTCAAATTTTCTCAGGATTAGGACCCACACCATTCCTGGACACTATATGGCCCAAGTATTCAATGGACGGTTGAGAAAAAGTGCATTTGGACTTCTTCAGATAGAACTTATTAGTCATCAAACAATCAAACACAATCTTAAAGTGAATAACATGATCATCTAAGGATTTACTATATATTAAAATGTCGTAAAAGAACACAATAGCAAACCATCGCAAATATGGTTGAAACAACACATTCATGGTGACCTGGAATGTAGCGGGGGCATTGCATAAATCAAAAGGCATAATGAGAAACTCATAATGTCCATTGTGCATCCTAAAAGCAATTTTGTGTATATCTTCAGCATGCATTTTGATCTAGTGATACCCGGACCTTAAATCAAGTTTGTTGAACCACTATGTCCCATGCAATTCATCGACAAACTCTTCAATTGATGGAATGGGAAACGATCCTTACTTGTGATAGCATTTAGTGCATGGTAGTCGATACAAAATCTCCAACTTTTGTCTTTCATTCAAACCAACAAAACAGGTGAAGAGAAAACACTATTGTTGCGTTGAATCACACCTGAATCCAACATCTACTTGATTAATTTTTCCATCTCTTGATTTTGGAAATATGGATACCTTTAGGGTCTCACATTTATAGGATTAGAGCCTTGGAACAATGGTATTTGATGGTCTGTTGGTTGTTGTGGGGGAAGTGTTTTGGGTGTGTCAAAAAGGGTGCTGATAGATCCCAAAAGGTTGGAGATGGGGTCTAGGTAAGGTATTGGGTTAGAGGATTATAGGGCTAGGGGTAAAACTTGAAGATGAAATATTTTTGTTATAGATTGGATTGTAGCCATACATTTGAATTGTATTGTTGTTGCCTCTGAAAGATTAGGCTTAGTCTGCCCTTTTAATTGTACCAGCTTGCCATCTTTCATGAATTTCATTGTCAAAGAATCATAATTTGTTAACACTAGCCCAGAGATTTCAACCACTAGATTTCCAAAACTAAGTCAGCCCCACTCAAAGGTAAAACAAATAAGTCTACCTACAATTTATGGGAATCAATTTTAATCCCTACATTTGGGCAGTAGAAATCACATTTGATCTCTTCACCATTTCCTATCATCATTGAGAAGGATTGGGCTTCTTGCACCTATAGGTCCAAAAATTTTGCAACTTTATCTTGCAGAAAATTGTGGTTACTTCCACAATCCACAAGAATGACTACTGGATTTTTGTCAATCACACCTTGGACCTTAAGTGTTTGAGGGGTGGTGTGGCCCATTAACGAATAAATATTGATTTGGGCATCTAGTGGGTTAGGAGAAAGTTTTGTGTCGAATATTGGATATACATCTTGCTCAAAACAGTTTAACAACTTGGTGAGCTCATCATCAGCAGGCGAAAATTCAGGTGTTGTGATTAAAAGATGAAATCTCTTTTGGCAGCGATGCCCTGGTGTTAATCGTTCTTCATAGTAATAACAAAGTCTCTTTTCCCTTTGAGCTTGTACATCAGTAGAGGTAAGCTTGCGTATTTGAGAATCAGTTGGGGTTGGCAACAACCCCTTTGTGTTTATGGATTTGATCAATGGTTCTACCACTCTTGAAGTTGTTGAAGATGTGGCTTTGAAGGGAGTCGTGGTCGTTGTAGCAACATACTCAGATTTAGGTTTTGCCGCAAAAATCTTTTCCTCTTATAACTTTGCAAGGTTGATGACTTCTACAAGCAAGTTTGGCCGAAAAGGAATAACTTCGCGTCAAATCTCTGGCTTGAGCCCGGAAATAAAACAACTTAAATAGAATGGTACCGATAAACTGTGAACACGATTAGCAAGATTCTCGAACTAAGCTTGGTATTTTCAAACCAAATTGGTTTGGATCAATTTGAAAAGCACGCCTTACGGATCATCAAAATCTAAAGGTGCAAATCGCAATTCCATAGGCCAAGATGAGAGTTGGTTATTAGTGTGCATCCATTGGTACTAACTTAGAGCTTCTCCCTCCATGTAAAATGAGGCGATTCGTAATCATTGTTTATCTGTGGTTTGATGATAATAAAAAAATTGATTTACTTTAAATATTCAATCCAAGGGGTCCTCGCCATTGAATCTAGGTACGTCTAGCTTGATTATAGTGGGTAACTGTAATAAGTTATCTATTTTAAGTTTTGGCTCAATGATTTTACTTTTCAAAGCATTAAGTTTGGTGGATAGGGCTTTAGTAGTAGAAATAATAGCTTCCACGGTGGCAACATCGTTAGCAAAGGACGAATCTGTCATACTCTCAATGAAAGCACCAATTGATAGAGTCCAAAAAGAGGAGAAGGTTAAGAGGGAAGAACAGAGGGAAAATAGAGAGAGAGGATGGAGGAATTATTTGTTCATTCCTTCTTTCATTTCCAAAACTAAGAGATAAATAATCTGTTAGCGAAAATAACAAACTTGCAAGGAAAAATACGAATGACATGATCTCAGAATATCTAATATGATTACTACAAAATCTAAGATCATTGACCACATAATCTTTCATCCAATTGGGTTGTTTTCCTTTCCTTTTGGGCTTCACATGCTTACTATATTGGTCTTTTAATTATTCATTTTGAGTTACAACCTATTTCAATTTCTTCCTATTGCCTTTGGGTCGTATCAAAAACCTATTTTTCTGAGAACTTCATAAGGTTCAATAAATTGATAAATGAGTTTCTTTGATTTTATCACTCAACCAATTTTAGTTGTTGATGTAACTTTCAAGAATACATAATCAACTTCTGTCCACTCTAAGTTGTTCTCAAAATTTCCCTAATTATCTTAATTTTCTCTGTGATTTGTTAAATCATATTAGGAGTTAAGATTAATTTTTCTCTAGTTTCAAATCAACATAAAAATGTTCTACATTTTCTCCTATGTAAGGGTGTCATACCCATGCTATAATAGAAACTGTTGTTGTAAGTTATTTCAACTACTAGAATCCTCTAGTACACATGCTCTCGATAAATCTTCTAATGACTGGATGATCCTCTTTGACTGACTACCAATTTCTTGATGATAAGCTAAACTAAGATGAAGTTTAGTTCCTAAGGCTTGATGTAAACTCCCAAAGAATTTAGAACTAAACCTAGGATCTCTATCAGATATAGTATCGGAAGAAATTTCATGTAACCTCACAATTTCACTTATATACAGTTTACTCACATATTCAATTTTTTGAATTGCTATTTAAGTTTATATTTAGTTGTAACATATACAAGAGATAAAATATGATCAATGCGTAATTAGAGATAAATAAATATAAAATAAGACTAGTGTGTAAATGAAGATAAATAAATAAATATAAAAAAGGACTCATGCGTAACTCAAAATAATAAATAAAATGAGGTTATTGACACATCAATTACTAATCATAATTATAAATAAAATAAATAGAATAATAAAAGACTGAAGTTTCTTTTTTTTTTCTCTCCCTTTCTCTCTCTTTCTTTATTTTTCTCGCTTACTCTTTCTCTCTCTTTTCCTTTTCTCTAAGGATGATCAAATAAGTTAGACTTGGCGGGTCAACCCTTCTTTCTACTTAAAATTTGCGGGATAGGTTGATAATTTTAATCCGTCAACCTATTTTGACTCACCTCGCCTAGCTTGTCAACTCGTGGGGTGGGACAAGCCGACTCGTTGGTATACTTTTAAAAAAATTATATATTAAAATTAAAATGAAAAATTATAACTAAAAATATTATATTTTTTATGTTATTATAAAATATAAATATACTATATTATTATAATTTAAATTATTAAAATTAATTAATTAAGTTTAAATTATTAATTATAATTAATTATTTAATATATAAATATAATAGTATTTTCAATTTATCTAATAAAAATATTAATTAATAAATAAAAAATAAAAATTAATCATATAACTAAAGATATATTTTAAAAAATATATATAAAAAAAGAATATTAATAGGTTAACTTTCTTGTCCCATCAATCCACCTTTTAATAAGACGATTTAAGATTTACAGTTCATCTTAACTATAACAAATCGGTCTTCTATCCTACTTTTGATTGACTACAATCACAAGTAAACCAAAATTAGACCGATTAACCATTTTACTATTATTACTTTTCTCTCTCCCTCCTTCTTTTTTTTTCCTCGTCCTTTCTCTCTTTTTTTTTTTTACCCCTATTTTTCTCTATAACCTCTATATATATATATATATATATATATATATATATATCAATAAAATCTTCCTCATGCACTCTTTCTCATTTTCTTACTTCTCCTTTTCGTGTAACTTCCATAAAATTTAATTTAATTTTTAATTTATTTAATACAAGAATAAGTTTTTTTTTCATACTTATCTTCTTATGAAGAGTTAAGACATTTTTTAATAATTAATAATTATTTATATATATACATACATATTTAATAATAATAATAATATTATTTATATTTTTTATTTATTTATTTTTAATAATAATTTATTATTGTTATTGTTTATTTAAATAAATGAGTATTTTACTATAAACATATTAAAATTATCTAAAAATATTATAATTTAATATAATATATTTTAAAAAATTTACATAATAAATTGGGGTGTTACAAATATTATAATTTTAAAATAAGTAATTGAATCAATTAAGAGAGCTCATTAAAATTAATAAAAAAATATGAGTTAATACTTAAATTATATTATGTTAAAGTATAGGAAATCACTATATTTGTTTATTGATGTGATTTATTAATATAATTTCAAGTTTTTGTTTATAATTATTTTTAAATTAAGTGGTCTCAAATATAGTAGATAAAAATTCTAAAAAAATAAATAATATATATCCATAGTAATAATAATATTTATAATGAAAATTAAAATCAAAATTAATAATAATAATAATTATTATTATTTATAATTATAATAATTTAGTTTATAAATAAAATATTTGTAATGCACGTATATTTTAAATTTTGAATGCAATTTGAGTTATTAATTATATTAACCTATTTTCCATATTATCATGATAACATGGTTAATTGATATCATCAAATTGAATACATGTTCGCATTATTTCTAGAAATTTTAGTATAATAAAATATTTAGTATATCATGATGTTACAATCAGGTGTATAATATTATAATTATGTGTTATGAATATATATATATATATATATATATATATATATATATATAGTAAATATTGACAAAATGTAATGTAATTTTTTTATCAGATATAATTTGATGATATTATAACTCAATATTTTTATTATAATAAAATTTGATATTTATTTTTTATAAAACATAATATTTTTTAAAAATTGATATATTTGTAATATAATATTTTATATTAGATATAACTCTATTATACTTGACGTCTATGTTATAAATTATTGTGACGTAAATTACTTACGCTTGTCTCATATTTCATTAAGATTTCTCATGCATCAAAAACAACTGTCATCGCGTGAAGATATAAATTAAATTATAATCCAAACTTCTATGCTATTGGGCCTAACTTGAGCCCAAGAGTGTAAACCTACCAATATTCTTCGGCCATGAGCAACTTAAGTGCTTAAGTTTCTATAACTTGATAACCAAACATATTTTCCCAATCACTTCTTCTTCTGAGAACTGTATTGACACAAAATTCTTTTCATTTGATATTCACACAACCACTTCAAGCATGTATGCGGATTATTTGTAGCAAAATGCCATATACAATGATAAATATTACAAAAAAAAAACTATTATTTTAATTTGCCTCAAACTCATTTTAACGTACAGAAAGTTTATTTCACTTTTTTCAAAACTAAACTAAAATGAATAGACAATAATCGTAACAGATATTTAACGCTTAATTAGTTCATCATAGTTTCGAAGAAAAACATCAAACACAGCCTGAAGTTTTAGAAACTAGAATGCTAAACTGTTGGCTAGGTTACTACGACCTTGAATCTTACAAATCAACAACCTAGGCCATCTCAGAAAACCATCAACGAAACCTTTTACTGACAAAACAATTCACCGTTTTCTTTCGAAACAAATAACTTTTTATTATGTCCCTTCAAGAACAATGAAAATGTTTAAGACCATCTTTATTCCAATAACAAGTGAAGAATAATAGGATTCGGCACCAACTATTAAGAAACTTTCATTAAAATTGTTTTAAGAAAATCATTGTTATAATACTAGTAAGAGAAATATGAGGACATTGCATGTTTATGTAAATACTATTATTTTGTATATATATTTGATAGAGAAACCAAATTTATACAGAAAGAACTTCTAACAATTCAATCAAAAGAGACAAATTAATTTTAATTTATAAATGATATTAAAATATATTTTAAAAGTAATGTTATAATTTTTCAATGGTAGTTAGTTTGCCTTTTCATTGATTCAACGTTTCGAGAGGCTCGGCACCCAGAAATAGAGAATAAGCACTCAGCATATTCCTCTCTGCGTGCTTCGTGGGCCCACTCGCATTCGGAGCAAGAGTCTCGCCTCAGCCGTACACGTCACACTTCTTTTTTCCACCATCAACGTTCCATATTCAACGGCCTTCCGGTGTAGCCACGTACTAACCCCCTTTATAAATTAACCATTCAACCTCGCACATTTTCACTGCATCGTCACTTTCTCGGAAAAAAGGGTCGGAAAAATTCAAAACTGTGAAAAACATTAACATTGCGATGGCAACAATCAAGGTCGTTAAGGCTCGCCAGATCTTCGACAGCCGCGGAAATCCCACCGTTGAAGTGAGTTTCTCTCTGTTGTCTCTCTTTCGCCATTTGCTATTGTCGTTTTCTGTTGGAAACTAAGAAAGTGTGCGTGAAAATGAGAGGTTCCCGTTCTGTTTGCGGTGTTATGTAGTAGAGAATGTTGATTCGTTACATCACTTACATTCTGTTTTTTTTATGCGAAGCTTTGATTTATCCATTCTGAATGCGGTTTGTTACTGTCTCGACGTTGAGAAAATGGATTCATGTTCTATTTTCTGTGTTACATGGAGGATTTTGATTCTTTTCATTCTATTGCTTTTTCGAAAGTGGTTTGTGCGAAACTGTGATTTCTCTACTCTGAATGCGGGTTGTTGCTGTTTGGACGTTGAGAAATGTACGTGAAAGTGAGAGAAAGATGGTTTCACGTTCTATTTTCGGTATTTGATTCTATTGCTTTTTCGGAACTGGTGTATGCGAAACTTTGATTTCTCTACTCTGATTGTGCGTGAAAATGAAATCACATTCTATTTCGGTGTTAGGTGCAGCAGGACTTTGATTTGTTTGATTTTACTTACTTTACGCAAATGCTTTGTGCGACGTTATGATTTCTCTACTCTGACTGTCTGGAAGTTGAGAAAATGTGCGAGAATATGAATCCACGTTCTGTTTCGGTGTCAGATAGATTATGATTCGATTGATTCTACTTCTGTGACGGAACGGGTTTATGCGAAGCTATGATTTATCGAGTCTGAATGCGGTTTGTTGTTGTCAGGTTGACGTTACTCTCAGCGATGGAACCTTCGCCAGAGCCGCTGTGCCCAGCGGTGCATCAACAGGTAAACGATCGGTGTATGTTCGAGAAAAGGAAATGTATTTTTATTTTCACTTGTAGTGAGATATTGGTTGTCTTGCGCTGCTTGAAGTGCTATATCATACCAACCGGGGATTGTTTGTTTTGACGTGTGGTAGTTGATTGTATATAAGAGGAGTGCGAAGGTTTTGCATTTTCTCTTGCTGTTTATTGGTTTCATCTGATTATAGCATTGATAGGCACTTCTGAAAGTGTTGTGCCCTTACTCGTTTTACTTTCTATGAAGGTGTTTATGAGGCTCTGGAATTGAGGGATGGAGGCTCGGACTACCTTGGCAAAGGTGTTACCAAGGTGCTTGATGGTTGATATTCTGTTATTTGATTTTTATGTATTTACAAGGTCGTTGTTCGACATGAATTTCTCTAAAACTTCAGTTGGATAAGCTATGTAATATATATATATATATATATATATATATATATATATATATATATTCGTTTATCATTTTTTGCATTTTTTTTTCTTTTATGATGCGTTGGAGTTGATCATAAGATCTCGTATTTGCTTTGGCGTAGGCTGTGGAGAATGTGAATACAGTTATAGCCCCTGCTCTGATTGGGAAGGTATTATACAGCTGTAAAATTGGACTGATGGCATACTGTTGGAAACAAGTTAATTGTGGATAATTGATTTCATTTGTTATTTGTTTGTCTTCACAGGACCCAACCAACCAGACTGAAATTGACAATTATATGGTACAGCAGCTTGATGGAACTGTTAACGAGTGGGGCTGGTGCAAGCAGAAGGTATCACTACATGATTTCTTTTTGCATTATAGAGCTCGGTGACTGCATCTCTTGTAGCTGTATTGGGCATTCAGTTTATGCTAATTGGGTTTCCAATATCTTGACATTTTTAGCTGGGAGCCAATGCTATTTTGGCAGTGTCACTTGCTGTCTGTAAGGCTGGTGCTTCAGTGAAAAAAATTCCTCTGTACAAGGTATATGAGGTTTTTCAGTAATTATAGTTTTTATCTGTGAATCTTGTGTTCTTATGGTATGTTTTTGTATTGTTTTAATTTTTCAGCACATTGCCAATCTGGCTGGAAACAAGACTTTGGTACTGCCTGTACCTTCATTCAATGTTATCAATGGAGGTTCACATGCAGGAAATAAACTAGCAATGCAGGTAATGTCTATTTAATACAATAATGTACAGGGACAATTCTATATTGAAATACGTACCCTGTATCCTCTTCTCTAGGAATTTATGATTCTCCCGGTTGGGGCATCTTCCTTCAAAGAAGCAATGAAAATGGGCGTGGAAGTATACCATCATCTGAAGGTAACAGTCCTTTCCGCGTAACTTTTTTTTTTTTTCCTTTTTTTTTTTCTCAAAATTAAGAAAAAAAAAATGGATGAATGCAGAAACATTATTATTAGTGATCATGATGTTCACGTGTTTATCTTACAGTCTGTGATTAAAAAGAAGTATGGACAGGATGCTACTAACGTGGGTGATGAAGGTGGCTTTGCTCCTAATATCCAGGTCCTAACCAGCTACTTTAGTTTTAGTGATCTAAGCATTATTTAAAAGTAATCTATGATTTTTCTTGCATTTAGTTTTAGCTGAATGATATATGTTTTTGTGCATCAATATCTTATAATGTAATATTAAGATGTATGAAACGCCATCTTTCTTTCTTCTGTCACAGAACATTAATTATCTTTATCTGCTTGTTCAATATAATTTTATCTCCCCAAGCTATATGTTTGTTGCTTAATTTATAGGAAAACAAAGAAGGTCTTGAACTTCTGAAGACTTCCATTTCCCAAGCTGGTTACACTGGAAAGGTTGAATCCCGCCCTGTCTAACTGAAGCACCTTAACATATAGCTGATTAAGTTCTATTCTCACAGGTTGTAATTGGTATGGATGTTGCTGCTTCAGAATTTTATAATAACAAGGACAAAACATATGACTTGAATTTTAAGGAAGAGGTTGACATATTACGAACTTTTTCCCAATTTTTATATTTTCATTTTCCACCATTAAGGGAAGAGGTTGTCAAACGCTTTAGCTAGATAACTTAATACTTTGTTGCAGAATAATGATGGATCGCAGAAAATCTCAGGCGATAGCTTAAAGAATGTGTACAAATCATATGTGACAGATTATCCAATTGTGTCTATTGAGGATCCATTTGATCAGGATGACTGGGAGAACTATGCAAAATTAACATCTGAAATTGGAGAAAAAGTGCAGATTGTTGGTGATGATCTCCTCGTCACCAACCCGAAGGTATGCTTTATTAACTCCAAATCTGTGAGCTAGGGATTGCAAACACGCATCAATTTGACATTATTATCTCTGTTAAATATGTAGCGTGTGGAGAAAGCCATTAAGGAGAAGGCTTGCAATGCTCTTCTGTTGAAGGTAAATTAAATTTTGCCTTTTTTTCTAAAACACACACACACACACATATATATATATATATATATGCTTAAGGATCAGGATTTTAAATTACACTGTAAATTAAATATATTTTTTTATCCGATAAATTCTGTATCTGTTCTTATGGAAAAAAATCATTTTTCACTTTGAATATTAGGTGAATCAAATTGGTAGTGTAACTGAAAGTATTGAAGCTGTGAGAATGTCTAAACGAGCTGGTTGGGGTGTCATGACTAGCCACCGGAGGTAATGAATGTTCATTTTCCCCCCTTGTATGCATTTATTCTGTTTTTTAACATTGTATTACTCTCCGTAATGCAAACTAATGTGTTTCATTTCGTATGCTTTAGTGGTGAAACTGAGGATACCTTCATCGCCGACCTCGCAGTTGGGTTATCAACTGTAAGTTGTCAGAAGCTTTCTTAGAATCGTTTGTCATGTTTCTTTTTCATTTTTCAGGGGAGAGTCCTCGCAGGCAATTTGTGTCTAAATTTTGAAATACATTTATCATGAGCTGATATCATTGGGTCATTCTTTGTCATTATCTAACAGGGTCAGATCAAGACAGGAGCTCCCTGCCGATCTGAAAGGCTTGCCAAGTACAACCAGGTAAAAAACTGTCAATATTTTGATTCTTATTTTTGTTTGATGGGCTGAATATAGTCATTACAATACCTAAGAACCCATTTTTTAGAGACCCAGGCCACCTGATTCATAACCTTGTTATTTATTTTATGCTCTTCCGCATTATTTCATACTAAAACATAAGATGGATGGTACAGTGCTTATCTGCTATATAAGTTGGACTGTTGTTACTTACCTTTCTTTGGTTTGTGTGTTGCAGCTTCTGAGGATTGAGGAGGAACTTGGATCAGATGCTGTGTATGCTGGTTCCAAATTCAGAGCCCCAGTTGAGCCCTACTGATTATTTAGCACAGGATCACCAAACAGCATTTAAATAAGATTCTGTTGACTGCATGGGGCATGGCATGTACTTTTTTCAGAAATTAAACTAGTCTTTTATCAAGAGGAATATAGATTTCCTTGAGCGTGGGATTTTGAGCGAGAAATTAGGTCTATGTTTGGCATGTTATAGACAATTATCAAATATTACTACAAATCGTGGATAAATTATAGTGTCTAATTTGATTTTCTTGCCAATTCAACAATCGTGAAATCACTATGATGTCGATCATGTAGTGAGGTAAAACAGCTTATTCTTCGTACGTTGTCATCAATCCAAATTAAAATCATTAAATTTTGACGCCTAATAGCAACACTAATACTATATTGTTTCAGGTGGCAATCTATTTGAATCCCAATATCTGGCCCAGTTTTTCTTGTCACGGATGGTCCAATCAAAATTAAATTAACTAGGTTTAAAGTTAGGATTTTAGCCATTTTAATATATTCTGACACCTCTTGCATTTGCAACAGGTTTTCCAATGTTTTTGCTAGTGGTGACGTGAAAAACATAGCCCAGTTGTGCCAGTAATAACTGGAATAAGATCATAAAATGAGTCTAGAATTGTACTGATAATTGGGTTTTCATGCTATTTCAGCTAAAAGCAGTAAAATGAAAAATTAAAAGGAAGTGAAAGTAGTAAAGGAAAGTGATCAATAAAGATATATGCAAGATAAAATAGGTCTGATTTGAATCGACTGTGTATTTTGATTTGTGTTGAAGACCTATAATTTCTATATTTTTAAAACTACGTGAGTAACATTTTTTATTTCTTATATCATGAAAGGTTTTCGATTCCTATACTCATAGTACTAATCATTTGAGATGAAAATATATAGTTATCAAAGATTAAACAATAAAAATAAAACAGTTGTGAATGAAAGAAATGCATTTACGTTACGTGTATAACAAACTGTGTTTTTTATTTCTTTTTCTTTCAAAATCAATTCTTACTTTTCTAGGCATTGGTAATTTTTTCTTTAGAGTGAATTAAAAGTATGTGTTTGGATTTATCTCATTGTGCAGTGAACAAAACACAATCCAAAAACATTTGAACTAAGAATGAGTTGAATTTTTCTAATATGTTATTTTGCACATGTTGACAACAAGACCAATAATTATTTTTCTTTCCGACACGTTGCAAACAACAATAGAACATGATATTAACTAAATAGTGAATCTTAACTACGTTTTTACAAGGTAGAAGTAAACTTAGACGGAGACGAAACAAGACAAATGCATTAGTTATAATAATGTTTTTTTATTATACTCTACCAGATAATGGAAGTTATGGAAAGAATTTTCGTAGCATATAATGTCAATATATAGAGTAAAAAAGATCCCGTTACATTTACAATAATAATCACATTTTTTTTACATAGTCAGTTTAGAGTGGATAAAATTAACAAAGTTACGATAAATGTTTTCATGTTTGATACTTTAATTAAAAGACATGGGTGGAGTAGGAAAAGTAACTCGTATGCATGGCGAGAAATGAGACAAAAAAAAATAGTTGAAACTCAATCTGACAATTAATCTATTGAAGTTGATTTATGATTTAAATTTAGGTTAAAAATTTAAACTTGTTAATTGAATTTGAACAATGTAAAAAGTTGAATTTGATTATTTCACAAACTATTTTATATATAGTTTTTATGCATTAACCCAATTCTTAATAAGGGGTTCTGTTCTGTGGCTGCTCCACTTTCTATATATATTGTAATTAAATTTTAGATTTAGTAGCTTTTAATTATTATGAAAACCTGAAATAAATCCATGAATAAGTTAAAATTTTGTTAAACTTGTTTACTTAACGAAGGTATCTTTTGAGTGAAGAAAAAACATTTGTAACTTTAAATATATATTTGTTTTTTTACCAAGAAAGGTAGGAAGCTGAGAGTTTCGACTTGTTGGGAAAGTGAGGAGAGAAGCGCCACTCCGTCACGCTTTCTCTCTCATTCTCTCTCTACAATTCCTTTGGAAGAATTGTACTCAAAACCAAACTTGGATCTTATCGTTGTTATTTATTCATTTTGCAATCACATTCATTCTTGTTGTGAAGATGGAAAGCGCATCAGAGCTTGTGGAATTCCCGTTGTTGCTGACACCCATCGATTCCCACTACAGAGCATGCACCATTCCCTACAGATTCCCCTCCGATAACCCCCGCAAGCCCACTCCCACCGAAATCTCTTGGATTGATCTCTTCCTCAACTCCATCCCCTCTTTCAAGTGCGTTCGTCTCTCTTCTTCTTTTCACTAAAAATTTGATTTTTTTTTTTTTTTGTATACCCGATTCGCAGTTTTTCATCGCTCTCAGCATACCCTTTTGCTCCTTCTGGCCAGCAATGCCTAGTTTTGCTCTTGCTTTTGTTAATTTTTTTTTTCTTGTACAATTTGATAACAAAAATAGGTTGTTTTATTTTTTATTTTTTTTACATGGTTTTTTACTTATGATACTATGATATTTGATTGTGCAATTTTTATGATGATCAGGATTGTTTATACTGCTGCTGTAGTTACCACTTGCATTTATAAACATAAGTATGCTAATTCATTTTATTCGTTTTCTTATGCTTTATAAAGTGTGTCGACCTTTCTGCTCTTGTAGTTGGAGTTGATTTTATAACTATAGTTTTCAATTATAACCAATATATGTGTTTGTAAGTTGTAATGATGGTTGGTATATATGCTGGTGAGAGATGGACAACGTATTCAGGTGGTATCACCATTGCCATTTCTTTGTTGCTTACTGTTCAAAGATAGCAGTTTGAACTTGTTTGTAAATTTTTATATCTGTGGGAGTTACTGCCAAAGTGGTTGGTACAGTTGGGGTGTCAATAGTCCTGATTATGCTTGACACTTGTCATGGAATTTTTTTAACTTTCTTCCCATTTCCTTGGTACTGGGTTAGGGTTAGTTTGTTTATTTTAGTTGCTTTTTGGACTATAGAGGTTGCATTCAAAAGTCCAAAATTTACACCTAGAAGATGATTTAAGAGTTGTCTCAAGATAAGTAAAGGTGAATCTTCTTTATGAGTAGTTGAGTATTTGGTAAGTAATGATGTAAGCATCATTAATTTCAACAAAGGACCAAAATGTCATGATAATATTGAAGTCTCTGATAAGTAATAACAAATGGATGTTTAAGTTGTTTTAATAATAATTTGTGAACTTATTGATGTACTTTTTTTATATTTTTAATCAACCCAAACGCACCAAATGACCAACCAATTTGACTTTCTCTCTTTGTCTTTTAGGAGCCCATCTTTGTTAAATTAACAAACTTCCCACAGTTGTTTTTTCCTAATTAGTGAAATATGTGATTTTTGTTTGTTGTTTGTGTTTCTTGTTTACTTCATCTTTTAGCTTTGGTTTGACAGGAAACGAGCAGAGAGTGATACTTCTGTTCCTGATGCTGCTAGTAAAGCTGAAAAATTTGCTCAAAGGTGATTTTCATATCTACTATACTTAATAACTTGTAGTATGGGATTTACTAATTTTATATTTTGTTTATGCCTCTGCAAAAAGATATGCTGACATACTTGAAGATTTGAAGAAAGATCCTGAAAGTCACGGTGGGCCTCCTGATTGCATTGTATGTTCTATACTATAGCTAAGATTATAACCTAAGCCTCCTTCCCCCCAAAAAGGAATTAGAAGATAAAAGCAGAAATTTGTGATGTTTCTAAGTTCCTTCATTGTTTTTTTTTTTTTTTTTTTTCCTTTCTGGTGGGTGATTTTCTAGCTTCTCTGCCGGCTTCGTGAGCTAGTGCTTAGAGAATTGGGATTCAGAGATATCTTCAAAAAAGTCAAGGTAAGTTTACTGCTATTTAGGATGCCATTAGTTTCTGCTATGCAGCTTTGGTTATAAAAGGTTGAATAAAAGTGTATGCCTGTCTGATTGTATCAATTTTAATAAAGGAGAGATAGGGTGGTATTATGACATTACTTATGTACAATGTAGTTTTATTTCACCCAAGGTATGTTACTCCTTTCTGATTGACTGCAATAGGATGAAGAAAATGCAAAAGCCATCTCACTATTTGAGAATGTTGTTCAACTTAATGATGCCATTGAAGATGAAGGCAAGCGACTTGAGAATCTTGTTAGAGGAATTTTTGCTGGAAATATATTTGATCTTGGTTCTGCACAGGTAGGATGACTTACTATTCATTCTTTTGATAACTTTGCATTACTAAATTAAGACTCTTTTTAAAACCAGACTGCACTTACTTTCTCATCAAATACTATTTTTACTTGGTTTAGCTGCACTCGCTATGGATATTCTTTTATGTCCATGTTATGGTACCGAACCCTTTACCCATTCCTTCCAATTCCCTATTATTTGGTTTAGTTTAGTTCCTCTATAAGGACACATGGTGTGGTTGATATCATAAAATACAATATTCCTTAACTTTCCTTAGCTGGGTTGTTGATAGTACTAATGTCTATCCTTATTCCATTTTCTGATATTATTTGGTTTAGTTCCTCAATGCTTTGTGAAGACTAAGGACACATGTTTTAGGTAATTTATCCTTAGTTAAGATACAATGTTCCTTAACATCTTCCCGTCATTTGGCATAGTAAACTAGATATTATTAAAGCTTTACTTAGGTCTGAATTTATTTTCCTACTATAAGAAAGCTATTGAATTACATCTATTTGTACTTTAATTATTTCCTTATTCTTTTCACAATTTCTTGAAGCTTGCAGAGGTTTTCTCTAAGGATGGAATGTCCTTTTTGGCTAGTTGCCAAAATCTGGTTCCTCGACCATGGGTTATTGATGATCTTGAAACTTTTAAAATGAAATGGAGCAAAAAGTCATGGAAGAAGGCAAGTTTCTATATTAATTATTGAATATTTTGTGTCCTGGTTGCAGTTGCTAAAGTTGTAATATGTGCCTTTTACTATGGCAGGTTATCATATTTGTAGATAACTCTGGTGCAGACATTATTTTGGGTATTATGCCATTTGCAAGAGAGCTACTTCGGCGTGGGAGTCAGGTGCTGACATTTTATTTATTTTTAGACGTAAAATTCACTATTAAAAATATTACATAGAGATAAATGATAAGAACCCATGTTAAGATAAGAATGAAAGATAAAAACAAAGAAAAAAAGAGAAAATCAATGGAGCAAGAATGTCCAATCACTAACATGTTTACCTCATTTACAATCACTTACAAGTTTACCCCATTTACAAAGCCATTTACACCAAATAAAACCCAAATGCATGAATTTTACCTAAGCCAGTGTTATGTTGTTGAAATTTCTTTAAAAATACAAGTGTTATTGGCCAATCAAATGCACCCAAGTGTAGCATAGGTAGCACATTGCCACAAATATTTTGAATCTTTGCTTCTCCTAAAGCTGTGAAAGCATTTTTTTCTGATATTGTAGTTCATAAGATCAATCATTTGAACTCCAATTTATGGATAAAATGTGCTAATGATTGTCTTGTTGTAGATGTTTATTGGTTTTATTCCATTTTATTTATCTTTGAAATTGAAACAGCTTTTGATATGATGTCCTTGCAACTGGCATAACATATTGTACAATTCTATATGGATGCAGGTTGTATTGGCTGCTAATGACTTACCATCCATCAATGATGTGACTTGTTCTGAGCTAGTCGAAATTATATCAAAGGTAATGCAAATAAGTTTTATTTGAAGTTTTTTGAAATTGCCATAATCCTCGCTAACTCCTTCATTTTGGTTTCCCCTTATCCAGTTAAAGGATGAAAAAGGACAGCTTGTGGGTGTCAGTACTTCAAATCTTTTAATTGCTAACTCTGGCAATGATTTACCTGTAAGAAAATGCGCAATGCTTTTTGTTATTTAGGAAAATTTGGTATTTGAACATATGATATCAGAATATTAACCCTTTATGATGATTGTATCTTTCTTGCTTTTGTTGATCGGATTACAGGTTATTGATCTTACAAGAGTGTCACAGGAGCTTGCTTACCTTGCCAGTGATGCGGATCTTGTCATCTTAGAAGGGATGGTAAGTTCTTATTTGGATATTGTTGGAAACTTTTACTTGGAGTGAAGTAGAGTAACAAAGGAAATAGTTTTAGTAGCAATAGAATTAATTCACGGGTTAGTGGTAGTTGTGGATTAAAAATTGGTTGTGGAAGGTGAGAACAACACAAGTCTTGGAGTTTGAGCAACAACTTTGGATATTGACTTTAAAAAGATATAAAGTTGAGGGACTATAAAGAATGAATATGTATGGATTATGTTGGTATGAACCATCTAGCATTTCTTGTAAAAAAAACTTGGAAGCCATGTAAAATCAGATAAGTTATTTTGCTAATAGATCAAATTAGAATGGGAGAAGTCTATGTAGATATATAACATATTGGATCTGTTAGGTTTAAATCACAAAAAAGTTTTTGGACTGCACAGTCTAAAGAAACAAGTTACTTTCATTTAAGCATTCAGAAACTTTTCCTGGAAATTATGGATTATGGAAACAGGAAAAAAATGACATGTGTAAGGTGATTCTCATACTTGAAGCAGGAATTGTTGAGTGTCAAGTGGGTAAGAAGTCTTAGATGAGAATAGGCAAGTTAAACAATATATAATTTGCAAAGACTTTTACACTTATGCCTTAAAGTTTTAGGCTCCCTAGCAAACCAACATAGACACCTTTGTCTTCTGTGTTTAGCATGTATCCTATTTCATCTAGTTTTGACATTATCTCTTTCTGATAGTTAGGCACCATGTAGGTTATTCTAGGATATTTTTGCATATTTGCAAAGATTGAACCTTGTGGCCTGTTTACTTGAGAAAATATGTTCCATTTCAATTCTTATTTTTACTTCTTATTACAACAATATTATCTCATATTTACTTGTGTTCATTGTTTCTCATCCAAGACTTTAAAAACAGAAAATAAAGTGAAAATTTGAAGGCGTTTACTTGTACTTTTGTTTTCTATTTTTATTTTTTAATACAAATTTGTCATCTTGTTTTCAATCTGTTTCAGTTTCAAACAACATTGTAGTCTCCTCGTATTTGATTCTGCAGTTGCATTGTATCATGTCCCCATAATAACTACTAATCAAGTTCTTTTAACAGGGCCGTGGAATAGAAACAAATCTCTATGCTCAATTTAAATGTGATTCCCTTAAGATTGGAATGGTAATGCACCTTGCCATTATTTTACCTTTCTTCAATAATGAAAATTTGATCTCTGATGTTCCTTATTTCTTTATTGGCATCCTTTCTTAGGTCAAACATCCTGAGGTTGCACAATTTCTTGGGGGACGTTTATATGACTGCGTATTCAAATACAATGAAGTTTCATGTTAACAAGCCTTATTCTTTTCTCTACTAATGCTGCACAAACTGCATTTTTTCTACAGTTGATCCTTCAACTTGATACATCGTTATATGCCTTTAGTTTGATACTTTTTAGAATGTCAAGTTAGTGTTATAAAGATGATATATAACTGAACCATTTTACTTGAAATAAAAAGCGATTCTACATGCATGTTTTGTTCTCATGCAGATAGAAAAAAATGCTCACAACATACTATTTGATACATCTGTATTCCATTTCTTATCATACATTTAACTAGCAAAAAAGGGAACAGGGTCTGCTAGAAAAATAGTATTGTATAATTTCTAAGGAAAATTACATTAACTTTCCCTATTATTTTGTTTAGATCAACTTCTTTGCAAGTGCTTTCAGAAGAAAATAAGGACATTAAATCTGTTAATTTTTCTATAAGCTAAAAATTGATTTAACTATAATTTCGTCTACACATGACATTTCTCTATCTCAAATAGACACTGTTTCTTACCCATGAACACATGGCTTTTGACCAAAATTATCCAAATAAAAACAATACGTCAAAATAATACACAGAAAATATAACTTGTGAGTTTAAAGTTGTGCGTAAAGATTGAGATAGAAGAGAGAAATATAAATGTAAAGTAATATAATAAGAAAAGGGAAATATATTTTCCTCTGATATTTTTAACTTGTGATCATGTTTGAAGTATTAGTAGAAGAGCACAAATGTCATGTTGTGATCACATGTCGCTTGTCTTTGTCTTTTTCACTTCCCTTCTTCAGAAGTGCAATGTGGCAAACCAACATTGTTGAACATGTCTGATGAGAGCAATAAAAACAACATTGCCACGTGCTTCTGATTTCTGTGTTATGTGCACGTTTGGATGTTAGTTTTGAGACCTCAAATCTATGTCTTGAAAGTTTTAGAAGCACATTTCCCTTCAACATGTAGAAGATATCCAACTTGTTCTCTTCTACACAAATTCATTATTATGAACATGTGATACAAAACCTTGCAGGGCATATATTATTCTTCTTATTATTCAATGAGCATTAGAAGACGTATTCCACAAGGAGTGGATTTCGTACATGTATATCAATATATAAATGAGTGAATATAATTAAAGGAAGATCCATTGAATCTTTGTTTCTTAAGAGTTGTATAATGGAAGTATGTCTTTAGTCTTACCCTTATTGCTGCCATGATGGGATAATACAATTGTTTTTAATTCACCAACTATAACCTGTCACAACCAATAAAGGGAATCTGCAAATAAAGTTTCTCTTATTAACTACAACTTTTTCATTCATAAAGTTTAGTCTAGAAATCTTGCTTGAATTATTCTAATCAGTACCACACATATCAGTTTCTACAACAAGTAATTTCGTAATGTTCTAAAAGTTTATTTCTGAATCTTCAAGGAAAAACCACCAAAGTTTTCATAATCAGAATTTAGTTTATCATGAGACATCAAATATTTGACCATTTGTGACCAAAAAAAAATCACATTCTTCCTGATTCTTCAGATCCGCTATTAACTTGCATGTCAATTCAAACACACATTTAATGCCAAGTCACACACCAGAAGATATTACTATCAAATCTAGGAGATGATGAAAAGGACATAGATTGTGTACAACTCATTATGTTTTTCTTTTTCTTAAATGATGTGTGGTTGGAATACATGTTTAGATATAGTTTGTGAATGATATTCTTAAAAGCATTAAATTCCAATGGAGATCTTATAACAACTAGCATGGAGGAATGGAAAATTGGAAAGGAGGAAAGAAATGGTGTGACAGAAGCAGTGGAAAGTGGATGAAGATAATATGACAGAACTTGGAAGGGAGAGGAAATAAAAAGTTTGAAGACAAAAGAAAAATATCTTTAATGTTGAAGTTGTTTATTTATTTATTTATTTATTTCACTCTTAGTTTTAATTTTTATACATATAATTGTTTCATTTTTAATTATGTAAATTTTAATTTACATTATATGATCACATGATTTTTCCTTATTAATGTGATAAAATCAAATTGAATAAAAATACATTTACATCTTAAACTCATAAATACGTTTTTTTGAAAAAAAAAATCTTATGTTTAATTTTTATTTTTTTTGGTGTATGATGTTTTTTTTCTTTGATTATCGAAAAGGATATTAAAAAGAGATACTTGGTCTTTTTTATTTTTTAACAACAATGTAAAGGTTAAGCCACATGATTATTATTAATGACATTTTTAAGAACTAATTAATTAGAAGACTAATACAAAACTAATGAATAAAAAAAGTATTATTTCACTAATATTCTGGTTATTTGTATCTGTAAGATGTAACAATTAATGATACATGCATCATGCACTTAATCATGTTGACATTAAATTACAGTACCAAAAAATGAATAGAATAATTAAAATAGTAAATGAAGCGCGTGAGAAAAGAAAACATTTTTATCTTTTGGGGTTTCTTTTTCTTTTGGAGATATACATGCCCTACCGTATCAACCTTTTCTTTCCTACCCTACCAACCAATTATTATATATTCTACCCAAACGCCACACTTTTTTTATTAATTAAAATTATATAAATCCTACAAATTTCTAAAAATGATTTTCGACCAATGGTATTATTATAAGATTAGTTTTTAATTATTAAATTATTAGTATTATTATTTAATTAAATATAAAATAGGTCAATTAAAAATAAATGATAAAATAATTATAAAAATATGTAGTATAATTATTATATATTCTTTTTTTCCACGTTATGATGAACCGTTCTTAATTCGTCAACTCTACTTCAAAGTTATATTAATATTAATAAGATTCCAAAGATGGAGATCCTAATTATTAGATTTCATTTCATTCACTATCATTTTGAATTTTTATTAGAATGTTTTTCAATCATATTTTATTATTCATAAAAATAATTCAAAATATAATTTTCACACATTTCATTACTACAAAATATACTTTCCACGTCGTCATTTAACGTCGGTCAAAACCGAGCTGACGTTGAATACACTTTTAACGTCAGTTTTTAGTCAACTGACGTTAAAAGTTGAATTTGACACATTCAACATCGATTTTAATCAACCAACGTTGAAAGTTGAATCTTGAATACACTTTCAACGCTCGGTTTTTAGTCAATCGACGTTAAAAGTTGAAATAATATAAAAATTAAGATAATTGTCATTGACAAGATTCAAACTCATTACATTAATGGTAGAAGCGATACTCCAACCACTAATCTACTAAGATTTTCCGATAATAATTTATAAATAAATTATATTTATATACAAATAAATGAAATATATAAATATATTTATATCCGTGTAAATATATAAATAAAATATATTTTTATATATTTACATAGATATATATTTATTTGTATATAAATATAATTTATTTCTAAGTTATTATCGGAAAATTTTAGTAGTTTAGTGGTTGGAGTATCGACTCCGACTCTAAAGTATTGGGTTCGAATCTTGTCGATGACAATTCTCTTAAAACAATATAAATAAATAAAACTAAATAAATAAAAATGGATTATAAAAAAATAAAAAAATTAAACTTTTTACATCAGTTCTTCTTATAACCGAGGTAGAAAGTCAGCACTTTTAATGTCGATGGAAGACCTTCCATATTTGTCCACATAATGTGGGAATACATAATAATATATAACCCTAAATTAAATTTAGTTGAATTAAAATGAAGAAAAGTTTGAAGATATGAAAGAAAATGTTAATACAAAAAAAAAAAAGAAATGAAGTGTGAGGGGGTACCGTAGAATGGAAGACAGTGATTATTACATTGCAAAGGGAATATACAGACAAGAAAGAAAAGAGAGATTATTGATTGTGTGTTTGAAAATTTTGTGTACCCTACTTTGTTGATAACAAATATAAGGCCAATATTCAAAAGACACATGTGCTAATATGTATTATGTAATGATTAATCATAATGATAATTAATCATAGCACCATATATAATAATACTCTATGGCAACACACACAAAGTTTCTACCTTTTTCTTCTCACATGGATCAATGGACGTTGTTTAATTACCAACCCTAAAACTTCATTTCTCATTTTCAAAAATTTCTGCTTTCTAACACTTTACCCACCCTTCAAAATGTTTTCATTTCTAATATACATTGCTAATAATTTCTATGTAACTTTTATCAAAATATTATATTGTTAATAAATTTATATAAAAAAAATATTTTTTGTCTCCATTGAATTTTATATCATATTTATTTATATTTAAATTTATTGAAATTGAATAATAATATTAATAATAATAATAATAATAATAAGTAATCAAATCATATATATAATATTTTAAAAAATGTACATTATATCAAATTTGATTTGTATAAATGAGATATCAAATAATTTGATTAATATATATATATATATATATATATATATATATATATATATATATAATTGATTTGAAATCAACTTTCAATTCAACTGAATTTTGAAAGAAAAAAATAAAGAACAGAAGTCAATTAAAATATATTGAACGGTGAAAGAAATAAGTCAACTAAAATATATTGAATGGTGAAAGAAAAAAAAGTCAACTACTATATATTGAATGGTGTAATATCTATGATAATAATCTAATTTCTTTAGTATAGTATTTCCTTTTAAAATTATTATTAATAATGTCAAATAATTATTATTTTCATTTATTAAAGAATGATATTTAAAAAAATTATAAATATTAAAATTATTATAAAAAATTAAATATATAATATATCTAATTCAATTTTACAAAATTAATTTAATAAAATAAAAATTATATTTATTTATATATTATAATATTATGGTATTTTTAATTAACAATAAATTTTTTTATTATATTATCAAAATATTTTATGTTTCAATATTTAGAATTGATTGTAATATTAAATTAAAAATATAAAATATTTAACTTTTTTAATATTATATTATAAATGTAATATTATAAAATTAATTTTATAAAATAATAATTATATTTACTTATATAATATTTCAATATTTTTAATCGATATAAATTTTGAATAGATTTTTTCATAGTATCTCTTATCCTTGGAAAAATATTACATTAAAAAAACTTGTAAACTAAAATAAAAACTTATTATATATTGTAAAATAGAAAATAATTTATTTTTAAAACTTTGACGTTATTGACGTCACATGCTTCTATTCCACGGTGGAGTGACTAATTTTTCTATTTTTCCGTAAAAAAAATATTATGCTCCTTATTTATTGACAAAATAACATGGAGAATACAAAATCAGTGCTTTTTTATTTTGAACGATTTTCTTTCCCATTAATTAAACCAAAAAAAAACATTTTATTAATATTTTTGGAGATTGAGAATTATTTTACAGCACGGTGGTGGGAAAATTATAGGAGGAGTCTTAAGATATACTCAAGCAGATAATAATTAGAGACGAAAAGGGTGATCTCTGAAGTGCATGAGAAAATAAAATGAGAATGCATCCAATAAACATGGTTGCTTCTCTCAGTACACATCTCTGCATGATTTGCAAAAGATGAGCATTATTTCACATAAAATACTCCATGTTTACGAAAAAGTTCACATAACAGAATCAATTACAATCCTTTTTTTTTTTTTTTCTCTCTTTTAAAAGTTGAATGAGACATAACACCTGATAATACATGTAAAGTCTATGCTTAACAACCACATGCTTTAGGTGGAATTATTTCATCACCCTCTTCTCACCAAAACCATGTATGTGTACATACAACCTTTGACTTTTCTTCTCAATCATATACAACTCCTTCTTCACCCTCTTTTCTCTCTCTTTTCCCTTTTATTAATTCATTAATTATCACCAAATCATGATTTGTATATGGGTCATTACATTTCATTTGTGGCATAATTAGGGTTTCAAGATTTAATGTAAACTAAATATCATGTATATGATCAAAGTTACATTGATTGTAATTTTTCATTTTTCAAATTTTTACTCAAAATTAATTAATGATAATTAAAAAAATATTTATTATAATAAATGTGACTAAAATAATTGTTATAATATATCAATTTTATTTTTAAATAGATTTTATATATTTATTGTTGAATAGTTTCATTTACCAAATGATTCAAAAGACAATTTTCTTAAGGAAAAAAAAATATATATATATATATATATATTATTGATTATCAATTATAATTAATTACAAAATGTATATTATTTCTGCATAAATGATAATTTTTTATTAAATGGTCTCTTAACTTCATGTTTGAATTATGTATCGCTAAGTACTTGAGTCTTCGTTTTCGAATATATTATCTTTATGAAAGATATAGTTGATATTCTTATTAAATACATTTCGAAATAATTAGATAAAAGTTAATGTACATGTTATTATTGTGAAAGTGTCGCCTATTAATAATATTTTTATGGCTTTGAGGAAACTTGGTATTTTTACTTTTTCATCTTGTGGTTTTAATAGAGATTGTCCATGTAACTACATTACATAAATTACTTACCTAATTATAATGATTATCTTTTCATATTTATTATTTATTAATAATATATAGAAGTTGTCTACGTAATTATAATGTCACGTAAGCTTATTCGTATATCTTAGATTTGTTAATTTTACAATAATTATTTTAAATATTATATATATATATATATATTATTTTTTATTTATTAATTACTATATTTAATTAATTGTGAAATATATATATATATATATATATATATATATATATATTATTAATTTTATAATAATTACTCTTACAGTCATTACTAAATAGACAGTTTATAATAATATGGCATCTGAAAGATGAATGCCATTGACTAATACATCTTATTTAAAAATTGCCTTATTTTAATTTTAATTTTTTTACCAAACATAATTTCCATCTTATATCAAATGGATTTTTTTATTAAAACAATATTATACGAAAAACGAATAAATTTTATGCTGGAAAACCAATGTAGTCAAACCTTCGAATTATAGAATGCAGAAAACGAGGAAGAACAAGAATAAAAATAACCTTCTTAAGTTTTGAAAAATCTAAAAATTTAACCTTCTAGTTAAAAATATATATTATTTTATTAATAATAGAAGCATCTTTAAGGATAATTATTTAAAAAATTCTTATAGATAACAAATTTTATTTTAATATAAATTTCACACACATAAATATTTAAAATCGATAAAAAATATTCATTAGGTAAAATTTATACTAAAATAATATTTATATTAAAATATTTACATACAAAACCACCTTTCTACTAAATATTACGATAATAACAAGTTTTTATCTCTTAATTTTTTTTAAAATTAATTAGTTCACATATATGATGGATAATTATCCTACTAAAAATAATTAACGACAAATAAAATAAAATAATAATTAACTATTAACTACTGGAGAAGATATCTAAGTTTAATCATAATTTATTCAAAATCATTTTATTAAATGATATATAGTTATAAAAGAATATCAACGCCTTAACCTTTCACAATAATAATAAAAAAGCAAGTGTAGCATTTGTACCATAATAATAAAATATTATTATTATTATTTAATTAAATAATTTTAGTTTTGATAATAAAAATGGTTATGTTCAATGTTGGTGGATCTTCAACATAGATTGCATTAGAAGAAGTGTCAAAATCTTCAGCATGGAAATCGAGTTATTGTAAAAAACTTTCAAGATATACAAAATAATAATAAAAATTAATTTTAAAATTCTATGTGTCAATTTTTAAGGTTAGTCAATATCTTATAATGAGATTTATCATTAAAAAAATTGAATGTGTTTTTCTTTCCAATATGACACTAATGTAAGAACTCACAATATTAATATAACGTACAATTGCAAAAATAGTGAAAATTTTAAAACTAACTTACAAATTTTACCGGTAAAATTACATTTAACTCAATGACTTTTAAAGACCGATATGCTTACAACAAAAATTTATAGTAAAACAAAATTAAAAAAATATATTAAGGAAATGGTTTTTTTTAATATATTAGATCCATTAAATCTTAGTTATAAATATGCATTAATAAAAATAGGAGAACGATATAAAAATAATAATTATAAAAGAGTCAATCGTATCCTCATCTATACTACCTTTTAAATATTTAAGTAAAATTATACACGTTGAAAAATAAAAATAGACAAATACTAATTTTTTTAGTATGATTATAGTTAAAATGTGAATTAATTTTGAAATAAATTTATTCATAATGTATTAATTGAATGAGATGTATTTGTACCTATTGATATAATTTTAATATAACTCCACATTTTCTAATTATTAATACTGTTATTTATTGATGGTTGAATTGTATTTGTACCTATTGATACAATTTTGATAAAGATGAAATTTAAATTTTAAAAAAATGTCATTTCTTTCAATAAAATTAGATAGAATCTTATATAAAAAGAAGAAAAAAATAATCTTTATGTCTTGGCATGTCAAATACTTTTTTTTTTATATTGATGCCTACAATGTTATTTTTTCAACAATTCATATATATGATATAGAAATTTTTATTTACAGTTTATTTTTATTAATGTATTTTTTTTAATTATTAATAAAAAAATTATAAATGAAATAAAAATTTATAAAATAGATGATCCTATAATAGTTTCCTAGATAATAAATAAATTTCTTTTTTTATCTATTATTCTTTTCCTACACTTATTTTGTCTTAAGAGATTGGTTTAGACTTTTATAACTTTATGATACACTCATAAATTAATAAATTCCGAAGTTTTTGTTTATCATGATTTTATTATTAAAAATATCTTAATTGATTAAAAAAATACGTATAAATTAATCTCGATTCTAAATAAGTAGATTTATTAACTTACTGAATAATCATAAATATTAAAATAAAGATATGTTCATCTTATATTTAACACTTTCAATGGTGATTTCCAACATCACTTTTTTTTCTTCTTTGACGTGTTCTAGTTAGATCATATGATTAAGTTTTATTAATAAGACAAAGTTAATTTATAAAATGTTGCATTTTCTCATTATATTAATTATGTGAGAAACATAAATAGAGTTATTTTATTTGTGTGTGTTTCACGAGGTATAGTATAGCTAGAGAGAGTCCTAAATTTTAGATGCATTTTTGTAATGACCAGTTACATTATTTTAATAATAATTCACTTATAATAGTTGGAAAGCTCACTTCAATTCTCTTTCCTATTGTCGGATAATCATTTTCTTTTTATAAAAAAGCTTATCAAAAGTAACAAATGCATGCTGCTTATTATTATCTAAGTTTTGAAATTAATTATGCGATACGAATTGTATATTTTATGATTCAATCATATTATGAAATGTGTTAGTCTGGTTTGTAATTCATATTTTATATCAAAAGTATATTTATATTTTAATTTGAATCATTAATTTTGTTATATATTATTGGTAGATGTTTAAGTCAAAGTTGGGATAATTAATAATTAATGAGTGGATAATAAGTGATTCATGTTAAGTATAATTAATAAATAATATAATGATTATTTATTATAAAAACTTCAATATATAATAACATTTTATGGATAATAAATCTAAATATTTTAATATAATTTTTAATTATTGACTTTGATTATATTATAAATAAAAGGTGTCTGACTTAATTTATAATTTTTTTTCGTATTTTTTATATTTATTTATTATTTATTAATAATATATTATTTTTAAGAATAGTACGACTTATATGTAAGATTTACATTCTATTTATATTTTATGAAATTAATTATATTTTTAATTAATATGTTAACACATCTTTTATCAATAATACAAGTGATATTTAATCTCCACTAATTTTTTTGGTTTAAAATAAATTGATTTTTAAATTTTTTATTTATATTTATTATATATTTGTTTAATACATACATATATAATAATAATAATAAATCATATAAACGTGTCTTTTTCCATAGATTTTTTTCTAAAGTGTAAAAAAAATTGATGTAATTATGCATGGTAAAATATGTTTATATATTTTTTATTACACAATTAATGTGACTATTTGATTTGAAAAACCCTAGATTATGGGAATCTAATGACATTAAATAACCATTTTAATAATAAAAAAAACATACTTTTTCACATAATTATTATATTGTGTTGTGAAACATTATGATTATATTTTACACTAAACTAAAATATGGTAGAATAACAAATTTACAAGAAAAAAGTGTTTTTTTTTAATGGAAACGATTTTTTTTATCCTTTATGCAAAAGTTAATTTCAGTGATTGATAGAGGAGCGTAATTAGAGAGGCAATCAAGGAACAAATCAAATAAGAAGACGACAAAAGTAAAAACAAGTAGCTTAATAATTGAAGTTATGAACCCTAAATTTTTAAGAGCTTTTCTTTTTGTTAGGGAGAAAGTGATTTGAGAAAAGCTATGAACCATGGAAATGTTGTTGGGATGTTACTCGAGGATCCTGTTGAAATGGAGACTAAGGTCTCCTCCATTGATAAAACCAGTCAAAATCACCATATCAATGCCATCAACTTCTTCTTCTTCTTTCTTGGATTTTAGTTTATTCCTCATTTATCATCAAAATGTTTCAGACCTTTGTTTGCTTCTTTTTGTTCAATCAAAAGTGCATTTTTCAATTTATTTAAGTATTCAGTCTAGAACATATAACAATTAAGCCCCTTTTTTATTTTTGGTGAAAATGATATTTTTAACCTTTTGTTAATATCTTTTTAAAACTAAAACAATAAATTGTGTAAAAAAAATAGTTTATGACAAATGTTTTATTTAAAAATTATTAACACATCTTAAGAAATTGCTTTTCTGAAAACAAAAAATTAATTTTAAAAGATTAAGATAATTATTTGATTGAATCTTTTATCCTACAAAAGAATCAATTTTCAAGATCATGTTATATAAATAATAAATTTAAATGTATTTATTATTATTAATAATAATGATAACAACAATAATAATTTTTTATGTTCGGTTTATTTTTTTTAAATGAATTAAAGTGCAATATATTATGGATAGAGTTACAATTATGTTTTTTTTTAACTCCACTCAAATAACATAGTAATCAATAGTTTTATGTGACGTAAGAAATGAAGAATAATAAAGTAAATAAAAAAACTGAAAAAACGAATCTATATTTATATTTTAACAGTAAATTTCAGTATAATTATTTGTGTCCTCTATTTTCTCTTAATAGGTTTCATTTACATGAACATCTCAAAAATACTCTTTTAAAATCTAAAGGGACAAACATATTATTTTAATTCAGTTTTTTTAAAACAATTACAACTCGCATTTATATTTCCAACAACAATAGGGTATATTTGTAAATAAAACAATACAAAAATAATTAACAATCTCACAATTAAAACATAAAATGTACATTTTATCATCTCACGAGTCTAACTTAACTTACATTTATAATGTATATTTTAAAATAAAAATTATAATTAAAACATCACAATTCAAGCTATTAACTACTTGTTTAACATTTTATGCTCTACCATATAAAAAACATGGTATTAAAAAAGGAAAATGTAACTTAACACATTTATTTCTCTAGAAAAAAAATGTAAATTTTAAAATAGAAGAGAATAAAAAGTAATTAAAGCAATAAAGAAAAACTCGTATCGTCAAAGTATTGTTAATTCAACTTGTTGAACGAAAACCCATTTCTTCATACCTATTTTCCTCATTGAAGAAGAAGAAAAAGAAGGAGAAATCTATAAACAAAAAAAAAAAAAGTTGTGTTTTTGGTTTTTTGAAAAAACTATACCCTCCTTATGGTTGGGAAATACAAATTTGGTTGACTAACCCTTCTCTCTCTCTCTCTCTTGCTCCCTGTTCCTCCATTTTCTGGTTCCTGTTGAGTAGCTCCACTCTATATGCACCTCCCACTCCTTTTTCGGTCAAGTTACTCTCTTTCTTTACATCACTTTCCACACCTTCTGTACACCCTTCACTTCATTCTTCAACCCTTTATGGCTAAATGCCCCAAAGCGACACCCACTCCCACCAAAACGGTGAAACCACCGTCACCACCTCCATCCACGCTCCCCTTTTGACCCTCCACCTGCAAGCCATGACCTCCACAACATCCACCTCCACCGACCCCCTCCCCTCAGACGAAGGCGCCGCAGCCGTCCGCGCCGTCAACAAACGCTTCGAGGGCCTCTTAACTGTCCGCACGAAGGCAATCAAAGGCAAGGGCGCCTGGTACTGGGCCCACCTCGAGCCCATCCTCGTTCCTCACCCCGACACCGGCCTACCGAAATCAGTCAAACTCAAATGCTCCCTCTGCGACTCTCTCTTCTCTGCTTCAAACCCTTCTCGAACAGCTTCCGAACACTTAAAGCGTGGAACTTGCTCCAACTTCAGCTCCGGTTTGAGACCCGGTTCGGTCCCTTCTCCCCTCCCCATTTCCTCCATCATTCCCGGTTCGAACCGCAAAAGGGGTTCCCCTCAAATGGGTGCCACGTCACCTCCTTCTTATCAAAATCACTCCTTGGCCATGGTGGAGTCTTCCCGCTACGACATCGGGTACACCCAGATGCAGAATAGTAACAACAACAACAGCAATAGCAATAACAATAATAATAATAATAACATTATGCACTTGCAGCATCACGGCCAGGGCCAACAGCATTTAATGTTGTCGGGCGGGAAGGATGATTTGTGTGCTTTAGCCATGTTTGAGGACAGTGTGAAGAAGTTGAAGAGTCCCAAGACTTCTCCTGGTCCTGCTTTGAGCAAGGACCAGGTGAATTCTGCTTTGGACTTGCTCTTTGATTGGTTCTATGAGACTTGTGGTTCTGTGTCTTTGTCGAGCCTGGAACATAGAAAGTTTCAGGCCTTTTTGAGCCAGGTTGGGTTGCCCAGCAATTTGAGAAGGGAGGTTTCTGGGGGGAGGCTCGATGCTAGGTTCGGGGAGGCCAAGGCTGAGTCCGAGGCTAGGATTAGGGACGCCATGTTTTTTCAGTTGGCAAGTGATGGGTGGAAGAGTGGGGGTTTGTTTAATTTTAACGTGTGCTGTGGTGGGGGGGAGAGTTTGGTGAAGTTTGTGGTGAATCTCCCCAATGGGAGTAGTGTGTTTCAGAAGGCTGTGTTCACAGGTGGAGTGGAGAATTCTAAGTATGCAGAGGAGGTTTTGTGGGAGACGGTTACGGCGGTTACCGGGAGTGTTGTCCATAGGTGTGTGGGGATTGTGGCAGACAAGTTCAAGGCCAAGGCGTTGAGGAACTTGGAGTTGCAGCACCATTGGATGGTCAACACTTCCTGCCAGCTTCATGGGTTGGTTAGCTTGATCAAGGATTTTAACCGCGAGTTGCCACTTTTCAGGGTTGTGATTGAGAATTGTTTGAAGATTGCGAATTTTATTAACAATGAGTCGCAGGTGAGGAGTGTTTTCCTCAAGTGCAGGGTGCAGGAGATGGATTGCGGTGGGCTGATTCGCATGCCTTCGCCTAAATGTGATCCGTTGAAGAATTTTGAATTGGTGTTTCCTATGTTGGAGGACATTTTGAGTTGTGCCAGAGTGATACAGATGGTTGTGATGGAGGATGGGTTTAAGGTGATGTGTATCGAGGATACGGTGGCGAGGGAGGTTGCAGGGATGGTGCAGAATGAGGGGCTTTGGAATGAGTTGGAGGCGGTTTATTCGCTTGTGAAGCTTGTTAGAGGGATGGTGCAAGATGTTGAGGCAGAGAGGCCATTGATTGGTAGGTGTTTGCCTCTTTGGGAGGAGCTGAGGACCAAGGTGAAAGAGTGGTGTGGGAAGTTCAACATTGTGGAAGGACCTGTGGAGAAGATTGTCGATAAGAGGTTTAGGAAGAATTATCACCCTGCGTGGGCAGCAGCGTTTATACTTGATCCACTTTACTTGATTAAGGATGCAAGTGGGAAGTATCTTCCTCCGTATAAGTGTTTGACACGGGAACAGGAGAAGGATGTGGATAAGTTACTGACGAGGCTGGCTTCACGAGAAGAGGCTCATGTTGTGTTGATGGAGCTAATGAAATGGAGGTCAGAGGGGCTTGATCCGCTTTATGCACAGGCTGTTCAGATGAAGCAGAGGGATCCAGTAACAGGGAAGATGAAAGTTGCAAATCCACTGAGTAGTAGACTTGTGTGGGAAACATGTTTGAGTGAGTTTAAATCCCTGGGGAAGATTGCAGTGAGACTTATTTTTCTGCATGCAACTTCGTGTGGGTTTAAGAGTAATTGGTCTTTTATGAGGAAAATTTCAGCTAATAAACAGTCAAGAGTTGCCTTGGAGAGGGCTCAGAAAATGATATATATTGCAGCTCATGCCAAGCTTGAAAGGAGAGACTTTTCCAGTGAGGAAGAGAAGGATGCAGAGCTGTTTGCCATGTCTGGTAGTGAGGATGGCATGCTGGCTGAGGTCTATGCTGATGCTCCCTTAGTGTAATGTGCTTTTTTTCAACTCTTATAGAATTGTGTAATTTTAGGATTTATCAGATTCTTTCCACAACTCTTCTATTATTCCCTTACATTTTGTGGAAAAATTTTCATGACTTTGGCGTTGAAACAGAAGGAATATTAGAAGGGACCAAAAAAAGCATGTTGTTAGTGACTGTGTTATGATCAGCTTTGATTCTAATGAATCATCAATCTTTTTTCCAGTAATTATCTTGTACTTTTAGGGTTTGTAAAGGAGGAAGTCTTGCTCTTTTATCGGCTTAACAACAATCCAGGAAAGGAGCAAGAAGAATGTCATGTCTCAAAAATTTTGCTAGTGACTAATGAGAATGATTATTGAGTCCTAATTCTAATATCAATCTACGACTTGAAAAGATGCGCTGCATTAATGAATGTGTAAAGTTTAGCTTAATGAGGAACACCTTGTTTGCAAACTTCCTCTTGTGTGAAAAACTCAATTCCTAATTCCTCTTCTACTTGTTCTTCTGCTTCACTTTCTGTAGGTCAAATACTGGACTAGAAGCATTTTTCATGCATATGGAAATAGTTTTCAGGATTTGATTAATTTCTTTATTAAGCTTCCGTGGTTCACTTTTTTTACTATTGACATTGAAATAAAGCACTCATGCAAAATATTTAAAAATTCAAAAGCAAACTGAATTTTATGGTCTGCATGAAAAATTATTAAAAAACAAGAAGAAAGCCTATATCTGGAACCAAGTTTTTGTTTTCTCAACTGAAAACAACGTTTATATGACATCATGGAGTGTCACTAACATGATTTCTTCACCTGAGTGGGTAAAGGACGCTACAAATAGTCCATGGAATTTTGATTATATATCTCAATTGATAGTTCATGTCTTGATATGCCATAACATAATACATAGTCTATAGATTCTGCTTGCCACACTAATTTGTGTGATTGAATAGAATAGGATGAATTATCTACTGTTTGACCACCTGATTTCCATCACATCCAAAGACTTTAATGCTCCAGTTTAGTTCTAAACTGAGTTGACCAAAGAACAAAAGGTGTCTCACTGCTTTCTGCAAACTGCCTGATGTAGAAGTTTCAGTTTCTCGTAGGGTCTATCAAGATAAAGAGTTTCCCTTCATGTTTCCTGATTTTTAAAACCACTTGTGCATGGACCATATAGTTGTTGGACTTATCCCAACTACTCTTATTTTGTGTTCTAGTAACAAAGAAATAAGAGAATTCTCAATTACATCTTATCAAGTGAAAATTTTCACCCAGTGAATCAGTTATATTTTCAATCGGTATCAACTATAAAGGTCCGTATTGCTGTTACAAACCAGTGAGCCAGTAACTGAGCACAGTAAGTCCACTTACATGCAAATTTCAACTTCCAAGTTGTAAGGACAGCATTTCTATTCTAACGGTATATGTTGCTCCTCAGTCTCTCTCTTTCATAGGGCTATTGATGCATGTGACTGCCTTTAGAGGAAAGTGGAAACATATATCTGGCCGTTTTTTGGCCTCATCTTTGAAAATTGATTCAAGTCTTGGCGTTTTCTGTTCTCAACAGTTCACAAAATTGTCACTAGTCACACCTCTACATTTAATTTATATTATTTTCATAACTAGAAAGAAGAAACACATAGCTGAGGCTATCTCTACATCTGTTCCTAGTCATGTTTCACCACAACTAGAGACCGCATGATTGGTCATCACAAAAATGGGAACCACTACCTGAAAACCATACCAAATGAATAACAAAAAAAATCTGATGAAATTTATGATATTTCTTCATGATGGAGGCAATCTCAAATAATGCGATGTGTACTCCTGCCACTAGATGCTCTCATGAATAGGGGGAGTTAAGTTACTACAAATGTTACACTAAAATTGGGAGGTTCCCAAAATTTGAATGTTACTTTTTGGTGCAGAGTTGGAATGGCTTGAAGCAGTAGCAGGGTGGCAAAGCCAACATGGTTTTGACGTGTGTCAACCTCGGAAGAAGATAAGAATCTTTGTATCCGAAGAAGCATTTTCTCGTAGATAATCTGGCAAATCTCCTGGTGTGTTTGTTACTACAAAATTATTAGGCCCACAATGGAGAGTGGATATCCATGTCAAAGGGTGTCTTGGTCAAAGGAGAGTGAGGTATGAGTGGCCTTCCTTCACATCAATCCACACACTGTCTCTCTCTCTATATATATTATGTGAATATTATTATTGTTTTTGTTTAGCCGATGTCCCACAAGCTTTGGTAACTTTCCTTTGAAACATTTATTTTTGTGATAATTTATTTGTTAATGGGGCCTTGTGTGCCATGTTGATCTCCATGTTGAAAATTGGAATTTTGCAGAATTAACCGTTTAAGTTGCCATGATTGCTAAAAAGGCTTGGAAAAAAAAAAGTTGAAACAAGGAGTGTGGCCTCATAAAAATGGAAAAGGGAGAGACCTGTCGGCATGAGAAGGTACATGATATGTTGAGATGGTTACTGCAGTATGCAGACTCAATGTTTCAGGAGATCATTGGAGCCATGAACAGAAGTTTGGTGATTCAAGGGTTCTGGTGGTGATGCAGTTCCATATCATTTTTCACCTTTGGTGTCACTCATGCACCTGATAGACACCCTTTTTGTTGTTGTTTACTTCTATAAATTTCATTAAATTATGTAACTGAAATCTGAGATACTATCAACCTGATTCAAGCACAACAGTTTCTTTGTTAATAATTAACATTACTTCTGCCTCTCTATTCCGTGCAAATAAAACTTCTGCAAATCATACAATTCTGAATCTAAGTTGGGTAAAATTTATCTTAATAGAATATATTTTGATATCATTGATTATGAACCACTAAATATGATTAGAATGTATATTCAAATTAATCTTAACTACAGATTTTACAATAGAACAGTTGTGCAATGAGAGGAATTAATTCTTAATTTAAATCAAAGATGCTTAAATCCATTTAAGAAATAAATAATGCATAAATTAACATGAGAAAATAAACTAACTGTAAATCATGAAATCTTATTTAAATAATCAAAATTTGAAAAAAAAAAAATACATGATTTAAAGTGCTCATACTATAAATTGCTATCTGTATATAAGATTGTACTATATAATAATAATGATAATTTGAAGAGCAATTATTGTATTAGTACAGAATTTATATGCATAGTGAAGTAAAAGCTGAAGATTCATTAAAACGATAATAACAAAGAGAGCAGAATTTGTACTGAAGTTATTTCAAACTCTGATTGGTTCTGTTCATAGATACTGCTGCTTCATGAATGAGGACTCTAGTACTACATTCCATAATAAATCATGCCACAATATGTCCTTTTACTGCACGTACAGCTGCTTGAAACTAGCATCAAGATAGCCACCCCTTTATCTACTAACTTTTTCTCCAGCCTTTCTTATCATGTGCCTACTTCTCTTACACAGAATCACTCTCAAAGCCTAAAAAATTTTAACTCATTTTATACTGTGTATCTAATTGCACACTAATATATATTGAGTTTACTGTTTCTGCATTAGAGCATATTGGTAATTTTCATTGATACATGTGTTTAATTTAAGTGTCTCCACCCACCTCAAGGGAAGAAATAATGAAAGTTTCTGTAGCTCCTTAATGACTGGCCAAAAGTCAAACAAGGTTGTAAATGAAAAAGTTATGTGACTGACTGAACTCATTAGTAGTGTAGGGTGCTGTATTGCTGATTTCTTCAGAACTGATTTATCTTTCTACTCAATTTGGTGTAGTGACAGTGGATCATGTCGGCAATGGCAAGCAATTCTGACTGCTGACCAACTAAAAGGAAAAGACCCTTTTTTTATTTCTCTTTTTCCTTTTAATTTATATAACTTGTTTCCCTTTTGCTTGATGTATGGTATAATTTCATTTTTCATTCCAGTCTGGTTGTTCTTGTATAGGAGAGGAGGATGTTATGATTGGCATAGGACAAGGCCATCTTTTTACAAGAATCTTGACACTTTCAATGTTCCCCCATGATTAATCTTTCTTTTTAGTGTCTCACCTTTTACTTCCCACTAAACAAACCTCCCTTTGTTTTAGATTTGAAGATACATTCTTTTTACCTGATAATTTGTGTTATGAGCTTGCATTTTGATTCTTAACCCTTCATTGCCCTCATGATTTCATTCATTAATCTTTTCATGGCTTATTGATTCATTAATAAAAGAATTAACAAAAAGTTATTCCCTTGCCATGAATCTAGTGATTTTGAAAGTGATAAACAAATATTTCTAAAACCCAAAAGAAAATCTAGAAGAGCAAGAAAGAACAAGTAATAATAATATACAACAAAGAAAATATTTTATATTATTTTATATTATAATATATAAAATTTGTTAATTTTTATATATCATTACTTTTCATCGATTGAAAGTGTAAAACTTTTACATCAACTTAGTTATATTTGAAAAATTAAACTCTTTAAAATAAAATACAAGAAGTAACAATATTTTTCAGATGAATTTTAACATGATTCTTGTCAAGTGTGAAATATTTTGTTTTAATTTTTTTCTTCGAAGACATTCAATATGAAGAGAAAAATAAATAAAAATATAAATTTTAGAAAAAACAACATAGAAACTTGTAAACAAATAATGATTCATCTTCATCCACACACACCAAAAAAATTAACCTAACTAGTGGTTTAACTTTTGCCATCTTGGATTGGGTGATTTAATATTCTGATTTCCAAACACACTTTTATTCTCAGAAAAAAAGTGTAAACCCTAATCTGAGAAGGAATATTTGGAAGGTGATTTGAGACACAGTTGATATTCTCTTGATTGTCTTTTTTATGGCAATGAGCTAACTAACCATGAAAACTTTAACCTTTGGTAGTATTTTGGTAGATTTGAAAATTTGGATATTGTGATGATGACAATGATTACAAGTTAATCAATTCTTCTCCTATTAAAACGTGAACTGTGGAACAATGATTTCACATTAATCAATTAATCTCCCCACATAACAAAATCTTGACCATTGGTTTCAAGATCCTATGGCTTTGCTTGCAACATACCAACTAGCCCTACCTACCCCATACACAAGGGGTCCTCCAATGTGTGTTAGACGTAGTAGAAACAATTTTTGTGATAATGAAAAGCACATATTCTTCTTTGTTTTTTTAGGGCAAGGTAATCATAACAATGTTATACACAGTTCATAGAAAGAGGACAACAAAAAGTGAGGGTAATCGGTCACTAAGATATTCATTCCAAATTCAATACTTCAATTACAAAATAATTGATATTAATAAAATTAGCATAATAATTAAATAATGGATGTTTAATTACAAATAATACTATTTTTGTTATAATAGTAGGGTGTATTTGAAAATTAATTTGCATTTAAAGAGAAATCATGTTGTGGATCACGTGAGGACACACCTATTCTTGTAGGTATATTTCTGTTTAGGTTAGGTTTTTCTTTTTACTTGGATTTTTCTCTTTTGCTATATATATTTCTGCCAAAAGAGTATTTCTTTATGTGAAAATTCCATGTTTCATTATTTCAATCAAACCAATTCAAACCCCCTTACACTCTTGAATCAAATTTGAAGTTTACATTGAAAATTTAAAATTTGATGTCATATTTGGTTTATGTTCCTTTGAACTACAAAAGATACTATTCATTCACGTTATTACTTTTTACTTTAATTGTTTTTGCTACCACATGTTCATTGCAAAATCAAAGCATATAATTGTTTATATATTAAGAAGGTTAATAAAATTAATATCAAGTTTATGTGAATTAAGAACTCTTTATAGTTGAAGGATTGAAGTAACATGAAGTATGTATGTTGAATGATCCTTTTAGATCTCATATCATGAATTCATGAATACCCAATTAATTTTAACTTCATGGTATAATTTTTGAGACTTCTAAATATGTAAACCAATTGATATAAAATTGTTTAAATTTAACTAATGATATTAAGTTCGTGTTCTAAGTATGTAACTATGCTAAGTATGTTCTAAATATTAATAAAGGGTTCTTATTTAAGGACTCTCTAAAGGCCATTGTTCTTTCCTTTATGCACTTGCAAGGTTTATAAAGATTCAACTCACGTGACCAATTTTAAGGGCAAACCAGTATTGTGTTTGTTTAGGTAAAAAAGATTCATTCTCCTCTTTTTCTTTAATGGTTGGTGCTTGATTTGCCTGTAATTCAACAGCACGTGTTAACAAGAACCATTAGCTATGAACAAATCAGAGGTGAAAATATCACAAATCTGAGGCTGAGAATGAAAGTGGATTAGATATTTTGATTCTATTTGGTTTTGTTTTCTCCTTGATTATATGGTTTCAAAGAGTTCAAGTATCAATTTCAACCAAAACTTTGTAAGAAACACCAATGACATCATATTCATGCAAATTGCAAATGTTAGTGGAGAGGTGTTTGTCTATGTTGGACACACAGTAGTTCACACCTCAACACTCAGTAAAACCTAAAAACACCATCAGAAGAATTACATGACTTCTTTGCTAATTGTAATTAGACAGTTAACCAATTCCTCTCATCATAATCATTGCTTATTGCACTACTTATTAAGCTAAGGTTCAAGGAATAGGACATGTTAAATTAGACATTTACTACAGTTGTTACGTTTCTGCATACACTTGTTAGGCATCAAACTTTAAGTACAAGCCATTATGTGCTATTTTCTATCACATGGTGTGTTACTTTTGCAGCTCCCACTTAAAGCTTGACCCTACAAACTTTGCCCAAACAAATCTTCTCTGCATGAGATTTCTTTCTTTTCTCATTCTGTCTTCACTGTTTTTCCCACCAATCTCTGGCATAATTGGCTCTTGTATATGTGGCCCCAATTTCAAGAGACTCATCAAAACAATTTCAATAACAATAATAATAATAATAGTTATTATTATTGTTATTGTATGGTATTAGCCTATTACCCACAAACCCTTATAGAGTTTTCATTGATTAAAAGTTAAGATGGGACCTAGCATTATTAACAATAGACATTAGACAAAGACTCATACATAAACATGACTTATAATTAATGTAAAGGGAAGAGCGAGAGAGGTAAGGTAACAGTTTCAGAAGAGTAGCATATATATATATATATATATATATATATATATATATATATATATATATATATATAAAATAGCAGCAATCAGCAAGATTTTTATGACTCATTTAGAAGACACTACTTGAGAAAGTGACCAACCAAAATAATCATTCACACTTGAAAGCTAACCATAGCAGTTGATGAAGTTCTCATGAGATCTGAATTCAAAGATAATGAAAGCTATAAATGATATGCTTTGGGATGAAAACCCTAGGAGGTTTGAAGTTGAGAGCTAACAAAATTTTGAATGTTTTTGAATTGAAAGAAGTAGAAGAAAAAGCAGAAGGAAAATGTGATGTTAATAATGAAGTTTTGTCGTCTTAGTTAGAACTTTACTCTGATGGAGAACAAATTAGTGCAGCCATCAAATCTGGATTTTACCTTACCTAATAATGCTTATCGTGTATGATCATTATTACAAAGCTTTATTATATACTTTTGTTTCTTGTATTCCTCTTCTTCCATAATTACTGCTGTACTCCCAAACAATTCCTACAACTGGCCACCAAAACCTATTATTGTTGTACTCAGAATCGTAGCAAAAACACATGTAAATCTAATCTCATTGGACCACACTTCAAACCTAATAGCTTGCTAACCTATTCTTAATTAGGTATATTGGGTTGTTAATCATTTTGGTTTATAATAGCAGTGTTATGCAATATCATATTATATGCTGTAGTCTTCTTTGTTAAGTGTAAATTACTCTAACCCATGTCATTATATATTCTTATTCACCAACACGTGTTCATACAGTTTCTTTTTGGTTTAACAAAGGGATTTTAACAAAGCCAAGTATGTGGTGAATTTCAATGGGAATTGCTTTTGGATTTTACGGAAAAAAATAATTCATATTCTGATATGAAGATGCGTGGTTGAATAGTGTTGATGATGAAAAAGTTTAACCGTTGCAGAAGGTGTTCTTCATCAGTTAACCTTTTCTTTCTTTTTAATAGTACTTTTGGTGGTTAGGTTAATAATTGTGTTAAATTTAAGTTATATAATAATTCTATATACAATGAATTTTAGTTATAACCATTTATTTATCATTTTGTTTATTTTAATTAAAATTTTAACAATCGTCGCCGTTAAAAAGATACTTAGTTTTATATCATATACATCATTAAGAGACATTGTATATTTGTATTATTTTAATTACTTCAAAGAAAATCATAACTAATAATTAATGTGTATTACTAGAGTCATCGGATTCTAACTATCTTTTATTAATAATAATTAAAAATTTAATAGAGTAATTAATAATATATAAAAACTAAATCAAATTTTTTAATTATATTAAATACAAATATTTATCATAATTATTAAATAAAAAAACATTTTTTACTTGTACATAAACTTATTTGACTTAGAAACAGTTACATAGTTATATTTTTTCAATATTGATTTATCAAATTTTATTAGATAAATATCTTTTATTAATGTTAACTAAAATCTCTGATAAATATTTGTATGTCATGTAATATTTTTTGTAATATTCTATAATATCTTTTAATATCATAATATCACATTTAATGTAATTAGTTATAAATATATATTAGAAATATATTTTTTATTATTTTTTATTTAAATTTTAATATTATTTTTTTATTATATTTTAGTTTTTAAGATATTATTTAAATAATAATATTATATTATTATTAGTATTTTAATTTAAATAATTAAAAGATAAATATTATTAATATTTAATATTTTATTTTATATATAAATACATAAATAAAATATTATGAAAAAATTTAGGATATCATATATTTTTTATCTATAAAAATATATTAAAACCTAAAAATTTAACATATATATATATATATATATATATATATATATATATATATATATATATATATATATATATATATATATATATATAAAGACAATATACTCTGTGTGTACTATTTTTTAAAATTTATTTTTTAAAATAATTGAAATTAACTATAATTTCATTGCAACTAGTGATAATAAATAGAAAAAGAAGAAGCTGTTAGATTTTAAATAAAAATTAATAAAAAAATATTTCGTTCTCTTTACATGGGTTGCGGGAAGAAAGAGTCGTCATGTCAATTATTTGGGCTAATATTTTCTTTGGGCCAATGTTTTAGAAGACACATTTCACAGACCAGTTTGGCAAATGCATACGATTTAGGATTAAACTCAACTACACTATAAAATTTTGTGGAGAAAAGACAATTTAACCTTAAAACTCTAGAAAATAATAAATAAAGTTATAAAATAATAGTTTTAAAGACAATGCTGAATTATTTCTTTTAACGGGCCATATATGGGCTGTAGTTGTAATGGGTCCAGCCTGTGACAAGAGGCTTGGGCTATCTATCCATATTCCTAAGTTGAAGTCTAGCTACTAGAATCAGCTTGAGTTTATGCCTTAAAAAAAAAAAAAAAAAAAAAATGATTCGGTTCTACTCAACCTTAGCAAAATCTTTACATTCTGAAAATTATTGTAGACTTGTCTCTTTGATTGACTCATGCAAGTCAATGCAAGAAATTAAGCAGACCCATGCACAATTAGTAACCACAGCTCTAATCTCACACCCTGTTTCAGCCAACAAGCTCCTCAAGTCTGCTGCCTGTGCTTCTCTTTCTTATGCCCAGAAACTGTTTGATCAAATTCCTCATCCAGACTTGTTCATTTACAACACCATGATCAAAGCACATTCTTTGTTACCTCATTCCTGCCACAATTCCCTTGTGGTTTTCCGCTCGTTAACCCGAGATTTGGACCTTTTTCCGAATCGATATAGCTTTGTGTTTGCTTTTGGTGCCTGTGGCAATGGGCTGGGCCTGCAGGAGGGAGAGCAGGTTCGCGTTCATGCTGTGAAAGTTGGTTTGGAGAACAATGTGTTTGTTGTGAATGCCTTGATTGGTATGTATGGGAAGTGGGGAATTGTGGAGGATGGCTGGAAGGTATTTCAATGGGCTGTGGATAGAGACTTGTATTCTTGGAACACCATGATTTCTGCCTACGTTGGATCCGGTGACATGAGTCGAGCTAAGGAATTGTTTGATGGAATGCCAGAAAGAGATGTTGTGTCATGGAGTACTATAATAGCTGGTTATGTTCAGGTATTGCTGGATTTGAAAGTAAACAAAATAATGATACTAGCATTTTGCATGATTGCCTTGTTCCTTTGAAGTGGACGTTTCACTACTACGCGGTTGAAAGTATGTCATATTGGTTGTATTTGACTAAATTGTTAATGTGCTGTGTCTAAAGTTACTTCATGCTTACTATAGGTTGGTTGTTTCATGGAGGCTTTGGATTTTTTCCACGAGATGTTGCAAATAGGTCCCAGGCCAAATGAATATACCCTTGTAAGTGCTCTTGCCGCTTGTTCAAATCTAGTAGCATTGGATCAAGGAAAGTGGATACACTCTTACATTGGGAGAGGCGAGATTAAAATGAATGAAAAGGTTCTAGCCAGCATCATTGACATGTATGCAAAGTGTGGGGAAATAGAATCAGCATTCAAAGTTTTCTATGAGCACAAGGTAAAACAAAAAGTTTGGCCATGGAATGCCATGATTGGTGGGTTCGCAATGCATGGAAAACCCAACGAGGCCATAAATGTCTTTGAACAAATGAAGGTTAAAAACGTTTCTCCTAATAAAGTCACATTCGTTGCCTTATTGAATGCTTGTAGCCATGGTTATATGGTCGAGGAGGGGAAATTATATTTCAGATTGATGGTTTGTGATTATGGTATTACCCCAGAAATAGAGCATTATGGATGCATGGTAGATCTACTTAGTCGTTCTGGTCTCCTGAAAGAGGCTGAAGACATGATTTCAAGTATGCCAATGGCTCCAGATGTTGCAATCTGGGGAGCACTTTTGAATGCTTGTAGAATCTACAAAGACATGGAGCGAGGATATAGAGTAGGAAGGATCATTAAAGACATGGATCCTAACCATATAGGGTGTCATGTTCTATTGAGTAATTTATATTCAACATCTGGGAGATGGAATGAAGCAAGAATGCTGAGAGAAAAGAATGAACTCAGTAATGATAAAAAAAAGATTCCTGGTTGCAGCTCAATTGAATTGAAGGGGACATTCCATCAGTTCCTTGTTGGAGATCGATCCCATCCTCAAAGTAAGGAGATTTATTCATTTTTGGATGAGATGACAATCAAGTTGAAAAGTGCTGGGTATGTTCCAGAGTTAGGGGAACTTTTGCATGATCTTGATGATGAGGAAGATAAAGAGACTGCTCTGTCTGTTCACAGCGAGAAGTTGGCTATTGCTTTTGGATTGATGAACACATCATATGGAACTCCAATTCGCATTGTAAAGAATTTAAGGGTTTGTGGGGATTGCCACCAAGCAACAAAGTTCATCTCCAAAGTTTATGACCGTGTAATTATAGTACGAGACAGGACTAGGTATCACCACTTCAAAGATGGAATCTGTTCATGCAAAGACTACTGGTAGATAAGGAAGCAGCTACATATGTCAAATAAGCTTCATCCATCTGGTTTCCCTATTTTTGCCCACCTTTGACACAAAGGAGCATTTTTTGTTTATGGCAAACTCATTCACATATTGAGTTGGCTAGCTAATGATATGCATTTTATGAGAGGCTTTTTAGCTAGCGGAAACGATAATGTTGTGCATATGATTAGCTCCATTATTACATCCAACTAAAAGAAAGAAAAGATCAAAGAAGGAAGAATGGCCTTCTATGAGCATTATTTGCATAGAACAGTTAGGCAATTGGTTTAATAAAGGGTGCTCATGCTTTTTGGGCTTTTGTCTATTTCTTGAAGAATATACCCTTTATCACGGTGCTGTCAATTCTTTACAGCTTCATATAATGGAAATTACCTGAGGTCTGTACAATTCGGTTTCTATTATATACACTATACACGTACTGAAGAAACAATAGCTTGATTATGCTAGCTCAAGTTTGTTCATGTTGGAACAGGTAAAGCACAATCGTAGAGGAGTCAATTTTTTGTATAGGTCTCCCATCTTGTATGGATCTCATTTTTTCGAAAAAAAAATATATTTTATATTTGGATATGTTCCAATAGCTTTTCTTTGAGGTTATTTCCTTATATTCAGTTTTATCATAACTTTGTGGTTGTATTGAGCAACATTTATGTGAGATTAGTAAAGTTTTGTACACTTAGTTCTGTATGAAACTTTAAGCTGAACATGTTACAGACTCGAGAGCGAGCAACTAAGAATTTTGGACAAAATAAATGTAGATGTTGGGAGCTACGTTTGGGATTTGGTTAAGATTGTTTCAATGACGTTTAAATAGAGTAGGACATTGAAAATTCCTGAAGGTTAGTTGTTGAAAATTTTGTTAGAAAGCTACTGTTTTATTAAGGGATAATATCCTTGCACAACACATTCTATTCTTAACACCGTTGGGCAACACATTACTCGAGTTTGTGTACATGCTAACATATATATATTCCAGGAAATGTCATTTGATATTTGAAAATAAACAAAGTTATCAATTAATCCTTAAAATAAAAAAAAAAAATTGTAGCTGAAAATACAATCCATTAATCATATTAGTTCAATTGTTGAACCAGGCTCGAGTGATTATACTAATATGTTGATAGATCAAAATGACAATAAGGAAGGACAAAAACTATTTCTTTTTAATTCCTATAAATATCACCTTTTGAAATTCTAAAATATAACATGATTGCAAAGAATACATAATACGATTGAGAAACATCTTATTTTACAACCTGCAACAGACCAAAACCTTTTATTCCACAAAAGTAAGCACAAACTTATTACATACACGCGTAATACCGGTATAATTCGACTGTGTGTGTGTGACTGTAAAGGGCTATACTTTCGAAGGCAATACTACAAAATCACTCCTCCACATTTACTTGAGCACTGGCTGCTTCCATCAGTCCATTGCGTATCTGCTCTCCAATATCCCTAACGTGGCCAGGTCCATGGGGTATAAAAACAGTGGTATTCTTTGATGAGTTCCCAAGGTCTTTGATTGTGTCAAAGTACTGAGTTATCATGATAAGATCCATCACCTCCTTAGCATTAGTGCCTTCTACTTTGTGAGAGAAATTCAGGATGTTCTCTCTCAAGCCATCTGTGATAGCTTGCCTCTGCCTAGCTACACCAACCCCACCCAAGTACTTGGCTTGCGCTTCAGCCTCTGCTTTTTTTACTAGCAATATCTTTTCAGCTTCTCCTTTGTACTCACTAGCAAGCTGCATCCTTTGAGCTGTCAAATAAAACCAATCCTCCCTTAATACTATGGCATACAATTTTGAGCGTACAATAATCTTAATTAACCTACTAATGTTTGGTGGAAAAGGATGGAAAAGAATATAATGGTATTATGCTCCGTTGTTTGAATTGATAAAACAAAGATGAAACATAACGAAAACTAGTGAAATATATTTCATATCATCTCCAAACAATGAAATGGAAGTATATTCCATCAATGTTCAATTTAACATTTTCATTTTAATAATCTTTTTCCATCTATCTACACAGCCCTATTCAAGGGTAAATACACTTTTATAATATTTGCTCATTTTAGAGACTAACCCACCTAAGAGGAGTATTTTCGCAGAAGGAAACTATGATATGCATAGATACATATTACTGCTTCACATTATTGCCATGAAAATAAAAATATAAAAAATAAGTGTTATTACCTGCATTGATCTCATTCATTGCCCTACGCACAGAAGGATCAGGTATAATATCAACCATGAGTATGTGCTCTATATTATACCCATATTCTCCCATCACCTGATACATGAAATTCAGGAGATAAAGACCAATGTTGTTCAGAAAAATAATCAAACTAGCATCAGTGAAATTGCACAGCAAAATCTTACGAAGTTATCATATTTCAAAACATACGCTTCAACGTAAACTCTTTCTTAGTTTCATTTACGCCACCAACAAACTTTAGTTTTTGAAGGAACAGAAATAATTCGACATCTCGCAAACAACTAAGGTTCTCTTCACTTGCCAGCTCTCACATACTTCAGTGTAGATGGCCAGAAATTCATTTTACTTATTCTATTTAATTACTACATACTAAAACAATGTCCAGGCAGGACATGTGTCTGTCAACATTTGGAACAAATTATTCCCACCTACTTCCTTCTCTCAACTTGGTCACCTATGCTTTCTGTCAATTACTGATCCACTGATTAACATTGTTTAATTTCTCCTTTGCAATGGAAAAGACAACAAAAAAGTCACTCACTCACTTTGTCAATAGAATAGCCATGAACATATAGACGAATTTGATACGTACTAACTTATTATTTCTATATTTACAAGTTATATATGCATAAAGACCAAAGTGACTCTTCTCTCAATTTATCAAGACCCGATAAACTTCTCCATAAGAAAATAAAAGGAAAAAAAATGAATTGAGCTTTTCGCATAAGCTAAAATCAATATATCCACTAAATTTGTATAAAAGCTCTTTTCATTTAATTTGTGCAAATGTTAGGATGCATCAGTTGAATTCAGCTTACAGAGAAGTTCAAAGCATTCCGCATTCTTGTTTTTACGAAAATGTTTATCCATACATAACCTAAAACTTACAAAAGAGAAGTTACCTTTTCAAGTTCCTCCAAGACAGCTTTCGCAACCTCACCCTTCTGTTCAAATAGCTCATCCAAGTTCATTCTTGGAACAATTGCACGTGTCACTGAACCACCAACCAAAAATCACAACACATATTAAAACAAGAAATAAAAATCCACACAATTGTGCAAAAGAAGAAGAACCATTAACAAACACAACCATCGAAAACATAAGCTTGGATCTGTTCCTGAGGGTTCTGCAACTCATAGAAAGCATCATCCGCGTTTTCCTTAATCACTCGGTACTGAATTGAACATAGCAACTGCACAAACACATTGTCCTGCACAACAATTCAAGATTACAAATCACTCACTATTCCTCTTTTCTCCATAATCATTATTGGCTCACAATCGACACCAACTAAAAATCACACTCCATGGTAACAAAATTTAAAAAAAGCACATGATTACGATATAAAATCTGACAAAATATTAAAAATATTAAAAACAAATTGGGAATTGAAACGCAACTGACTAAGGACCTTGGTTTTGGTCTCGATGCGGACATCGAGGGAGGAGATTCTGGTAGAGAGTATTCCGGCGAGGCATTCGCCGGCGAGCGGGTTGAAAAAGTGGAAACCGGGTTGCGCGAGGCGGTGGAAGCGACCCCACTGTTCCACGACGCCGACGCTCGATTGAGCGACGCATCCACAGAACAAACAGAACGTGTTTCCCATCGTTGCAATTCCAAAATCAAAAACTCGGACCAACAACAAGAAGCAAACACCGCCTTATTTAAATTTTTTTTTTTTCTTCTTCATTTTCAAAGTAAATATGTAATAATAAAATGTTAATAATGCTGAAGATTTCGTTCATGCTTTTTTTTAATAAATAAAAAATATAGAATTTACTTTAAGCATTTTTTTATAGTATGTAAAGGAAAAAATATTATTAATATTAATTGTTTGTTAACATATTAATATTATGGAAATTGCATCACAATTTCACGAGAGCTTTTAAAAAAACTACTCCACGTGATAATTTATACTTTGGTGGAACGAGTTGACCTCGCAAATAAATTAGGATAGGGGTTAAAAATATCATTTCAATTATTTTTTATTTATTTATTTTATATAATGGTTGGAGGTTTCACGTCATGTTTGATTTAAAAACATCTTACACCGTTTATTACCAATTGATTTTTATATTAATACTAAAATCAAAACTTAACTTCTTTCCTATTCCTATTACTATTATTATTATTATTATTATTATTATTATTATTATTATTATTATTATTATTATTATTATTATTATGATGATGATGATGGGTGAAAAATACATTTTGTTGTTTCTCTTAAAATAAAAAATTGTCCTTAAAATATCTGAACTCACATCAAGTTTGGTTTAAATACTTGGTATTCTACTCTACATTTTACTAATTAATTTTATATTAAAATTTTAACAATAATAAATATAAATATATATTTTAATTCGTTATTGATATTATTATGAATAACAGATCTTTACTTAATTATTTGGATGTGTCAACGTATTTAAAGATTTCAATTTTATATGTTATAAAATTAAAAGATCAATTTTATATAAAATTAAAAACAAATATATTGGATATCTTTAAACATAAAGTATTTTAGTGATTTATAAATTAAAGTGATAAAAAATACATCACTTAGAAGTTATTTTCTACTAAATTGTGCATCTTTTGTGTGCATGATTAATATAAATACAACCCAATAGGGCTCTATGACCCACCAATAATTCCAAGTTAAATATCTAAAATATATTTTTCATAATTTTATTTTTTATCTTAACTTCTTTTTATTTTATTTGTGTACAATTTCTACAATTTCATCTTTTGATTATTTGATTTTGTTGAATTATCATCTTTATTAAAGATATTTTCTAACAATTAAAGGTACGTAATAATAAATATTATGTATGAATTATATGCTCATGTACTCAAATTACATAAATAGACCCAAATTGCTTCATCTAAAACAGTATCACAAAAATTAGGTTGAATTCCGGCACACACAATCTATAATATATTTTCTTATTGGTTTTTTCAGAAAGGTATTCTGAAATATTGTTGTGGGAGGTGGGATACATTTTTGAAAATCAATTTTGAAAAGATGGATCCGGATTGCATCTTGCAGAAAAACAATTCCAAAAATATATTCCAGAACACACTTTCCATAATACATTTTTATAAAATTAATTCCAGAAATATATTCTGAAACACACTTTCTAAAATGCATTTTCGAAAAATCAATTCCAAATATACATTCTAAAAAGTGTATTTCGTGATATATTTCTAAAATTGATTTTCTGAAAATGTATTCGAATCCACCAATCCAGAATGCATTTTTAAAAAATCAATTCTATAAATATATTCTAAAAAATACTATCCGGAGCATGTTTTTTAAAAAAATTTCAATTTTCTCACTCATTATAATGTGTAAAGGTAAAATGAGGTTTAAGTTAAGTATGGGGTCTGAGAAAAATTATGGCCCAATTAGCTCAAGTCCATTTTAATTTAATAAAACATAAAACTATTTAATTACAAAATTGCACCAAAATTAATTATAAAAAATATAACATTTTTATATAATGGTGTTAAGAGTGTTAATTGGAATGGATAATCCAACAACCAGAACTAAGTTAAATAAAGTTGCTTAATTAAATTTTATTTCTGATTTGAGTCAAATTTAATGTAACTTCATATGGCGCAATTTTCTATGGATTGACGGATTGATTTTCTACATTCAAGATTCAACTCATGATTAAAATTACTAAATAGTATTAATATTATTTAATTATCATACTAATTAAATATATTATTTTAAAATATTAAATTACCAAATTATTCAATTTTTAAATAATATTATTATTTTTAAAATAGTTATCTTAACAAAATTAAAAATAATGTTTTTAAATTAAAATGTTAATAATCCAATCTAACCCGATTAATGATTGGTTAGGTTAAATGGACTAAAAAAGTTTCAGAAATCCAATTCAATTCAATCGAATAATTTTTTTATTATTGGATTAGGTTATGAGTGTGGCTAAATTTATCCAAAATACACTCTAAATGGTATAAATAATCAAATAAATTTAATATAAATATTAATGTCACTTGTTAAAGAATTAAAAAATGTTTCAACGCAATCCACATATAGGTTTATATTCAACCTATATACCAAATTCATTACTAAATAGATAATGTTAAAGATGGTTATGACTTCTAAGATGATATAAAAAAAATTTAAGGAAATTGTTTTCCCATTTCGACATATTAATTTTTACGATAGAAAATGCTAAATGGTTTTTTTTTCACTATTTTTTTTTCAGTTTTGTTTTATTATTTTCTTAAAAAGAATTTTAATTTCATCTATTATTATTTTAAAGTAAATTTGATTTCATTTTTAAAATGAATTAATTTAGTTCTTTCTATCAAGTTCATTAAGTTGTCTAACTTTGTTAATCATATAATATATTTTTTATATAGTCGATATATTGACGTACTACATCATATACATATCAATATCACATTAGCAAGTATGATCATGTTAATATTATGTAACACTTTTTTTAAGACAACTTAAAATTTATAAAAGGAATCACATTAATTAAACAAACTTTTAGGCACCCATATAAAAATAACATTAAAATAAAATTGAATTTTCTTACACTTTGAAAATCAAATTATGCATGGGTTCAATACACCGAGTTTTAATGGATTATCATAACCACTTTTATTGTTAAAAGCATGTCTAAATATAATTATAAACATTCACGGCTAAATAATTTACTCTCGAAATTTTTAAACATGTGGCCCATTAGCTCAGTTGGTTAGAGCGTCGTGCTAATAACGCGAATGTCGCAGGTTCGAAACCTGCATGGGCCAAATTTTTACGTTTTTTTTTTTTAATGTCCTATGAAATTTATATAGTCCTTCTAATATTGAGAAAATGACATTGTACTTAGCTTAATATTTCCTTCATAGGTTTTCTTTTTATTTCCTATAAAACTTATATAGTCCTTTTAATGTTGAGAAAATGAGTCTGTACTTAGCATAATATTTCTTTCATGCAACATGATTAAACTATTAATTTTAGGGAATATCAAATAAAAAGTTCAAATTTTGTATTTTTTTTAGGTGAGAAAATTATACTGAAGTAAGTTATCTCCAAATTGTACTCGAGTACGGATGTTCAATCTCTCACCATACATTTTAATGGGATGAAATGATTTTTAAAATAAAATTTCAAAGCTAAATTGTAACGTATGTCAAGTATGTGAGGACCAAAAGTTCTTAGCCTAGCACCACCTAACACCAAATTTGTTCCAGTAATTGATAAAAGAAAAATAATAAACTTCAAGGAATAAATTTTAACTTTCAAAAGCTTGGTAGTATACATAAGAAGTCTTTTATATTTGACTAATATGGAACTTTAATATAAGATGTATAAACTTATATAATAATAACTAATCGATATAATTTTATGTTAAACAATATATATTCAATGTAAATTTATGTTCGTTATAGTATATCTTAACATAAATTTATCTTTCAAGAAATTTAAATATTTTTTTTGAGATTAACTAATCGTATATGACTTTTTTGTATTATTTTTTTCCTTGTATGTTTAAGACCTTCTCTAGTAGAGTTTGGATTTTTTACTCACTCTCTCGCTTATCTTTCGAAGTCCTCCAATGACTTTTTATCCAAGAATGTAGTTCCGTTGAATATGTTTTTCACTTATTACGATGCAAAATGATATACTTCACAATTGCATTGCATTCTAATTTTGATGAGAAAAAAATATTATTTAGATAGTTTAAGTTTTACTACTATTCCCTCTTAATAATTCATCTTGCTTAACCTTACCTTTAATAGAAACTATAAAGCTTCATATTCTTTCTTAGAGGTTTTGTTACAACAAATTTAATGGAGACATTAATGCATTATCGATATTCTAAAAACAACCATGATTTCAATTTCAATAAAAAAATAAAAACATAAAGTATTAATCTCAATCACATAATAAATGATTAAATACTCTAATCAAATAAGGAAAAAACTTCACTAATTAAAAATGGATCATAATTATGATATCATAAAAGTTTATCGTGGTAAAATGTAAAGTCTAAATATGTATATATAGGTGTATATATATATATATATATATATATATATATATATATATATATATATATATATATATATGTATTTATATTTATCTAATATGACATTTTTTTAATAGGGTGTCATGTGAAATAAAGATATTTCATATATAAGAGTAATTTACATTATTATTTTTTATACAAAATATATAAAAGAAGAAGAAATGTTATTTAATTTTAATTTCTTTTATTCTTATTATAATTATACAAATATTTTCATTATCGATAGGAATAAATTGATTAAAGGATTTTGGTAAATGATAAGAACTTCTCTGAAATGAGTTTTTAACAAGAGTTACTTAGAAATAAAATTGAATATTTTATTATGGATATCATAGCTAAATTGCTTAAAACTTAGTTAGAGTTGTTTATATAAACAACTTTCTTGCAATTTTAAGCAATTTTCTCTACTTTTAAGTCACTCAAATATGAGATCTATAATAAAATATTCAATTAATCGCAACTCCCTTTTGAGATGCTCTAAGAGGTATGCATAAAATGATCACTATTGTTCCATCTAACATGATGAGAGTTTTCATATCAGATGCAAATGTCAAGACTGATAACATTGTCCCTTTAAAAGTAACTGAGTTGTCAATAATGTTTTTGTTCCAAGTAGTTATTGCAAATAAGTCGGTGATGTTTACGAAAAGAGATTTGGTGCATCTATCTACTTAAATTTGTATTTAAATATAACATACACAAGAGATCACAATAGAGAGTGATAATAATTATTGTTTAAAATAATACAATCTCATGATCATATATAAAATATACTTTTCAACTTTCTCAACATGTTTCATTCATTTTATGTTATGAGAATTTAAATTAAATTTGTAGTGACTAGTCAGAATAAATGAGTCCAATTTTAATCACTCTCTCAATCATATCTACTAATTTCAATCCCAATATCCAACCTCCATTTACAATATTATCAAATCTTCATAAATAGATATTATTATTTAAAAATAATTAAATTATATATATATATATATATATGAATTAATAAACAAGAACTAGTGTAAAATTAGAGATAAAATAAACAAGACTAGTGCGTAAACTAAATATAAAAAAATATGACTAATATATAACTGAAAATAAATAAATATAAAATAAGACCATTATATAACTAAAAATAAATAAACATAAAACATGATCACATAACTAAAAAAAAATAAATATAAATCAAAATCAATACGTAATTAAAGATAAATAAATAAACATAAAACATATGATTAGTGTATAACAGAAAATAATTAAGATAGGATGAGTGAAGATAATGTAAATAAATATAATACAAACTAGAGATAAATAAATAACATAAAGCGAGGATCAATAAGTAACTAAAGATAAATAAATATTAGAATAAATAGAATGAGGTTAGGAATATCACTCCGCAATCATTAAAATAAAATGATAAAAATTTCATCTCTTACCCAATATTTATAAATGATACAACAAAATTTATCTTTAAAGTTGTTTTTTTTTTCTCCCTTTATCTTTTTCTCTTCCTTCTTTCTTACCCTCTCTTTTAAAAACATCTCACCTTTATTTATAGTAACATTTTATCTTCTTTTTTTCTCCTCTCATTAATAATTTTTATTCTCTCTTATCATATTATTTTTTTCATTCACCGCTTATCTATTCTTGTAGGAAAAGATAAACAATATTATCTTTTTTTTTAAGGTGTCACCAAAAATGACAAAAAAAAAAAAGTTTGTTATCGTCATTCCTATCACTCAAAAGAAAACTATCATATATATGAAGAAAATATAAAGTGTTAAAAATAATATATAAAAAATAAAATTTACGTTAAACTATATCAGACATAAATGTCACTTTTTACATCAATTCTACATGATCCAACATAAAAAAATGATTTAATTTAAAAAATATTACTATGTTTTTTCATATCGAATAATTACGAATTCAATAAAAAGAAAATTGACGTAAAAGTATATTTTATATTAATATCTGATTCCACAATTAAGGAGTCAAATTATTACAACAACCACTGTTAATTAATACTCCATTGTTATATATTGAAAAAATCTTTAAATTTCATTATACCTAATCTCTGAAAACCTTTCAAGATAAATGAATGTTATTATTTTTACCTCTACTTAACCACTTCGATAATTATGAGAAAACTCACGTATTAATTATTTAATATTATTATCATCTAATTGTATACATAAATATTGTTATTAGGATTTGTTGCGTAGTTAGAAAAAATAATTGGAACTTAAACATAGTTAATTTTAGCAAATTTTATGGTGATGTTATATAGAAATTTTAGCAATTTTTACGGCGATGTTATATAGAAATTTGAACATTTTGTAATTAAAAAAATATTTAATGTAAAATTAAGAATAAAATAATTTTTTAAATATTATTATACATTCATATAAATAATAATAAAAACTATTGGTATAAGTTATTTTTAATTTTTAACTTTAATTTCTTTGGGATATTATCCTTTACTTTAAAGTTATAATATTTCATTTTCACATCAACATAATTCTTCATGTGATTTTGAACTTTATTCAAATTCATTTTTAATTTATGAAAAATCACATTGTGTTTGGAGCAAGTGTAACTAAAATAGAATATATGAAGTATGGAACACTTTATATTAAAGTGAGTCCCTTTTATACACTATTTAAAATAATATTATGCCACTGCTAAAATGATAAGTAGTGTTACTAACATGTTTATTAGCTTCTTTCTTAAATATTTTTAAAGAAAGTTTTGTTTTTAACATGTTTGTTTATAATATATTTGAATATATTAAAAGGATTTGCGGATCTCAACTTCTTATATTACAATTTTCTAAGGTGCACCTCATATGTGTGACACTCTAAGTCATAATTCATTATCATAATCACTTAATTCTCAAAAGTACTCTGCATCAAACAATGCAAGTTATGAATCTTATTAACCAAAAAGTTTTGTTGAAAACTTAAGACATGTGGCCTATTAGCTCAGTTGGTTAGAGCGTCGTGCTAATAACGCGAAGGTCGCAGGTTCGAAACCTGCATGGGCCATTTTTCGTCACACACATTATTTTCATGTGTGGCAATGTACCTATTACATAGATGGTGCTATATAAACACCATTCATTGTTTTTCAAAACATTGCCTATTATTTTTATTTATTTTTCTTTATTTATCTATGTAAATAAATAATAAATTCATATCAACATGTGTGGTATAGTGCAAAGTTCACAACAAAGCTTATAAATGAGGTATGATGGTCCATACAAACGTGCTCCATCCATCTCCATGGATGCACCCAAAAACCATCTACAAGAATCAATAGACCCATAACTTGTTTATTTTTGTATAATATACTAATATTGAATATTAATGTGTCGTATGTATATATGTCGAGGGAAATGTTTTAAAATTTGTCTAAGTTTTGTTTAATTTATCCATAATTTGTCTGGTAGGTCAAATTTAAAATTTAAATATGGCGAATAAAAAAAATTGTAATTACTGTATTTTGAAAAAAAAAAGGAAAAATATTCGAAAGTAACTTATATATTCATTAGTCATTTAGTTTAATGTCAATTGATATTAAATTTAAATCTGACATAATACTAGAGTTTTTTGGTCTCGTCTATGAAGAAGATGTTAACGAATTCTCGTATTATCTTTCTTAATTTTCTTTAATAGAAGAAGATGTTAGGAAAAATATTATATTATCTGTCTCTAGGATACAACCTATAGATCTATAAGATCATTTTGCGTAATAACAATTAATATTAAGTTGAAAATTGACATTAAAACCTTGGAGGAAAAAATGTAAAAAAATTAACTGGTTTTAAGTTTAAATCTACCATTTTTTTACTTATCTCTAAGTCATTAATTACATTATTATCTTTCCTAGAAGAAACAGACAAATGAGTAGTTGAATGTATATAATTAATAGAAAGAAAATAGAGACCATTAGACAGAAGATTTATTGATGGGGTAAGCATTGTTGACAATGTTTTTGGTAGGGGAAGCATGTTTATGTGATTTGGATCTGTGTTGAGTGTTATTGGAGCAGAAAGGATAAAAGGGTTTTGTTAATGTACCATAGCCAGCTAATTTCACTCTCCAACAATTATGCTGCGTTTGCGTGGTGTTGGTGTTGGCACGTCTTTAGGGTCTCACAATTTTATAATGAATTTGTTTGCAAGTGTGTCTTCTTTTGGCTTTTGTAGATAAGAGTTATATATTATTTGTATTACTCCAATGTATATGTATATTATTTGTTGGTGTATCTCTATATGTTCTGAGATATTCATAGTCTCATATATATCTATGACTCTAGTCATGAATAATTTAAATATATTTTCTTTTTTTAATTTATCAAGATATTTAAAAAAAATAAAACTTCAACTGATACAAACTTTAAAGTTGATAATATCTTCAATATGAAAATTGATCATAATGACATTATCACAGATGAACATAAAATTGAGATGCTCTCATTTCTAGAGCTGAACATTAACGTTCATTGTTGTAATGAACATAAGAATTGACCTTATTAATATTATCATAACGAATATAAGGTTTTTAAAATATTTTCATTTTTAAACAAAATATTAATATACACGTAGAGTTAAAAATAGAATCTTACTCCACTAGTTTATGTATGTCATCTTCTCTTAATCTACCAAAATATCTTTTAAGGATGAAACTATCACAAGCAAAATATAATATAAATTTAAAGACTCAATCTTATAAAATTAAAGATGAAATTTGTACTCATTAATTATTAAGAAAAATTGATTCTTTCAATATTTTTCTTTTACTACACTTGTTTTGACTATAATTACTAAAAAATATTCTAAAATTATTATTAATTAAAATAATAATTTACAAATATAAATAAATAATTAAAATTTTATATTATTATATATTTTATTATAATAAAAATATATTTAAAAAAATATTTTGATTAATATCCACTTTTTTAGCATACCTAATTCTATTAGGATTTTCTAAAAGAAATTAACGTCATTCATAGATTTAATGAGAGGAGATAAGGTAAATATATAAAATAATATTATATTATTTTTAATTTAAAATCTTAAAATTATAGATTCGAAGTATTTTTCATATACATGTCATTCAATTTCTTATTTTTATTAAATGTAAGACTTTTATTTATATTTAATTTTAGTAAAATCAACTTTATAAAACTGTTCAATAAAATAAAAATTATTATTATTATATTTTTAAGTTAACGTAAGATTTCAATACACTTTTTTAAATTAAGAAGGAGTAATCCAATATTATTGGTAGTTGATTCTAACAATAATTAATTAATGATGTCGTAACATTATTAAAATTAACTTCAATATTATTTTATAAATAAAAAATTATATATCTTAGTTATACAAAAATAATTTATACGTAGTTATGTATTTGTTAGTGTGGAATCGAGAAGCCTGATCGAGAAATGAATCGAAAGGGAACTTTCCCGATGTCCGATTATAAAGAACGTGACACATAAAATCGAAAGGTAAAATCGGAAGAGAAGGTGTAATAGTCGAAAGCTTAACATGGAGTTAAGGTTAAAATAAATCGATACCAAGGATGCAAAGTTCTCGATTAAATCAAAGGGAAGGCTCGTTTTCGTAGATATCATAACCTCGGCTAAACCTTGAAGGAAAATAGTCAAAACGCACGCATGGAAAGCAGCTTCTAAGTTATGGAAGAGCCAAAAATCATGGGAACGTGGGGAAACAATAGAAGAAAAACCGCCATACGCACGTAGAACGTGGTAACAGTCGTGTTAACCGCTCTTGGAAGGCTTGAAAGATGCCCTATAAATAGAGCAAAGAAGGAAGGAACAGGGGGAAATTGGCAGAGAACGAATCGAAGTGAAAAGTCTACCGGAGAAACGACGAACACCATGAAGTTTCGGCAACTGGATTTCCTTGCTCACCGAGTACATTTATCGCTTTCTATATTTTCCTTGGTAATTTACTTTCGAGCCATTTCAATTCAAGCAATTTCATATTCTTGTAGATTACATTCAATGTCATTTCGATTTCCTATTATTTACTGATTATGCAATCTTAATGGGTTTTAGCAATTTACATTTTCCGCACATTTCGATTTCTGTTATTTACTTTCGTGCAATTTTAATGGGTTTTAGCAATTTACATTTTCCGCACATTTCGATTTCCGTTATTTACTTTCTGTGCAATTTTAATGGGTTTTAGCAATTTACATTTTCCGCACATTTCGATTTCCGTTATTTACTTTCTGTGCAATTTTAATGGGTTTTAGCAATTTACATTTTCCGCACATTTCGATTTCCTGTTATTTACTTTCTCGTGCAATTTTAATGGGTTTTAGCAATTTACATTTTCCGCACATTTCGATTTCCCGTTATTTACTTTCCGTGCAATTTTAATGGGTTTTAGCAATTTACATTTCCCGCACATTTCGATTTCTGTCCTTTTATTTATCTCGCAAACTTAATTTCTTGCAAATTCGGGTTTTCGCACTTTCTTGCAATTTAATATTCTCTTTGCTCGATTCGATACTTTATCGTTTTGTTTGAGTCAAGCATTTTAGACATAAAATACCAAAAACCACATTTTCGATATCCCGTAGTTTTCAATTCTCATACGCGTTTTCGATTGAAAATCAAATTGCTAGCCTAAGTAAAAAGAACTTACGTGGTAGAATTTTGATTAGGACCAAAACACCCTTAGAATCGAAATCGATCGAAATTCCACCGTAAAACAAATTGGCGCGTCAGTAGGGGACTTGTGTTGAAAAAACACAAAAGAGGTTAGTTCGAGAGTGTATGAGATTAAGAAGTGGGAGAGTTATAAGAATGAGTCGAATTCCTCAAGTAGTCGAATAACAATGAGGGTCTAAGTGGTGTGCTCCCACCAAATACTCGGGGGCAAGGGCAAGGGCATAATGGGAGTATACCGGTAGTGTCGACAACCGTGAGCACGTCGATACCAATAAGTAATGAACAAAATCCAGGTCCATTGGCAAACACCCATGTAGGAGCTAGTATAGCAATATCAAATAATATGCAAACTATGGGAAACCCCATAACCACATATGCAGGGCCATATACTAGTGTAAGACCACCTGGTTTCTTATCCAATAACATGAATGGAACCGGCACTTCATCGATACATAGAAATTCACGATTCAGCTTAGGAATGCCTCAAAACGTAGGTACATTTCAAACCCTAGGCATGCCACAAAACTTTGGAGTATCTACACATTTAGGGGTATCTCAAAATTCAAGTGACATCACAAAATTCAGGGAATGGACCAAACTTAGGGATACAACATGACACCTCCAAATCTAGATCCTAGGGGGAATCTCGATCATGGGAGATATGCATTTGATAGGGACTTTCATCGATCTAATTTCGAGAATATCGAAAATACTAATACTCGGGATTTCCAAGAACTCCCTAGGAATACTTAGACAACAAATGGATGAGAGTAATTTTGAAATGGTGAATATGTTATCACAAAGCAGTTGACTACGGCCTTAAACCCATTAGTTCAAAATACTACCGCTAGTTTCGAGATATTAGCGGATCAAATGTCTCGAATTGGAGACGCATTGGCCGTACCTCGACAAACGAGGATCGAGAATCATGCCAATCGAATATTAATCCCCCTTATTTATTAAGAAGGAATCTGAACAATGATCAATATCAAGAAATGGGGAACGAATATCAACATGTGAGGAATGATATTTACGGAAATTCTGAATGAGGGATTTCAAAATATTCATAATCAAAATAATACGCAATATAATCACATGTTAGGACAAAGGATGAATTTCCAAGGGAGGATGTAAGACCACTCAATCGGACATATTTTGTGTCTCCTTTTCCAAATGCGATTCTCGAGACGAAATTGCCTCGAGGATACAAAATACCCAAATTCACTAAATTTGCTCGGAGAGGTTGGTGAATCAACTATCGAGCATGTAGCTCGATATCAGATAGAGTGTGGGGACTTAGCAATGAGTGAAGAGTTAAAAATGAAGTATTTCCCTAGTTCCTTGACTAAGAATGCTTTCACTTGGTTTACTTCATTGCCACCCAATTCGATATATAATTGGTTTCAGTTAGAAAGAAATTTCCATGAACAATTCTTTAGAGGAGAAACTCAAGTAAGTCTCATTGATTTGATGAACATAAAACGATATAATCATGAAAACATAGATGATTATCCAGAATTGATTTAGACAAATGAAATCAAGATGTTTCACCGGAATTCCTGAATACGAATTAGTCAGGATGGCTTATGCGAGGTTTAGAATTCTCGATTAGGAAAAAGTTGGTAATAAATTTGCCATTAAATGACATGGCTCAATTAAGTGAGAAAGTAAGGAGAGTGGAACAAATCGAGTATGAGAAACAAAGGCACAAAGAAATTTGAGAAACCTCTGAAAAGAAGAATAGCCTATATAAATGATGTGTATGAAGCAGATACCTCAGACAAACGCGATATCGAGGAAAATGTTGATGAGAAAGTAAATATAGCAGAGCTCAAAGTAGGAGCTCCATATACTTGTAAATTGTTGCAAAAGAATGAAGTGAAGGATAAAATGGCAAGCCAGAACCTACACTTTCGATGTAACAAAAGCGAGATAAGATCTTCGACATTCTACTAAAAGATAAACGAATTAAGTTAAGCGAAGATCACAAAGCGCATACAAGAACAAAGGGGTGGTCGAAAATATTGTAAATTTCATAATATTTATGGACACTTTGGACTAATAATTGTATACATTTCAGGAACACGATTCAGGATGCAATTCGACCAAGGAAGAATCGAAGTTTGGAGAGACGCGATGAAAGTGGACACGAGTCCGTTCGAAGTCCAAGTGGGATATATTGAATCCCAAAGCGAGATGAAGGATGACGTTAGACTGATGAATGCATGCCACCTTCATAGGCATGGTCGATGTTGCTGAAGACATCGATCCCAAGCATACCGGAGATGGACGTATCAGAGGAAGATATGGAGTTCGACTTGAACGAATTCGAAAAAGAATTTGAGAAAGAGATATATCCTCGAGCAGGAGACTCCCTCGTTGAATTTTTGCATAGGAAGAAAGAGAAAGACGAAGACGTGTCGCTATGCCCACGGTGCAGTGCGGTTTTCGATAAATCAGCTGCCAAAGCTTTCAAAATTGAACAAACAAAGAAGATCGAAGTCTAAACAAAAGGAAAAATGATAAAGTGGAGCAAACGTGCCGACCAATTATCGAAGAAAGTCAACCGAAATCTGTTGGTTACGGATATTAGCGGGAATCAAAGGCAATGGGTTAGAAGAGAGATGTATCCTTCTCGAGGAGGAAGAGGAAGACTTCAAAGTAGTGATGTCTTCAGAGACTATCATATGATGAAAGATCAAACATCGGATTCCCAACATTCCCAAGAGAAGATTCCGAGGAAGGCCACTGGAGAAGAGGAGGAAGGATCCCTTACCTGGAGTAATTATAGAAATTTTGAAGAGAATATTGTACCTATGGAAAGCCAATATTCAGCCAATATTAAGGGAATTCTTCGATGATAAGAATGAAGGCAAGCCGGAACGAACATCAAATCGGGAGTGATATCGATATTACCCACGGAATATGTCAACGAATACAAGGAATATCGAGGAAACGAGTGATGCTAATTGAGAAGATGACTTCTATTCAGAAAACATCGAGGCCAAAGGTGACATGGGTAACTCAGGCATCGTGCGAAATACCTCATAGAGATCTTTGCCTTCATCGACCCTCCATCTCGAAGAAATGAGGTTCCACTTGAAGCCTTTACTATTAAACATCGAAGATCCAGGGACAAATGGTGAACAAAGTTCTTATCGATGGTGGCGCGCACGATAAACATATTGCCAATCTCCATGTCGAAGAGGTTTGGCATCGAGCTTAAAGATTTAGTCAAACACAACATTATGATTTCCGATTTCAGCGGTAAAAACATCGTAGGATCAGAGGATGTATCGCGTTAGACGTGAAGGTAGGTACTTACTCAAGGCCTACTTGTGATTTGTTGTGGTCCAATCGCACGCCAACTTTAATGCACTACTTGGTAGAGAATGGATCCATGGAGTGGGAGCTGTACCTTCGACGCTCATCGGAAACTATTTATGTGGAATCGAGATGGACATCTCGAAATTATCCCGTGGGACCAAGCACGAGTTTGTAACTTTCCTATCCCAGCTGGTCGCGCTACACGTAACTTAGCACTCGTTCGACCATTCACCTTCGAAACTATCGAAGATTTCAACTCAAAGTTACATGAAGATCGTTTCCTTAAGATGAATGAGGAAAAGGGTTTTGTTATGATCAAGGAGGGGCCAACCTCGAAGTGGCCTGTGAAGATGAATAGAAATTATGAAGAATTCTTGGCTCGATTGGGAAAATATGAAGATGGGAAGAAGAGCCAAGAAAGTAGTAAGTCGATTTATTCGACCGTAGTTGCAAATAATAGCGATCAAGTTATACTTGATTGTATTTACGATTTTTCGCCTTTAGGTTTCGAAAAATCTATTACATCAAATTATAAAAAAGTCGAGGCTCAGGATCCATTAGAGGAAGTTAACTTAGGAAGTGAAGAAGAACAAAAGCCTACGTATATCAGCAAATATCTCGAGGAAGATTTAAAGAAAGAAATGATCTCCTTGTTAAGAGAATATAAAGACTCGTTTCGCTTGGGAATATGAAGAAATGCCTGGATTGGATCGAAATCTTGTCGAGCATAGATTACCCATCATCGAAGGAAGAAAACCAAGAAACAAGCACCAAGGAGATTTGCACCCGAGGTGATGAACAAGATCAAGGAAGAAGTCGAGAGACTCCCGAAGGCAAAATTCATCGAACCGCCATGTATGTCGATTGGATTTCTAATATTGTACTCGTGATTAAAAAGAATGGTAAAATAAGAGTGTGTATCGATTATCGAGACTTGAATTTAGCCACTCCTAAAGATGAATATCCTATGCCAATAAGCCGATATGCTAATAGATGCAGTAGCTGGTAATGAAATGTTAAGTCTTTTAGATGGTTATTCAGGATATAATCAAATATTTGTGTCTCGAAAATGATATAGCTAAAACAGCTTTTCGATGCCCTGGGGCATTAGGTACTTACGAATGGGTAGTGATGCCATTTGGATTAAAAAATGCTGGAGCTACATATCGTAGAGCAATGAATTTAATTTTTCATGACTTGATCAATGATTATATGCAAGTTTACATAGATGATATTGTAGTCGTATCGAAAGAGAAACATCAACACTTAAGCAATTTGAGAAAATCCTTCGAGAGAATGAGAAAATATGGATTAAAAATGAATCCCTTGAAATGTGCCTTTGGTGTATCTCGTCGGTGAATTTTTAGGATTTATAGTACATGGAAAGGGTATCGAGATCGATAAAAATAAAGCAAAAGCAATAATAAATACCTCTCGCTCCAAAAACCAAGAAAGAGTTACAATCTTTTTTGGGAAAAATAAATTATTTGAGACGATTTATTTCTAATCCGGCCTAAGAAACTTATGTTTTTTCGTCTTTGTTAAAGTTGAAAAAAGAAGCAGAGTTTAAGTGGAAAGAGGAACATCAAGAAGCCTTCGAGCAAATTAAAAAGATGCCGACAAATCCTCCGATTATGATTCCAAGAAAGAGAAACAAGGCACTCGAAGTTATATGTATCAAGATCGGATCAAACGATAGCGAGTTTATTAGCACAAGAAGATGAGAATGGTGTGGAATGTGCCGTGTATTATCTAAGTAGAATTTTAAATGATGCCGAAACTCGATATAGTGATATCGAGAAATTAGGGTTATGCTTGTATTTCTCTTGCACAAAACTCAAGTACGTAATGAAGCCTCATGATGTAATGGTCTATTCTAGAAATAATATTTTGAAGTTTCTTTTATCGAAACCAATTATGCATAATAGAATAGGAAAATGGGTGTTAGCTTTGACAGAAGTTCTCATTATCCTTCGAATCTTTAAAATCGATAAAAGGTCAAGTAATTGCCGATTTTATGGCCGAGCATACAATTGACTCCACCGAGAATTTGTTTATCGAAATAAGTAAATGGATAATGTATTTCGATGGTTCAAGTACATCGAATAAATCTGAATAGGAGTTCTCGATTATTTCTCCAAACAATATTCCGACTAAGTTATTATTTGAGGTTCAACCTATGTGTTCGAACAACGAAGCTCGAATATGAAGCTTTGATAGCGGGTCTCGAGACTTTAATCAAATTAAAAGCTCGACATGTGGTTATAAGAGGTGATTCGCAATTAGTGATCAAACAAGTGCGAAAAGAGTATAAATGCATTAATATCAACTTGATCGATATTTGGAAAGAGTGATGACTTTAAGTAGAATGTTCGATGACATAATCTTCGAATATATTCCTCGAGAATTCAATCAAGAAGCAAATGACTTAGCACAAATTGCATCAAAATACAAGATATCCCCTGAAAGGTTACAAGAAATAATTCAAATCAAAGGAAAATTACCTCAAGAAAATGAGATTCTGCACATTAATGATCTAGATGATCAAGATTGGAGAAAATCGATTATAAATTATTTGCAAAATCCCAATGGGAAAATTGACAAGAAAATTAAATATCGAAAGCAATGAAATATGTTTTGCTAAATGATGAGTTATATAAAAGGGGAATCGATGGAGTATTACTTAGATGTTTAGGAAATGATGATGCTTACTTAGCGATGGTCAAGTACATAATGGAATATGTGGGGCCCATACTGGTAGGTCAAAAAATGAAATGGACATTAACTCGACAAGGTTATTATTGGCCCTCGATTTTAAAAGATTGTATCGAATATGCTAAGTCCCGTGAAGAATGTCAAAAGTTCAGATCCGATACAACAGTGCCCGCGAGTGAATTACACTCGATCATTAAACCTTGGCCTTTTAGAGGTTGGGCCATAGACTTAATAGGACAGATTTTCCCACAGTCATCGAAAGGACATAGGTATATAATTGTGGTCGTCGATTACTTTTCAAAGTGGGTAGAAGCAATACCATTAAAGGATGTTGATCGACAGGATGTAATTGATTTTATTGAAGAATACATCGTTTATCGATTTGGGATCCCACAGCCTATTACCACGGATAGAGGGACAAGTGTTTATCGGTAGAAAGATAGGCAAATACGCTGAATCGAGAAATATTCAATTATTAACATCAACTCCATATTATGCTCAGTGCTAATGGACAAGTCGAAGCAATTAACAAGGTGATTATCTAGTTAATAAAAAAACATGTTGGTAATAAACCAAAAACATGGCACGAAACGTTGTTGCAAATCTTGTGGGCTTATCGTAATTCACCTAAAGATTCCTTACAAAATACCCCATACAAGTTGGTATATGGACACGACGCAGTCTTACCTATCGAAATAAATATTGAATCGAATCGAATCCAAAGGCAAAACGATTTACCCAAGCTGTGATTATTGGAGTTTGATGTATGATGAATTAAACGAACTCGATGAAGTAAGAGTACAGTGCGTTGAATAGTATGATGTTGCAGTAAGAATCAAATTGCTCGAGTTTATAATAAAAGAGTTCGAAAGAAAAAATTTAACGAAGGTGACTTAGTGTGGAAAACTATTTTACCAATGGACAAAAAATGTAAAAGCTATGGGAAGTGGTCACCAAATTGGGAAGGTCCTTTCGAGATTGTTAAAATTTTATCGAGTAACGCTTATTCGATTATTGATTGGTGTAACAAAGATAAAGTGTTGTCGATAAACTGAAAATACTTAAAGATATATAAGCCCCGAATAAGAGAAATAAACATTCAAAATTTAGATTGAATAATATTCTACAAAGATAAGTATCGAGTTTTAAGCTGATCAAAATCTATCAACAATTGAGTCCAAGATGAAGAAACCGAGTGCTCTTCGACAGTCGATCTTGTCTCGCGCTCTATGCTCGCCCCAAAGATAAGGCGACTTCTTTTGCGGAGGATTTGATCGTATCTATTTCTCGAAGCAACAAAATCCTTCGCAATTTAAGTTGAGCGAGTCTCTTCTCCAGCTGCTCGATCTCACAATCGATCGAAGTTTGTGCAGATAATGCCTCCGCCAGCCTTCAACTTCGAGTCTTCAAGAAATTTGATTTTTCAGCCTGGAAGGAAGCAATATCGTTGAGCTTGGTCGAAATCGATTGTTTTTTCTTCCTCGCCGCATATGCCTTATTGAACAAGTCTGCAGCCGCCGCGACCTTCGCATCGAGACCCCTCGAAGATCTTCATCAGTGGCACGTCTCGAGGGCGTAATAATATCCCGGAACTGTTTTTTCTTGTCGCGTGACTCCACTAAAACTTCAAGGGGCGAGGAATAAAAGAAAGATCTGAAGCGTTGCTTCACCTGGTATGGTCCTTCAGCTTGAAGTCATGGGCGTCTTAGAAGAGCTCGACGGTGTCGCTTCGTAGATAATAGAATATCGAGAATAGAAAAGGGTCTTCTTCGATTGCAGCTCGATATTCTAACGCAGTGGTTCTGGAGCGATGCACATCTATCTCTCGGTAATGACGCCGAGAGCAACTCGATAGAGGGCATCGCAAAAGGAGGAGAATCCTCTTGCTCCGCGTAAACAGGGAAGGAGAGCCTTGGACTTCGATTATTGGAGTATTTAATGGAAAGAAAAAAATCGAGAATGTAAGATCGAAAGGTTCATAATAGAATGAGAGAAAAAAAAAAAAAAAAAAAAAAAAGTGACAATGAAAAGTATAAGTACCAGGGGGAGGTAGTGCAAGTGGTGCCGAAGCAGAGGAAGAATCTGCACAGACCTCAGGTTGCCGTAAATCGAAAACCATTGTCGAACAGAAATGCACAAAAAGTAAAAGCAATCATACAATGATATGTAAGATACCTCAGTGAGGGGTGTTAATAGTTGGGATTCGACATTCGTCGATACAGCCTCCGATGGAAGATCCCGAAAATTAAATTTTGAAACCTTGTTACAAGTTTTATCGAGACTTAAGAACATAGAATTTGTATAGAGAAGGAAACTTACATGACTCGGAACGGTAGCAGGTGTTGTCGTGGGGATGGTATTAGAGTCCGTCGATAGTGGATCAAGAGCAATTGGTCGAACAGTATCGAGGACTCTTCGATTTTTGTTTCGAAAATGGAAGATCGAAAAAGATAAGTATAAGAATAAGGATCGATCAAACCGAGAAATAAATAGGACAAGACAAAAGTCAAAATGAACCTTCGATTTTTTCGAAGAAGTAGGAATGGTGGCCGAACGTCTCGCGTTTTCTCGATCAAGGCCGATGGGTCCGATTCACCCGAGGATCCCTAGCCCTCTTGTCCCTTCTCTTGACCTTTCTCAGCAGTGAGACCTTAGTAGATTTCGAAACCGCCAATAAAAGAAGATGGATTAACTTATAATATACAGTAATCAAAAAGTATAAGAAAGTAGTAAACTCTCACCAAAAGGTGATGGAGTCAAGATCTTAACTCTGGCCGATATGTACAAGCCAGGGAGGCAAAAGAGCCTCGAGAAGGTTAAGGTAAGGGAAATAAGATAATTTTGAGACAGTAAATATTTTTGTTTATGGGTTTTGGGCGACGTGTTTCCCTAATCGGTTCTCAATTCTCGAACCCATTTTGGATGAGTTAATGGTTTGGCAAGTCCAAAAGGAGTCGTGGGAAAAGTTGGAAGGCGATTTGGACAATACATTTCAAAAGGAGTTCTACCTAAAGGATTGATTATTTTGTGGTTCGATCGATTAATGTCCGTTTTATTGGATAAGGAGATAACAAGCATCATAATAGGTCGATTCTAATTTCAAGTGGGGTGTAACATATTTGATAAAAGTTCTCGAATCGAGATATTTGAAGACAAGTGGAAGTGTGTACCTTTCTTCGATTTTGACTTGTCCCGCAACACAAGAGAAGGTTGAGTAGTCGGCTTCGGCGAACTTCATCAAAAGTAGCATGACTACTCGAGAACCAACCGACCCACCATTGAGAAAAACCCACAGTAGATAAATAATTCGAATCGAAAGCATAGGGGTAAAAGTGCATCGGGATTTTAGGTAAAAGCTTGAGAAGCTCCCGATTAAGTGAAGATTCAGTTAATTTGGACTTGGGGGATGTATCGAGGGGGAAGAAAGGTAGGGATTGGCTTAGACCAAACCGCCTCGAAAGAAACTCGCGGTAATAAGTAATAAACTTGAAATCCTTAGGCCGAAAACCCGATAATAATATATCATGGGTCAAATAACTACTCCATATGTCGACCAGCTCCAATTGTAACCCGGAGACGAAGCCGGGAATTTTGACTTAAACCAAACTGGTCCCCTAAGTTGACCATTTATTTGTCCAAGATTTACTGTAAACTGGGCCAAGGTCGAATCAAAGGAGGATCTAGTCAACAAAAAGTGGAGGTATTTACAATAGGTAGCCTCATCGGCCTTTTGGCGAGGATGGCGGGAGGATAATCGGGCCCCTTCTATATTTATACTTGGGGGAACAAGAGAAATACGAGGAAGGATACTTTCAAATATCGAAATTAACCATAATTGAATAAACCAAACAGGCCGTAAAAATTCCCCGATGCCTTAGGGGTACTCAAAATATCGACAGCCTTCGTCGAAAGCAGTATATACATGTGCTAATAAAGTTTTGGCTAAACAAAGTCTAGGGTGGCCTAGGTGAAGGAGATATGCAAGATTGAACAAATGGGGGGAAATTTGGATTGAACGGGGGCAAAAAACATGAGTACATAACCAATACACCAAAAATGCTACGTGTTCTTCGTCAGTAACTGCTATCGAGGGGTCATCAGCAAAGTGTTTCTCGAGAAAATGCCCATAGGCCTTCGACTCCCAATCAATTTTCGACCTCAATGAATTATCTCGAGGGATATGCACCCGAAAATACCTCTCCCCTATGGGTTTCAACCCAAGAATAGCAGCCTATCTCGAAAAGGGTGGGCGACACAGGGCCACAAGGCAACTCCAAAACATGTAAGTCTTGATTCCATAAATGCACTCGCAGATAAGAACATCGCCATGTCCAAATGAGACAGTCACATCGGGACAGTGCAAAAAATCGAAAATACCAGCACTCCTCCAGATGATCCCCAAACTTAGCCTTGACCCTATCAAACCATCGAATATACAGAGGCTTTTTGGAAGGAGGGCCCGTTCTATACACTTTAGAAGTAAGATTCGTAAAATCAACCCTAACTTCAGTGTCGATGAACCAAAGCCGACTAGTCGAGAGGTTAAGAGGAGTAAAAATGTCATCGATAGGACTGAGTGGACCCCCAAAAGCAAAATTAACCCCATCAACAAGTGTAAGGGATTAGTACCTGCGTTTCAAAGAATTTTTCTGGAAGCCTCCTCCATCAAAGGGACCGGAGCGAACTTCGGTTGTTAATTTCCAAGCAGGTAGAAGGCATCGAGGAAAGAGGTGGAACGGAAAAGTCGAAGACTTGGAGGAAGTGGCCATTTCAGTAGTGAGTAGGATGAAGAAAAGCAACGGAAAAGATGAAGGTATAGTAGATGAAAGCAAGAGCTCAAGGAAGACGATGAAAGTACGTACTTAGGGTAAAAGTTCGCATAAAAACCAGAACAAAGACCAAGAGAAAGGTTAAAAGAGAAAATCTCCTAGGGAGCCGGAACGACGTATACGAAAAGTAATGAATATAATGTACCGTAAAAGCAACAGATCGATATGATAGCGACGTAAAACTGAAAGGGAAACCTAAAACCCTTTTAACCCTAGAACCCCGTAAACCCTAAACCCTAAAGTTCTATGGGCCTCCGAACACTTAGGCGGGAAATGTTGAAAGAATATAAATAAACTATTCATATTCTTCCAAGGGGGCATTTTGTTAGTGTGGAATCGAGAAGCCCGATCGAGAAATGAATCGAAAGGGAACTTTCCCGATGTCCGATTATAAAGAACGTGACACATAAAATCGAAAGGTAAAATCGAAGAGAAGGTGTAATAGTCGAAAGCTTAACATGGAGTTAAGGTTAAAATAAATCGATACCAAGGATGCAAAGTTCTCGATTAAATCAAAGGGAAGGCTCGTTTTCGTAGATATCATAACCTCTGCTAAACCTTGAAGGAAAATAGTCAAAACGCACGCATGGAAAGCAGCTTCTAAGTTATGGAAGAGCCAAAAAATCATGGGAACGTGGGGAAACAATAGAAGAAAAATCGCCATACGCACGTAGAACGTGGTAACAGCCGTGTTAACCGCTCTTGGAAGGCTTGAAAGATGCCCTATAAATAGAGCAAAGAAGGAAGGAACGGGGGAAATTGGCGGAGAACGTAATCAGTAGTGAAAAGTCTACCGGAGAAACGACGAACACCATGAAGTTTCTGGCAACTGGATTTCCTTGCTCACCGAGTACATTTATCGCTTTCTATATTTTCCTTGGTAATTTACTTTCGAGCCATTTCAATTCAAGCAATTTCATATTCTTGTAGATTACATTCAATGTCATTTCGATTTCCTATTATTTACTTGATTATGCAATCTTAATGGGTTTTAGCAATTTACATTTTCCGCACATTTCGATTTCCTGTTATTTACTTTCTCGTGCAATTTTAATGGGTTTTAGCAATTTACATTTTCCGCACATTTCGATTTCCCGTTATTTACTTTCTCGTGCAATTTTAATGGGTTTTAGCAATTTACATTTTCCGCACATTTCGATTTCCTGTTATTTACTTTCTCGTGCAATTTTAATGGGTTTTAGCAATTTACATTTTCCGCACATTTCGATTTCCTCGCTATTTACTTTTCTCGTAAGTAATTTTAATGGTGTTTTAAGCAATTTACATTTCCCGCACATTTCGATTTCCTGTCCTTTATTTATCTCGCAAACTTAATTTCTTGCAAATTCGGGTTTTCGCACTTTCTTGCAATTTAATATTCTCTTTGCTCGATTCGATACTTTACTCGTTTTGTTTGAGTCAAGCATTTTAGACATAAAATACCAAAAACCACATTTTCGATATCCTGTAGTTTTCAATTCTCATACGCGTTTTCGATTGAAAATCAAATTGCTAGCCTAAGTAAAAAGAACTTACGTGGTAGAATTTTGATTAGGACCAAAACACCCTTAGAATCGAAATCGATCGAAATTCCACCAAAAACAGTATTATAATATATCCATAAAAAAAGTTTAAGTTGTGTTTTACATGTGCATAGGGTAGGCATAATCCGCACAGTAAAACTACTGTGCATGCTATTGGTGTGCGTGCAAACTAAATAAATATGATTGTTCAATTCACATGCCCACTCATTACTTTGTCTTCAAAAATTAATCGATGATTTGTTGATTAAATTTCATGTTCTTGGTTGTGGAAATGTTTAATAATATAGATAAAATAATTTTCTATTCTAAATAATAAATGGTTTTGGAATAAACATTTAGTTAGCTTCGTATCATATGTTTAAATAGACAGAGCAAAAATAAAATAAACATTGTCCTTCCATGCTACGACATTACAGCTACAATTGGAGAATATTTTGAGACTAGTACAGTCATGCAGATCCTTTCGTTTCAACAAAGTGTTTATAATTAGATTCTTGTTTTGTTACGACAGGAACCTCACATTTTTGGGTCAAAGCGGCCAAATAGGAATATGTTTATCGTGTATTTCTTAAATTTTAATTTTAGATAACTTAGACAAGAATTATATATTATTCATAAAAAATATTACACCAGCCAATCATATAACAATATGATATTATATTAAACCGTTTCTCTTTTTTAATACGTTGGTTCAATTTTTTTTATTTTTACTTAACGTGAACCTTATCTCATACTTAAATTATTTAATAATTTTTTTTAATAATAAATCTCTTCATATTAATACATCTCTAAAAAGTTTATTAATAATTATTCTATTTATCATTTTTTCATTATAATAAAATAAACTTATTTATTCACTGTTAGAAATTTTTTTATATGATAATCATTCTTAAATAATCGAGATCATATAAATTATTGACTATGATATATAAAAAATAATTTATCATTTATCTTTTCTATTAATTAAGTGATTATTATAATTTATAAGCTAATAGTATAAAAAAATTATAATTTAAATTGTTATTATAATTACAAGCTAAAATTTAGATTAATTTTTAGACAATTAATATTACAAAATATTCTTAAAATAATAACAACTTATTTTATTTAAATATTTTTTTTAGATTGAAGATAAGATTATATATATATATATATATATATATATATATATATATAATGATAAGATCATTAAAAATCCATTTCAATATTGGAATTATTATCATTTTAAAATTTTAATTTATCATAATTTTATCCATATTCATCCTAACCTAAAATTTTAAAGTAAATAGTATTTTAAACACAACAAAGCATTACTCAATTAATAATACATTGATATTTAATAATAACAATAAAAAAAAAGTATTTAACACAAACAAATTTGAAATAACTCTTGAAAGTTAAAAAAGAAAAAACATAAATAAGTAATACTTAAATGCTAGTTAATCAAATTTCAGAATCTCAAGTATTTTATGTATAAATCAAAATATCATAAAATTTATGTATCTGAAAAAGTATGTATTTAAAAATTAGAAATTAGGAAGCTTCTCTTGCTTTGGTCCAACAATAGAATTTCCTAATTAAAAATAAAATAAAAATAACGACAGATTAATGTGATAAATAAAATCCATTTCATCCACGGCTTAATTGGATCATATTAAAGAAAAGTCACATCTTAATTTTAAAGCTCGTAACTTGTTTTCTATGCATTACGTTTGTATGGATAAAATTTATACATAAGAAAGTTTTGAATCTTATTTATTGTATGGAAAAGTTTATACAAAGTTATATTTATTTATATAACTAATTTTTATATCATTAAAAATAACATATATTTTAAAATTATTTTTAATATTTAAATAATAATTATTTAAATATAAATATATAAGAACTTTCGTTAAATAATTATATATATATATATATAATTTAAATAATTTCAACAAAATTACAAAAAAATTATATTTTATCTATCTAGCTAATTTATTCTTAAATTTATAAAAAATATATAATTTTGTAAAATTAATATTATATTTCAATTTTAAAAAAATATTTAAATAAAAACAATTTTAATATTTTCTTTATCATTATTTAGCGACAGATCCATAAATTTAAGATAAGTAACAAAATAAAGAATTAGAATATTGTTTCTAAAATTATGGCATGTGACGTTCTCAAATTCTTTTTCACAGATTTTACGTTTAATTTAAAAAATTAATTATGCATTTTTTTAAATAGAATGTTAAATGTTAAATATATTTTTTATGATAATGTTAAAAGTTTTCACTAATTAAATATATTTCTAACTATATTACTAATAAATAAAACTGACATTATTTCAATAAAATTTTCACACTGTTTTTCTATGTTCAGTTTATAAATAATTGTAACTCGTTAGCTCATATTTTTCATTTTTTTTCCTCATGTATATTTTTCTAGAGTTTTTGTATTCTCAACTTTATAATAGCATTTAAACTTTCCAGTAGTAAAAGAACCTATAATTTCAATTTTAATAAAATATAAATTTTTTATTTATTTATATATTGTTCCGTTTTGATGTTTATTATAATAATATTATTAAAAATAATTTTAGTGACAAGATATTACCTATTTTGAAATATATATCATAATTTTGTTTTTAAAAGATATCTCATAAATAAATAAAAAATGATATATATAAATTACTCAAATCCTAAATTATGTAAAACTGACGAGTGTGGAGTGTAGTGCTCTAGGGACAAAAATAAAAATTTACCTTAATATAACAACATATATTTAGTACAATTTATGAATAAATTATCCCTACAAATTTCTTTAAAAATATTTTTGAATAATATTAAATTAATTTTTTTGTGATTAATAATATTTTGTTTGTATAAATAATGTTAACATAAGATGACCCAAAAAAATAATACAACTTCACATAAAAAAATTGAATTTATTTTTATATGCTTATAACTAAATAAAAATATTAAATTAACTTCAACATAAATGAAAATTACCCAATTGCCCACGTAGAAAATCCAAATTTCGGAAATGTACTCACATATTTCCTAAATTTGGGTAAACTCCAAAACGATATTGTCTTGTTTTTCTGACATAAAGTTAATCGAATTTTAAAGTTTTTAGATTCTTTTTATAAATAGTTTAAAATCATTGAATGCTGGTTCTTCGTGATTTTGTGTCATGTCTATATATCCAGGAAGCTCCCTTATATTCGATTTGATCAACAAAAAGATTGATGAAATCTATCAGTATATATGCATACTCTGTATCTGTATAACACATATTCACACATGAAAAAATAATCATAACATGTGCTTGCGTTTCAATTTTCTTTAGCAGTTTTTTAAAGAAATTTTGTATTTTTTCTTTTCAGTTAAGTCACTTCTGTAATGAAAACTAACAAATAAAAGAATCTTACTCTTCATACATATTTTGAAATATTACATGTTTTTTTTTTACTATGACCCACCACATTTTCCAGTGAGATCCCATGTTTGCTCCTATATATATACATATAACATCTAGACCAAATCCAAGGCACACAACATTTTCATCAAAGCTTTGAATACCCTCTTTCATTCCTTCCAAGAAAAGCCTTGGAGAACCCCAAAAAAGAGTCATAACATTTTTGCATCAACCCATGGCTTGCTGGTCTGCAGAAAATGCCACAAAGGCCTATCTCAACACGTTGAAAATGGTTCGTGTTCTCTTCATGGCTTAATTCATTAACCAAAATGTTTTCCATGTTAGATACAATCTGATAGATGTTTCTGGTTTAATTAAATTCAAGTTTTATCTTCTTTATTGTGAAGGATTGAGATGAAACTTCAATTTTTCTGATCAGATTTTGGTCATTTTTTTCAACAGGGTCAAAAGGCCAAAGAGCCAGCTGTTGCAGAGTTCATATCAGCACTAGCTGCAGGCAACAATGCACAACTGATGGTTGTGGCATGTGCTGGTGCCGCAGACTCCACCACACTAGCATTAGTCACTGCTGCACATCAAACTGGTGGCCATGTTGTATGCATTGTCTCAAGCCATGATGAATTAAATGCCTCCAAAGAGGTTCTTGGAGTGAATGCTAGTCAAGTCCAGTTTGTGGTTGGAGAGGCTCAACAAGAACTACTGTTGTTAAGCCAAGCAGATTTTGTGCTCATTGATTGCAACCTTGTGAGCCATGGAGAGATTGTTAAAGCAATCCAAGATGGTGGCATGCAAAATGGTACAGTGGTTGTTGGCTGCAATGCACTTAGCTGTAGAGGGTCTTGGTGGTCTTGTGGATCAAAAACTCAGTTGTTGCCAATAGGAAAAGGGCTTCTGGTGACAAGATTTGGAGCAAGTGCTTCAAGTCCAAAACATGGATCTGCAGTGAGTAAGACCAAAAGTAGTCGTTGGATTGTTAAGATAGATAAATGCACTGGTGAAGAACATGTGTACAAGATCAGAGTTCCACAAGGAAAAGTGATTCAAGCTTAATCATGTGGTTAAGTGGTTAACCAGGCCATTCAAACCACCATGCTACTTTTCCATTACTTTCTAGAGAAAATGGAGTAGTTAAATTTTGCAATTAAAAGGGACCTAGAGGAGTTGGTCTTGGTCCTACTTCAAATGTATATAGAAAATTATAGATATATTATTCTTATTAGAAAATTTGGTTTGCAAAAAAATTTGTTGTCTTGCATAACTATAACTACCTTCTGATGAAGAGAGATCAAAACTCAATCATTTCTCTTTCTCAAAATATATTGTTCCTGTCCTCTGTGTAGCACATGATAGGACAAAGTCATAAAAATACTTGTAAATCTTAGAAAGCAAAATTAATTATTGGTCTGATGTAAAATACCAATAAATATAATTTTAAAGATAAAAAGGTTTCTAGTGAATTTGACTCGATTAAAAAAAAAAACTTCCTTTAAAAGAATTTGGATAAAATATATTTTATGAAAATCTCTCAAAAATATAAGCAATTATATTTTTAGAAAAAGTTAACCAAAAATAAATTTGGGTGAAAAAGTTCCAAACCCTGTCTCTCCCATCTTTGTTCTCAAACTTTTAAACTACACAAAATTAAAACATTTAAACAATTTTTACTTTGCTTTTAGAATTCATATTTTGACTTGGAAAAATCTATATAACAAGTGACTCCACCAAACATGATTTAAATTACTTCACACACACCAGCAGTTAGACCATCTTTTCTTTCTTTATGTATATTGAAATTTGAATGATGTGAAAGAGAGAAAAGAAGGTTCCTGAATGTGCCTAAGGTAGACAATTTTTGGCTTCCCTTCAATCTGCACTCATGGCTAATAATTAAAAGCGTAAACAACGTAATAAACTCATCTAATTGGCTTTTCTCTACTTCTTATCACAATCTTTGGATTCCGTAAAGCTTCTGCTAGATCAGCATTTTTATCTGCTGAATAAAAACCAAAGGTTTTGTTCACTCAAATTCAGAATTGAACTTCTTTGCCACCCCATTATTCAAACTTCATATGAATGACAAAAAACTGTGCATTAATTAATTGAATTCCACTTTTCCATTGGTGAAAGTTAAAGGCACAGATCATCATCCATGTGAAAGAAGCCAAGACAGCACCAAGCAGCAGGTACAGATAACAGGCTGTGCACCCAACAATTAGAGTACCTTAAGGTCACTGTTTTGCGCTATTCTAGCCTCTAACTATAATAAAAGCCACACCTTAAAGGGTTGCTACCCTCCCTAACGTGGGGGTTGTGATTTTGTCTATACAATTACAGCAACATCGATGATACAATGCTACTTTCATTCATTGGTGTACTATGGTGTATGGTCTTAACTTTTATGCCTTTTAGAAACTTTATGGATGAAAGTTTTCCATTAAGAAGATACCTAGGAGTTAGTCCTGTTTCAAATATATATAAAGCCTCTTACAATTATCAAATATTTGTTAATTTCTTACCAATATTAAGGGTCATTTGTGTCATAGCTAAGTGAGGAAGAAAAACAGCAAAGACAAACTCTAACATCAAGGTACAGATAACAGGCTGTACATAGAATAATTAAGTACTGCATATCTTAAGCTCAATGTTTTGCGCTGCCCTAGTTATAATTAAAGCAAGCTTATGGGGGTTGCTACCTGCTCTATAACATGTGGTTTTTGTCTCTGCAATTACATCCACAACCTTCATATAATGCATGTTGCATGCATGGATAGGGGTGTTATGGTATCAGCCATGAGGCCAGAATGTAATAATTATTCTCAAACAATTTAGTGAATCGATAACATGTGATCCTGCAAGGTCTTGTCTCTTCCATATGTTATTACAACTTGGTGCAACTTGCAAGTCCATACTACTGCATGCCACAGGTTATATATACCATGATGGTTAACGACTGTTTATATAGTATAATATTTTGTCTTTAAATGTACCTATTATTGTAACACTAGTTGTTACAAGTCATTCAATAATATCAAATCATCGTAATGAAGTGCTTTTTAAGTCTATATAAATTATCCTTTTGATTAAACTTGAGATTGTTTTTGTACTTTTAGAGAAAATGAGATTGGTACAATATTTTTAGTGAATAAGGTGAGCATGTACACACATGTTTGTAGAATTTTTTGGTGCATAAAGAGCATAACGTGGTTTTTTTTGTTTTTGTACTTCTGAATCTATATTTATGTACCACCAAAACATTATCTATTGATTTATTTATAAACTAATTTTTTTTTAAGCAAACAAAAAAAAAGTATTTGATAAAAAATTTTCTTTCATAATTTCAAATATAATATGTCAAATTTTAACTTAAAACTAATTATATTAGATAAAGTGACTAAAAAAATATAAATTATATTTAAAAAATTAATATAGGCAATTGGAATTTTAAAAGAAGATGGATATTATAATAAAAAAATTAAAAAAACTTCCTAATATAAAACGATATCGTCCTAATAATAGATAAGTAATTTTACTTCATCAGATCTATTTCGTCTAATATACAGTCTCGTTTTAAAAAATATTTATGTATTATAAAAAAATAAAAAAATAAAATAATTATAATTAATTTTTTTCATGACATTAAAATATATAAATATTATATTATATTTTAAATTATAAAAAATAATCAATTAAATTTAAATTATTGATCATATTTAATTCGTTTAATATATAAATATAATAATTTTTTAATTTATTTAATAAAAATATTAGTTAATGAATAAAAATTTAAAAATTATTTATATAATCAAAAAAATATTTTTAAAAAAATACATATAAAAAATAGGACAAAATAAAACATGTTTCCTCATTTTTTACAGATGATATAATATTAAGTTAAAGTCAATTGATAATACACGGATTATAACTGGTAGAGAGTATCTAAAGTTAATCCAATTTCATTATCAATTAAAAAAAATAAAGGACGTTAATTACAATATTTGGTAAATAATATTCATCTCAATATTTAAAAATAGAATTTAAATAAAATAATAGTACTATTAGTCATTTTTATTAGTTTAAAACATTTAATCTTAAAATTTATTTGAAATTTAGATAAATGCTAAACCGCTTTACATCCTATTTATAGTCAGATTAGATTTGGGATCGAATTCATTGAATAAGACGTCGGATTCAAGTCATATAGAATAAATAATAATAATTAAAAGAAGATAGTTTATAAAAAATATTTAACCAGATCTTCTAATTAAGATTAATAATTAAAATCTGTGAATGAATAGTGACAATGGCATGTGTGTATGATTAAAGAAACAAATGTCTTACATCAAAACCAATTATTGGATAATTATGGGAACATTGTGGGCTAGTTGGAGAATAAGAGATGGATCATGGGCCCAATGAAGAACTGCTAAATAAAACCATTCAAAGAGATGCTTTAATTACAAGCATATTAGCCCAACAACTCAAGGCTCACCTTATAGGGTCTTCTGTTCTGCCTCCATGAATTAATATTATGATAAAATTTGCTTTAAAAAACTCATTTCATTTTTTTTAACTCTTAAAAAAGCTCCTTAGAAAACAAGTGGTGGTTTGAACATATACCCTGTTAAAGAGACTCCATCAATGATAGCTCAGAAATTTTATCCAAAACAAGAAAAGTTAAAAAAGAAAGCAAAAACTGTTCAAATACTAATGCACATGACAGAGCTTTATTCCAGTAAATCATCAATTCACCAATTCACCAAGACATGTTTTTACCGGCATGGGGTCTCCAAAATCAATTGTTAGAGTTACATATGTACCAAAAAGAAACTTGTAATTATAAGCCTGCACAGCATGTTTTGTGAGTTGGATCCCACAGCTATGAATGGCCCTCAATGTTTGCTGGTATGCTCTTAACTAACATCAGCAAATCTAGTGAATATAAAATGCTTTAGAAGACCTTTCTAGACTTGAATAATTGAATAGATTTACTTGTTTTAAGAACAGGTCTAGTTTAACTTACACCACATTTAATAGTCTCTTTATATCACACTTGTGTTAGGCAATGGCTAGGCCCTAGAAGCAATCAAAAGCAAGACTAAAAGAAGACACAAAGTAATAATATTGAATCAGCATTCCATAATCTAAAAAGGGAATGGAGGGTTTACAAAGAGCTGATAGCAGCAATAAAGTATTGTAGCACTAGGGAATTTGATGCATTGCATTCATGACGTTCATTTATATTAATGCTTTTACTTTTTGTCCATGGCTGGTTAGAAAGGGGTGATTTAAAACAAGAGGGCATTAACCCCACAACCCAAAAGAAAAGGAAAAACCACAATGACAGATTATTAGAGAAAATAAATGGCTGAAATGAATAGAAATAAAGATAAAAATCCCTTACCTAGACTACAACCAAAGTCCAAGGCATTCACATAAAAGCTAGCCCTTAGTTAAGGACATAGGAACATGTCATGCCTTAAGGGGTCACCATCACCATGTCCATGAGCCAGTGGGCAAAACACTAGAAAACTGGTGTGGTGTTAAAGTAATTCAAGTAAATTGCAAATCAAAGACAGCTACTACAATTCCCCAGTTCTTGCACAATGGTTTCCATGCTTGGTCTCTCAAATTGAGATTCATGGGAGCAAAGTAAAGCCATTCTTGCTAGTTTAGCTGCCTCGTATTCGAAGAACTTGCCACGCAAGTTTGGGTCAATAAATTCATGGAATGCGAAGGACTCTGCAGCAAGGTGCATTGAGCTTGTGATCTCCTGCTTTCCTGTGAGGATCTGGAAAAGAAGCACTCCAAACGCGTAAACATCACTTTTCTCCGTGAACCGGCCGGTTGTGGTGTATTCTGGAGCCAAGTAACCCTTTGCTGCGCTACCCTTTAGTGCAGAGAAGACAATGTCGTTGGTGAGAAGCTTGTACAGGCCAGAATCTGAAAGCATCGGGTTGTACCGCTGATCAATGAGCACTTTCTCAGCTGAGATATTTTGGTGAACAAGAGCTGGTTTGTTTGCTTTGTGAGCATGTAAATATGCTATACCTGGTTAACAAAACGAGGCTTCTGTTCAGTATACACATGAGGATTCGAAACCATGAAAATGTGTCACTTCCTGACTATTTTCAGTAATTAAATGATCACTTCATCAAAATGAATGCAAGTAGATCACAACAATGTTGGAGGAAATTTAATCTAAAATTAGGCTAGAGCTTTGTAACTGAGCCAATATTAATAAAAGGAAACCAAGCATGTGTTTGTTTATACAATACAATATGTAATGTAATATAATATTATGGTGTTGGCATCTCTTGAAGCATCTATGAGTAGTAGCAAGAAAAGAGATGCTCTAAGTTATTCACCAACCACAACTTTTCCTTGGTAATAGAATGGTGTTGATTCGTGTATACTTTATATATTGGAATATTTAAAAGATGCCGATTGCTGAATTATCAAAATGTAGGAAAGTAAATCATTTAAGTAAAAGGTGTGATAGGAGAGTAACCTTTAGCAATCCCTTTCACAATAGAAACTCTAGTTGACCATTCAAGAACTTCTCCATCACCTTCCTTCACATCAAGGTAGCGTGTCAAGTTTCCATTAGGAACAAAATCATAAACCAGAAAGCATTCCCCTCGTCCCCTTGAACAACAAAAACCTCTCAACCTCACTAAATGCTCATTTCTCAGCGAGGTTAAAATGTTCAATCCCTTCAAAAATTCAGCTTCATCCGATTTGCAACTAGTTTTACTGATGCTCTTGACAGCAACAGCAGATCCATCTCTTAAAACCCCTTTATATGTTGCACTGAAGTTGCTCTTTCCCAACAAATTCAACTCTGAGAAATACTGAGTAGCTGACTCCACTTCTTCCAAGTTGAACCTGAAACTCTGGAACACATCTTGCTTATCCCCGTTGAAATTCCTGCTATCAGCCAAAGGGTCCCACCCATTAGAGTACTCAAGGCTAACCAAAGGAGATCCATTTTTCCTGTATATACTCTTGGCTTGATCTGTACTTAGACGGCCTTCAGAGATATCAAACGCACTTCCAAGCTTTTGTTTCCGCCGGCGATACATAGTGAAGGTTAAAATGGCAATTGCTGATATAGCAATTGTCACTAGAACTACGCCAACTGTGATAGATGTGGCTTTTTTGGATTTTGATGGATTTTGGCAATGAGTTGTATTGCAAGGCAACTTTACGTTAGCAGTTTCTGGGATATCCCTAGAGAGACTGTCAACTCCAGCTCCATAAGGTTCTGGTCGAGTGAGATTGACATTATCCGAAGCAGAGCAAGCTTTCAAGGATGGAAACCCAACTCCACATAACCCCACATTGTGTTCATACACAAATCCATCCTCTAGTCTCTTCAAGGCTTCAATAAAACAAGGAAAGCAATATAAAATTATTTAGTTAGATCAGTTCTGAGGACAAAAAATATCAGTAAAGAAATTGACAGAAGCAATAAAATAGCATCATTATACCGGTGGGTACATTCCCAGAGAGAGTATTGTTGTGTACATCCAGAACTTGCAGTGAAGGAAGAGTGGCTAGTTTAGTGGGAATGGAACCAAAGAGACTATTAGAACCCAAATCTAGCCTCATCAACATCCCCAAATCACCTAGACTAGCAGGGATAGCTCCAGCCAACTGGTTTGACTGAAGAGCAAGAACACTTAGCTTTTTCAAATCACCAAGTTGTGTAGGTATGCTTCCTGTTAACTGATTATAACAAAGCTGCAAAACTGCGAAACAAGTAAAAGGTCAAATAAGTGCACTCCCAAAATTAAACCACCAATCAAACATTATTTGAAATGCTAGAATTTTGAATGTATTGTAGCATTAAATAAATCCTTCATTTATCCAGAAAAAAGGGTTAAGGGATTTCCAGAAAAAAATATTAAATGGACCTCAGAAACTGGGACTAGAAGTTAATAATGCCGTTACCCTTTAATTTTGTAGTTCACACCTACCCCTTGCAATTAAACCAGTTAACACCAGGTTGTTCAAAATAATCTTTATAGTTACAATAGGCGCCTTCTAAAGGAGATTTATCTAAAAACATGCCCATGACATAACCATATAGTGCAAAAGCATTCAAAGCTATCATTCTATTTTCCTACACGTGAATTAACTATTTTGGAATGCCAGAGTGCAAGAGAACCAACCATTGGATGGAGGAAAAAAGGATAGAAATGTCAATCACTGAAAAAGAACCTCAATGTCACAGCAAATTAACAAAACCAAGCTCCAATCTTACAGTAAAACCCACAACCACACAACATTTAAAAGACCCAAAAAGAAAAACCTTTAACAAAGGACCACAAGAAGCCCAATCAAGGTGGGAAACACTGAAAGTTCCAATTTTTACACCGAAAATAGAATCATTTTACCTTGAAGATTCTCCATCTTGCCAATCTCAGGTGGGATTTCACCGGACAAATGATTCACATTCAGGTACAAATCACTGAGCTCAGTCAAGTTTGCAACTTCCCTTGGAATCCCCCCGTACAAAGAGTTGTAATGCAAGTAGAGTGCTGTCAAATGCTGAAGTCCAGCAATGGCGGGTGAAAGCCTCCCAGATAGGCCCTTCCCCTGCAGAGAAACATTTGCCACCTGACCCTTCTCATTGCAAGCCACTCCCTCAAAGGAACCAGCACAGGGGTTGCCATCCATGGTCCATGATGACAGAAACTGCCCCTGTGGATCCAAACTGGATTTCAGGTCCATCAGAGCTCTAAGCTCATCATTGCCACAGACATACGTTGGGTTGAAGAGCAAAGCCAGGAAGGAGAAGAGGACGAGAATGAGATGCACTGAACAAGCCATGCTGAGATGAAAATGGTTATGGATTCAACCAAACTCTGTTGTTTATTTTTATTTTTTTCAACTCAGGTTTGTTGTTCTGGAAACTGTTTTACTAGATTCTGTAACTGCAGTGTTTGTGTCTGGTTTTGTGTGCTTTTCCTTTCCCTCTATTAACAGGCCAAAGTGAGAAGTGGTGGTGGAAGTGACAAAAGGTGCAGGGAAGTGGACAGGTCAGAAACTGAAGAGAGAATATAAAATAATAAATAGTAACATCTCATAAAATTAAACTAGTTTATATTTAAATAAATTTATTTAAGTTGATAACCATGTTCATTCTAATTTTTTATTCAACGTAAATGTAGAAGAGACTTTAAACTATTTTACTTTAGTATCCATTTATGTAAATATTACCTATGATTCAGATGCAGTATTGAGCATTAGAATGGTGGCACTTTGATAAGGTGTGTTAGGGTTCTGAAGTTGCATTGTTCAAAGTATGTGTTGTTTTTGGAGGTGACATAAAACAGAGACTTTTTTTTTTTTTCTTTTTGGGGTGCTGAGAAAGTAAGATGGTGTCATGGTATGTGTGGCATCCCATCATCATTCTTATTATCATAACTAAAATCAATGAAGATTCTTCCACCTTCCTAAACAAAACAGAGTTAATTATTTCAAGTTATCAAACTCTGTCTGAATAAAAACATATTAGGAACACGTTACTAGTTGGTAATTTTGTATTATATTATCCAATTATGATTTATCTCACTTCATTTAATATTTTCACTTTCTAATTATGATTTAACTCGCTTCATTGAAATTTTTGCTACCATGTAATTATGATTTATCTCACATTATTTATTTTTACTTCTAACTTTATCATCTCATTATGGTGTGAAGTGATATACAGCTTGCAATATAAGAATCATTTTTTTTTTCAGGTACTTTCTGAGTCATGTTTTCTCAGTTGAAACCTTATTTAATGCTAAAAAGAGAAATGATATTTAATTGATAATTTTATTATTTTAACTTTTGTCCAAAAAAATTATTCGGTAAACACCAAAATCTTTATTTTGTGTTTGTTCGGTTTAATTTACATTTTGCATGTGGCCTCCTTTAATACTTTAGAAAAAAAAATTATTTTTCTAAAAATGAAGATAAATTCATCGAAATATATTTAGATACAAGTTTAATTAAGTTCAGAGTATCTTAAATATATTTTGAGCAATTTGATTATTGAAAAAAGTTGAATGATTTGAAAATTTACGTTATCAAATTTATTTTATTTTTGTCAGCGAAGGTGATAAAAAAATTTGGATTAAATATGTTTTTAAATTTTGATTTTGATATTAGTGTTTAAAAATATATTTTTTTATTAATGTTTAAATTTTAAAAATGAAAATTTAATATCATATTGATCTATAATATTAAAAACACTATTAAATATTATAAGTAAACATAAATAATATATTGTCATATATTATTTAGTAGTTAAGATAAAAAATAATTTATATTTTTTAATTTATTAAAATGTTTTTAAATATTAAAATTATGATAAATTTAAATTTCGAAATAATAATATTATTATACTCTATTATATTTTGATGTGTTTGAAACAAAAAAATAATTTATATAATTTTTATTTTAAATTTACTAAAAACGTTTTCTAAAAATAAAATAATGTTACAACATATAAATAATGCAAAACTCAAGAAAAAAATAACTTTGAATTTTTTTATTAATTTTATTAAAATACAAATTATTGTTGAATATTAAATTTAGATATAAAAAAATCAAATTAGTACTTTTAAAATTACATAATTAATTTTATTAATTTAAAAATATAAGAGACGGTGCAACGCAGCAACAATAATATCGAAGAAGAAATTATAAGCGATACATTTAATTGGTGTGGGTCCCACTCTGATATTCGGGTTACGTCTGTCACGTGGGTCAAGCAGAACATGAACACCACGCGCGCTGGAGCGCGTGGACAACCTTCTTGGCGTGGGCACATATTCCCTCGTTTAATCAACACTTTCAAATTCAAACATGGTTAAAATCCTCTGTTCCCGGTTCCACTGTAAACTCAAACTCACCTTCCATGTTATTCGTTCAAAATTCAGTTAGTCAACAACAAACTTTAAAACACAAATAATCTTCAAATAATTTACGCGACTTTTTTATTCCACAGTTAATATTATTAATATGTTGATGAAAAAATAAATATATATTTTTATCATAATTATCTTGTATTAACTATTTTAATATTTTTGAGATTTCTACATATAAAATACGTCATTTATATTAAAAGATACTTTTTACTTACACATTTTATTTTATTTTATTATTTTTTATATTATTTTTTTTACAGACTTGAGGGCCAGATGATTTTCATAATAAATATTTTTCATATATTTATACCTCTCAGGAAAAGAATATTTCGGGACTATAAATTTGTTCCATTAAAAAAATCAATTTATAAGTATATATATATATATATATATATATATATATATATATTCATATTTTAATGAATTAAAATATTTTTACAATACTTAAAAAAAAGGAATGGAATCTATTACAAGTTTGATTTAGCAGAAAAACTAGAAGATCAAATTCAATAAATATTTTTCAAAACAATCAATGTAAAAATTGAATAATGATTCATTAATATCACATTATCTCTCGTTAATAATATTTGTAAGAATTCAATTTTTTTATTATATTGTATTTTCTTTTCTTCTTTTTTTTAATCATACATATACTTCTTTTTCTTAAATATAAAATAATAAATTAAATAGTAAAAATATAATTTGTTTCATACTTTCCCAATTAAGCGTTTTAATTTATCTCTTTTAATATTTTACAATTTTAGAAATAAATTTATATTTTAAATTAATATATACATTAAAGTTTAATAAATTAAAGTAAAAAAATATAATAAAAATACAGATACACATTTTATAATAAAATAATATAACATAAAAATTGTTTATTATTATTATTATATTATTAAAATAAAAGTTAAATAAATTTTTAACTAACTTATATTTTATTATTATTTTAAATTATTACGTGAATCTGAGTCAATGGTGGTTTGTTTGGGGGAAACTGAACTAAAAATAGTAGAATTTGGTTTATTGATTATGGGCGTTGCTAGCTGGAAAATAAAAAAAAAGGTTTAATATTTTAAAGGCATGAAAATCTGAAAAGTGCGTTTTCTGAAAGTACTTTTTTCTGCTTTTTTGAGTCTCTCCATTTGTGCTGTTTCAGAGGTTGCTGACACCCCTTCCCACACACTTTCTTCTCTGTCCTTCATTTTTCACGTTACAAACAAAAAATCTAGATTACAAATTTTGATTAAGTGGTAATTTTGTATCACCATGTTCTTGAAAATATTGGAGCATTAGGATGAAAGATTCCTTCATTTAAATCTTAAAATTGTTTCCATTTTGTCTTAATCTTGATATGAGTTAAAATATCCTTTGACCTTTTGTTTTGTTCCATACCTCATTGCCACATCTAAAATAATTGACCATACTATAGATATTGCCAAACCAGATAAAAAAAATAGTATTTTTCCTAAAAGAAATAAATTACATGGTAGTTTTTTTTAAACAAAAACAATTTTTAGTTGAACTCAAATTTATATATTTATTATGTAACGGATATACCTTTTAAATTAATTATTTTATAAATATATTATATGATAATAATATATAAAGAATATTTTTAATAATTTAATATTATATTTAAAATATAATAATAATAATTATTATTAAATAGGTATATTCGTTAGATAAATAATTTATAAATTTATATCATTATTTTATTTAATTACATATACTGTATTTTTGTTATTATATATTTTTATATTGATTTAATTATTAATAGTTTTGATATTTTTTTTATTTTGTTCTTAAAAGATATTTTAAGTGATATATATAAATTATCATTGATGTAAGATTAGTAAGAAATAATAAACTTGATTCAATTATTTATTATTTTTTTTATTAGAATAATTTTTAAATATATATTTATTTTGTCTTCAAATGGACTTAAATAATAATTTAAAAAGAAAAATAGTACTTGAATAACCAAAAGCTGTAGATTTAAATCAAAAGACTAAAAGAGGGAAAAATTTTGAAACTTTTATATATTTTGTAGGGATAAAAGTTGTATTTTTTTTTCTTGAAAAATACTAGAAAATGAGACAACACATGAAATGTTTTGTTTGTAGAAAACTGACAAATTGGTTTGGAATATTTAAATGGAAAGGTACAAGCAGGTTGTAAAAAAGATGCAAGAGAGATTTGGACCACGATGTGCCCAATTTATTTATCTTAGACATGAATAAAAACAATTCACGAAATGGGTATTTTTATATTTTAAAAAAAACCACTGAAAAAGTGAATAAAAAATGTGGCATTGTTTAGTGATCTGGTCATGTGGGTTATGAAGCTTTCACACTAATTGTGTAGAAAATATAAATTTGAGTTATGAAGTGATGATTAATGTAAGTAAAAGGTGATCCTTTAATCATGTGGAAGAAAAAGAAGAGCATAATAAGTCGATGGTGGAACTAACATTTGGTGAAGACTTAGATGAATAGGGAAATATTGCAGTGAAAGAAAGAGATGAATATGTGATTACCATTAATATATTGACAAATGGTGTTGTACCTCTCTACTTTGTCCTTCAGTTGAAGGAGCATAGATTCCCTCACAAAGATTAGGTGTCTAGGGTTTGCCTTTTGGGAGATTGGAGCATAATGTGAATGTCTAGTGAGATGTGTAGGACATTTTAGGGGCAACCATGTTTGAGTGCCTTGGTTAACTAAAGAGAAAACCTAATTAAAGGTTCATAAATAGTAGTTAATTAGTTACCCTAAAATTAGGTTTTGGCATAATAGAAAAATATTGCATGATGATGATGTTTTTGAGGCCTTGGATTTGCTGTAGCATGGAATCCTAGATCCTAGACATGCCCTGTCCAAGTTAGAGTATTAGTGGGGTGGTGTTGGGTTTTGGATCAAGACTTGGCAATTTAATTTAAAATTAATTAATATTAATTGAAACTATCAAAATATATAAATTATAATTCAAAATTTTAGGTAAATTTGAAAACATCCACTTAAATTAACTTACATGTTTATGATTATTTATTTATTTATTTATTTCATGAAAATTAAATTTGAATCACTCAGTTTCACTCTACACCATAGATTTCGATGTGACCTTCCACGTGCCACCACCTCATATTATTAACCCTTATCCTATTACACTACCTCACTCTTCCTCTCTTCGAACAAAAAAAAAAAATTTTAATAAAAATAAAATATGTGTTTGTTTAAAGAAAAAAAAAACATGAATATAAGAGAAAAATAATATTAAAAACAATAAATAAAGTAGTTATAATTATATAAGTATACAAATATTTATTTTAAAAGTGATACTTTTGAAAATATTAATTTATTCTCTATCTAAAAATAAAATATCTTAATTCATGAAAGTAATAGAATTTTCTACTTACTGAAAGAGGATTTTTTTTCTTATTTTTTTTATTCTAAACACTTTTCTTTTTATAATTTCAACACCTTACTTTCGTATATAGAAATTTCCAATAAAAAAAATTAATTTAGTTTTGCTTTTTAAAACCCTAGAAAGTTTAGTCCAAATAATTTATATTTTTTATTATTATCCCTTTACTTGTATGAACGTCATGTATCACTTTTTTCACACACTTTTCATGGCATGCTGTGAAGAATATTAGGAATTTTTTTTAGTGTTTAATGAACAAATATTGAAATAGAAACATAAAACCAATTTTCTCAATTAACCCTAATATTTTTCTCTGTGAAAGATGAAAAGAAAGAAAGAAAATATTAAGTTCCATAATCTTCTTTTAAACCAACTTAGGAGGCCACTAATAATGATGAAAACAATAATCATTGAGAGCTTGAATATGAATATTTTGAGGTCATGTAGCTGAAAATTATTATACCTGATTCTCTCATTCATGTTGGGTAGTAATGGAGCAACTACCAACATAGAAGGGAAGAACCAAACATGAACATTAATTATCATGCTTTCACATTGTTCACATCTTCTCTATCATTTTTTTTTTCTATCCATGTGCATGTTTCAAAGGTGACTTTGCATCACTAAAGAAACCAAGTGAAAAATCATAGTGACATCTCAATTCTATTGTGGTAGATTGAACATGCTTTTTTGGGTTAAATTGTAATTTTGACTATCTTTAAGTACTCTTTTGTAATTTCATTATCTGTATTTTTAAAAATTCGTAATTTTGATCAAATTTTAATTTTGCATTCTCTTTATTTCTTTTACTAGTTTAAAATGTAATAAAAATTGAGGCTTTTGATAAAAGTTTGAATTTTTTTTAAAATAGGAAAACTACATTGGTAAAAAGATGAAGCAAAAATGCAGATAAAAATTAAAAGATACCAAAATTATAATTTTTATCTTCTATTTTCTTGAAGAGTGACAAATTGCATGGTGATCTAGAGTTGTCTTAAATGAAGAAACTTTGTTGGAAGTTTTCCTTTGTCTAGTATGAGAATTGTGGAAGTGGGTTTGCATGTGCGTTTTGGTTTGTGCATGCCACTTAAAAAAATGGAGTCTTTTGGGGTGCCATTATTAGGTCAACATCATCATCAAGAGCATCTTTTTTTGATAGGATATGCAGAAAGCTTATGTCTTTCATCCATTGCACTACAAGAAAAGGGTGAAAAAGAAAAATACAAAAAAAAAAAAACCAAGATTCCTAGCATAAAGCTGAAAATGATGACAATGGACCCCAAGTATCAACTTATGTAAAAAAATATATATTAATTAGGGTTACCTTTATCCCTTTCTTTAGAAGGTTTAACTAATTAATATGTACTACCATGTAAAAAAAAAGTGGTTTTTATTATACTAATTTATTATGCAAGCCCATGCTAGGTAATCAAATTAAAACAGCTTTAAATTTTTTTACATAAACTGAAAAAAAAAACAGCTTTTAAAATCAAGTGTTTTCTTGTCTCTTTCACTAATTCCAATGTATTTTTACTAATGGAAATTAGAAATTAAAAAAAAAAAAACAAAAAAAAGCTTTACCTAGGAACATGGTGTGTTTTTTTGAATGAACTTATTTTAAGGAAATGATGGTTTACTCTGTTAGTGTCTCAAGAGAATTAGTTTAGAGATTGTGATAAAAATCCATAAAAACAAAATATGAAGGACGAAAGAGAAACGGGCCCAAAATGAAAAGGCCCAAGCACCCAGCACGGCAAATTTTTGAGCTATAAACTAGTGTTAGAAAATATTTTTGAAAAAATAATTTTCAAATATAAAATTGAAAAAGTGTAAAGAGAAAAAATATTAGAAATAAAATCGAAAAGTATTATATATACATTAAACAGAGATTTCAAAATTTTATCCTTTTTATTAATAATATAATTTAAAAAAAATTACAAAAACGAATTATAAAACACAGTAGTAAAATAGAAAAAAAAATTCCACCAACAGCAATAGACCAAACTCAATCCTTTTTACACTCTTTGTGATTATAATCAGTTTCAAAAAGCAACTTTATTATTACAGGCCGGCCTTATTTGTTAACGGCCCAAGTTGGAAGCCCAGATTTTCTTGCACGTATTGCTATTGGCGCCCCATTATTATTATTTAAATTCTTCCTCCTTTTGCTTGTTTTATGAAAATATATGGAGAAGAGGGTTATTAATTGCATTGAGTAACCTAGATTGAGTTATTTTTTTTACTATATCAAAATTTCGACCAAACTAAATTTAGTTATACAAATTTGGTATATGTACTATTCCACCTCATAGTTAAAATTATTAAAAATAATAATATAACTATCATTTAATTTTTTTATTATATTAATATATATATATATATATATATATATGTTTGAAATATTTAATTATTAAATAAAATAGTCTATTTTAAAAATAATTTTAAATTAATACGATTAATAAAAAAAATGTAAAAACCTCTTTAATTGAAGACTTTTTGTAATTACGTTAGATGATGGATTTGACTAAACCCAATCTAACATGTATACATTCTATGGGAGAGGATAAAGTTTTTACTGTTTTATTTTTTTTTTAAATATTAATGCAACAGAAAAAAGTTTTGACTGCATTATTTTTTCAAAAAAAAAAAAACACACGACGAAGAATATTTTATTACATAATGAAAATAAGTTTCGTGTCATGTTAATTTTTTTGAAAGAAATTAACACAGTTGTGCTATTTTTTTTTTCTAAAGAAGAATTGAAGGGTTTAAAAAAAATGTTTCTATAGTGTTATTTTTTATATAAAAAAAATTACATATCGAAAACATTGATTTTCTTAAAAGAAATTTAACATGTGAGAAAACTATTTTTGTTATATTGTTTTATTTAAATAATTAATACAACGAACATTTGTTCCTGTTTTTTTTCAAAAATATGTTACTGTTTTGTTCATTTTATTCAATACAAAGATGTTTACGTGGGAAGTATTTTTAACTAAATATCAAAAGTTTGACTTTTTACTTTGATTGGGAGTTTAAGTAGTAACTTGGGGTGCCAATGGCAGGGCTCGTTTCTTAGATGCAGTACTTTTGTTCTGGGGTGGGCTTTCGGCCTGGCTGCAGGGCCTTATTTTGTTTTACAATCATTGATCAAAAGAAGAAAAAAACTCAATAATGAATAAACAATTTGAACCCAAAAAGACAATAAAAAAAAAATAGTTAATCTAAATTGAGTTTGTCTGTCTGTAGAATACGTAAATTTATGTTGATTTTGGCTTACTAAACTAATAAATAAACTTATGAGTTTGAACTTTGCATGTCATCCATGGACTAAATGTGCTTCAACCATGATTTTGATTCTCCCCCTCCTTATGGTTAACTTAGATCAGATTCTTGAGGGTAAACTAGTTGACAATCCATAGGTTTCTGCAACTATTTCTTGGCACAACATTGTAGGATTTATTTGTGAATTTAACTTATCGTGAACATTGACTGATATGTTTGTATATTTAGTCCAAAATATTAGCAAATTATACAGCAATCCTTCAAAAATCCCGGGGAACTATGAATTATCTTGGCATTCAAGCAGAGAACCTCAAAAGGATATACCTCAGTTGAAATAACAAAAGCATTGTAAGTTATAGGTTTTATATTAATAATTAGTTTCCATTTAGCGTTTTCTGGTATAATTTTATTTAATTAGACACAGAAAAATTGGAAGGAATTCAACCTTGTAAAGTTAAGATTGAAGGCAGGTTATGCAAATGAAGAGTAAGTTGAGCTCCAAGGAATGAAGCAAAATGCCTTAAAATATCTCAGTGATATGTATTGTACATTAAGATTGGAGAAAAAAACATGAAGATGAATGATTTAGAGCGTTGGAGTTCTCTCAGCAGAGCCAGCAATGACTGTGAGCAAGTTGTTGCCAAAAGGGTCACTGAGATGCTTTGCAAGGTTCTCAACAGGACCTTCTCCAGTGACATAGGCTTGGAAGTAGAAACCAAGCATGGCAAACATAGCAAGTCTACCATTCTTAATTTCCTTCACCTTTAGCAGAGCAGCCTGATCTGGATCGTTTGCAAGCCCCAATGGATCAAATGGACCACCTGGATGAAGTTTGTCTTCAAAATTCTGCTCAAAACAAGGTCACACAATCAGTAAATCAAATGATTAAGTACGTGTTTGTTGGGGCTTACTTTTGAATGTTCATGCTCCACAAACTTACATTTGAATTGGTCAATTGTGATTTTGTGAAAAAAAGTTATGTTTAGTCTGTTTCCTATGGTCAAATTTGTTAAAAGGCATCCATCTAACTGCCAAAAAAATGTAGCTTTTTTTGTTCGGATGAGAATTTTATCCTGAACTTTACTTCAAACTTGCTTTTGAGATAAAGTTTCTACATATAACTCTGCTTCAAACTCAATTTAAGATAAAATCAATACAATTGAAAGTTAAGTTTGCAAACATATACCCGAGCCCACACTATAAGTTTTGTAATAATTTTATGATTATAGTGCTTGGGTGCATGGCTAATTCAAATAGTTTTCAGAAAAATAACAGTCATAATATGGTTCAGTGAATAACTAGAAACTTCTTGTAATAATCTTTATGCTACAACAAACATTAAGAAAAAAATGCAATGAAACGACTGCAGTAAATATTCAGATTGAAAAATCTACATACCAGGCCATTAATAATTCTGTAGTACTCTGCACCTCCCACAAGAACTATCTCAGCAATGACAGCCACAATGAGATTGATGGGAATAGGTTTCCCAAAGTAGTTCAACGTACCCCCATCAAGAAGCAGAGCTCCTGTCTGCACCAATTCCATAAAGAAAATTGATTTGGCTTAGTGTATACAATATGCAATCACAACAAGATTGCTATGAGCTAAATTGTAAGGTTGAGATTAACTCACGTGAAAATAAAAAGTAAATTATTGGCACAATTATCAGGATTTATTTAAAACATGGTTAAAAATGAGCACTAAAAATTGAATGAGATGGGTAAAATACAAGGGAAATAAACCTTCTTTTAAGTCTATGTTGAATTTACACCAGAATTGTCATTTACACTAAACGGAATTCAATTTTTGAACTAGAGTTTCAAATTTTGGTTTGAACTGGGATTTACTAGTCTTTTTGCACAGAGAAGAGAAACTGAAAGAGTTATGCATTAGTACTTGTAAGATCTATTTAAATCCATTTGTTGTGTCATAAAAATTAATGTATTATTGAACTTGACATTGTGACAGTTGTTATAGAGCATGCAAACCTTGAACCAAACAGCCTCAGGACCACAGTTTGCTCCATATTTGTTGAAGGCCTCAGGAATGATGAATCCAGCAGCACCAAGCATTGCCCATCTAGCGTGAATCAACTCAAATGCCTGATATCTGCATTAGAACACCAACCAACCAACCAACCCAACATTACAACACAAGAAATGTGAAGTAACCACATAAATAGACATCTAAATTATGAGTGTTAGGCATACTTGGCAAAGTCCTCTGGCTTCTTGCTAAGACCAAATGGGTCATAACCATAGCTGCATGGACACACATTACCAAATTAAAACCGAAAAGTTTCACAAACATTGTTTGTTCGATGGCTTGTATTGTATGCTAATGTCAATTAAAGTGGCCTATAAGGAAGGAAGGAGAAGCCACATACTCTCCGGGGACTTCTCCAGTCAAGTACTCTGGGATCTCAGATCGGTCCAAAAGACCCTCTGGCAAGAAGATCCTTCTATCAGGACCTGCCAACAAATGGAACAAAAAAGTTTGTTAGCAACTAGTTGGTGCGTGTGTGGAACTGCGTTCAAATCCACGTCCAACACATGAAAGCTACCTAGAGTAAGAAGGATCTATGATATGGAGGTGAAACCAAACACACCATTAGTTATCTTTCTTCAATTACGTTGTCAATTAACAAAGGTTGAAACAACACAAGTTACACAACTTGAGGACATAAGCAACATAACTGAAGAGATGAAACACAGATAACTCGAGGACTTACCATACCACTTGGCAAGCTCATCATTGGCAGGAGAGACAGCAGCAGCTTTTTTTGGAGCAGGCGGTGCTGCCTTCTTTTTGGAGAAAAGAGCCACAGTCTTGAAGGAGGCAGGGCTAGAGGCAGATGGAGCAGGCCTTGTGGCACCACTGAGGTTGATGGGGTTTCCAAGCATTTCTGACATGCCAAGGGAAGCAGCAGCAGTGGAGGCTGCAAGGGAAGCCATGCTTTGGAAGCCTCACAGACTCAGATGAAATTTGGTGCTGATTCAGAAGCAGGTGGATGAAGGATGGAGGGGTAAGAGGATGGAGATGCAGATACTATATGCATAGACTGGTGGACGTAGACGTGCCACGTCAGATTCATCAACATGAACTTTGATTGGTCTACATATGAGATTTGCAATCCAATACAAGGATTTGATTGGTTAATCCCTGATGTGTGAAGGATGACGGTATCTGCTGAGCTGGAAGATTGCATGGTTCTGGATAACATGTTTTATCCTCCAACCTCTTGGACTTTTTTCCATCAACCATTTACATTCCCTTCACCTACATAGACAAGGCTTTTTGGTTTTTTGTAATTATCTTCAGACTCCGCAGAAATAAGGGTTACCACATAATTGAAGTAACACTCACATGAGTAAACAGTAAGAGTAAAAGATATTTTTTTTTTTTGGGTATGAAAGAAGAATTTAATCAAGTCATGTGTGTGGACCACCAAATTGAACAAGAAGATTTAGAAAGACACAAGTTTTGTTGGTTCAGCTGCCACTGCAAGTCCCCATTTCAATATGGTTGTAGTACCATTGTAAGCGCTTCCTAGTCTATATCACACAAGACGGGCAGTGTTCTTCTATGCAAGAGTTCAATTGTTGATTTGCTATTTACTAAAATATTTGCAAGTATTTTAGAGTTTGCTAAAACACGAACTACCCCTAAAAATAAATCAATCAATACGATAGATTTGAAACAATGTTAAACCCTTCTCCGACTTTGATATTGGAAGGTTCATCCAATAGTATGAGATTCCATTATCAACTTAAATCAAGACATTAGGTTACGGAGTCACTGGTAAAACTAGCAAATCATTAAATAAACTGCATAAACAAAAATATATTAAAAATTCCTTACCCGTAAATTTCATACTTAAAAAAATTATTAAACGAATCATACTATATACACAACAGACCAATTTACTCAAAAAACAGGGTCTTGTCACACTTTCCAGAGCATTTCCTCCAACATCCAGTTCGGACCAGCTATAACCCTGTTTTGATAACACTCTCGTAAATCTCCAGTGCTGGAAATTGACCAAAACCTATGAAAATTTGCTAACAAGGCCACACTAATACTCCTGTTACTTCTTGATATATTCTGGCATTCAATTTCGTACCTTAGTTAAACACTGGCAGAATTCAATTTCAATTAAGGCCAAATAATAGCCCCCCACTAAGTATTAATATGGAAATTTAGTATCTCATATACTGCTACGAGTCTGAATATACAGAGTTTGCCTTGCTTAGTATATAGAATGGTATGTACTAGTAGAGAGTTTTTCTTCATATTTTATGCAATTGTACTTAAAATGGCCTCTTCCATTATCTTCTCCACTTTTCAATTTCTTTTGAAGTTGCCTTGATAAGCTTTTTAGTATTGATGACAAGGTCGTCCACAAGTGCAGTAATATCATCCCTGAAAATAACATGAAATATCCAAATAGCGTTAGTAGCCACAGAACAGTATCATATGCAAAAAAAAATCTTTCATGCAATAAGATCTTCGCAGTTATGGTATATATCTGAAGAATAGTGAATAGAGCCTATTATAACCACACAGTGTGACCATGTCATCTTCATAAAATTGGAGGAGTGCTATCATGTAAGATATTTTTTAAGAAGCATAATGTCAAATCACGTGAAGCGACAAGCCTTAAGAATTCATACTACTTGGACAGAAACGCAGCAAGATTTTCATACTGCCAAGTTCTTTGTTAAAAGTGGCAGCAAAATCTTAAAGTCTTATTTCGGGTTCTGGTGTTTCTATTGGAGCAGTTAACAAGCTTGGATGCGCTAAGTTGCTAACAGTTTTCGAATTATAACTGCCTATCTATCACAAAATTTTATATCATGTTTTATTTTTCGAATCAGATCAAGTCACTAAGTCCATGAATTTCTCATCGGCACATCTAAACCCCGATCTTCTTATTACATCAATAGCCCAAATTTAATAAATATGTGAATCTAATCACTTTCATTGAGCAGCTAATTTGACTGAACAAAATTATATAAAATTTAAGGAAATTTAAAAATAACAACTGTATTTGTATTATAAGGCAATGTCTTTTCACATTTTTTTTGTGACTTATTATTTGCTCCTCTTTACATTTCTATTCAAATTTGCAAAATTTTATTTAAAAAAAAATATCAATTACAGGAAAATTTTATCTCTTTTTGGCAATAAACGTAAAAGTATTAGCAAAGAGAAAAGATTTTTCACTAGTTAAAAGGTTTCAGACAATGATCATATCTACACCCAAAAAAAAGAAATGATAGTTAGACAATTTACTTACTCAGAAATGATGCTTCTAGAACCATGGAAAGGATTTCCAACATTAGAGTACCTCTTGTTCTCATCTTGTGCAATTCCTTTCCCCACACCATAGCCAAACCCTAAACCAACACCACATCCAGCACCAAATCCAAAGCCAACTTGTAAACCGGGAATTCCCGGGCCAAAACCCACTCCTGGACTCAAACAAATATTTTGCGTAAGATTCTATGAAGCATGAAACCGTGCAGGAAATATGTTCAAACTTAAATGTTAAAACATGAAGGAACCAGCAAACAAGCATCATAAACTACATCTCCTCACTACAATAGGGCAAGGGATGATCCTAATTATTAGTAGCAGCATCAGAAGAGGCATCTACAAGCTTAAAGCAATGCAGAAAATAATCTACAGCAATGTTGAAACAAAGAAGATGAAAAGCACACAACCTCTCACTATTATAGTATTATACTATTGTCAGTTTTTCACAAATTCCACAGAGGAATAAACAACCATTTGTCAAAATTTAACAAAGATATGTCAGAATGCATAAGGCAGACTAAGGATATCAACAAAGTATTTTCTTAAACAAAACCAATTAAAGAGATTCCTGGTCATGGTTATAAGTATCTGGATTATACCATAATGATCAAACCAGATCGAGCACCATAATTTACCTAATTTTGCACAACTCTCTCAGGGAAATTTAACTCTTCGACAGATATTACAATAAAAAGGGATTTCATATTGTTATAAACTGTAATTTACCAATGACTTGCACTGCCTTAAAGGGCATTTCTTCCTATACCCCATAAAAATCGTTTCTCACCCTTTTCCTTCTGCAATAATGGGTATTCCATAGTGTAGTTTTTACATTCCAAAATACCCATTCTGGACTGAAAAGGACTGGCAGTAGATTTTTATGGGGTGTAGAAAGCAGCAACCTGCCTTAAATGGTTAACATTCAGTCAACTTTTGTCCCAAGGGGGGAGCAAAAGCCTAAAATACCGTAAAACGATCATAATGTGCAACTGAGCAATTGGAGTAGAACCCCCTCCCATTCATTTATATCTAACAACAATTTATTAGTCCCAGTCCCACCAATGATTTCCAATAAGTAGTCAGCCCATACATGAACTTGAAACCAACATTTCCAAGAAAAAAGTAAAATTCATTTGTTAGTTCTTCCCTTTTCTCTCACTGCATTGCACAGATTTCTATCTCTGGAAAGGCGTTCATCGGCATTGGCTTCAAGTCATTAATTAGTCAACAACCAAAAGATACTGCACCTTAAACACTACAGATTTTGAGATTTCATTCATTTAACTGCAAACTAGAATTCAAATGACATATAAAGGTACACAATGTATTCTATTTTCATTTTTCTGTTCCCCACTGGTATATCTTTCTTTGGAGGCAATATTGTCCAATGCATAGCCGGACTCTAAATGTAAAAAAACTTCTCCAATAGATATTCAAACCTTCACCAACTTGTGAAGAACTGGCCCTTCCACCACACTCAACCCCAAGGTATTTCTGCTATTATTTTTAATTATAAAAGCTTCATATCTTACCTTTTTTCAGTACAGACCACATCTATCCCTCCTTAGGATGAAAATACTACTCAAGGCTCAAGCTAACTAAGCCAAGTATAGTGGCAAATTTCTCCCAATGAGTATTCAACAAAGTTACATGCTGAGGGCTTAACTCCGAGACTTTATTTTTACTCAAATCAAGAATTTATTTTTTCTTTCATAGAAAACAATTTGCAACTAGAACTCAAAAGATAAAATACAATAAGTGAAAATAGAAAACAATTTCTCAATCCAAACAGTCCTTTTCTTCTGAGTGATTAAGTACATACTTGGACAAATTTCTTCCTAAACATTTTTGGAAGAAAAATATAAAATATTTTTTTATCTCAACTAAAATTAACTTATACACATAATAAAATTAAGAAACAGAAAAATTATACAGAACTCTATACATTAACTTAGTCGACTAATTTTAATATATAGAAAAGTTTATACCGATTTTTTTTTTTTTATATTATTACTTGTAGAAATACTTGCGGATAAGCTGGATGCCCTAACTTAATTTTGCAAATAAACTTTCACGATTCAGCTACTAAAAAAACTACGAGTCTAGTGACACAATGATTTTCCCCCATCGAAATGTCGAACAATGACGTAACAAGTATGCAAAACTGAAGCAAGTGAAAGGTAGGGTTGAGGAAAGAACCTCCGAGAAGGCCGGCGCCGAAACCGATACCGCAGCCGGCGCCGAAGCCGAAGCCGGGGCCCACCTTGCCGAACTGGTCAGACTTGACCACCGGAAGCTTCCACAGCAGACCCTTGTCGTCGTCGCCGTTCATTCTTCGCCGTTGCTAAATCTGTTTTCAGTTGCTATCTCAATCTGTGAGATAGAAAACAGCAAGAGAATTGTTATTTTATTATTATTATTTTTTTATATGTGCATTAATCTATATTCAATTTCTCTTTCTTTTTTTTCCTCAAAAAAAGGTAGAACTTTGAAGACCATGTTATTAAAAAAATTATGAAGGATACAAATATTAAAAAAGAGAAAGTAATATTCGCATTGAAAAGGTTGTGTTATATTTTAACTAAAATATTTTTTAAATTATGAAATACCAGAACTACAGCAATCCCACAACTCAAGAAAAAGTCTCTAAAATCAATTTGCAGAAATTTTAATACGATGAAAAAAAAAAAATATATATATATATATATATATAAAGGCAAAAATTAGATGATTTTATAAAATAATAATTATTTAAAATATAAATTAGTATTATTTTATTAATTTATGTATTTTAAAAATAAGAATAAAAATGAAATATTATATTAGATTATTATATTGTTATAAAATAAATGATGAAAATAAATAATTTTTTTTAAATATAAAATGTTATTTGTAACAATTGTAAAAATAAATAAGTTAAATGATAATATAATTCTATATATTAGTTCAATTTGCGTTATTATGTAAATTTGAAATAATAATATTAATATACGCTTAAGAATGAAAAATAATTGTAAATTTAATATATCTTAGTTATTACTTACTTTTTTTATGTTGTTATAGATATTTTGTATATAATTAAGGTTAAAATATTTTGTGTTGATGATATATATAACTCTTAATTGAAAAAAAAAAGTGTTAATTTATTAAATATTGTCATATGTAGCAGTATTACTAAATTTAACATAATATAAAAATATTTTAAATTTTTTTATATTGTCTGATAGTAGTTTTTAAAAAATATTAGCATATTAATCTTAAACTATATTCAAATTAATTTTTAATTTATTAAAAACTATATTTTTATATTACGAGATTTCAACGTTGGTTATATGAAAGTAAAATAAATTATTATAAGGAAGATTTTTATAAATGAATTATAAACTAATTATATAAAATAATATCACATCATTTTTAATTAAAATTTTTAAAACATTAGTTTATAAGTTTTTATTTATTTATAAATTATTTAACTTTTCATATTTATATAACTTTAAATTTATATTTAAATTCTCAATATATATATATATTATCAATAATCATTTAACTGTATTATAACTATAAGAGAAAAGAAGAGAGAAAAGAAGATTTGTAACAAATCTATTGATTATTATCACAAATTAGGTAATAAGTAGGGAATGTTAAATCTTAATTACAGTTTTCAATGATGAGATAATTTTTTTTTAAATAAGTATATTGTTTATACATTTTGATATTTAGTTTTTTGTAAAAGGAAAATGTTGAATAGTTTTTTTTCTCGTATTAATTATTGTGAACTTTAAATAATTATTATATTATTATATTTTTTATTTTAATAATTATTATATTTTAATAATTATTTATCTTATATTTTTTTAATATATTTTATATTTATAATTTTCATTATAATATCATAATAATTTTTATTATTATTTTTTAAAATATTAATATTAATAAATTTATCATATTATAAAAATATTATTTTATTAAATTTGATTGGACAGTTGAACTTTTAAACTTAAATTATATTTTTATTGGTTTGTTTATCTTTTTGAATTTAAAAATATTAATAATTAATAAAATTATGATAATATTATAATTAAATCTGATCGATGTATAATAATTAAGGTCCATCTTATTATATAATTAATTTAATAAATTGGAGATATAATGAATTGTTATATATAAGTATTAAATATAAAATTTAAATATTTATTTTAAACAAATTTTAGAACCCCTCGACTCAAAATCAAGGATAAATAGAAAGAAAATGTTAGAGTTTAGAAAATAGAAAAAAGAATAATATTTTATGAAAACAGTGTTATAATTAGAGGATCAACCTTAATTGTAAATTGAATTTATAATAATTAGATTATTTAAATACTTTTAAAAAAATTTATGTTAAAATTATGAAATATTAATTTCAAATTAACACCAAACATAACCTGATTACTAACCATAATATTTATCAATTTCTCACTAACAAACCATCAATTAGCAAGGTTTTCAAATAAAAGAAATTTAAACAGATCAACAAAACATCAAATAGACTGTAGCCAATATCAATCTTGGTTTCTTTTCATTTGATAAACAATGACAAACTTTCACTTCTAGACACCCATATAGAAGTTAATATAAAATAAAATTTTATTTACACTTTGAAAATCAAATTATGCATTAATCTAATAACTAGTCTGATAGTTCAATCCTAATTCATCATCATAACCATTTAATCTCATAAACATATGTAAATACAATAAACAATGATACAACACATGAGTCAGGACCTTTGCTAATATTATCTAACATGTTGAAAACTTAAAACATGTGGCCTATTAGCTCAGTTGGTTAGAGCGTCGTGCTAATAACGCGAAGGTCGCAGGTTCGAAACCTGCATGGGCCAAACTTGAATAAATTTTATTTAGAGATATTTAATTTTTCATAATTTTGATAAAAAATTAAAACTAAATTATTATGAAAAAAATACAATAAAATGAAAAAAATGATAAATAAATAAATTATATTAATTATTTTTATTATATTCTTATTTACCAAATAGTTAAACACTTTTTTTATATTTATTTATTCTTTATTTTTGCATCAAAGCATAAGAACATATAAAATAGATAACCTTAAATTTTAGATTGAGATTATAAAAACTTTGTCATTAAAGGTAGATCCTACTAAACATGTTATAAAAACAAAAATCTAACATTTGTTTTGTTTTAAATAATACATTAGTCATTTTGTTTTTTCAAAGTTTTTTTAAGATATCGTCATGGAATTAAGAGCAATTAAGTCACCACTCGAATGTTAAAAAAAAAAAAATTACGAATTTTAATTTATTTTTGTCTAAATTTACAGGAGGATACTTCTTTTCTAACAAACCAAACACTGTCTTTCATCTCCTGTAAAACATACCCAAACCTAACAACTGAATTATTTGCAGTGATTGAGCAAAAACCTAAGAAGAGAGAGAGAGAATGAGTAACGTGATCGAGAAATTGGGCATTAAGATTGAAAAGAACCCTCCCGAAGACAAGCTCACTCAACTTGGTGTTAGGCAGTGGCCAAAGTATGCTCCTTTTCTTTGTCCTTTTCCTCTTCTTCTCACTTTTACCCTAAATTTCAGATATTCATATATTACCTGGTTGATCTTCTTCTTCTGACATGGGAAAATTTTATATTTCATTGTTATGGTCTTAAAATATGTATCTTGAAATAATATTTTCGTTGAAATGTGCCTTTTTTCTTTTATTTTTTTAACATGTCTAGATGTATTTGAAACAGTGTAGCAAATGATATAATCTGAATGCAAGTGTAGATGGTTTGAATAATTTATTATTCAAATGCAACCAGGTTTAGGCCATGTTTGGATAAACCTTTCAGTAAACACTAATAAGATAAGAAAATAGAAAGGAAGATTGAATTAAACATTTTTCTAAAGGAAAATATACTTAGAGAAGTTAAATGATTTTTATTATAAATTAGCTCATACGTAGAAGAAATTTAATTCATGTATGATTCTCTTATAACTATTTATTGAAAGACTTTATCCAAACAGGGATAAGTAGTTACTCCCATAACAAAAAGGAGTTGTATATGATGAAATGAAAGAAACAAAGTAACTGTTTGTGTAGCAATAGTTTTGATTTGACTGTATTGTCCAAATGTGTCTGCATACAGACAACAAAAATTAATCATATTGATTCCTCACCAGTTTGACGATGAGTGTCCTTGAATTCTATGATGGTTAACTCTAGTGCAGTGATGAAATGGATTTGACATCTTTAATAGTGTCGCACTTTTGACTCCGTTTCTGATTACTATCCAATTTCCACAGTAACTTTTTTATATAGTAAGTTTTCTAATACGCCATTTACCTTGTTTCATAGGGTCATCTTAATGTTGGTAATGATAGTTGTTGGCGAGTTCTGGTTCAAAATAAGTATCAAACGTAATAATCTTTCTGCTGATTATGTTCTCTTGTGATATTAAACGGGGAATGAGGGACCTGTGGACCACTATCTGCTAAACAATGTCAAATACTATGTTCAGTGATATGATAATCTCGTGTTAGTCAATGCACTTTTATTTGTGGTTCAGTGGTTCAAAATCACTTTGTTAATGAATGGTATATATTCAAGACAAAAAAATCTACTGCAGAGGTTCAATAATGATGCCCAACGTGTGCCAGGAATTAATTACCTTGTCATTATTATGGATGGCATTGTAAATTTGAGACCAGTAATCGAGATTGGTTAATAAACCTGTGAAGAATGTACATGCTTGCAGTTATGCACTCAAATGTTATCTATCACTTATTAAAATCTGGCTATTTAATTTTTCATTCGATATAGAGTCATTTCTTATAAAATTGGGTAGAATTAATATTTATAGGATTTATTTTGCATTATTCAATGTAATTAGGATGTTTGTCTTGGTTAGTTTCAACCATAAACTTACATTGAAACATGTATTTTTTATTGGAAAGAAGATGAATTGATTTTCCAATGCAAAGGCAAACAGGGGCCTTAAACTTAAGATAGAAGCTACTGCTCTTAGCTACATTTTCTTGACTTACATGTTTGTTCTTTCTTTTATGAAGTTGTTTCTCTCTGTGTGGCTTACATTCTGATGTAAAACAGATGGAGTTGCCCTCCGAGCAAATTCCCATGGACATATGAATCTAAGGAGACTTGCTATCTCTTGGAAGGAAAAGTGAAGGTTACCCCAAGTGGGGAAAATGAGTCAGTGGAAATTGCTGCTGGTGATTTTGTTGTGTTTCCGAAAGGGATGAGTTGCACTTGGGATGTGTCAGTTGCGGTTAACAAGCACTATAACTTTGAATGAAACAATAGCACTTTCATGGACAAATGGTTGCAATGTTGAAATAAGAACTTAGAAGTAGATTTCAGTTTTTCTTTGGTAAAGGAGTTATTCTCGTTTTCCTTTCCTTATCTCTCTATACTTGTTTCATTTCTATGATTTGCCCATAAATATCTGGAAGACACTTAATTTCACTTGCCACAGTGATCAATTATCTTGCATATGAACTCTCTAAAATTGATTGCATTGAAAGAAATGCCATTTCATTCAACACTTTTGTGGGCACTATCAAAGTATACAAATGCATAGGAGACAGAAAAACACTCACAATTACTACTTCCCAGTGATTTGTGACTCGATTGTAGAGTAGTGAATGAAAAAGGTTGACAATGATTCATACAGATATGGGCTTTTTGAAGAGAATTGAATATTTTATTATGGATTTTATGGATGAGTATTTTAAAATTTGGTTACATAAATTTTTTTTTTAATTTTAAGTAATTTTATTCAATTTTAAGTCTATTATATTTATAATAAAATATTTATTTTTATTATTATTTTTTTCTAAAATATCCTAAAGTATTTGAGAATATAAGTACTTATAAGTGAGTCTCTTTCAACTATTTTAGCTTTAAATATGTTAAAGATAATTTTAGAGCAATACAAATTATTAATTAATTTAACTAATTTCCTTAAAAGGTTGAAATTAGTTGAAAAGGTATTATAAATAAGTAAAAAATATTAATAACCAAAATTAATTTATACAAATGATAGCAATTTGTTTCCTTTTAATCAAGTGGTTTAAGATTCATATTCTAATATTAACATTAAAATGTGGAATAAATGACATTAACATGTAGTAATACCATTTTAAAAATAGTGCCATATTAAAAGAAAATTGTTATTTAACATAATATTAAATGAGACAATAAAATTAAGGCATTACATAAAAATAATGATGATAATAAATTATGAAAAAAAAAAGTTATGCACTGTTTTAACATCGTCATCGAGTAAAAAGTCATCATATATGATATGAGTTTGTTAGTTTTTATATTAATTATTTTAAAAATTATATAAAGTCATTTAAGTGATTTGTGATTAGATGACTAAGTAAAAAATAATGGTATTTTAATTATATTTTAAAGAATGTTCTAAATTAATAAAATGAAAATTATTAGTGAAGGAAAGAAACATTCAAACTCAGCCAAATATCACTTTGGCGTGACACATGTCCTCTGTTTCGCGCACGTCTTGTAATAGACGAAGAAACGGTGAGAGGCTTTGAGGTATGTTTTTTTTTATCTTTCTTCATACCCATAGCACCGATTTGAGGTAAAATCAGGGAGCATTCTGTGGCGACTTAAATTCAAAATTTCTTGAAACAGAGAAGAAGAGAAACTTGGCAAGTATTAGCCTGTAAGGTGTTTGTAAAAATGCCATTTTGAGGAAAATATTAGGGTTGGGTTGGGTGCTGTTGGTTTTTATTAGTTTTTAAACATTAGACAAACCACCTACGTGGGAATATTGTAAAGGTTCTATCTCAGGTAACATGTAACAGTTGCCCGATTAATTTATGAACCTCCCAGAAGTTTAGGATTTCAAAAGAGTCTCTACTAAATTTTGAGGTACTAAAACAGTCTGAGCTTGGTGTAGCATGCTACCGGTATGTTGGGAGAAAACTTCTTCAAGATAATTTTGGGAGAGCAAAATAAAAAGGAAAAATGAAATTTACTTTGCCATAAGCTGAAATTAGCTAGCTTATATAGGAGTTAAAAATCAGATTTTGTCAATTCCGATGTCCCTCTTGTTCTTGTTTGCAGTGTACTGCTACAGGAACAGAGAACAGACGTACATGGGGTTGCCGCTACTCTCTTCTACATTATGGGATCCTTCTCATAACTGTGAGTTGCCCTTTTCTTTGAATTTAATTTTATTATATTTTACTTTTACCAATACTCTAGAATACCATCCAATTCTCTATATCTTGTTTTAATGTGATTTTTTTATTTGCAGGTTTTTCCTCCGGTGTGGAGTTTATCTGCCCACATCTATCTTCTAAGTCATATTGTCTTGGGTTGAAGGTCCATTTGCTTTTCTCCTATTTATTTTTATTTAATATTAATGTATACAATTCTAAAATCATATCGGTTCGTTCCTCAAATGAATTTACGTGTACAAGCCCGGGGGAAGCAACTCCAAAAGGAAATATAAGTGTCACATTAAATTAATATGTTAATATTGGTTAGCCGATAATTTTAATATTGGATTTTCCTATTGTGTGTGATTGAGAAATGATTTCAATCTAAATGTCTTTTTGAGTTATCTGATCTCAAGACTAAATCTTTAGTTTATTTGGTTGGATTTTGTTGTGTTGGTGGCTGTTGTTTATCTGAGGTTATGCACACTTGAGATGTTCTTAACGCATTAGCTGCAGAGCAGTGATTTTTGTTCTATCTTCAAGATGTAGTTCTTGGTTGCTTTTCCTGTTAGAATTTCCCGGAGTACTGCTGTGCTGTTTCAAGGGATGTTCCAGTATTTCACCTTTTTGTTTTAACCTTTTCCAGTTATTGAATGCAATTTGTTGTTGCTCAATTAAGCCTGCATCTAGTTGTAGCTTAAAGGCAGAGTTGTAATACTCTCTTATCTATCTGCAAAAGTTATTAATCCCCATACAATGTTGAATATCATATCAGGAATAAAAGGTTAGGTAATGTGCACGTTAATTATACTCAGTCCTCCCTTCATGTTGGTAATCAAATTTGTTACTAGTTCCAATTTTCAAGTGTGAATTGCAATGCAGTTCTTCCGGATGAACCTTTGACAAAATATGAATCATTTATAATTCTAATGTAGTGATACTATAGTCACTTATGTGATATTATATAATAATGTATGTTTGTAACTCTAGTTGGCAAGATTCTCAAATTTTATGGGGTGTAATTTTCTTGAAATCCATTTTTTGTTCTTCTGGAAAGTATTTGTGGCCTTTTACTCGTACTGATTAACCACAGGAAATCCTGAGGGACTTTGTTGTTAACCTTTGTTTGTCACTGAAGAAAGTAATTTCCTAGTCTTCTAAATACAATGTTGTCCTTTTTGTTTTTTCATTCCAAACATCCTTGTTGGAACTAACAGTTTAGCTTTGTTTATGTTGCAGTTTAAGTGCCATCAATTTTGCAAAGGTAGATCAACATTGCCAGGAGTTGTAGTTTGTGCCAGTCGAAGCCCCAAAAGCAAAGAAACTGTCTGGAGACGAAAAACTTTACCACAAAATGAGGATTTACCGCCAATTTTACCGAAGAATAAGAAAAAACCATACCCCATTCCCTTTGAGGAAATAAAAAAGGCTGCAAGGGAGGACAAAAAACTTGCACACATGGGAATAGAGAAACCTCTTGAGCCTCCGAAGAATGGATTGCTTGTTCCAGACCTAGTTCCTGTTGCCTATGAAGTATTTGAAGCTTGGAAGCTTTTGATTAAAGGTCTTGCCCAGCTCTTGCATCACATTCCTGTACATGGCTGTAGGTAGATTATATTATATTTTTTTGGTGAATGTCCCAGTTTCTTTGCATTTGTTTTGTTGATACAACAGTTATATTCTTACCAATAGAATTCATGCAGTGATTGCTCAGAAGTTCATGTAGCTCAAACTGGTCACCACATTCGGGATTGCTCTGGTCCTAATGCTCGGGAGCGTCGTAGTTCTCATGCCTGGGTAAAGGGTTCCGTCAATGATATTCTTGTCCCGATTGAGTCCTATCATCTTTTTGACCCCTTTGGCAAGCGTATTAAACATGATTCACGATTTGAATATGACCGGATTCCAGCCGTCGTTGAACTGTGCATTCAAGCGGGTGTTGATATCCCAGAGTATCCTTCACGCCGAAGAACCAATCCCATACGGATGTTAGGGAAGAAAGTAATTGACAGAGGTGGAAATTTAGAGGAACCTAAACCATGGCGCTTTGCAGACCCCTCTTCACTCAATGACTTCGATACTTACAGAGCTTTTGAACGATTTCCTCGACCATCATTGTCAGATCTACCTAAAATTGCCCAAGAAACAATGGTTTTATATCAAATTGTGAAAAATGGTGTCAGGAAATTGATGAGGAAGTACACTGTGAAAGCGTGTGGTTATTGCACTGAGGTTCATGTGGGACCATGGGGCCACAATGCTAAGCTTTGTGGTGAATTTAAGCACCAGTGGAGGGATGGGAAGCATGGTTGGCAAGATGCTACTGTGGATGAAGTTTTCCCTCCAAATTATGTGTGGCATGTGAGAGACCCTAATGGACCTCCATTGACATCTGCACTGAGGAGATATTATGGAAAGGCTCCGGCTGTGGTTGAAGTGTGCATGCAAGCTGGTGCACAGATACCAGATGAGTACAAGCCCATGATGAGGCTTGACGTTATAATTCCGGACCCTGAGGAGTCAAGAATGATTTGGTGATATAATCTGAACGTGCAGGCTGTGTTCATATATTATTTTACATGCATATTCTGTAATCCTGGTATGAAAAACGAATTCAATGATCTAGCCGAAGGGGAGGCCATGAAATCAAGTTCCCAGATATTCATCATTAGTGTATGTACATGTATATAAAGCCAATAGCAGAGCAACAAGGTTTCATCTGAAATCTTTGGTTCGTCAGTTTGTATGTCTTAAACTTGAAAAGTTATGTTGGAAGATCAATGCATGAATATAATTTATTTTGTCAGAATTACAATACAATCAAATGAACTTTTTATACATGGATAGTTAGTTATTAGTTCGACCCAGTCATAAACATAGAAAAGTTCCCTCGTTCATAACCCTTCAATTAGTATCTAGTTACTGTATGGATTCTAGTTAAAACCAACATATTGTGAGATCACTGCAATCTTCTACCTAATCGGCCTGTTGTGTTCATCATCAATATCTCCTAAATCGTAGTAAGGAAATTTTTCATCAAATTGCTTTTAACTGAAATTTCAATCTATTCTCAAGAAACATATCATGCATAAACTTTTTTTAATACTAATGAATAAATTATTTACTTATCTGTGTGTTACATGGGTAATTGGATATTACCCATATAATAATATTGATGAGAGAATGAGCGTTTAAACTCTCATTAATTAAAGGTATAATTAAGTTATGATAGATGTATTTTGGGGTTAGAGATATAATTAAGTTATGGTAGATGTATTTTAGGGTTAGAGATATAATTAAGTTATGATACATGTAAATTTTAAGTTGATTTTATAGAATTTAATTATTCTGTTATGAGACTCTAATTAGAATTGATTTTGTCTCAGTAACACTACAGGTATATTGACTTTTTAGATGTTTAATTTTGAAAAAACTACATCGTCCATAAATATAAAATAATTTCTTACAAATTAATTAATTTATGTATAAATTAATATTTTAAAGTTAAAAATTTATATAATTTTTTTTATAAACTAATTGATGTATATATTAATTTTAACTTTTAAATTATTTTATTTTATTTTTTTCTTTTCCCAAAATTCTTATTCCACACAAGAAATGTATTGTGCCAATGTATTAACATTTTGTAAAGGTAAGATAACTAACTGTACTTCCTCAATCATGTAACACTTGCTTTTTATTTGGTGATCCATAAAATTCTACGAAAATAATTATAAAGAATAATTTATTTTAATATTATGCAAATTTTAATAACAAATTTGTCGTTTTTCAATGTAAATTTTAGTAAACAAAGCTCTAATATAATGCATAAACTCAATTGATAAAATATTATCATAGTTACAAACATTAAAAATTATGATAAGTATAATTTTAAAATGATTATTATAAAATTAAAAATTTTATAGAACAATTTATGTATATAATTAGCCGATGGTAGATACTTTTTATTATTATTATTATATTATTATTATTTACTGTTTTAGAAACATTTTTAAATCCTAACAAATTAATATTAATTATTAAATGATATAATCTTTTTAATATTATCAATAAATAAAATACTTTACGGAGTGAGTACTCTTGGAACTCAATTACATCATTTGCAATAATGTGTAAAGTTTTTCTTTTTAGAAAAACTTCCAAAACGGCGACTGAAATATTCTGCCACGAGAAAAAGCAACATCTTTTTCTAATGAGAATCCTTTAACGTGATATGGACTTCATTTTTTGTCATTAAAGTGAAGAATTTTCCCCTCCACTCACACTCCTCGGAACAAAACTTTTTGTTGAAACTTTAGAAACTACAATTTGGTAAAGCAATGAAGCCTTCTGTGCTGCGTTTGTCACTGCTTGTTCTTGTTCCTCTGCTTCTCTCCCTCTTCTTTTTAGCACTCATGCCTAAGGAAACCGCCATGAGTACCTACGAGGTGTTTGGAGTGAAGATAGAGAAGAACCCACCTCAGTCTAAACTCACTGAACTTGGAGTCTCAACTTGGAACAAGTAACTGTCTCCTTCTTTTCACCTTTTTTGTCTTCTGTTTTTTCAAGTATGATATTGTTTCTCACTTGTTCACTACTGCCCATGATGTGTTTCCTTCAAAGTTTCAACCTTTTCTGCACTGCAAATTTTGGGTCTTGGTTGTGTCTGTGTTTCATACCCCTATCTCAGAGGTTACTGTAGGGGTTAGGTAGTGGAATTAGCTCATTGAAGTGAATAATTCAGTTTGTATGAAAAGGTAAAATAGGTCATTTTCATCATTGACCAGAAAATCATGATTAATGATATGTATTAGGATATCAACTGTTGTTGATCTTCTCCTGAGAGCTTAAGTAAGTAATTTCTTTCATTAATAAGAAAATCATCAGTTGATAGTATGTACACTGGTACGACTAATCATGGATGTGTTGGAATAACAGTAATTACTTTTCTCATAAGTATTCTACTTATTGCCATTTGTATGATTATACCATCTCATTGGGAAAATTAACCATTGATATTCATACACATACATGATTTGTTATGCATATAGACACACACATAGGTATGTTGACAAACTTCTCTGTAATTATTTATAGGAAAAATAAGGTAAAGTGAAATTAGTTTATGCATTAGCTAATTTACAGATACTTTTTCTAAATTAAACGTGCCAATAATATCAATGATTGATATTACTTTACCTTCTCACTTTGGAGGAGCTGAATCCGATCAACAATTGTCATCTCTATGATTGTATTGTACCTAAAGGGTGGGTCTAGGTTTAATTATGACTCTATTTCCCATCTTTGCTTGGAAGCAACACGTTGGTTTAGTACTAATTTTTTGCTGTGTTGGTTTTCCTGTTTTATTTCCATATGTATCTATATAGTTTAAAAATTACATATCTTGACACCTTGTGAATGTGAAACTTTTGGTAATGTTGTCACCCCTTGTTTCACGCAAAAGTTAAAAAATTATCACCAAATCATATTTGTTTAAGTCTTCAATTGAATGTATTTAACTCAGATAAAGGGACTAAAACTAATCTAATTTGTGACCAATTGTTATGATGGTGATATTTTAATACTTTTTGAATCATATAGGTGTTGCTGAAACAAAAAAGGTTAGTGTAAAGGTATCCCGATTGATTGTATTGGTTTCTCTTTTCTATTCTTTCAGATTTATATTTTTGTAGTAAACCATTAGCATACAGAAGATGGGATGAAATTTTAAGAATACTGTATATTTTAAATTTTTTACATATGTCACTGAATTCTTGTGTGGATATGAGTAATAGCTTAGTTTTTCATGCAATTGCAAATTTTTAGCATTAATGGAAAACCTCGCATTCCATTGCTTATTCACAGAACACTTTGCAACCTTGAGGAATGAAAAGTTCTTTGTGATGTTTGACATTCAACTCATTTGGATATGAAGATGTATCATCAGTGTCATCAGCTGAAATGTTGAACCCGATAAATGCAAAAGGCTAATTGAGTCATCATTTTAGTTTTTAAATCTGAAGGTAAATGGAGTTCAATTTATAATGGAGATCTGAAGGATAAATATGATATATGACAGTTTAAAGAGACTTATTCCAAAGTGTAAAACAACAGTATTAATATGAGACCAAACCTGTGGAATTCAAGAACTTCTTATGCTGTTGACATTGGTGTCAAAATATATCAGTTGATAGAACTTGCTTTCTTTGAGTTGTCTTTATAATCTTACTCCTTCCTAGTTAGTGAAAACTAAATTATTTGTTCATAATTAACTGATATCAAAAAGTGCATATAAACAAGTAGACTTTTTGCTCTGACCACATCCTTTAACCCAAAACAATCATAATTGGAAAAAAGTATACTTCTAGTACTAGTACTTTAAAAGACCTGGATGATTGTTTCATCTTAAGGGTTTTGAAAATAATACATACGCAGACTTTAGCAAAAAGAAAACCTAAACTATATAAGGATCTTAGACTTGTATCAGAATGTTTTTCTAGTATTTCAAATTTTATCTCGGTTATTTATTAATGATAAATGAATCTATGGAGAGAAGGATTCATATTCATCTCTATCCTTGAAAATTGTATGCTATTATAGTTCATGCTGAATGACATAGGTGTAATTTTGTAGTGCTTTGGTTCTATTCTAACTTTTACATTTCATACTAGCTTTGACATATGATTCTAAACATTGAACAGGTGGGAAGGTGGTCCAACCAAAATTCCATGGTCCTTTAAAGAAGAAGAGACTATGTATCTGCTGGAAGGAAAAGTGAGGGTTACTGTTGAAGGGTCTGTAGGTTCTTTTGAAATTGGGGGTGGTGATTTAGTTGTCTTCCCAAAAGGAATGAACATTACCTGGGAAGTTATTGAAGCTGTGAAGAAGCACTACAGCTTGAAAGAATAATGTGGACCTGTAAACCCTGCTTCTAATGCTGTTATGAACTTGATCACTATAACTATAGTTACTAGTTGCTACAGGGATGTACCTAAGTCTGCACTTTCATTAGATTGCACCTTTGACAATAATCCTGTTGAAAGTAATCACTCATCATTATGTTTAAGATGATCATGGATTCTCATCTCTGGACTCGTTTCTTTGCATAATCTACACTACTTGGTCGGATTCCTTGTTGCAGATTCATTGTTCATGAGGACAGGAGATTCTACTAATAGATTCATCTGAATGATTTGTAGCTATACAATTTGTTATTAAAAGAATTCGATGCAAAAGAATGCACCTGTCACGTACATGAAAGAGAACAAGAGATAACCTTCAACAACCGTAAAAGTGTATTCCGCAAGGAAGTGATTTTGAATTTACAAATAAGTTTCTTTTTAAGCTTAGCTTTTAACTTTCATGGTGGAAAATGTTTATCATAATATTATTATTTTTTTGTTTTTATTAATGTCCGAATCATATGGTTCTGCTAAGCTTTTGAGGCTGCAAGGTTAACGTTTTAACCAATATTGAAGACTATGAATTAGCTTTCTAATATCTTATAGCCACTGATTCTTTTACCATGTTGCAATCTAATAAATCTTACAACAGAGAAAAAAACTTATTACACCGAAACTCGTAAAATTAAAAATTTCTTTGGTATTACGATAGCATCTATCAGTATCTCACAATTTGCTTCATGAAAACTAGATTTTCATATGCCATCAATAAATATTAGATAGAGAGGCATTTTATTTTGTAACAGAATTATAGTCACATGATTAGTTTCTATGATGGGGTTTTATGTCACTTTCTGAAGGCTTTTATTGTTGTCTCATTCATTTATCATTGTTAACCTTTGGTGGGTTTCAATTCCATACACATAATTTTGATTTGACATGTCTTTACAATCTGAAGAATCCTTGGCACAACAGCTAAGATTACTGTCATGTCACATGTGACCAAGTTCACAAGTTCAAGTTATGCAATCAGCCAAAGACTGCCTACAATTAAATTCATGGTAGGTACAAAGGAAAAAAAATGTCTTCAGTGAGACTTCCTAAAAAATAATTGAAAATTTTGTATAATGTGCAGCCTAAATTAGCAATGCTACACTACACCTTCCTTTTTCTTCTATTGTTTCTTTTCTATCCAGTGAACTTAGACCAGTAGCTATGCTGTTATACAAGGGATAATTACAGCAATTTTTTTAATGAGTTTTGTACAAATAACAATGACAAAATGATAAATTATACTCTGATTATGGTAAGTGAAAGATATTACAAGCTCATGGCTCTTGATGAAAGTTCCAAATCTCCCTCATTTAAATCTGATTCCCCTACGTCAATATTAACCTGTAAAAGATTAAGCAGGTTAGTCGAAACTCAATACAACATCCTCATAACTCATAATGCTGCAAATAAGGGAAAACATGTCAGGTAGGAGGCATGTTATTATGTTAGCAGGGACTATACTACTAGGTAGCTGGAACAACTGACGGTTTTTATAATCAATCCTCCAACACAAATCCAATGCATTAACTTTGCATGAAAACCATACCGCTGAATTTTTCATCTTAGCTAGGTACTGCTCCAAAGCACCATCTCCGCGAAGAATTTTCCCTCCACATCCAAGGGAGGTTAGTGATCCTACTGACTCTTCATCAACAACAACTGCTTCAATTCGATCACTTCCGGTCTTAATATCAGGAATCTGGTGCACATAAGCATGGTGTGTATTAGTAAAATCTGTAGAAAATTTTGATAGTTTCTGATTGATATTTAAGAATTAACAACTGTTCAATACCTCAAACATTGCTTCGGTTAAAATGCTTTCCAGTAGGGCTCTTAAACCTCTAGCACCGGTATTTTTGGCCATTGCTTTCTTTGCTATCAGTCTTAGAGCTTTCTCTGTGAAGTGTAATTTAACCTGAAGAGTAGGGGTAAAGTTTGAGATAAATAGATTTCCCCTGTGCCAACTTAACAAGCTACTTAATTGAAAAAACGACACACACAGAGGCACGCACAGGCCAATTTGAATAATTTGAGCAAAAGACAAAAAACAAGTTGATAAGGTTGACCCAGCAAAGAAGAAACACCAAATGACCAAAAACAGTGGCAGACTAAATCATCCAAGGTTGGTTTTGATCAGTCTTCTATGTCAGGTTCCAATATAGAAAGGCAAAAATGGTTGAAACAGGCTCCAGGCAACATCAAGAGACGAAAAAAAAAAGGATATTAAGGGATACTTTTATGTCATGGTAAAAATATAAAGAGGGAAACAAAGGATTAATTATACACGAATTTAAAACAAAAGATATGTTAAGTGAGTCATTAGAAATTTAGAAAAGTTTGTCATGAACAATCATTAAATCAATCCCTATAACCAACTTAAAGTTTGAAAGGATGCATCTCGGTATGCCTAAATTTTGTTCGTTTGGAATGTATGGATCCGGTGGCGGGATGAGTTCAGGTTTTCACACCAAATAGTAGTCAAATGCAGAGAGTGAGGCACTCACACACACACACAGAAATACACACGGTGAGGCATAGAGAGAGAGAAAGCTGCTTACATTATTCATGCTAAACAATTTCTTGTACTGCTTGCCAAGGGCATTTTTTGGTTCTGTGAGGACCTGTAAACCCAACAGTCATATCACTATATGTTCAAAATCTAAATATGAAGTAACATATACTAGAAAGAAAAGGATTCCTATCTTCTAAAATATTTTCTACTTCCCCAAAAATGTTCCAATATTCATTGTTTACTATAACTGAAAAGAGAGGAACAAAGTGTCAACATAAACTAAAAAGAGAACCATCTTTTTCAACTACCTCTAGGAACCTCTTCCAATTTTGTTACAATTATAAATTGAAGATCAGAATATATATATATATATATAGAGAGAGAGAGAGAGAGAGAAGGACACAACCTTTCTAACACTTTTTCCTACAGATTAAAATCTATACACAACTACAAAATCAATAGGTTTATTAAATAAGATGTGAGACCCACAAAATTGTGATTTCAACTAAATTTTGACCAATAAAAGAGAATGATCCGAACATTTCTCTCTCTCAGATGCATACACATATAAATTAACATTTCCTTCACATTTTAGACCTACGAAATAAGTGGATATTGAGGTCATTGAATTTTTTAAATTCAAAATTTTCGTTCCAATTGCTTGGCATGATGCTATTAAATATGAACCATGCACTTGCATAAAGACCATATGACTATATGGTTTTTTCTTTATCAATTTTATTATTATATTTATAGAATATTGAAGTTCATTTTTAAAATGTATAGCAAAATAGAACAATAAAGATCTAAAGCTTTTAGGAGGCAGCAAACCCATATGGATTCTCAAGTCTCTTTATATGTATAAAGCATCATAAATCATACATGACAGAACAGAATTATCATCAGATGCACCACTCAACAGGCAAGTAGAATAAGTCCTCTGAGCACTAAATTGTTCAGAGAAATCGGGAAGGAAAATATATGATATGATTAAAAGATAACATAAACAAGGTAAGAATACCATCATAAGTTGGTCTTCAGTTAAAGCTGACAAGGTGACTAAGATGGGGAATCGTCCAATAAACTCTGGTATGAGGCCATATGCAATAAGATCAGAACTTTCCACCTGAAAAATATTAAAAAGCAACAATTTAGACTCACAATGATAGTTATCAGCTACAACAATTCATTATCTCACTACTGTGTCTTTATCTGGTGTTGGAGGATTGGAGAAAGCACACACCACCGTTGGTAACTTAAACGCATTATTTACAAGCTTCAATTATTAAAAACAAGAGGAGATTCATATTTCAGATATTAAGAGCCAATACTCACTGACTCAAGTAAAGATGATGTTACTACAGCATCTGTTATCCCACTATGTCTCATACTAGCACGAACTGGTGCTCCAAAACCAATTGAAGAATCTTGACGTCTGGTTTAATTGATAAATAATGTAAGTTAGGCATATGTTAAGCACATATGATTTGCAAATAAATATTTTTGCAGGACAAAGGCCAGAAACATCTACCTGTCAGAAATGGTTTTTTCAAGATCAATAAATGCTCCCCCACATATAAAAAGAATATTTTTTGTGTCCATCTGCATAAGATAAAAAAAGTAAAATTAATGGAATATTATTGAAGGAATTAACAATTGTTACAGGCTATATGCAAACTGCACTAGCCACTAGGTGACTGAAGCTAGTCCACATCGATAGAAAATTGACAAGTACAACAATGTAGGAGATATTGGAGTTTTAAAAAGAAACTCCAGCTATCTATACAGCTTTTAGCGCAAGGATGTTCAATATTGTTAACTAACCAATCATTCTCATTTTTTTCATTATTTTTCCAATAAGAAAAAGATATACATTAATCATAACAATAGAAACATGTGTATAAATTAATTACACACAAACTAGTAATTTAGCACGTGCAATGCACATTATAAATGTTTATTTTATATAAATAAAATTTATAACACATCAATGCTTTTCACTATATAAATTATATTATAATTAAAAAATTGTAAGAAATAAGTATTTTTTTTAACATATAATATATCATTATAAACAATTTATGCTATCAGGTTATTTTTTATATTGATATTTTCTTCAGAAAAATATTAAAATTCAATTAAAAAATAAAGATAGAAAGGATAGATTAGATGGCAAGAGATAAGAGGCTAAGTAAAAAAATTCTAACATGCTCTTGTTGAACAATAACTCCCCAAAACTCTCTAGTCCAAAATAGCTATTCTAGTTTATGTAGAAAGAGGATATTCTAGAATTCAAGACAGTGTCAAACAAACATGAAAACATTTGTCTAATCATATCCTGGTGGATGCATGAATCAAATGATAAGCGATGTTATTCTTCCAAAACAATATACCTGAATGTTATCCCCCCTTGGATGCTTCCTGGCTCCTTTCTCAGGAACATTTACTATCTAGACAATAAGAAATAAATCCAAGTTTAGGATTCTACAAGAATGGCACTAACCAATTTAGAGCCAATCTCTTCAAAACATTCAGCATAAATAGTCAATGAATAAGTACAAATATGAATCCAATGTTACAAAAAACTTATTGAATTTGGATTATGAGAACTTTCATTCATATTGCAAACAAAAAGTAAAAATAAATCTAATATTAAAATTAATCTTAAAAACGGTCAATTAAAAAGGCTACAGAAAATACAGTCAAGAATGTATGATCATAGAACCAAGTAAAATCAGCCAAACAGACCATAGTGCAAATTTCATCTCAACTTAAATAATTCTAATTTCAGTTTGTTTGTTTTTTTCATTTATCGTTATGATTTTGTTTACACGGAGTTGCTTGGCAAAAAGGATGGTAATTCGATGTTTGTTTAGCATAGCTGTTGTGGATGCTTTGATGGTGAAAATAAAATGGTCATCTTTTTCACTTAACAAGGGACTACTTGGTCTGCACATTGTCAAGTTAGAATACCAAGTTGCTTTACCCCAAGACCCCCACCCCCACCCCCCAAATTGTGAACACATAGTTTTCTGCTGTAGAAAAGAATATTATACTCCAATGAATAACCAAAGAAAAAAAAAATATATATATATATATATATATATATATATATATAATGTACTTTCTTAACCTAAATAAAATTACCAGTTATGTATCAATGCTATTTGCTACTACTAATCAATTACCAGTTAAATACCATGGCACATTTAATGGAATAGACACTCAAGATGAAATTTCAATGAGAACCCATGTGAATAATAAATTGCTTGTCAAATTGAATATTTCAGTTCCAGTATAGATGAGATAAAATAAGCCAGTTAGCAACAACTACATTTAGAATCTTTTACTTACAGTTCCTTCCAGCATTTTTAATAATGCCTGCTGAACACCCTCACCAGACACATCCCGACTGATATTTAAGTTCTCAGCCTGTAACAATATTTACCATAACATTGAAAAGCTTTTGTGGGTAAGCAAGTATGAATTTATCTAATTAAAGTAGAAAAGAAACCTTCTTAGTTATTTTGTCAACTTCATCAATGTAAATTATTCCTTGTTGTGCTGCTGTAACATTGAAATCTGCTGCCTGTATTGGAAAAATAACCATAGCAATGAGATGGAAGGAAGGTGCAACTACAAGTAGATAAAAAGAACAATCTTTGCACTTAAGAACAGTAGATGTTTCTAAAGCAAGGAAGCTTCACTGAACGTAATAAACTCTATTATGAGAAAATCCACTCATCATTTACTGTACAATATAAGTGAGCATAACAAAAGAAAAACCTAAGAATTTCTACCACACTGCAAATTGATAAACACAGCCATTCCTAGAAGAGAAAGAAAATTATCATTTTATAAAACACTGTAATTATGCATAACAGCACACATACCGCAAGTAGTTTGTACAATATTGATTCGACATCTTCTCCGACATAACCAGCCTACAAATTAAAATCTTCTTTTAAGTCAATAACAACAAAGTTTTGTCCAAGGACAAATGAGCCAACTACAAAACCAAATACATTTTTATCTCTGAAGTAAGAAAAAATTGCATCATTAACTTGCTTTTGCCGTAGTTTGTTTTCCAAATCCTTACATTACCTCATCAATGAATTCATACTTGCCTGTGTTAAGGTTGTTGCATCAGCAATGACAAATGGTACATTCACAAATCGAGCCAGTGTTTTAGCAAGTAATGTCTTCCCTATTTGATAAAATTTAGATTAGCATAACAGGCATGCTGTAATTTCAGATGCAGATATAAAAAGAGCAAGCAAACAACTAATTCTCGTTTTACAAGAAAAAAGACAATAAACTAGTGCCAACGAATGTCATACCTGACCCTGTTGGACCCATCAAGAGAACATTACTCTTTTCTAGATCCACATTATCGTCATCATCTAATACTTCTGAAGCTTCCGAATCTACGGTTGACCTAGTATTAAACTCCACCAATTCAATCATAGCAAATAATTATTATAAAAGAGCAATCTATTATTTTGACATTTGTTAAATTCCCCACATATTTATCATGACATGGATTGGTTTACACATGAAGAGATTTGTAACAAAAAGGACAAATAAGGAATTTAAAGAATCGGATGCAATTCCACCAAGGGGCAGTAAAAGAACTAACCCTTTCGGTAAAGTCGCATGGTATATTCTTTTATAGTGGTTATAAACAGCTACAGAAAGTACCTTCAACAGAAACATAAACCATTAATGAGGTATAGTCAAAACGATGCATTGTCAGTGACTTGTAAGATATCTGCAAGTTTAATTGTCTTGGATATACACTTTTCTTTCTATGACAATGAATCTAGACAGACACATTCATTTACACTAATTTTCTTTTCTATCCTCATTCTGCATCCTAAACAATCCAAAAGGGGAAAGTTGACACATAAATGCACATCAGCAACACAAATAAACTCAATAAAACAGGATACCTTCTTGGCTCTGTTTTGGCCAATGACAAACTTGTCAAGACCCTTACATATTTCCTTCGGTGAGGGTAAATCCTTCCCCAAATTAGACCCTCCCCAGGCAGTCTTCTCACCATTGCCCCCACCACCCCCTGAACCGCCATTCCGCGGCCGCGTAGCCCGGATAACATTAATCCCAGGTGCAAAAGGTGGGCCTGGAGGAGTATGCACAGCCAACCCATTCTCATTACCACCAACAGGTAACGGCCACGACTCTGGTGGCTCCCCATTACTACCATTACCACCAGCACCACCACTATTGTAGGCCCTCAAAGTCTCCCACAATGACACTTCAAGCCATTTACTTGCATTACTCTTAGGCCCAGATTCCTCGTCCCAATGACTACCCCTACTAGTACTACCACCACCTTCTTTGCCACCACCTTTCCCATGTATTATCCTCCTAGAAGAATGTCCCTTACCACTTACATTATTCACACCATTATTGTTAGTACTACTGACCCTACCAATCTCCACAAAAGTACCTTGCAAAGGTGTAGTGTCATAAGGGCGAAAGTAATAAGCAGTTTTGCAACTTGGGCAAAGGTTCACTGCTTGGTAACCCTTTTCTCTTTCTCTCTCACCACCCAATTCAGAATTAGATTCACTTTGCGGGGTGGGAAAGTGGCGATTGGAGAAAACAAGGTTCATGTCTTTGGTGCAACGTGGGCAATTAGCCTCAGCCCGGATCTTCCGGGTCGGGTTATCGTCCGACCCGCCGCAGTCCCACTTGTACCGCTCCTGGACCCCCACCAGAGCCTCCCACCGCCGGTGGCCGGAGACCATATTCAGGTTGGTTGAAATCGGACAAAAATTTAATCCGATTCGGTGGTGCCCACGTGGCAGATACCCCGAAAGCGACGCCATTTCCTTCGCCTTCTTCCATCTACCGAAGATTCGCGACATGGTCGAAGAATTTGATCCGAAAAGGCAAAGGGATAAAAACAGTAAATATGAGATTTAAAACAGAGAATTAGGGTTGCGTTAATTAGTAAAGTAATGTTCTGAATTTGGATAACCCAGTTGGGAAATTAGCGTGGAACGGTGAAAAAGAGAAGAAATTTGGATCTGCTTGCGCGGATTAAAAAATGGGTGTGCGTAAATTTATGGAAGGTAGAAGAAAAAGGAAAGAGAGAGAGAGAATGAAGGGGAAGTTGGATTGGAGGGGAGAGGATTGAGCAACAAGATAGAGCTAAGGAGTGTTTATCGGTGAAGGAAAGAAAACTGCCAACGCAAAGAACGTCTCTCTCTCTATATCTGTGATTTGAGGAAGTGGATGATGAAGTGGGTGATGGTTAAAGTGCTGTATATTTTATTCTTCTATTTTTTGACACTTTGACCACAAGATCTGTTATCCATTTTGTCAATGTTAAATGGTTAAATCTCTCTCACCACCTTCTTCTATGATGTATATCTACACCATATCTTGTCTTTGTTTGCAGCCATCAGCTACATTTCTGGTTTGGTTTGCTATAAATAATGGACAGCATAGATAGCAGCAAAAGAGATTCGTCAATGTTTTGTCTTCAAGTTTCATTTTTAATGCCCATTTATTGTTGGATGTGTGTATGCATGAAGATATAGATGTGGATGTAGAGATCCAAGGCTATCACATTGATATAATTAATTTCACGTGGATAACATTCATAAATGAAATTCCTCACACCATCTTTTTTTAAAAAAGAAATCAATAATTATTTCTTTTCTCTGATGAATATGCAAGAGTGAGAATTATATAAAGTTTTCAACTTATTTTTACATAATTCAATTTAGTATACATAAATTTTACGTTTAAGCAATATATATAAATATATTAAACTCACTTCATGTTTGCAATTATATTTTTTCTTAATTAATTTCCACCACCAATATTTTTGTTAACTCAAACTATTGTAATTTTTGCATCAACAAAAGCATAATAATTGACATACATTTATGTCGTATGTTTTGGATGAACATTTAAGTATGTTATAAGTTTGAAAGTTTATAAGTCATGTTTTGAAACAACATTTACATATGTTACAAGTTCGAAAAGAATATAAGTCATGTTTTGAAACAACATTTGCATATATGTTATGAGTTTGGAAAATCTTACATAAGCAATTTAACTTTAATTTTACAATGAATTCAAAAAATAATATATTTTAAAACAAAAATTATTCAAATAAAATTTATATGACATTATTTACTTAAATAGATCGATTTATGAATAATATGTAGTTTTTTTTTCATAAGTTTTATTTTTTTTTCACTTTTCATCTTCTCCTCTCCTATTTTATATCTCTTATTTTTCTTTCTTTTCTCTCACTTAAACTACTATATTAAAAATTAATAAAAATAAGTAAAAATATATATTTTAAAAACAACATTAAAACTAAACAAATATTAACTAAATATTTAAAATTATGATAATAATAAATAATTTTATTTATTTGGATAGTAAATAATTGTATTTATGATAATGTAAATAAATAATTTAAAATTATTTTATCATAATATATAATTACTCATCTAATTAAAAAAATATTAAATATTCATAATTTAAATACATTATTATTTAATATTTTAATATAGTTATAATTAGACTTAGTTATAATAATTAGATATTAAAAAAATATTTTTTAAATAATACTTTAAAATAAATATTTAATTTTTTAATAATTATAACCTAATAATAATATTTATAACATCTCAATTTTATAGTATAATAGTTTTCCTTATATAATAGATTAAATTATAATATTTGTGAATCTTTTAAATATTTTTATTTTTCAATAATAATAAAAGACTCTTTTTATCAAATTTCAATATATTATTTTTAATGAAAGAATAAAATGGAGTGAGAAAACAACAAAAGAGGAAAAAATAAAAAATAAACGAAGAGAGAAAAAAATAAAAAAAAATAAAATTATTATATTAGAACAAAGTATTTATTTTTCTTTATTAAAATTGTATATAAATAGTAACAATATATAGTTAGGTAAATAAATTTAAAAAATTATATTTAAATAATTTTTCTTTTTAAATCCATTATTTATGACATTGATTTTAATTTTAGTCCGTTAGAAATATTTTTAGTCAATTTTAAAAAACATATTTTCTTTTGTCATTTATTTTAATTTGTTATTTTTAAAATTATTTAATGAAATGATTATCAATAAAATATAAATAATTTATTATGTCACATATTCACATATTCCTCTAATAAAATATTATTTAAACAACTAATATTTTATTTACACATTTTAATAAATAATATGTTTAATAAATAAAAATTTATATAAATAATTTATTATGAGCTTATTTTAAGGTATGAACTTTTTGTTCATAAAATAAAATATTTAAAAAACTATGCAATGTCTCTTTATTTTTGTCACACCCCATTTGCTTTTCACTCTCTTAAAAATGTCAGCGTTGTATATTATATATATATATATATATATATATATATATATATATATATATATATATATATATATATATATATCCTGTTTGAACCTTTTTTTCTTATATTTTCTTTGTAAAAGTAACAAAAGAAAAATTGTTCTAAATTGGGTTTTTCTATCTTTTGTATAATCAAGTTTAGATTTCTTTGTGGTCAGAAAATTTTATTTTTTATTTACTCTCTCACTTGTGAATTCTCATTTTTGGTCCGATTTATTCTTGCCACCATTTTTTATTTAAGTTTTTTATTCTCTTGGTCCAAGAAAAAAAAATATAAATTAACAATAAAACTGCATACAATTTTTTACAAGAATATATAAAATGAAAACAAAAGAATTAAAATTGCTGCGAAAGAAAAAGTCCCAATGATTTGATTTAGCGTATATAATCTAGTTTGATTTAAATAATCATTTAAAAATTATTTTTTATGATATATTAGAAAAAACACTTTACTAAATTTATAAAATACAAATATCATTAATACAAATATCATTAATAAAAATAAAAAATTATTTTTAAAATTTTAAAACTAAAAAAAAACAATCAATAATATTTATTTTGATTAATGCATTGCATTTTATTCTTGTCATAAATAAATATAAAAATAACAATCCAAATATTTTGAATTAATATTGATTACGAATAGTATATTTCAAAATATGTTGATTTGGTCCGTTGAATAGGAAGAATGAGAAGATCCACGGACACTCAAATATTTAAGTTAATATATGAATATATTTTAGATATATGTATAATAAAATAACATAATTTTCTTATTAATATTATTTTAAGTAATAAATAATATTTAATATAATATTAAATAAGAATATTCTTTATATATTCTTATTATCATAATAAATATTTAATAAATATGGAATGCAATTATTTCAAAAGGATTATTTTCCTTAAAATAATGATTTCGACGGGTACATTGTTTTAAGGGTCTTTCACTTTGTTTTAGAGGCTATATACTTAATTTCTTTAACAATTCATTAAATATTTAGAATATGTTAGTTAAATAAATTAGGTTAAGAACAAACTATTTATATTATATAATTCAGCAATTCAAATATATAAAAATAAAAATAAAAATCAAAGCTAGCGGAATACATTTTTATCATCATTTTTGATATATTATTATAATTTGTATTGTTTTAAATTTTCAAGCCATATATATAAACTTATTAAATTATACATATAAAAAAATATTTTCTGATATATGTAAGACAAAACATAGACATGTATGTTTTAAGTCATGTGTTATGCCTGGGAATTTCTTTCAATACATTGTACTTTTCAATAAACTCGTGTTTTTGTCCCCATTTTTATTGTAATAAATTGAATACTTTTTATTATAAAGTTTGTTTTTTAATCTATCAAATCAATGTTTAAATTATCTTAGTTTAGATGTCAAAAAAAGTTAATCTTACAGTTTATTAATTTGTTTATTTTTCCTATTGCACGTTATTTGTATGCTTTGTTTTGTTTTATTTATTTTAGATTAATAATTTATTTATTTTATCGGAAGATACCTATCTATAAATTAATAAGAATAGTTTGATATTGCTCTTGGATGAAACCAATATTTGAATAAGTATTTCCTAACTTTCTATAATGTGAATTATAATTAAAAATAACATAGTTTAAATTATGTTGTAATTGGAAGAAAGTGTGTTTAAAAGTAAAAATTATCGTGTGTAATTAGTCTTTTTCACGTTTATGTGCACAGTTGTTAGTATTTATTGACCTCTATCTTCATTTTCATGACCTATTATTCTCTTCTCAACATTTGTTTTGTTTCTACCTAATCCACATTGGTGCTTTGAATTCACAATAAAAGTCTTTAACATCTAATGAATACTTAATAATATCGATATCATACATTATCTTTTTTTTTGTACAACTAAAAAAACCTTTTTTTATAAAGGACAGAAGTTCAAGAAACATATTCTAAGATTTTACACGTGACAACTATTCATTTAATCTCTTAGAAATCCAATATTAGAATATTGATCATTGTACGTTTTTGTATTTGATGGATCCGTGTAAAATAAATATATATTTTACACAGTTTTATTATATAGTAAATATATTTTTTATGTTTTATTTTCATTTTTTAAACTATATATTTTATTAGTAGTAATAAATTAGGTTTAATATTGTTTTAACTTTATACGACATTTTTTTACTATTTTTATCATAATATTTTTTTAATATTATTTTTGTCTTATTCAAATTACATTAGATTCCGCTCCTAAATTTATGAAGTGATATATGATTTTTTGAATTTAAAGTTTTGTATGTTTGTTATGATTGATAGAAGTTAAGGTAAATTTATTAAAATTTATTAAGTTTAATTTTCTTTTGTATTATTTTATCTTTTATAATTAAATTTATGAACTTAATTAGAACTCACATTTAAAATTTATTTTATATGAATCTTTATATAAATTAAAAATATTTTAAAGTCATGTTAAAGAAATCATCTTTTTAATTTTTTAATTTAGGAATTGTTTTTACATATTTTTCTTTATCTTTTTTTTTTTTTTTTATGGTCTAAATTGTTTTATAGCTCCTCCTCGATAAAGAAACATGTAACAATTCATTCACAAAATCAAGATTAAACCAGTCGGATTGAGTTTTATACCGATCATATCATGCTCCAAATTTGTTTTTCTCTTCTTTATTTTTAATTTTGCATTTTGAAATATCAATTTGTAATACTATTTTTTAGAAATCAAATTAGTAATTAATTGAATATTGAATTGATATATATATATATATATATATATATATATATATATATTAGATTAAATTATATTAAGATTTAATTCATATAATCGGTGTTTAAACCTAGATTTAAATAGGTAAAAATCTATAATAAGAAAATTATTTGATTAAAAAATCATGAATTGATTTTTTTTACAATTCTTATTTTATGTTTTTAAACTTTCAAATTTAACTTTTACGAACAAATATTTAAAATTAAATATATTTTAATACATATCTTTGAAAAAAAAAAAGACCTAATTACATTCTATATTACAAATCTTTTTCAATAAACTTAGTATTTTGGGTTTTTTTTTGTATGTCAAAATGAATTGACTTACATTGAAATTTGCTTACGATGAATTTTCTTGTAAAGATCAGATATTTTGAAGACATCAACCTGTGAAAAAAATCATAAAAATTCGTCCACACCTTTATCGTTTTATCAATTCAAAAAATAGATTGCATAATTCAATTATTTATAAATTTATGAATCCAAACAAAGTACCATGTTATTGGATCTCTCCTAGCCTCCATTAACAGAATGAATGGAAATTGATAAAAAAACAAATATCTACAATTTTTAATTTATTTTTGAAAAAAATATAAAATTTCATAACTCCTAGATATGATATTTTATTTTATAATGATCATGCAATGGTCTTCTTCTGAAAAATGGATTATATTTTTACACAAAAAAAAGTTTTAAAATGTATAAATTTATTTATAAATATAAAAAACACGGTAATAATGATATTATTAAAAACAAAGATTTCACCATATCATAACTCCGTAAGTTTCCAATAATTTATAAAAGCGTAACTCATTTAATTGTTATAATGATTTTTTTAACAATTAATTTAATTTTTCCATGTTGAAAATAAGAGATACGATTTATTTATTCATGTTTTTCTTAGACATATCAGTATTCAACTTTATTTCCATGTTTTCATATTACTATCTATGTCTACGTTCCTTTTAAGAATTGAAAAAAAGTCAAAATTTTAAATTATAATTATGAGATGAAAAAACTTAATCTATAATCTATCATTCAAAATTCGGCGTAAACTTAATTATACAAAATTATCCAGATATCAATATTTCAATTGTCACTCTTATTTTTATTTATTCTTTACCGGAATATATTTAATAAGATTTTCTAACAATTAAAAAAAATATATCATGATAAAAATTGCATAACTCTTCAAATATATTTTAAATTTGATTTTATGCTATGAATCAAATTTAACAAACTAATATTATATATATATATATATATATATATATATATATATATATATATATAATAATTCCAATATCAAAATTCATGATATCTATTTTATAATGGACTTGAAGACATATCTTACAGTATCGGTTTTAGAAGATGTTCTTAAGACTTGAAGACAAATACGATGAAACCTGTACAAACTCCATCTCACCACAACCAATGAGTCTTTCAATAAAGATGAATTCACCCTTGAAGATTTCGAGAAACTCCTAATGATATAATCTTTTACGTCATTAGTCAAGACAATTTTGTCCTTGAAGATTTCGAGTAGTTTCTAATGATGTAAGCCCTTATGTCATACAACAATATCAAAAGATGACAAAGGTTAACGGAAGATAATGATATCTTGTTATCTTGTCATGGTTCCTCTATCGTTACATGTTGTTAGACTCTTTAAGTCTTGCGTGTTAATGACGGAAAGATTAAACCAATCTTTTGATATAATAAAAAAAATCAAATTTTTGTCTTCTAGTGACAGAAGAATATCTTCCGTAAACTCCTCTCCCTTTTAGATAACTTTTGTTTTAAGTTTTTTTTAGACCTATAAGTCATAAAATGGGTTCCACATATAAATTTTACAATTCAATATTTTATAATTTTATTTTTCTATATAAGAACCTATAAGCTCATTATGTTTGGCAAGAGTCCTTCCATCCCTCTCATATCTCACTCCTCCCTCACTTCTCCTCCTTCTCTCTACTTCTCCTTCCTTCTCTCTACTTCTCCTTCCCCCTCTCTTATGTAAATCTTACATACAATCAATAAGAGAATCATATTCAGCATCTTCCCTCTCCTTCTCTTTCCCCTCTCCCGAGTAAGTTTTCTTTACTCTCCCTTTCATGGAGTAATTTTTTTATAAGGGCGTCATCGGATGCCTTAAGCGATATTTATTAAAAGATGCGATAATCATTTAAAGGCTTAAATTTTTTTGTATAGCTTTATTTTATGTTCATATAAGCTTATGAGGAAATGTCTAACCAGCTCTATCAGATTCAGTCATCTGATAATCTTATCATGGACTTGTGTATTTATTTTCTGTCTTTACTTTTCTGCCTTTATTTTCCGTTTATGCATAAACTTATGATGAGATGTCTAACAGGCTCTACCAGATTCAGTCATCTCATAATCTTATTCTGAACATTTTCTTGCTATAACCGACTTTATCTCGGACAGTATTTATTTAAGCTAACCTCGATTTCGGGTTCTTTGTAAACTAAGTAGTCACGTTGACTTACGAAAGAGATAAAGAGTTATAACATGTTTTGGTTTTTTTTTTTTTTTCCGTCAAGTCCCTCTTTCCCTCCTTTGTCAAAGAGTTCCAATATCAAAATTCATGATATCTATTTTATAATAAAAATATTTTCACGTATCAATATATATTATGATAATCATGTATAATTAATTATCTAATTATTTGATTATAATTAATATTAAATAAATATAATTTATTATTTAAAATATCTTGATAAAAGATTTATAAATAATATCACTATTATTTACAAATTATTTAATTCTCGTTGAGAGACTTTTCTATTGTTAGTATTCTTCTTCTTGTGCTAATTTAAATATAAAAGTATTTTTTTCATGTAAATCTCTTTTTTTTTCTAACATTTATCAGATAAATTAATCAAATAGATCTTAAAATGGTGACAATCATCTATACCGACTTGTCGGAGCTTATTCCTTGTTGTAAATTTTTTGTAAGAACATTTAACTCCTATCATAGATAGATAAAATTTTTCTTACTCACATAAATGAGTCTTTGTTGTTGTTAATCCAATTTATATTTTAAGTAAATTTTAAATTGATAATAATTCTTTATATCTTAAATCATTTTAAACCTATATTAGTAGGAAATGAAACTTATTTGGTGTAAAAAGAAAATAATTTTTGGCACGCCAATACTATTTTAAATATCTTGATTAAAAAAACCGATTTATTATCTATAAATCATTTTTTTTTCACAAACTTTTTATCATTATTTTTTTTTCTGTATATTGACTTAAACGTTAAATTGTCTTTATGTTCCTTTTTTCTAATATTTAATAAAAAAATCAATCTAATAATTTTTGAATAAGGGTAATCAAAATCGACTTATCTAAATTTATTTATATTATAATTTTTTTATATGAACCATACTTATTTTATATATATATATATATATATTTATTTATTATTGTAAAATTTTGGTAAAAAAATACGAAATTTTAATTTTTTTAAAATAGTAAATTTTCTTTGATAAAAATGTCTCTTTATATATAATAATAATAATAATAATATTATTATTATTATTATTATTATTATGAAGATTATTCTATTAATTTTTTTAATTTTTAATTAAATATGATATTCTCTCTCTCTCTCTCTCTCTCTCTCTCTCTCTCTCTATATATATATATATATATATATATATATATATATATATTTAAATCCTTAATTTAACTTGCACCAATATTTGTAATTTAACCGCTGGAATAAATTAGTTGCTTATCGTAATAAATTGTGATCTTTATATATCTTTAGTTATTTAATGAAATTGTTGAATAACATTGATGCTTGAAAGACACAAGCTTTTATACAATTTGTGGTTTTGATACATGGAATCTAGGACAACTTTTAGATTGTGTTTTTTTTTTTTCCCATAAGAATAAAAAGAAATCCGTAGGGGAAGTTTATTTATTCATGAATATATTAAATTTTATAATCTATGCACTAACTACGATATATAGTTGAGAACTATATTTGAAAAAAAAAAGGTTTGATTTTTTTATTATACATCTTGTATTTTGATAGTTTTAGAAAAGAATTATATTTATTAAATTTTTATTAAGATAAATTCACTGTCTCGACCGCTTATTTATTTCTGTAAACATGAGATAGATTTCTAAATCTTAAAATAAAAATTAAACATTTTCTTCTTTAATATATTTTAAAACGAAAAATCTTTATTAACTTTTCTAATTTGAGCTTTTACATATTTAATAATTTAAGAAAAATTCAGCATTCAAATCAATTTATTTGTTTTATAATAAATATTAGATCATTTTCTTAATTTGAAAAAAAGAATGTAATTGAATTTTTTAATTTCTTAAAAAGGCCATACAAAAATCATAATTACCTAGTTTGTCACTAAATCACTTGAGATTATACCTAATACTCCTTCAGAACAAATATTATAAATTGCACCAATTTGTCACAAAATTCATTCTTCAAAACAAGAGAGAACAAAATTTTTTTACTGTGAGAGGTTCCTCTCCAAGTGTGTGACCCTGAAACACGAGAGAAGTTGAAAAAGCATGAGCAATTTGAAGAGAAGACACCAAAATGGAGAAGGAAAGAGAGAATGAGACCAAACGACGCTCAGCAAATTCTGTTGTTCTTTCTTCTCCAACGATCTTCGATTCGGTCACCGTAAGTCCCCACTTTTCTTCTTCTTTACTTCAAAACAAAACCTGTTAAATTGTGCTAGTTCATGCTTCCTTAATCCTTTCACTCATTTTTCTTTTATTCTTTCCTTTCAATCCAAAGTCATTAACTTTATCTGATTTTAGGGTTGTCCTTTTATTTATTTATTCTTCCATTTTATTTTTCTCTTGATAATGTTGATTTTAATATTTAGGGTTTCGTTCCCCTTTATCAAAATTTCTCTGTGCGCAACGGGAATTTTTCCTGAGGTTGTTGCGGTGGAAGATTCGACGTGTTCGAGTTTTGAGTTCTTCTGTGCTTGGTAATTTGGAATTGTGTGCTGCTTTTACTTCAATTGAGTATATTTGATTGTCATTTCAGTTACGAAATTGCGTTGTCCTGTGATGAATTATAGATTAATAGGGGAATTGGTTGTGTTTGTTTGTGGCTTTTGCTTCTTTGTTTATTTTCATTTAGTTTGCTGTTGCTGTTTTTGATGCTTTATCTGTTGATTCAGTATCCATGTGATGAGCTGTGCCTAATAACATAAGCACATAATACAATTTGTTTTAAATAGGACTGCGGACAGATATCTCTAGTTTACATTTTGATTGATTTAATAGGCAATTTGTTTTAAATAGGACTGCCGACAGACATCTCTAGTTTACATTTTGATTGATTTAATAGGTTAAGTTGATGGTAGTAAGGAATTGACTGGTGGAGAGCGGATTCAAGGTATGACTGGTTGAATTAGTTGGTTTGGTTAGGGTTTTAAAACATTGATGTAGTGTAATGAAAAATGGAATGTCTTTCCATTTGCTTTTCTAGGAGCTGTAATTGTAACTAAGGTACTTCTATTAAACTTTTATGCGATTTTGTGTGCTGCGATGTTTGTTTCCTAAAACTTTTAGGTCACACTGTTATAAACTGTTTTGCTGTTGCAGATTTGTAATTGTTGACCAATGAATAGTTGCATTTGTAAGCCTGAGCGTGTTGTAACATTACTCAAATAATATCACCCTTTTATTTTCTATATTTGAGTTTCACTGAATTTAATTTGCTAAGCAAGTTTTTAATGTAAGACCTGACTAGTTGCACTGTATAGTCTCGTTAGGGTTTTAAAAACATTGTGTTGAGTAAGAAAAATGAAATGACTTTCCATATCTGTATCACTATTCAGTTTGTAGTTATCAAAAGCCCACACTATAACAGGTTAGTGGTGGTTCAATATGGAGTGGCTGCAGACTGCTACAGAAACAAAATTTATACTGCAGTTTTTCTTGTGCACATCACTCCTGCAATAGCTGCCAAAATTATGGCCTTTTGCATACAAGTGCTATGACTCTGATAGGGTTAGTAAAACCCACGTTTGTCCCCTTTGTTTTAGACTGTTATTTGGGATGAGGAAATCTTGTGATTTTTCCCTTTTAGTTCTGGGTCTTGGGTGTCTCCTCCCTTTAATTTTTCCTTTATAAATTTAATACTTTGGGTGCTTTGTGGTTTTTGAATAGTTGAGCATTTATATATATGTGGTTTAATTATAAATTACTTAACATGTATATTAATATTTTAACATAGAGGTCATCCAGCTACAGATAAGAGGATTTGCGGTCCTGCTGCTCTGTGCTGGTATTTTTGTGATTGAAAATTTTGATTTAAATTTTAATAACACCACACTTTTGATCTTCACTTTGCAAGTACTTTAGTGGTGTTTGTTACTTTGTTAAAATATTTAATGGTCTTGTCATAGCTGGATGCTTGATTGCAGCTTTGATTTTTTTCCTAAAACTTGTTTAAACTGTGTAGCTCTTGTAATTTGTAGATGCTGACTATAGGTTGTTATGGTTGAGAATACTGTAGCATTGCCCAAATAATATTGCATGTGCATTTACTGTATTTAATTTTGATTGAATTCAATTTGCTTATTGAGTTGTTAATTTATTAACTAAAATTTCTGTCTTCATAGGTATCGGTTGCCATTACAAATTGCTTTTCAAAGCTGTATGGGAGCCCAAACTATGAAGAAATGTTTAAAGATACAGGATATTTTTAGATTGAAATGTTAATATTATTATATTACAACAATATATTGAGAAAGTAGACAAGGACATTGAGAAGGCAAGTGACAAAAATGGAGTGCAATAAAGATGAGGCTACCAGGGCGAAAGAAATTGCTGAGAGAAAGTTTGCTGCAAAGGATATATCGGGTGCAAAGAAATTTGCTTTGAAGGCCCTAAATTTATTTCCTGAACTTGAGGGTATTTCTCAAATGGTAGCAACACTTGATGTGTATATTTCAGCCGAGAACAAAACAAATGGAGAAGCAGATTGGTATGGTGTACTTGGTGTGGATTCCTTTGCTGATGATGATACGGTCAGGAGACAGTACAGGAAGCTAGCTCTCATGCTTCACCCTGATAAGAACAAGTCCGTTGGAGCTGATGGGGCATTTAAGCTTGTTTCAGAGGCATGGAGTTTACTATCAGATAAGGCTAAAAGGGCAGCTTATGACAAGAGAAGTGGAAAAGAACGGAAAGCTTCTACTAAGTTCGGAGGTTCATCAACACAGAAAAGGACTAATGGTAGCTACAATTTTACTAAAACTACCCCTTCAAGTGCAACTGCTCATAAGAATACTGCTAAAGATCACACTTCATCTTCTACTCATAAGTCAAAATCAAGTACATTTTGGACCGTCTGCTCTCGATGCAAAATGCAATATGAGTATCTTAGAGTTTATATTAACCTTAAACTCTTATGTCCCAACTGCCGTGCAGCATTTGTGGCTGTGGAGACTGCTCCTCCACCTGCAAGTGGTATTAGACCTGCAACTCAATGGAATTTTGCACAGAAGAAGCAAAATTCCAACCGCCAAGTACCTAACAAAAGCAAATCTAGTGCCGGAAAGAATAACATGGCGGCTCCAAATGTTGGAGCAGGGTCTTATAGTAAGACTGAAGCAGCCAGTTTTCAGTGGTCTGCATTCTCAAAATCATCCGGTGTTTCCAATGTGGCTCAGGCTGCAAGTGTGGTTCAGCAAGCATATGATAAAGTGAAGCGAGATCGTGAGGAGGCACAAGCAGCTAGCAAAAGGGAAGAGGCCTTAAAAAGGAAGCAGCATGTTTCTAAAAAGGGTTACTCTAATCCTGCTAAGAAAAGAAGAGGGGGCATGGAGGATGCAAGTGCAAGTGGTGGTAAGGAAAATCGAATGGGTGGGGGAACAAACTCATCCAAACAGGCTAATTTTGAATATAATAGGGTTAATGGAACCAACAAGACTGACTGTGTGAGGTATGTCTCCCCAGATGAACTTCGGAATCTTCTTATGGAGAAAGCTAGAAAAGAAATTAGCAATAAACTCAGGGAAAATCAGTCAAATGTTGTTGATAAAACAGTGGTGAAAGAGAGTGGAAATGACTTACATAAAGTTAACGAGAAAGGAGAAAAATGTTTAAGAAACTCTGAGATGTGTGCTCAAGATAACATTGAGAAGCCTTCTGGATCTAAAACCATCAAGTCATTAGCAGGTTCTACAGTTGCTAAAGGTAACAGAAAATTTTTGGAAACAACAGCTATAGATGTACCAGATCCTGACTTCCATGATTTTTATAAGGATCGAACTGAAATATCTTTCTCTGAAAATCAAGTATGGGCTGTGTATGATAACAATGACGGGATGCCTCGATGTTATGCAATGATTCACAGCGTCATCTCCCTGAATCCGTTCAAGATGCAAATCAGTTGGCTCAACCCAAATACGAACAGTAAACTGGAACCTATTAAATGGGTTGCTTCAGGCTTTTCAAAAATTTGTGGGGATTTCAGATTGAGCAGACCTGAAATCTGTAGCTCGACCAATTTTTTCTCCCACAAGGTTAGATGGAGAACAGGTGCTGATGGGGCTATTTGTATATATCCCAGGAAAGGGGATGTTTGGGCTATATACAGGAATTGGTCTCCTGACTGGGATGAGCTAACACCAGACGAAGTTGTACACAAGTTTGATGTGGTTGAAGTACTTGAGGATTTTGTTGAAGGGCATGGCATAGATGTTATTCCTCTGATCAAAGTGGCTGGATTCAGGACAGTATTTCACTACCACTTAGATCCAAGAGAAATTAGGATTATTCGGATGGAAGAGATGTTTCGATTCTCTCATCAAATACCTTCATATGTACTCACTGGTCAAGAAGCTCCAGATGCTCCAAAGGGTTGCAGGGTGTTGGACCCAGCTGCTGCTCCATTTGAATTTCTTCAGGTAATAGAAGTTGTGAAGGAGGAAGATATGGCAGATTATGAGGATACTGATGTCAAGGAAACAAGAGATAACATGAAAAAAGATAGTAACAAGGAAATGATCAATGGTATGGTAAAATTGGTGGAAGAAAAGAAGGGAAAGGACGAAGACATGCAGGAAATGAAAACAAGTGACATCATGAAAAAGGCTAGTAAGGAGGGAATAATGGGAAAACTTGGGGAAGAAAAGCAGCGAAAGGACGAAGCCATGTAGGAAGTAGAAACTTTGAAGGAGGACAAAGAGAAGCAAGATATGTAGAGAAGCTGGACAAAGACAAACAGGATATATAGAGAAGATTGTAGCAGCGATGGAACGCACCAAGCTAGATGGAATCAATTTCTGGAATCTCCGGCTCGTGCAAACAATGAAGAATACTAGAAAGTCAGAGAATTAATTTGACAAAATAGAATCCAGAATGAGTTGACATTGCCATTAGTTATTGCACAAGGGTAAATTTTGTCAAATTTTTCCTAGCTCTATTATTTGCTGTTACATTATATGGGGTTTTTACCTTTTTCTAACATTGCAATATCTCCTGCTCATACACCTTTTTACTTTGTAGGGTCTTACTCAATTTTGTTTCTGTAAATCATATTAGTGGTATGTTCTTCAATTGTTGTCCATATATTTGTAAGATATTTAGATCCGTCAAAAATTAAAATACAGACCTTACGAATTGATTCCAGTTTCTTAGAGGATGCTTGTCTGAATCAGGGTCTATTATATATTGTGTTACCTGATTTCTGTCATTTAGTACATGCTACGTGAAATATTAGTTATTAGGGCATGGTGCATCAAACAATATATTTTATGCATATTATATATCGTCATCTTATATTTACCCATTATAAAGCTATTTAAAATTTCGGCTATGTCTTAGAGTGATTGTGAAGCTATCTTAATAGCATTTTTTTCTTCATTAGGATGTTGTGTTTTATGAGGTATTATATCTAAATGTTTTACTAAAATAGATAATTTTTAGATTAATTAGTACTATTGTAATGTAAAAAAAAAATGGTAACATAAGTATCTGTCAAAAAGGGTTGAGATTGCCTTGGCTAGATATGTTTCCTGCCTAAAATTTTGTACTATCTTTGTCTTTGTATATAAGATGAATTAAAAAAGAATAATGATTTTGTTAGTAACATTAATTTGTTAAAATTTATATATATATTTCCTTCTAATATTATTCTAACTAATCACGTCACTTTTTCCTAGCGAATTAATTATTGTGTAGATAGAGAGTACTGATCATTAATATGTAATTCGTAATCTTTTGTTATAAAATTTATAATTTATTTACAAAAAAGTTGTAAAATAATTGAAGGTATTTAGAAAGTTTTATAAAAACCCATCAACAACTTCTTGCTGAGTTTTAAATAAAAAATTTGAGACCATTACTAACAAAAAGTTTCACGTATTTCTATTTTAATGTCATTTATCTTTTAGATAATTTTCTAATAGAAAGAAAGAAGAATGATTTTATCCAACGTCCCAAATTTAAGAGAAATAAAATTATTGGATGTTTTTCAGCTAAATACATTTTATTCTATTTTAAATATAATTTTATTATGTTATATTCATATTGTATTGTATTCCATCAATCTAATTTGTATTTTTTATTAGCATGAGTCTCAAATATTTGATACCAAAAATAACAAATTATTACTTCTCATTAAATTCATTATTGATAATTAGGTGGATCACACTATACATTCAAGTATAAATAACAAAAGTAGAATAGTCAATTTAATTTTAAATATATGACATTTTTAAGTTAATTTTAAAATCTAAATAATATTTAAAAAAAGTTTAATTTCTCATAATTAATTTTTAAATAAATTTTTATTTATTATTATTAAACTATAATTTAATATCTTATATTATGATAAAATACAATGTAATTCATATATATATATATATATATATATATATATATATGTATACATAAATATAAAACATAAAAAATATATTTAAATATTATTTATTTATATTATTAACTACAATATATATTTTAAAGTACCATGATAATTTATATGTGTTTAGGACTGGTCATGTTTCACAGAACCAAAACAAAATAATTAATAAGAGTAGTCCTTGTATATAAATATTATAAATTATATATTAGTTAAAAATAAATATGTAATTAAATTACAAATGATATCTTTTATTACATTAAATATGGATATACTTTTAACAAATTTAATTGTATTATTGTTTATCATTAAATTACAAATGACATCTAGCTAGTAGCTGATTTTTTTTTTAATAACTAAGTTCTCCTCAAATTTCTCACACAATCAACAAAGAAAAAAAATTATTATCATTTTAATTATTAAATTAAAGTGAGTTAGAATTCGGAGTTGAAGTTGAAGTTGAAGTTGAAGCTGTAGCAATGAGAAGTGAGAGCGATGGAAATGGAGGGAAAGCTGAAGGAAAATGTGTTGGAAACACTGAGGAAGTGCAGTGACCTGAATCACCTCAAGCAACTTCAGGGTTACCTCACCACTCTCGGCCACGCCCACACCCACTTCTACGCCTTCAAGCTCCTTCGCTTCTGCGCCCTCACTCTCTCCAACCTCTCCTACGCACGCCTCATTTTCCACCACCACCCCTCCCCCAACACCCACCTCTTCACCGCCATCATCACTGCCTACGCCGCCCACCCCGCCACCCACCCCTCCGCCCTAATCCTCTTCCGCCACATGCTCCGCTCCCAGCCCCCTCGCCCCGACAACTTCATCTTCCCCCACGCGCTCAAAGCCTGCCCGGACTCACGCACCACTGACTCCCTGTTTGCTCAGATTGTTAAATCCGGGTTTCTCCACTACACTGTTGTGCAAACGGCGCTTGTTGACTCTTACTCCAGGGTTTCCGGCGGGGTGCAAGATGCGAAGAAGGTGTTTGATGAAATGTCTGAAAGAAATGTGGTGTCTTTTACCGCTATGGTTTCTGGGTTTGCTAGGGTGGGGGATGTTGAGAGTGCTGTGAGTGTGTTTGATGAGATGCCCGAGAGGGATGTGCCGTCGTGGAATGCTCTCATTGCTGGGTGCACTCAGAATGGGGCTTTCACTCAGGGGATTGAGTTGCTTAGGAGAATGGTTTGGGAGTGTAATAGGCCGAATGGGGTTACTGTGGTTTGTGCACTTTCGGCTTGCGGACACACGGGGATGAACCAGCTTGGGAGATGGATACATGGTTATGTGTACAAGAATGGGTTTGTCTTTGATTCGTTTGTCTCGAATGCGCTTGTTGATATGTATGGGAAGTGTGGAAACCTTGGAAAAGCAAGGAAGGTTTTTGAGATAAATCCGGAGAAGGGGTTGACTTCGTGGAACTCGATGATTAACTGTTTTGCGTTGCACGGACAGAGTGATTGTGCAATTGCCATTTTTGAGGAAATGGTGCGGTGTGGTGGTTGCGTGAGACCGGATGAGGTCACCTTCATTGGTTTGTTGAATGCCTGTACTCATGGTGGATTGGTTGAGCAGGGTTACAGGTATTTTGAGATGATGGTTCGGGAGTATGGGATAGAGCCGAGGATTGAGCACTACGGGTGTTTGATTGACCTTCTTGGTCGAGCAGGGAGGTTTGATGAGGCAATGGAAGTTGTCAATGGTATGAACATGGAACCAGATGAGGTTGTATGGGGTTCTTTGCTTAATGGATGTAAGGTACACGGCCGGACTGATTTGGCAGAATTTGCGGCCAAAAAACTGGTTGAAATAGATCCACATAATGGAGGTTATGGTATAATGTTGGCCAATGTATATGGGGATTTGGGGAAGTGGGAGGAAGTGAGGAATATGTGGAGGACATTGAAGGAGCAAAAGTCTTATAAAGTTCCAGGGTGCAGCTGGATTGAGGTTGATGACCAGGTTCATCAGTTCTATTCTCTTGATAAATCAAATCCAAAGACAGAAGAGTTATACTGTGTCTTGGAAAGTCTCGTTGGTTTTAGAAATGAAGTCATGGTTGAACTGTATTTCTACATCTAGAGAGGATTAAATACAGAAAAAATCAATGTACTTCAGTAAATAGAAACCCTATATTTTTTACAAAAGCCAAGGCTTACCTTGCAACTGATTCTTGGTACATACAGTCAGATCACATGACAAAGGATTTTTCTGGGGACACCTAATTATTCGACCTAATCGCAAAATTGAAGATTATCAATAACACAAGTAGAAGGAAAGAAATGAATGCCATTTCAGTTGGTTTTGTGCTTCATGAGGTTATTTAGGCAGAGGAAGATAATTTTGGCTGAAAGACTATTCCGGAGTAAACATAATTTGGAGAAGAAACTCTAGTTTCCCCGTGAAAGGACATCTCCAAAATACTAATGCCTTGGTGCGGAATTACCATGAAGTGTTCCACACCTGACACCCCATGTCTATATTTTATTCATTTTAATTCTTTAAAGATTTCGAAACTTGGACAATTACTGTATAATATCAACATGATTTCTAAATCTAGTCCAGTTTTTTGTTCCTGGGCTGTTTTTGGCAAGGTAAGCTACAGATTTGAATTCCGTTTATCTGAAAGATGTAATTAAAGTATGCTTTTCAAGGAAGAACCGATTCTGATGCAAACATGTCCAAATGCTTCAGTCGTACTGTACTACCGAAGGTTTACAGGTTACACCATGGAATTCTGTTGAATGCTAGATTATTTATTTTACACAATCTAATGACTGAATCTGTATATCTCTTCTAGTCTGCCTCACGTTGTCTGCAAGGAGACGAGGATTTAGCCTTTAATAAATGGAAAACCGAAACGCTTCACTGTCCTCTTCATGTGGACCTACTAGTACTTCGATATGTAATTTTTCTTTTAATGCATGATTGTATTCCGATGTAATTCCGTTATAACATTATTAATCAAATGGCTACAGTTTGAGCAACAATACCCAATAAGATTAACAGGCTCATAAAACAAGATCCTGCTTTGTAAAATGATAACAACCTGATCTTCTATCCATAAAATCCAAACACAGTACAAACACATTTTCATTGATCATTTACTGACACACACAAGAAGTCCATGGGAGTATAGTTGTTATCATTTATCAATAATTCAAAGATCCTGCTTGCCTTCATCATCCCCTGCAATGCTCACCACCCTTGGAGCTTTGATCTTATCTGGTGACAACTTGGCCATTGTGAGAGTAAGCACTCCATTCTCCAGCTTGGCCTTGAGAGAATCAAAATCCACATTGTCTGGTACCTTGAACTGCCTCCAGAATTTGCCATAAGATCTCTCCACTCTATGCCAGTGATCCCCTTCCCTGTCCTGCTCCTTCTTCCTTTCTCCACTCACTCTCAGCACTCTGTTTCCCTCCACTTCTATCTTAATCTCATCTTTCTTCATCCCTGGCACATCTATCATTATAATATGTCCTGCTGGTGTCTCCTTCCAATCTACTCTTGCAGGTGACACAGCCATGAATGGCTGATCTTTGGCAACCCCAAATGGGATTTGCTCTAACGCACGAAATGGATCAGGGAAACGATCAGACCATATGTCAGTCCAGAGTGTCCCAGGACGATCTGTAAATGGTTGCAGATACCCTTTTGCCTTGAATGGAAAACCAGCAAGAACAAGCAAGAGCAGAGGAACTAGTACTAACTGCCTCATTTGTGTTTTGGAATGTGTATGTGCCTTCTTCTTGTTACTCACCGGAGTATTGGAAAATTGAAAGCAATGGATTATGTGTAGGACTTTGGCTATATAGTAAGTTTGTCTTGAAGCTGATTGAAAGTATAAGGTACAAGGTGGTTGTTGTATATATAGGAGAGATAATGTAGCAAAGGTTAATGTGGTTCTCGAAAATTCGATGCCACATGCACATGCGCTCTGCCTGGTGAATTGTAAGTGTAATAATGTAATGTAGTGAGATGAAGAAGGTTCTAGCTAAGAATTATGAATGAAGCATTTGATATTTGGAAGAGGAAAAGAGGGTTCTGGAAGTGAAAGAGGGTGCAAGAATGTTCCAACATTTTCCAGAGGCTTACAAAGTAACAAGGCTCTCATTCACTGCCACGACAAGAAACCTTCGTCAGACTAACAATTCTAAATTTAGGCACATAAATTTTTTTTATATATATAATTACTCTTTCTTATTTTTTATCAAAAAGAAAAGTTACCATTCAAATGTTTAGTTTTGAAAAAATAATTAATAAATAAATTTCCAATTTAGTTTAATTTTGAAAAGATTTTGTGTTGAAAAGGAAGAAATGGAATGGAACTTCAATTAAATTGAAAAGAGCATTTTGCTTAAAACAATTTTTTATTTTTAAATATATACATAATGAAAGAGAGTGTATATTATATACATAATAAAGAGAAGGATAAAATGCTTACATCTTAATTTCATTAGAGATAAATATATTTTTTGTTTTCTAATTAATAAATGATGAAAGCTATCACACTTTGATAATAACCGCACACACTTAAGTCCTTGTTAACCATGTCAAATAAAATATGAAATATTATACAAAAATGTTTTAGAAAAAAAAATGTAACGATAAAATCTTCCCATGGAAGCAAATATAATAAAATTTTATTTTTTTATAAAATTAAAATTTAAAACAAAATTAAATTTTAACTCGAATCCATGATAAATAAATTTATAGAAATATACAAGTTTTATTTTAGATTCATAATAAATAAGTTAATTTTAATATAAGATTATTTTTAACTATTGATAATTTCTTAAAACACCTACAAAATTCAACCTAAAGATAAAATGAAAGATAATAAATTTCAAAAAATAATTTCAGTATATAAATAACTAAAAAAAAATTAATTTAATGATTGAGAAATAATTTTTTTAGTCAATTGTAAGACTAATATATAAAATACATGTTTTAATTAATAAGAACGCAGAAAAAATTGAGAGTTTATAATTCTAAAAATGAGGATTATATGAATACTGGGAGTCAATTGGTTTAAGATTTTTTAAGATTATTTTGATTTTTTTTAATTAAAAGATTATATGTAGAAATGTAATAATTTAAAATTTTTTTAACAAGGTTTTTATGATTAAATTTTTGTAATTTAAATTTTAATAAATTTATATCATAGGAATTTTAAGATATTTGAAAAAAACTTATAAATATATAATATTTAAAAGAATCTCATCAGAAAACATTAAAAAAAATTCAATATAAAAGATAATGAATAAATGATGAAATTGAAAAAGTAAAATCAATACAATTTTAACTTTTAGTCCTCTTAAATTTGTTGACTTTTAAAGATACATTTTTTAACTACGGTTGTAAAATTAATATTATATAACCGGTGGTAAATGTTATTTTTATTGTAGTGAATATTAAAGTAGGGTACAAAATTTATATTTCAGTTATTTATATTTCGGACCTTATATTTTTAAAAAAGTTTACAATCAATTCTATTTAATACAAAATCTTATAACGATTTAGAGAACCAAATATTTGTAAACTGTTCCCAAAACGTTGATTAAAAAATATTACGTACATTTTTCAGTTTGGTTTGATTTTCCTTGTAAATGCTAAATCAAATTGGATTATAATAAAAAAAAAGTGATAACTCATGGATTATAATATTTATCTTAGTTTAATCCTATTTCATTGATTAACGGATTAATTTTAGTTTAATTAAAATTTTTAAAAAATCATTAACATATTTATTAAAATAATTAATTGAAAAATATATTTAAATAAATATAAAAAATAAAAATGTAGTTGCGTAGAATCCAACGTTATTTCTACCTACAAATATTTTATTTCTCCCTACATTAATTATTTCAAAACTACATTAAATTGGAATTGATGAATATATTTATTTATTCATGATCTTCCACGAGGGCCACGGGGACTACAATTTTATTATATTTATATATGCTTTTATAATAATAATTTAATTGAAATTTGAAGAAATTAAGGCACAACATGACAAAAAATCTAACCCAAGAAAACATAGTAATTATTTCACTTATTCATCACAACTACAACACATGATTGCATTAACTCAACACTAACTATGTTTCAGAAGTTGATTCAAACTACGGATTTAATAACTCCATCAACTTGAGAAGCCTCCACGAACACAATATCAAAGGCTTCATGCTCAGTGAGATTCAAGCGTCTTCCATCTTCACCGTTCTTTGCGTCAAACCTCCCAATATCCAAACAAGCTTGTGCGCCATTGATGCAGAAAACGAGTTTGTACCCAAATTTGTATTTCTCAATGTGAAATTTGCCACCATATACTTGTTGACCTGGATGCCCTTCTGCACCACCAATTCCCACACATCCTTTCTGGATTGTTTCGTCCACAAACACCACCCACTTCGAGGATTCTGCACACCATGGGCTCTCTACGAACTCGATTTCCAGTGGGGTACCTGTAGGAATGTTTCCAACATTGAAATCAGTAAACTTTTCAAGAAATTTTGTGACTGCAGATTATTCACCGATGAGCAGTGATTAGAATTTAGAATCCTCATGAAATGCATAAACTAGTTATGAGTACCTGTGAAGATGATTCCAGGACTAACTCCAGGTATGGTGAATCTGACAGGGAAGCCACGGAAGACTTCTGAATAATCTTGCAAGACAGTGAGAGGGCACTTTGAGTTTCCAGTTTGGGCAAGTTTCAATCCACCACCAGGTGGGCCACGGATTGCTGGGATGATGTAGTATTTGAGACCTGGAAAAATGGGGTCTCCATTCACGTCCACAACTTGTTCAACATCACCTGAGAAAGCTGAAGGAAGGTTGGTGAGAAAAGCAAGAAGGGGGAGGAAGGTGAGAGCAAGAACTAGGGTTGGCTTCATTCTTGATTTGCTGTTGCAGATGCTGTGGTGCATCGGTTTAGGTTCTTTATATATCAACAAAGATGATGCTAGTGTCACGTGTCTCTAATTGACAAATGATTATGCAGTTCACTTTTGATCATAGAAAAAAGGAAAAAAGAAAGAAAGAATCAGAAACATATAGAGTTCATAAGTGAATCATGTGGTAGGTATCAAATGTAAAAGGAAAATGTAAGAACATGCTATAGAGATAGCAAAAGAACAGAAAAAACTGGGTAAATTATTTTAAGAGAATTATCTTTCAATATATCTACACCAATTCTTTATTTATATCTTTTTATTCTTTAATGTTATTCAAACCAAATTCATTTATTATATACAAATTAAAAATTGAAAAAATTAAAGAGGATATAAAATAAGATGTGTTATGACACGTGTTCTAAAATTATTTTAATATAAAACATGTGCTATACATTTGGATAAGGATGGAGTCTCGCTGAGCTGTTATTTGGATGTAGTTAATTACTAAATCCAAAAATATAATTTATATTAAGGAATTTTTATAATTTTATTTACTTTTTATGTTTTTAACTTTTTTATTTATTTTATATTGAAATAGAGATGAATGAATTTATTTGATAGTTTTAAATTATATGTAAATTGTTATTTTGTACCTGTCACAACTTTTTTTTTTTAATAAAGAAACGTTTAAAAATTATTAATCAGCTTCTGATAATTAACAAAATTTTGTTCCTTATTTTAAAAATTCACGAGCTTCACGAAGCTGATCAATCTATATAAATTAATTATAATATTAAATTATATAATATTTTATGTCTCTCGTGCAACACGATCACTTTTTTTTTTTACTTTTAAACAGTGGTCGGACAAAAAAAACGTACCCATTACACGTGGATAAAAGTAAATTTGACCTAACTTAACATCAACGAAACATTGAAGTGAGGTTTTTTTTTGTATTTTAAAAATTTGATAAAATGATAATAGGAAATAAAAAATATTTTTTTTATTTTTTTATTATATTTTTTAGATTTTGTTTGATGAAAAGTATGATAAAGAATTTAAATAATAATAAAAAGTTGAATAAAATATTAAAAATAAAAATCATTAATCTAATGGGCTTTTATATAATATGTTATCAATTTCTTATAGATTTATTTAGACGTTTCTATGCACCATGTCTTTCGTCTGTGGTTTTATTTGAATTTATTTTATATTAAAATAAAAATTTGAAAAAAGTCCTCCTGGTTACTTAAAAAAATGATATTATGTGCTACAAATGAGGACAACAAACTACTTCTTAAAAAAATGATCAAATTTCATTAAAAAAACAAACTTGAGCATACAATGGAGGAAAAGAGCATGAATATATATAATCACTAAGAACTCATCACTTTCAAATTATTGTTTGATGAATATATGTTTTGATGGTCTCCACGAGGACCGCGAGGACTACAATCTTATTATATTCTGTGTTTGATATTTTTGAGTTTTCAAAAGTGAAAAAGTGCATTGAATATCATCCTATTAACTCCACACCAACTATGTTTCAGATATTTGGTTTTATTCATTTTTTAATTTTAAAATGTATAATTTTTAAAGTTTTTGGAATATTTTAGTTAAATAAACTACATTATTATTATTTTAATAATTTAATATTTAAAAAAAAATCTAATTAAATAAATTAAATAATATTTATATTATTAATATTAATATTGATATTATTTAATGATTTTGAATTTGATTGTACTGAGTTTTTAGTTAAATATATAAAATCTTCATTCAACTAAAATTAGATTGGATAGATTTCACTGAATTGCATAAAAAAATTAGTTCAAACCCAAATAACATCGTTAATAAGATTTGTTGTGTTTTTCTTTAAAAATAAACAAATTAATATAATCACATTATATTTTATTGAAAATATATAACAAATTTCTTATCCGACAATTAAAAAAATTATTGAAAATAAATCTAATATTAAATATTATCACAACTTAAAAAAAAAACTTAGTGAAAAAAACACATAAACTAAAATAATTATGTGTCTATATTTTTGTATTATTTATTTTTCAAAAATATATTTTTTGTTTTGTTTTTTCTCTTTCCGCCTTTTAATATCTCTCACAATTTTATTTTCCACGTCACATTTATTTTGTCTATCGTATATTTGATAAAAATAATAAGATTATATTATAAAAAACAATGATATAAAAAAATATAAAAAGAGAAATTCATTTTATATATAATATAAACTAGTAAAAATATACATTAAAGTCCATATTTTCTATATTATCAATTTATTTATTTTTTCTACTTATGATATGTAATCCATCCATATTAATTTTTTTACATATTCTTTTAAAAACAATTTAAAAAGAAAATTCTCATTTATATATAATATTAAATAGTCCTACTTAGATAAAAAAATCATTAATTAATTTTGTTAATAATTTAAACATATTAAAAGATAAAAAGATAATAAATAAATAAATAAATCTCCCTTTATCAGAACAGCTTTCCTTTTTTCCCTACAAGAGTGTTTTTTTTTTATGTTTTGGTCATATTATCCATCATGTGTCAGTTAGAATCTTCAATTATAAGATAAAATTTCAAAAGTTTGAAGTAAAAAATGTGTAATTTCATTTTGATATCCATTTAAATTGAAGAACTAAAAATCAAAGTGCAGTTTTTATTATATTTTGGGTCCAATTTAATAGCAGGTCCAATTTCCTTGAAAACACAAAGACGGAGAAAACAATTGAATTAAATATTTTAGCTTTTCAATGACATAAGTTCAATGTGGGCCTATTTTCCTTCTTTTACCTAAACATTTGGATACTATGATATTGATTATTAGCGAGATTCTTTAAACCATGTTTTCTTATTAAAAAACTTAGGATTTGAAATCTTCAAAAAATGGGTCCAATCTCATTTATATCAACGATTTAATGGTCATGTTAATTGTTTTTAATGTGTTTAAAGAAAATAAAGAAATTATGTTTTGTTTGTATACCATTCTACACATTCTACTTTTCATACTTTTCATATTGATATTTCAATAATATTACGTAGTAGTAGTAGTTACCTATTTAATTTTCTCTTGTTCCCACCTACCAATAAATTTTTTTCCTTCCCATCATTATAAAGTTATCAACTCAAAATTATAAATACTAGAGATATTATATGATAGATACTAATGTTAATCCCTTATTAATCATGCATGCATTGGGAAAAGCAGCATTAAATTTGATGGGACCAATTTGGCTATTAATTTTCAGATTGGTGCTGGTAACAACTTGATGTTATATCCACCTCAAATATTCTGCTTCAGATTTTCTTGGTTCACAAAGGTCCTCTAATCATCATCAGTTCCATACTCCTTCACCTCAACTTCATGAACCTACCTTCAAACCATAAGAGATTCGTCACATCAATAACACTTACTTCTCAACTACATTATTGATAATTATTACCCTGGTTTGATAGAGGCCAAACACAGTAACTTTCAAGTACTGGTTGAGAAAGTTCAGAAGACAAGGACATGAGAAACAAGGTCATTAAAAAGTAATAAATCACCAGAGGCAGCACTACCTGATGCAAGAGCTTCATGGATTGTCTAGATAGTCACAAACAAAGAAACTGTTCTAGACAACTCTTGAGTAAATTGTAAGCAACCATATCATCAAGGAGCGGAAAATAATTCACATCACCCAGACGAGGTTAAATTTGCATGGACCACAAGTTTTTAGAAAGCAGTGATCCATCATCAAGAACAGAATTAAGGACTTCCAAGAAGTAATAAATAGCCAACAACCTATAATCAAATAAAAATACCTAATAACTACTATATTTTCATGTTTAGACTTTGCCATATCGACTAAAATACCCCTCATAACTAATTCTGGAACTGTGTAAACCATACGAAAGACCAGCATTAAATTCACTGGGACCCTTTGTCTATTAATTTTCAAACTTGTCTTGGTCAGCAAGGCAATGCAATGCCAAAGCCATCGTTCATGTTTTATCCACCACAAATTACCTCATTACATTCTTGGTTCAGAAAGGTCCAGCACCATTATTGTTTCCACCACCAATGCATAGTCCTTACACCTAAGTTAACTAACCAACCTTCCAACCATGTGAGCATCACCTTTTCTTCTTCATCTTCCAAAAACTCTCTCTCTTCCTTTGTGACATAATAATCATCAATACCTTTTTGGTAGCAACAACTTCTTCTGATGGCAGCTGATAACTCTACCAAGAGAAACTCCAATGTTCAGCTCCTAGAAGAGCTAGAGGCCCTAAGTGAAACACTTTACCAATCACACACCTCAAACACGAGTAGAAGAACAGCTTCATTAGCTCTATCAAGAGCCTCACCTCCTTTTGTCTCATCTGCTGAAGATGACAATGACACTGCTAAGGTTAGCAACAAACAAAACAACAAAACTCGGTCTCGCCGCATGTCCTTGTCTCTTTGGCGATCAAAACCAAAGCCTGAAGATGCCAAGGCAACTCTCACTCAACCAGATACCAAAAAGTTTGATGACACGACAAATTCAGGTGACAAGAAAGGGATTTGGAGCTGGAAGCCTATGAGGGCCATTTCTCATATCGGAATGCATAAACTAAGCTGTTTGTTTTCTATTGAAGTGGTTACTGCTCAAGGCCTTCCTTCATCCATGAATGGACTAAGGCTTTCTGTTTCTGTTAGAAAGAAAGAGACCAAAGATGGGAGTGTTCAAGCAATGCCATCAAGGGTTGATCAAGGTGCTGCAGATTTTGAGGAGACCCTTTTCATAAGGTGCCACGTTTATTGCAACTATGGTAGTGGAAAGCAGCTTAAGTTTGAGCCAAGACCATTTTGGATATACCTTGTTGCAGTTGATGCCAAAGAGCTTGATTTTGGAAAAAACTGTGTGGACTTGAGCCAGTTGATTCAAGAATCAATTGAGAAAAACCAGCAAGGCATGCGTGTGAGGCAGTGGGACATAAGTTTTGGCTTATCGGGAAAGGCGAAAGGAGGAGAACTGGTTCTGAAACTTGGCTTCCAAATCATAGAGAAAGAAGGAGGAGTTCAGATATATAACCAGGAGGAGAATTTTAAGTCTAGCAGGTTCAAAAATCTTACCTCTTTTGCTCGCAAACAGTCCAAGTCATCATTCAGCTTGCCTAGTCCAAGAATAAAAAGCAGAAGTGATGCTTGGACTCCTTCACAGAGAAGGTTAGCTGAAGATATTCAAGGTCTAGATGATTTCAATCTTGATGATCCACACATAGTTCATGACACCCCTCCCTCTATCCAGAAACTTGATGATGGCAAAGAGAAGGTGGAGGATTTTGATATCCCAGATTTTGAGGTTGTTGATAAAGGGGTTGAAGTTCAAGAGAAGAAAGAATATGATGGAGAAGGATCTGAGAAATCCATAGAAGTGAAGTCAGCTACAAGTGAGATTGTCAAGGAAATAGTACATGATCAGTTGCGCCTGACTAGACTAACTCAGCTTCATGCAATTGCCAAGCAGATAAAGGATCTTGAGTCCATAATGCGGGAAGATAACAATCATGTCATAGAAGGTGAGGAAACTGAGTCACTAAGATTGGATTCTGATGAAGAAACTGTGACAAAGGAGTTTCTTCATATGCTTGAGGGTGAAAAGACCAGAGGTTTCAAAATCAACCAATCTGAAACACCTCTACTACAAGTTGAAGAGGTAGAATCTGAAGTGTATCTCCCAGATCTTAGCAAGGGCTTGGGGTGTGTAGTTCAAACAAGGGATGGAGGCTACTTAACATCTATGAATCCTTTAGATAAAGTTGTAGCTAAAAATGAGACTCCGAAGCTAGCAATGCAGATGTCAAAGCCTTATGTGTTGGCATCAAATCAGTCCCTAAATGGGCTAGAGATGTTTCGGAAATTGGCTGGCATTGGTCTTGATGAACTCAGCTCTCAAGTTTTCTCTATGATGCCCCTAGATGAACTGATAGGTAAAACTGCAGAACAGATTGCATTCGAAGGCATTGCTTCAGCCATCATACAAGGAAGAAACAAAGAAGGAGCCAGTTCTAGTGCCGCTCGTATAGTTTCTGCCCTCCAAGGCATGGCAAATGCAATGAGCTCAGGAAGACAAGAACGGATTGCAACAGGACTTTGGAATGTGGATGAAACTCCACTTACGGCAGAGAAAATTCTAGCCTTCACAATGCAGAAGATCGAGTTCATGGCGGTTGAAGGGTTGAAAATCCAAGCTGATATGGCAGAGAATGAAGTTCCCTATGATGTTTCTCCATTCTGGGCAATGGAAGCAAACAAAGGCAAGGATCTATTAGGTTCTGCTGTTTCACTTGAGGATTGGATCAGAGGCCAAAGCTACAGTAACACTGGTGGTGAGCCTTCAAATATAACACTTATATTTGTAGTCCAACTCAGGGATCCAACAAGACGATTTGAAGCAGTTGGAGGTCCTGTGATGGTGCTCATTAATGCATCCAGTGAAGACACAAATGGGGGTGATTATCACCAAAATGATGAAGAGAAAAGGTTCAAGGTAACAAGCATGCATGTGGGAGGTTTGAAGGTATGGAATGCCACAGAGAACAATAATGCATGGGACAGTGAGAAACAAAGACTAACTGCGAAGCACTGGTTGATTGAATATGGTTTGGGAAAGGCAAAGAAGGCAAAGAAGAAAGGCAAACATGCATTGGTAACAGAGCCAGACTTTTTGTGGAGCATTTCATCAAGAATCGTGGCTGACATGTGGCTCAAAACCCAGAGAAATCCCGATGTAGAATTGTTTGAGGAGGGACGAGCATATCCACTGTGCTGATAATTATGCAGGTAGTTTTAGCAGCAAGCAATGATATATACAATTAAGCAATCTTTCAATCATAGTCTCTTGTGGGGGCTCCAAAAAAAATTTAAGAGAATATTCTTGTTAGTGCTTGGGGTTTATAGATAAAATAATTGTGCCAAATCATTACTCATCAATCATGGTTAGTTGGTTGGTTTTTTGTAGAACCAATAATGCTTTCACACACCAATTTTCTCACATTCCTCAGATCCAACCAATGATGATAACAACTTTTTGTCTCTTGTCTCGTGGGTTGGGAGAAAATGTTGTGCATGTAGTATATATAAAAGATAAGTTTTCTAATCTTGCTTATATAATTGATGTTGAAATATATAAACTTTATGGGGGCAGAGTGACTCTTGTACATATCAAATGAAAAGTCAGAGTGACTTCCCAGTGTTGTTTTCTTTTGTAATTTTTCTAACGCGTTCGATCTTTTTCTTTTATTGTTTTTGTTTTTTTATGAAGTATTGTTTCATTGTTTAGTTGGATATCTCTATTAAAAACACACACACAAGGTATGTTTATGTCTCAGCTTGTGTACATGTGTCGGAGAATACTAAATCAAGTTTCAAAGTAAAAATAAATGATTAAATTAATCTATAAATAATCCCCTATACTTGTATTAAGTTTTAATAGTAAAAAATATTTAAATTTATTTAGTTTCTTAATAACATGATAAACGTAACAACAAAGTGAAAGGTAATATTTCGTGGTGAATTCTCGATTTAAGTGTTCAAATGTAATTTTTTTATTTTTTTATCTAAAATATGTTACTTTTTTTTCTTCCATTAGTCCATGTATTTATTTCATTTTACATCTTATAAGTTTTTTTATTATTATTATAACATGACATGATAGAATTATTATGATGTGATTCTATAACATGTCATGTGATGATAACTTTTAATTCATGTATAATACATGATGACATCACCTCTTTAATATTTTTTTGTGTTAGGCTTTCATGGTAGAAAAATAAAAAATATTTAAAATTGTTAGCGATCAAAACACGAAACTATATAAGGATTAAAATGTTGTTGAAGTCACTCAATACACTGAAAAAGTGTATTCAACTGTGGAAGAGTGTGTGTTCTTCATCTATTGGTGTTTACTTCACTGAGTGAAACTCTTTTTGTTTTAGCATGGAGGTTTATACAATTTGTTGAGTTTCAAGGTGCATTAACTACCATAGTAGGACGCAAACTCAAAGGGTTTATTGGTTAAGACAAGACGTCTTCCATTCTCATCATCATGCCTTCCAATGTCATAACAAGTTCTGGTGGTGGCACAGAACACAAGCTTATAGCCAGCATCAAATTTCTGAATGTTGAAAGTTCCATGTCTGATCTTCTTCCCTGGATAGTCTCTAGCACCACCAATACCTACCCATTTTTCTGGGAAATTATCAGAAACCACCACCCACTTGGATGATGAAGCACAAGAAGGCTTATCCACAAATTCAATATCTAATGGTGTTCCTGTGAAGATGCCACCTTTTCTTCCACCTCTGCTGCATTTCACTGCATGGCCACGGTTAGACTCATCACTAGTTTGAAGAACAGTAGCATCGCATGTTGAGTTGCCAGTTTTACCTGCTGCTACTCCACCACCAGTTGGACCAGAATAAAATGGCAAAATGTAGTATTTCTCAGCAGAAGAAGTTGAACTACTTTGTGAATCTAACACTTGTTCAGGAACCCTAGAGAAAGCTAATGACAAGATGGTGGTGGTGAAGACAAAGAGGAGGAAGGAAATATTGAGTGATATAGTGTAGATTTCATGGCTTCTTTTTAATATTTGTTTTGCTGGTTTAACCTCCTTTTATAAATATTTTTTAGGGTTTCATTTTGAAGGTTCAATCAACATAACATCTTTTTTCTTTAATTTTATCCAAAATTTTAACTTTTTAAAAAATTATGAAAAGGGTTACTTGATGGAATGATTTTAAATATGAAAAAAAAAATCCTATTACGTAATATATATATATATATATATATATATATATATATATATATTATAATTAATTATATATTTTAAATTTTATATAAATTATTTTTTAAAAAGTGACCCATTTTTATAAAATTAGAGAAAAATAGAAACTTCGACATAACACTAGTTATTTTTAATTCATAACCTTTGAAAGGTGTTTTCTTTGTAAGTCTATTTAGATTTGTTAATAATGTTTAATTAATTTATTAGTCAATGTTCTGATTCATAGCATTTTTGTATTCATTTATTAGATATATTTGCTTACAAATTAATTATTTGGTCAATTGATGAGAATATTTTGTGGGTTTCTTTGACTATCTTAGAAGTGCTTGATTCATATTTGACTTTGAAAATATATTTAATAAATGATATTAAGTATCCTTATTAAATAATAAATGTGTTAATTGTTAAGTTTAATGAAACCACGTTCGTAAAAATTCAAAACAATAAAGTTTTTAAGAAAATAGAAAAGCTATAAATATTTTTTATTGAAAGATATATTTTAAAAAATCAATGAAAAATAAATAGTGTTAAAAAATCCAAATTGAATTTTTAGAAGTTAATTGTGCGTAAGGAAAGATGTTAATTATATACCCTATAATATCTATTTTAAATAAAATATTTTAATTTAAAAAAAATTATTCATCTCATTTTAAACACAAGTGAAAATAATAAAAATGCCTCATTTAATTAATAATTTACACTTTTTAAAAGAAAACAATATTTTTACTTCTCCTACTTATCTCTGGTGAATCAAAGTTCATACTAAAAAAAGTTTCTAACAATTATTGTAATTATAGTGCTATTATTTTAAAATTAATTGAGAAATAAATTGTAAATTCTCCAAATTATCGTGTATTGAAATTTTTTAATGGAAAAAAAATATCTCACATTAAATTATCTTCTTTTATTTAAAAAAAATATATCATGAATAATATATTTGATAAATTTATTTATAAATTATAATAATTAAAATAAGAATCAATTCAATTATTTTAATTTAATTTCAAATTTATTTTATATTATTCAATGCATTTTATTATTTTATTTTACGAAGATATGTTTTAACTAATGTCAGTAAAGCTTAAAGATATCATTATACAAAAAAAACAACAACTTAATTTGAGTGTACTTCATATTTATTTTAAAAGTAACTATTATAATTAAAAAAAAGTGGTACATAAATAAATAAATAGATTATATGCACCAATATATAGCTAAGCATTAATAATAATAAAAATAGCTTCTTTTATGATATTTTTCTCAATAATAACCTTCAAACTAATAATATCATCTTAAACAAAATAATAAATAACTACAAATTAACTAAACATTGTTATAGTAACGAGATTATCAATAGATAATGGATTAACTATATCTTATATCTAGTTTTGGGTATAAATTAACTTGATATCTTAAACCTCTTTGTTTAGAAACAAAAACTTATAAACTTCTAAAATTAAAACTAATTAATTACTTTAAGGAATTAACTTGACACTTCTATAGATGTTCTTATTTTTAGAACAAAATTTGTTAAAATTGAATATTTACTAAATTAATATTTTTCAAATAAATAATTAATAGATTAATGAAATAAGTAACACATTAATACGTATTTATTAAATTATTACTATTTATTGATTAAATAATTAATACATTACTGATAAGTTCTTTAAAAAAATTATATATATTTTTTATTAATATGGATAGACTCATTAACATTAATATCTTACTTTACTTATGGATTGAGCAATATTATTAGTAATATAAATTATACCCGTATGTAATAAAATATTTTTTAAAATAAAAAAAAATTATATTTCTAATAATAATATATAGGATTACTATAAATGAAAAATAATTGTGTAAAGTAAAAATTATTTAAATTTATTAAAATTTTAGAATTAGATTAAAAAATAAATTGATCATTATAGTAAAATAAAATAATTAAGTTTTGACAAACCCTATTGACTAAATATCTGTAGTAGGAAAATGTTGAAAAAGGAGAAAAACTTGTTGGAAATGAGTACTAAAAAACGTGAAGACAAAGACTATGGAGGGTGAAAGCAAAATCTCATTTTTAAATTACACTTTTATAAAAAATATTAGAGGGAGAAACTATATTAATATATTTGTTTCAATAAATCTAATATAGATAATATAAAAATTTACCAGAATATTTAATTTAAAACGAAATCTCATTTATCTTTTCTATTTTCTTTAGCCTTGTATCAAGTCATCTACTGTAGATGAAGAATTAGAAGGATAAATTGTATAAAAGATATAAAGTTTATTTCAATAGAAATGGGGTGATTTGAAAAGAAATAACCATTAATTCTAACACTAATATATTTCTTCATTCCCGCGAGAAGATTTGAAAGTAAGAGATACAATATTATTTTTTTCCTCAATTATCCTTTCCAAAGATATATTACATTAAAAAAATTTTATTAATTAATTTTAATAAAAAAATTATTTCAAATAAAATATTATTATATACAAATATATATTAACAATTTTATTATTATTTTTAAAAATATTTTATACAATTTAATATTATTTATTAAAATAAATAATAAATATATTTATATGAGAAGAAATGAATAGAAAATTATTCATCTCATGTTTATTATCCATAAATATATTATCTCATTTCATAATATTTTATCTAAAATCTATAATATATATCTTATATTTTTTTACTTAATAATTATATATCTATATTATATATATATATATATATAAGTTTATATTTAATTTTTTTATTAATAAATAATGTTTTTTATTATGTGTTATTTTTAATTATTTATATTCAGTTTTATTTATATTTAATTTTTATTTTGAATTAAACTTATGTGAATTATATATATATATATATATATATATATATATATATATATATATACATATAACCATGTAATTATGTTTTGAATATAGTTTTGCAATTAAAATATGTGAATTATAAAATTTTCATCGATTATATAATATAAACAATCGATTTTGTATTTAAAAATATTATTATATTTATTATATATAAATTAATATTAATAATATATATAATTAACTATACATAATTTATAATTTTTTATTATAATAAAATTGAATTTATATTTAAATATAATTTAATGTTTTAACATGTAACTGATTTTATTTTTTATTATGAATTATTTTATTTCATAACTAGTACTTTACTTGAAATAAAAATTCATATATAATTTGTAATTAATAAATAAAAAATATATCATAATTTTAATTTATATTTATTTTATTTCTTATTAATGTAAACATATTTTGATCTCTACATATTTTAAATTATTATTTTAATTTTTTATTTAATTACATTAATCTCATTTCTTACCATCTTTCCACTCATTTCTCTTTGTTTTCTATTTTCTTTTTCTCAATTCAAACGAACCATTTTTCACTATTTTTCTTTCCATTGAATCCATTCCCATATTCAATTCAAACACAGTCATCAAATATGTTTGAACTCTTTCTCCCATTTATTCTCTTTTAACTCTCACTTCCATTAAATATTATAGTTTACTTGTTGCTTTGTTTTTGTTAGATATTATTTGATATTGTTAGATACGATTAACCACAATATCAAACAATATATTTTGTTTATTCTGTTACTTTCAATTACTCTTTTAGTTGTATCTCTACTATATATAGACTATCCTATGTGTGATTTATATACAAGGAGATTAATCTCAAACTCTATTTCTTCTATATTCAACATGGTATCAGAGCCAAAGCCTAACATCTTTCCGATTATTGTCATGGGCCAAAAATTGTCCTTTAGTTGGGTTAAAAGTACCATTTGCCTGGTCCGGCAGGCTTCGTTGGAGGGGGCGTGTTGAAAGTCCCACATCGCCTACTTTAAGGACCTGATGGTACTATTGATGTTGGACCTGATGTTATCAAAGTTGGACCTGATGGTACTATTGATCGCCTCAAAGCTCGTCTTGTGGCCAAAGGTTATATTCAAATTTTCGGGTTGGATTATGGAGATACCTTTTTCCCTGTAGTAAAGATGACTTCTGTTCGTTTATTTATCGTCATGGCCGCTCTTCAACAATGGTCTCTTTATCAACTAGATGTTAAAAATGTTTTCCTCAATGGTGATTTGTAAGAAGAAATCTATATGGAGCAACCTCCTGAGTTTGTTGCTCAGGGGAGTCTTCTGGGATGGTATGTTGTCTTCGAAAATCCCTATATGGCCTAAAACAGTCTCCTAGGGCCTGGTTTGGATTTGGTATGACTCGGTGTGAAGCAGATCACTCTGTCTTTTATCGACACTCAAGTGCTGGATGTGTTTACTTGATAGTATATGTTGATGACATCGTTCTTACAGGTAGTGACAACCATGACATCTCTTAGTTGAAACAACAACTCTGTCACCATTTTCAGACCAAAGATCTTGCCAAACTTAGATATTTCTTGGGTATTGAGGTGACACAGTCCAATGATGGTATTGTTATATCTCAGAAGAAGTATGCCATGAATATTTTGGAGGAAACTGGGTTGATGAATTCAAAGTCTGTTGATACGCCCACGGATCCCAATACTAAACTTCTACCAAATCAGGGGAAGCTTATACCTGATCCTGAACAATATAGAAGATTGGTTGGAAAATTGAATTATCTTACAGTTACTCGTCCTGACATTTCCTTTGCAGTCAGTGTGGTAAGCCAATTTCTTAATTCACAATGTGAGGATCATTGGAATGCAGTCATTCGTATCTTAAAGTATATTAAAGGATCTCCTGGAAAAAGATTGTTATATGATTCTAATAACCATACAAGAGTTGTTTGCTACTCAGATGCTGATTGGGCAAGATCTCCTTCGGATAGAAGATCTACATCTGGATATTGTGTCTCCATTGGTGGTAACTTGGTCTCATGGAAAAGTAAGAAACAAAGTGTTGTGGCAAGATCTAGTGCAGAAACAGAATATAGAGCTATGACCTCAGCTGCTTGTGAACTTGTTTGGCTCAAGCAATTGCTTAGAGAGTTACAATTTGAAGATGTCGCTCAAATGTCACTTGTGTGTGACAATCAGACTGCTCTTCATATTAGTTCTAATCCTGTCTTTCATGAGATGACCAAACACATTGAGATTGACTGTCATTTCATTCGAGAAAAGATTATGTCTGGAGACATCAAGACTGAGTTTGTTTAGCAGATATTTTTACTAAATCTTTACGGGGTCCTAGAATTTATTATATTTGTAACAAGCTTGACACATACGATTTGTATGCTCTAGCTTGAGGGGGAGTGTTTATATATTATTTGATATTGTTAATATATTGTTAGATATGGTTAACTACAATATCTTCTATTTATTCTGTTACTTTCAGTTACTCTTTTAGTTGTATCTCTACTATAAATAGACTATCCTATGTGTGATTTATACACAAGAGAGATTAATCCAAAACTCTATTTCTTCTATATTCAACAGTTTTGAACTCTCTCTCCTCTTTCTCTCACTAACATATTTTATAATTTAATTACATTTTTTATTTAAATTATACATTACAAAAATAAAATAATAAAACTTTCTTGATGTTTAATCATTGTTAAAAAAATATAATATCATAAAATTTACAATTTTAATGATTTTTTATATAAATATGTTAATATTATTATATTTTTAATTAATATAAAAATTTATATTATAATAAAAATTTCATTATAAAAAATATTTAATTCAATTATATAAAATTTATCATATTAAAAAATTAAAAAAATATCTAACTCAATTTTATAAATAAGAAATATCTAACTCTGATAAATTAAAAAATATCTAACTCAATTTTACAAATAAAAAATATATAACGCAATTTTATAAATAACATATACCTAATTTATAAAAAAATACATTCACTTATATATATTATATGTATTTATTGGGGTTAATTTATAATAAAAAATATTATTTATCTAATAATTTTATTAAAAAATAATTTTATCTATATTTATCAATGGGGATCTTTAATTATTTTTTAAAATATATTAAAAGCATTAAAATAAATAATTTATTTATAAAAATTCCTTTAAACAATTCTCAATACAGATTTTATACTATTCATTTAGAGACATTCACAAGTTCGTCTCAAAATATGTATAGTATTGGTCGAGGAGACATTAGCTAGCATTAACAAAAGCAACATTAAATGGAACATTATTGGTTAATACGAGACGCCTTCCAGTTTCACCATCATCCTTTGTCGCAATGTCATAGCAAGTGCTGGTGCTGAGACAGAACACAAACTTATAACCCCCATTGTATTTCTGAATGTTGAATGTTCCAGTTATGACCTTCTTCCCTGGATGATCTCCTGCACCACCAATCCCCAGCCATTTTCCAGGAAAATCATCAGAAACCACCACCCATTTGGATGATGAAGCGCAGGAAGGACGATGATCACACGCAATATCTAACTGTGTGCCTGAGAAGATGGCACCTGAGCTTCTCCCTGCTGTGCTGAACTTCACTGCCACGCCATGGTCACCCTCGTAATAATCTTGCATAACAGTGACTTGGCATGTTGAGTTTCCATTTGAAGCTAGAAACAGTCCTCCACCACTTGTTGGGCCACCATTAAACTGCAAAATGTAGTATTTGCCAGAAGGAGAAATTGGCACTCCCTTTGAGTCTTTGATCTCTTCAGGAGCCTCAGAGAAGATTAATGGAAGGTTGGTGGTGAAGGCTAGGAGGAGGATGGAGAGGGTGAGTGATTGTGCAGATTTCATGGTTTCTGTCATGGATGTTTCAATGTTTGTGTTTTGTTGGTTCTCTTTTATAGAGCTTTTCCTGCTAATTCCATGTGAAATTGTTAATGTTATTAGTGGAAACTTTCATTCCAATGGTTAATGCATTAATAAATATGTTTCACTAAATTCAAATTGCTGATGTATTAGTTCAATTATATTCATAAATGCATTTATAAATATACGTTTTATTGATTACGTTTTTATTCTCTTAAATCATTTAATACTCTTTTTGGTTTCTTTTTATTGGTTTTACTTTAAGGAAATTATTTTTAAATGTATGTTATTTAAATAAATTAAGATTATATTAATTATTTCTTACCAATTATACTCAACTTTTTTTAATTATATTTATTATAAATAATTATATTTTTATTTTAAAGAGAAGATAACAAATTATTATAAGAACAATTTTGGATAAAAAGAGAATATTAAAATTATAAAGATATTATTAAAAGAAATTAATATTTATCTTTATTTGTATGTTGTAATAGTAAAGTAATAGATATTAAGAAATATACAGTATCTAAATTTTAAAATAGTTTTGTATTCTTATTTTATCCTTAAAGATGGTTTTTAATAAAAGTAATATTTATTAAAATTAGGTTATTTTAGTAAACGATTTTTTTGTAAATTGTATATTTGTTGTAGTTCTTAATTGATATAAAAACTTTAAATAACAGTAGTTGTGGGATAGAAAAACAAAATATTTTTCATTGAATTCAGATAATTGAGATATTAGTTCTATTAATTATATTGATAAATGCATTAATCAAAATGTTTTGCTGAATTCAAATTGTTGAGATATTAGTTTGCTTATTTAGGTAAATGCATATTTACAAATATGTTTCATTCATTGATTTTAAATTGTTGAGTTAATGTGCAGTGTCTTATGTATCTCGATAAAATTAAATGTAATTTTATCATTAATGAAAAAAATTAAATTATTTCCACAGTTTCCTAGCAGATCTTGATCTTTATTAAAGAGATAGAAAAATGTATAATATAAGTATTACGTAATTTTATCATCACTAAAAAAAAAAAACTAAGGATATATTTGATTTAATTTTTAAAAATAATTTTAGAAATCAAAATTTTTAAAATTATTTTTAAAAATAACTTGAATTTTTTTATAATTTTATTTTAAAAATCTTGAGACAAAAGAAAATAATATAAATAATTTAAAAAAATATTACTCATAAAACAGATGATATCAATGAAAACAAATATTTGATCTGTTCTTTTTTTTTTTTAGTTTTTAAAAACTAAGAAATAAAAATAATTAACAAAAATAGTTGTAATAAAATAGTTATTCAATAAAATAAAAGTGAGACATAAATTCAGATATTTTTAGAAAAAAATTCATTAAATGAATAAAAAAAATTTAGGTAAACCAAAAATCCAATATTAGTTTTCATAATATATATATATATATATATATAATTTCAAAATCCGATTAAAAAATAAATTTGGATGCAATATTCAAAATAGCGCCATATGCATATTCCACGATTACAAGTTCATTTACTTGAATAAGTCCACGTCAGTTTTAGAAAGTAGCGCCATATGCATATAAGTAATTTATTTAATAATTTTTATTTATCTGATATAAGGTTATAAAGTAGCCAAACTTATTCTTCAACGAAATAAAGTGCAATTTGATCCTTATGCATTTTTACCTGTACGTTTGTAACATTTTGGTATTGGAGCTCCATTCTACAATATGCTTCTATTATCACACAATGATATCAGCAAATTTATTTGTGCAACTTGTCATACCAAAATTTGGTGGACATTATGATTTATTGATTATGTTGATAGATAATTTCTTGAAATTTAAGAAATAATGAGGTTCTAACATAACATCCCAAAATTGGTAGCAGAAATACTTCTTACTGAGTGAGGAAACATGTTGAAGATGAGAAATTAGAAGATTTGAAGGCAAAAAATTACTTATTTCAAGTATTGGATCATTACAACAAGGATACCACAAATAATATATGAGACTCATTGAAGTAGAAGAAATACCATGAAACTTCAAGGATCAAGAGAACACAATTATAAATTTTCCAAAGAGAATTTGAAATTCTCCACATGAAGCAGGGAGAATCTGTTAATGATTACTCTGCCCGGGCACTCACCATCGCAACACAAGATGAAGGCTAATGGTGAAAACAAAGGTAATGTTATAGTTGTTGAGAAAATCCTAAGATCCATGACTCCTAAATTCGATTATGTTGTGTGTTCCATTGAGGAATCTAAGGATATAAAGACACTGGCTGTTGATGAACTACAAAACAGTCTCCTTTTACATAAACTCTGGATGTCATCTCATGTGGACGAAGAACAGACCTTCCAAGTTTCCCATATAGGTTTCCATGCAACCCAAGGTCGTGGACATGGAGGGGTGTGGAGGAAGTTTTAGACGACGTGGAAGAGGATGAGGTCGTGAGTGAGGTCGACAAAGTTTTGACAAATCCACATTAGAATGCTACACGTGCAATCAACTTGGATATTTTAGTTGGGAGTGTCCATCCCAAAAAAGAGAAGCTAACTATGTCGAGAATGATGGAGAAATGTTGTTGATGGCTCACATAGAGACAACCAAAACAAAGATATTGTGTGGTTCCTTGATTTTATATGCAGTAATCACATGTGTGGAAAGAAGGAATACTTCTCTAATCTTGATAAACATTACAAAGATACAGTCAAACTAGACAATAACTCTAGTATGGCTGTTACAGGCAAAGACAATGTTCGACTCCACATATATGGCAACACCTATACAGTTACCAATGTCTTCTTTGTGCCAGACTTAAGAAACAACCTACTCAGTCTCGGGCAATTACAAGAAAAGGGCCTCAACATTCTCTTATAACATGACAAGTGCAAAATGTATCATCCAGAAAATGGTTTGCTCATGGAAACCCATATGTCTTCTAATCAAATGTTCCTACTGCATGCCATACCTTCCCCTACCAAAACCACTTGCCTCCACATAGCTGTAGAGGACAACATGCATCTTTGACATTGTCGATATGATCATTTAAATTTCTAGGGTCTAAACACACTTTATTAGCAAAATATGGTATATGGTTTACCACCAATTTAGGTATCTACCAAATTGTGTAAAAACTGTTTAATTAGGAAGCAATCACGTTATTCATTCCAAAAAAAAAAGTACTTGGTGGGCTACAAAATTCTGCAATTAATTCATGCAGATATTTGTAGACCAATTACACCTATCTCCAATAACAAAAACAGGTATTTGCTCACCTTCATTGATGACTTTAGCAGGAAAACTTGGATCTACTTCTTGACCGAAAAGTCAAAAGCTTTTTTTGTCTTCAAGAATTTTAAAGTTCATGTTGAAAAAAATGTTGACTCCTCCATCAAAGGACTGCACTGATCGTCGGGGAGAATTTACATCTCAAGACTTCACCAAATTCTGCTCTGACAATGGTATTCGTAGACAACTGACAGTTGAATGCACTCCTCAATAAATTGGGATCGCAGAACGCAAGAACCGTGTCATAATGAACATGGTTCGAAGCATGCTATCAGAGAAAAAGATGCCCAAAACTTTTTGGGCTGAAGTTGCCGCCTGGTCTGTACATATCTTAAATCGAAGTCCCACATTAACAGTGAAGAATCAAACGCCCAAAGAATCCTGGAGTGGAGTCAAAGTATTTTCGCATCTTTTGTTGTGTAACACCCCTTTCGAGATGTCACGTGTAAATTTTTTTTTTTCACAATTATTTTATCTCAGATAACACTTGATAAAAGATTTATCTGAAACCTCTTTATTTGTCAAAATAAAATATTGTTCATCTAAACAATTAACTTAAACCATCAAAATGAGACTTAATATCAAATCTTTCTAGTGCAAACTCAAAATCACTACACTATTATATTCTATTCAAATGGACATTTTCAAATATCTTAAAAAGCCTCCCAAAAAGCTTCCCCACGAGCTTTTTACCGCTAAGCTTCTCTAACAGTATCTGCATCACCCTCTACTCTAGCATAACATAAGTCATACGATCATCGCAGGTGGAAACCAACATTACAAACATGCAAGAGTGAGCAAAACATGTATCCCATCACTTATCATTTATGTCATCATATAATTCAACTAACATTATCATAATGTAACAAAACTCATTCATAATATCCACAAGTACATATTTTCAACACTACAATACTAACACTTTATCATATTACCACCAAGTAAAAACAGATGATATAAAATTCTCTCATAGCCAACCCCCATACTTTTCCTGCGCACCAATGCCTCTTGGAAAAGTCCCTTTTCTTGCTTTTCATAGACTTACTAGCAACAACTCCACCCGCTCGACAAAGTCTTGGATGGAGCACTCTTGCTAAGCTCATGCTAAAGACTTACAGAGGAACGAAACCCCTTTACCATGACTCGACAAAGTTCTCTATGTAAAGAAATCATTTTGACCTTACGGCTATCAAAGAACTCATAATGTTCCCTCACCTATATACACACATATGCATACAACATCTCATCGGAGATCAAACATACCTAAACTCATCATGTAACTACATCATATCACAATTCAAGTAATTTTTTTTTACATTTAAGGGCTTTAACATATAACTCCCACAAATTCTGCACCAAAATAATATAGACAACAACAACAATAAAATAAACACAACAGCGGTAACAACATGAAATGAAAACAGGAATAACATCATTTTGAAGATTCTACTACCAAGACAAGTACTCAAAGATATATTTTTATAAAATAAAATAATAGTCATAAAATTACGAAATTAAATATATTTAACATATACATACAGTCACAACTATTATAAAAAATTTAATCTCTTAATCTCGATTTTATATGATTTTTCGAAGTTGTTGGGCGGACATAATAACTCTGTTTCGGCTAACTCAAAACCTAATCACTTCCAAGATTTTTCATGGAAAAATTACTTGTTAGAAAATTTTGAAATAAATCACACACAAACTAGACATATAAATGAACATATAACCAAAATTTCATAATTAAAAACCAAGTAGATATTTTTATATAATTTCTCAAATATTCTATTTACATACGAGAGATTTTTCTAGCAACATCTCTCAACACATTTTGATTTTTTTGGATAACTCTAGGTTTTGACATTATAGAGTATCCAAATGTTCACCTCCTAAGGTACACCACTCAAATTTATGAAAAGATATATTATTACCTCCTTTTTACTCTAGTCAAGATTTGAACTCACAACCCCCAATACTCAAACATTGCTCCAAGTCATAACAACCATCATATGTTTCTTGTCAATCCAAACACATAGCAAAAATTATAATGTACCCACACACACAATGCATACAAAAAAACAACCATCAACTAATAATTTCTAAACGTGACAATTAAATTTTGCTAATTCCCTAAGTATACACATATGAGTAATATCTAAACAATCATAAAATAATATAAAATTATAATTATTCTAATGCACATACAGGAATCGAACCCATGACCCCCACATCTCAAGACAAGAATCTAACTAAATGAGTCACTTTTCATCTCTGCAATATTATTAAATTCTTAATTTAATTACTTCCTTTACTTCCAATTTTTACCTTAAAATATATAATTATTTTTCTAGGTTTTACAGCCTGCCTTTCACATGTTCATGTACCAGATGCTACGCGTACGAAGTTAAATGATAAAAGTCAAAGTTGTGTTTTATTAGGAGTCAGTGAAGTCTCAAAGGCTTATAAATTGTATAATCCGATTTAAAAAAAATCAACGTTAACAAAGACGTTGTCTTTGTTAAAGAATAAAGCTGGGATTGGATAAACAATATCTCATAGCCATCTCATATGATTTATGGGGAGATAAAGAAGATGTTGTTGAAGAACATGAGGATGAGGTTGAAGACACAATGCCAGATGCAGCACAACAGGTACATCATGATCTTGATAATGAACATAATATTCCCTCTGATTCTTTGACAACAGAAGATACTCCCACGTTACAACGATCTCAAAGACCACCTCTCTGGATGGTAGACTACAAAACTGGTGCAGAATTTTTTAAAGACAGTCCATAAGCAAATATGGCTCTATCTACCGCCGGTGACAATGATCCCACACACTTTGATGTTGCCATACATATTTCAAAATGGAGGAAAGCCATGTATGAGGAGATGGAAGCAATAAACATAAATGACACATGAGAACTGGTGGACTTACCTGACGATGCCAAGAAGGTTGGTGTAAAGTGGATTTATAAAATCAAATTTAAAGAGAATGGTGAGGTGGATAAATATAAAGCTAGACTTGTAGTAAAGGGATATGCACAAGAGTATGGGATAGACTACATTGAAATATTTGCACCAGTAGCTCGCGTGGAGACCATTCACTTGATTGTAGTACTTGCAGCTCAAAAGGGATGAACACTCTATCAGCTAGATGTGAAGTCCGCATTCTTACATGGACAACTAGATGAAACTGTGTATGTAGACCAACCTTGTGGTTATGAATAAAAAGGGGTTGAGCATAAAGTGTACAAGTTGAAGAAAACTCTTTACAAACTTAAGCAAACCCCATGTGCTTGGTATACCATATAGAAACATATTTTTTGAAGGAAGAATTTGAGAAGTGTGACTACTAGTATATTCTGTTTGTGAAGAAAGCAAAAGAAGGTATACTATTAATTGTTAATTTATATGTTGATGATCTTATCTTTACTGACAAAGATGAGTTGATGTTTGCAAATAGGGATGGCAAAACGGGCTAGGCCCGGAGGGCCGGCCCGCCATAATATGGCGGGGCGGTTGGTCTTTTCAGCCCACTAGCCCGCTTTGGCCCGCCCCGCCAAGCCCGTCAACCCATCGGGCCAACCCGCGGGACGGGGCGGGCCAGCCCACAGCCCGCCTAATTAATAAAAAAATAATTTTTTATTGTAATAAAATTAATTATAAAGATAATATATAAAGTTAAAAATTAAAAAAAAAAGAATTAAAAAGTTTCATTCTCACGTAAAATATTCTCCTTCCTTAAACATAACCTTCTTTACTATTCTCCTTGTTTATCCTAAACACTGATTATTTTTATCCTTATTACTTGAATTAAAGATGTAAGAATTACTCAACCAAGAATAACATGAAGTTTTATCAAATAAAAAAGATATAGGTATTTAAATTTTTCAATATAAAAAATATAAATTTTATAAGTTTAACGTTATTTATATATATATATTTGTTATTATTTTTATTATTATGTAAATTTTATTATTGTTCTAAATTATAATTTCTTAAAATAATGTATTGATTTATATTATTAAATTGAAATAATATATATATATTGAATTATTGACAAACAAATAATAATTTTATTATTAAATTTATTAAAAAAATTTATTTAAAAAAAATTATTTTTTTAAATTATGGCGGACGGGACGGACCAAGGTCTACAGACCGTCATAAATATATCGGGCCAACTCGTCCTGTCCTGCTTTTAGCGGGCCAAAAGTGGGGCGGGCCAAAACGGGGCGGGCTGACCCGTTTTGCCATCCCTATTTGCAAATTTCAAAAGCTCAATGGAACATGAATTTGTCATGACTTGGTAAAATGAGATATTTTTTGGGTCTTTAAGTTATGCAATAAATATATGACATTTTCTTATGTCAAAAGAAATATGCATTAGCAATTTTGGAATGGATAAAAGCAATCCAGTTAAAAATCCAATTGTTCTTAGTGCTAAATTTTCAAAGGATGGTGTTAAGATGTATAAGATTTACTAAAAAAAAAATTATGGAAAGTCATAAAGTGGAGCATCCTACTGAGCTACATTTGCAGACAATTAAAAGAACGTTGATATATTTAAAAGAAACAATTGATGTTGAGATATTTAAAAAAAATAATTGAGCTTGACATTTTGTAAAAAAAAAAAAAAAATGAAACAATGAACTTCTACATAGCAAGGAATTTGAATGACAAGCAAAACATGGTATGTGTTTTTATTATGTTTGACCGTTAATAACCAACTGTGGATATATTAACTACTGAGGCAGAATTTATAGGTTTATAGGTGTAACATCATGTGTGTGTCAAGCCCTTTGACTTAAAAGGGTGTTGGGAAGATTGAGTAAAATGGAAAGCGAAATGATTGTAATTCATTATAATAGTACTACATGATTATTGTAAACATATAATGTCCAAAAATTTTATAAAAACTGGAACTATCGAGATGATATACTACAGGACACAGGAACAAATGATTGATATTACGACGAAACCTCACAAACTAGATACATTTTTAAACTGTGTTGCTATCATTCGGAAGATTTGTTTGTATTTCCAAGTAAAAGTAATGCACCTTATACACATAATAATTTATTCTATAAGACTATAAAATAGTCAAACTTATTCTTCAATAATATAAAATGCAATTCGCTCATCAATTTTATCTTTACTATTACAACAAAATTTTATTATTTAATATTCTTATATTTATATTTTAGTATTATAAATAATAATTCTTTTAAACTATTATCAAAGTTTTAAGTCACTATTGAAACAAAATTTAACGGATTTGTTAATTGATATATTATTTTTAAATGTTGATTTGTGTACTAGTTGTATCTTTGAGAATTAATCAAAACTTTTATATATATATATATATATATAGAGAGAGAGAGAGAGAGAAATTTATCTAATCTTAATAAGAAAATTACTTTTAACACAAACGAAACATTTCATTCTTAGATTACTCAACAGAATAACACTACTAAAAATTCTTTGGGAATATTTTTGCAAATTTTTTGTAAAAATGGCAAGAAATAAGTTTTTCTATAAATTTAAACAATTTTTTGCAAAAAAAATTGGCAGAAAAAAATTAGTTTTCTGGTAGTTATATAAGTATGTAAACATAGTATGGAAAATGTTAATGATAACATTAAAAACATTTCATTGTGTGGAACAATTTATGAGGTTCAGCAGAAACAGAGCTGCTAATTAACCTTGTCAAATGCAACCTCAAAGATGAAATAAGAGCGAGTCTCGTTGATGAGGATGAGACGATTTCCATACCTATCTTCACGCCTCCCAATGTTGAAACAAGGTCGAGTGGCAGCGACGGTGGGACAGAAAACGAGCTTGTAACCCTCAATGAGGGAGTATTTTTGAATCTTGAAAGCTCCGTCTATCACTTGTTTCCCTGGATGGTCATTTGCATTACCAATACCCACCCATTTTCCTGGGAAATTATCAGACACCACCACCCACTTGGGAGATGAAGCACACGCAGGTTTATCTACGAATGCAACATCCAATGGCGTGTCTATGAAGATCCCAGGTGAGCTTCCTCCTCGAACGGTGAATTTCAGTGCTTGACCACGCACAGCCTCATTCAAATCTTGCAGAACAGTGACTGGGCATGTTGTGTTTTTGCGCCCTTTACCTGCTTCTAGTATACTCCACCACCTGTTATGGCACGATTAAGCTGAGATATGTAGTATTCTCCAGAAGGAGAAAGAGACACTCCTTTTGAGTCTAGGACCCTTTCAGGAGCATTAGAGAAGGCTAATGAGAAGATGGTGGTGAAGGCAAGGAGGAAGAAGAAGGTGAGTGATTGTGCAGACTTCATGGTTTCTGTGAAAGATGTTGTTATGTTTGTGTTTTTCTGCTTCAATCTTCTTTTATAGAGGTTTTGCATTTGAAATAATCAATGTTGGATTCCATTCTTAAGTTTTTTTTTAATTGTCAGTTTTCCAGGAAATTTAATTCTATTTATTTGTCATTTACAAAATTTAAAATTACATTAATTACCTTATTATCAATTATACTTTTATATTTTGAATCATATTTATTGTAGAGAGTGAAATAATAATTATTATGACAAATTTTGAATATAAAAATTAAAATGATAAAGATATTATAAAAAAAATTAATAATTTTATTTTTAAAAGTATTAAAAATTAAAGGGAATATCACGTAATTACATTTCATTCCTAAATTTTTGTTCAATATGAATGCATTAATAAATATTTTTGACGAATTGAAAATGTTTTACTTTGAATTCAAATTCTTGTTTACTATCTATTATTACATGATTTTATTTCATTTTTAAGTTTTTGAAATAATAACTTACTTAAGTAATATGTAAATGTTTTTATGAATAATAAAAAAACTTTTATTGAATTCAAATTTGGAGTTATCTGTTGATAAATGCATTAATTAATATGTTTTATATAATTCAAATTAGAATATCAGTTATAAATATATTAAAAAAACATTCTTACCTGAATAAATCTTTACTTGTGATCATGACACACTAATAAGTACAAGATTATATAATTTATTTATAAATAAAAAATAAAGTTGAAATTATAAATACAATAATATATAAATTGTTTATAATATATATCTTTATTTAATTATTTTTTATTTAGATTATATTAAATAAAAAATATATTGATTTTTTATATTTAATTTGAATATTTAATAAAAAATGTCAATAATAATAATAATAATATAGTCTTCACAGTTTAATTTTATCTAAATATTTTCTTAGTTTCTTATGTTACAGCCATAAAAAGTTATATATTTTCTTAAGTTGGTTTTGCCTTTCTTTTCACATTATAGCTTGTAGACAATTTAATTTTAGCTTATAAGTTCATTTTAATTAATTAATTATTTAAAAGTGTTTATAGAAGATTTTTCTAGATATATCTTATATATACAATTTCTTACATAAATCTGTTATATAAGTATTTGGATTGTTCAGGTTTTCAAGCATTGGGTTGAAAAATGTGTGTATCTGATAATTTAGTTTATGTTTTTATAATTTAATATAAATATTTTATAAATTTAATTAAATTTACTATAAACTATTAGAAAATATTATTAAATTTATCAGATGATTATTCAGAAAAAAAAAACATTATATTTGAAAAATGAATAAATACATAAAATAATTTTTCATGAAAAAAAAAAAAAAATTCAAACAATGGGTGATATTTGTCTGATTCACCGAAGCAAAACCCTAAACCATCCCTCTGTCTCCATGAGCACAGGGCAGTGACAGCAATATGCTAATTCTTCCCCTCCGACGAAGTCACAGTTTAACGGTAAGCCCCTGCCTTCTTATCTCAACTCTTCATCGTCTCTTTCTCCCAATCCCAAACTGTTCAGTCATAGATTCGTACTTCGCTCTCCTCCTTTGATTTGAATCTTCCAATGTGGATTGTCCATCTGGATCCAGTTTGGTTTCAAACTCATAGATTGGAATAGGAAAAGTAATAGGAATAGGAGCAATAGAAAATATTTAATTTCTGTCCTATGTTTCATGCTCCTTTGCAATGCCACACACTTATCAAATTATCATAATTTCCTCTGCTTAGTTTTTCTCCCTCCTTTTAAACACCTATTATATATGTTGTCCTATCAAATGTTAAATTTTGTTCAATTTTATTATATATATGTTCTGAACCTCGGAATATTTAGTTTGTTAATGCATTTCATTATCATGCTTGGAACATCATTTTAATTGTTTTTTTTTTTTTTTTTGGGTGTTGCCATGTTATATGTAATTATGTGTGTATTCACTTGCAGTATTGATGATTAATCACCGTGAGAAAATTTCATTGACAACCATCTTTAGTAGGGCTTCACCTTTAAAAGACCTTTGAATTTGATCCAGTTTTATTTTGAATCAATGACATTGGGGTTTGTTCTGTAGCTGATTTGTTCTGCAGCAAAAATATCAGCAATGTTCTATGCAATAGTAACAATATAAAAGTACAGGCTACAGCACTTTTTTATTAAACTTCAATTATTAGAAGGATTAATTCCACTCTTAGAGTAACTTTGGCTAAAGATAGCAAATGCAGGATAAAGAAAGAAATCATCAATTCCATGCCCTCCTCCTCCCTCTAGTATAGTCACTGCCTAATATATCACTCCTTTTCTGTCCTTTCCCTCAACTTTTGAGTTTTCTTTTCACATGGGTACCTCTCCTGACGTTGCATATCGCCGATGCCTCACTAGTTGGGTCAATTGCCATGTGACCTTCTTTTGATGTAATTGTGTTATATTATATTTGTTGTTTCTGTATATATATAGCTTGTGCACTTCTTCAATAGTTCTTCCCTGTCTGATGGGTTACAAATGGCCCCTCCATTGGGTACTTTTGCTTTCTATTGAATTTATTATGTTTTATGGATAGGTGATATGATAGCATTAGTTTGTGGCTATTAGTCATTAACCACGAAAAAAACTAAAGGAAGGAGTTAATTTTTGTTATTGTGTATATGTTCTCGTTTTATTGCATTTATAGTTTATGGTGGTTGTCCCAGTTGCTGATTACTTTTCTTTTCTTCTTTTTGGTTTTTATGCAGTAATCATAGATACAGGACTTATCCTGTCTCAGTACTGCACTGCAATCACCCCAGTAAGTTTGTTTTTATTGAAGATTAAATTTTATTTACATCCATACTAGATTTGAGCAATAGTCTTCAGCTTGTGCAACGGAAATTGACTTATCTACACTCCTGATAGTCTGGTCCATAACATCTAGATGTAAGCCATATATAATGACTCTTAATATAATATATTAAAGAAAAGCTGAGAATCAGACTATGTCGTTGACATGAACCAAGACTTAATCACTAGTATTTGTTTCTTTTTGCTATATGACAAATTTATTCCTAGAAAATCATTATAACTTATTTTTTTAAAAGAAAATAATTCATATATAGATAACTGGTTCTTTTCTTCCTTTTCAATTTCTAGCATATGTTGATTTGTTGTGAACTCAACAGGGACATCTTGTCCATCTCGTCCAAAGATTGGTTACAATCATTACTGAAGTCTGCACTGGCAGTAGCACTTTCCATTATCTGAAACAAATCCTAGTGTTTTGGTGCTTGTTCAGAAGGTAATTATACTTAGCATTTTTAATTTATCACAATTGTGCAGTGTGTTCTCTGGCATGTCAAACAACAGCAATGATTAGATTTACACGCAATACATTTTAAGATAATTAAATGGATAATAAATATTTGTAGAGTTAAGGCTTTGTCCTCCCTGTTATTCTCTTCTCTAACCTTACTGCTACTCATGAAGTCAAGTTGTTTTCTTGCTGTTGCTTGATTCTCTTGTTGCCTGCAATGTTTTGTTGCTTCACTTCGGTTTTCAAAATATTGCCCCCTTTTTCTCAAAACCAAGGCAAACCTCACAGAATTCACCATGATAGCTTGAAAATGTGTTCAGCATTGTACACAGCTATCCATTCTACGAAGGGAAAATCACTAACATAACTGCTGATATGTACGGACTGGGGGACATTATGCTCTGTGAATGTTGTTATGAATAAAATTAATAGACCTTTGTGCTAACTGATTTTTCTGCAGAAATTTTTTATATATACGCCACTATGTATTTTCTCTTCAATATCTCCCCCGTCTTAGCTTGCTGTTCTGTCGTATGAAAATTATGCGGTGATTCTATTAAAAGGAAAACAAATTATAATGATCTTATTGAATGGTGCATTCTAGCCTTTCAAAAAGAACTCATACTGAGAAGTTGGGTAAAAAAAGGTAGAAAATTGAAGAGCTGTATAATGTAGAAATAGCATATGATATACTGTTGCTAAGACAAGGACCCAATTAGCTGAAAGGACAAGATACAGTATTGTGTTGCTGGGATATATTTTTCTGTGGGTTATTCCATATAACCAGTATAGTCAATGTCTCACTTTTTGGATATTATATTGATGTATCCTGATTTTTGCTTAGACAATATTGGGTAGAGCTCATATTCATAGTATATGCCCTTTACAGTCTCCCTGTAATGCATGATTCCCTTTTCTTTTTGGCTTTAATTGTAACTGTAATCGGGCCTTTGACTTTTACCAATAGCTATCATATTTTAAGATGCTATGGTGAGTTCTATTGAAAAAAAGGTGATTATTGTTCCTATCAAGGAAACACAAATAGATCAGTAATTTTTCATGTTTTCAAAATATATGTTGGGTATTGCTTATGTCTGCAGTATGTACACTTTAATGTGCTTGTGAGAAAATGGAGCAAACAAACAGCCGCTTCCTCACTTTAACATATACTTTATTTGCTCCATGATACTAATTAGCTTGAGTTACACGCACAATTAATTAACAACTTGAAATTAGCAGGCTTACAGCCTGCATTTACTATTCTGCAACATTGCTTTACGTGAATGCATATGGTGGATTCTCATTATAATTCACATTGGCCAACTGTCTTTCATTACCCAAAACTTATTTAATTGTACTGTTTTGAATTTTCTATAAATAATTATGAATGTAATTGTTTGTTATATTTTTTAACTTTTAACTTAAACAAAAAGAAAACTTTTTAATCCAAACTTGTTTTTTGAGAAATGATATCATTTAAAATCACTTTTCAAGCTAAGTTTTTCTTTATGATTATAGCTAAATGTAAACTTATCTTTAACATATAATCTCTAAATATGCCACTTTAGTTTTACATAATTTTGACAATCCATTTTTATAAGCTTTAAGCAAAGCAAATGGGCCCTGAATCTGTAGGCATTGCAGGTTTGAAATGGCTGTTTCTTTGTGGAGAAGTCGCACTGCTACATCAACACTGAACTTGTTTACCAATACTCTTCGTCGATTCTCTTCTGGTACATTCATTTCCCCTCTAAATCTCAGCAATTAGAACATTAGTTTCATAGTATTTTGTTGCAGATTAAGAAACATGGGGAAAATATTGGCAAAACCTCTGTTGCTTTGGGGTTTCTATTTGTGACTAATCTTCAAATTAATTACGTAGCTTTGTACTGATGACCTGATTGCTTTACGCCATAGCCTTACACTATTAAAGCCGAATTCTCTCAATGCTGTTTAATGGTGGCTTACGAATTAATTTATATTATATAAACACTCTCAAGTCAAGTTATAGCCTTGTTCATGCTCTTCTCCTCTGTGGATGATCCAATATTATGTTATTTTGGGTAGCATTCGGTACACTTGTTAGAAGAGGAACCAAAGAAAATATATATGTGTTGCATCTTAAAATTAAAAAAAAAAAGAAAAAAAAAACAGAACACGGGGTAAGAAATTTGTATATTTTATTTTATGGGCCTGCAAGATCTAAAATTTGTATATTGTTTGGTTTCATGTATTTGTTCTGCCTTTTCTCAGAGGTAACAAACACTAGTACTCAAAGAACACGAGAGAGTATGATGAGTCAAATGATATATTCTGACATAAACTCACGAATTGGGAGTTGCATGCCACTGTCTGCAATGCGAATTGGAACAATCATTCACAACATTGAGTTGAACCCAGGCCAAGGTGGCAAGCTTGTCCGAGCCGCCGGAACTAGTGCAAAGATCTTGAAAGAGCCCTCATCAGCATACTGTTTAATCCAACTGCCCTCGGGTGTTAAAAAGTTGATTGATTCTAGGTGTCGGGCCACCGTTGGTGTGGTGTCTAATCCAAGCCATGGGGATCGCAAGCTTAGGAAGGCAGGACACAGCCGATGGCTTGGTAGAAGACCTGTTGTTCGAGGAGTGGCAATGAATCCCGTAGATCATCCTCACGGTGGAGGAGAGGGTAAGAGCAAGAGTAGTGGAAAATGGGGGCAAGGATCTCGCACTCCTTGGGGCAAGCCAACTAAGAGTGGCTACAAAACTGGACCCCTTAAGCGCAGAAGGTAGTATACAACACATTCACTATAGCTGCTTCTGATGCTTCCTTACGATATGTTTGTAATAATTGTGGAAACTGTCATACCTGTTTAGAAAATTCATAGAATTGATCAGATTCAGCCAAATTGTGGATTTTTATGGGTAAAATGTTTTTGCATTTTCTCTTTAACTGGCTTTGCGTTCAGCTTATTACACCTCCATTGTTCACACTAGATGAGCTTTGCTTGATTTTCATGCGTTTATGAATTGGTTTGGATTAATTTGTTGACTTACTTAAATGAGAGAGCACGTTCTGTTTCTTTTATCCTTTTTGGTGATTGATGAGAAGAAAATATGTATTTGCTCTTACTTGATAGGAAAATGTTAGTTATGGTGACAATTGATTAGGAGTGAGGAAAAATAAATAAATTTTAAAATAGTGGAAAACAGGCAGGGAAATTTTAGTGGTGTTACAGTATCAATGGGAATTGATTAACGAGATGATTAAATAAAATATTAGTTATTTGAATAAATTTTTTATCGAAAGGATCTTATATGATAAATATTTAAATTTTTTTAATAATTATTTTATCAAAAAATTAAAGTATTTAAAGAGACAAAATAAAAGAGAATAAATTTGTTAAAAATTTGTTAAAATTTTTTTAATAGAATAAAATTAATTATTAGTTATTTAAAAATAATATGATATCATAGATAAATTTTTTATATTTTTTAATATAAGAAATATCTAATGTGAGTTATTTTTGTTAAAAGATATTAATAGGTGAACTAATTGATGTGAGAACACAGTCTTTTCAGCTTCCATTTTTTTATATAAGAAAAAAGTGTAATTCCTTCTTATTTCCTTATCATGACTTTTCTTTTCTTCTCTGCCAAACAAAGTTTTAAGAGATACTAAAATCTGGCAACCCAGTCAAGATTGGGTGTAATCCAATCCGAGGACTTGAAGGTTTTGTTGTATATCCTAATTGCATACAACATTCATAGTTTTCTTATTAAAATGTCATGACTTTTTTTAATAGAAATGAAAGCAATTACAATGATTATATATATTTCTTATTCAGGTATCAGTGAGCAATTAAATAAATTCTGCAATTATTCATGAAAACACATCACCACATTCAACTCTTTTATTCACATATTTCTTTAAAGAAGTAAATATAAGTAACTTCATAAGCGCTCTTTAAACCCAAAGGTTTTCTCAATTCACTAAAGTTTTTATGAAATAAAAAATAAAACTTGCTTTTTTGAGTATTAAATTTGTTTGAAAAAAAATAATTACTAATATATATATATATATATATATATATATATATTATCATTACAAAATATTTACTAATTTTATCGATGACTAATGCCTACTAAACAATTTGATCAATAATTTTAACAAATATGTTATCATAGCGTTTTTTTTTCATCTATAAATCTTCAATATTTTAAATTTTTTGAAGCCAGTTTTATTCATATAACGCAATACTGTTTAGCATTTTGTTTTATAAAACAAGTAAATAGCCAAATTCAATGTCTAATATTAGTTTGTTATAATCCAAAGTCATATTAGTTTTTAAAGTTAAAGGAAACTAGGAGAATCCTTGATTTTTTTTATTTCTTTTTTTAAGTTTCATTTAAGTCTATGAAATAAAGATTTTTTTTTATTTTAAATTTTGATCCTTATTGTTATTGTTACGACTAGAAATTTCTAGATTAGGGGAAAAATGAAAAAAAAAAATCTTTAAAACATTCGAAACTTAATTTGAATTTTTCTTAATTTGAAATACTAATTCATAAATGAAACATAATCTCGATCACTAAAACATTATTCTCTCTAAGATCATGGTTCTGATGATTCATACATGATACATCCAAAAATAATCTTTAATAAATTTGGAGAAAATGAAAAAAAAAAAAGTCATTTGCTCTAATTTAAACATTTATCACAGTAAATATATACAAATTTATAAATTATAAGTAATAATTCAAATTCTTACTGAATAATTGTTTTTAATATGTGAATTGGATCTGTGATATAATTATTTTATTTTTAAAACTAAAGAGAGTAGAATAATAGGATCAAGTGAATTAAAAATAGCATAGTGTGTTAAAATTTAAATATCTTCCCCAGTTTCAAAACGCAGCCCTCACACTTAGTAGCATATGAACATACAACAATGCGACTTCGGCTCAAGAGAACAGCCTCCACCATCTCCTATTCCCACCCCTCCGTCACCTCACTTTACTATTCCCACCCCTTCTCCACCTCTCCACCACCACCCATTTCCGACGCCGCCAACCGCACCCATCTTTTGAAATCCATCCGCGCCGTCGAAACCACCGCCACCGCTGCCGCTGCCGTCGACTTCTTCCGCAGAATGCTAACCCTAACCCCCTTCCCCTGCATCCAAGACTTCAACCTCTTCTTCGGACTCGTCGCGAAATCGCACCACCACGCCACCGTCATTTCATTCATCAAAACCCTTAACCCGGTCAGCGCAAGTGCTGACGTGTGCACCCTCAACATTTTCATCAACTCCCTCTGCCACCTGCGCCAAACGACGTTGGGGTTCGCCGTGTTGGGTCTCATGACCAAAACTGGTGTGGAACCCACGCTGGTGACGCTTAACATCATCGTTAACGGTCTTTGTATTGAAAGGGATGTGGATCGTGCGCTTTGGTTGGTGGAAAAAATGGAAACTTTAGGTTATCAGTGCAATGCTCGAACTTATGGGGCGTTGGTTAATGGTTTGTGTAAAATTGGGGATACTTCTGGTGCTGTAGAGTGTTTGAGGAAGATGGTTGAGAGAAATTTGGAGCTCAATGTTGTGGTTTATAATGCGATTTTGGATGGGCTTTGCAAGAGAGGGTTGGTGAGTGAGGCTTTGGGGTTGTTCCGTGAGATGGGTGTTACTGTTGAGCCTAATGTTGTGACTTACAATTGCTTGATACAAGGTTTGTGTGGCGGGTTTGGTGGGTGGAGGGAGGGGGTGGTTTTGTTCAATGAGATGGTGGTGGAGAAGGGAATTGCACCGGATGTGCAAACGTTTTCGATTTTGGTGGATGGTTTTTGCAGAGAGGGGTTGCTTTCACGGGCAGAGAGTGTGATAGGTTTTATGGTTAGGACTGGGGTGAAGCCCAATGTTGTTACGTATAACACGTTGATAGGTGGGCATTGCTTGAGGAGTCGAATGGAGGAGGCGATGAGGGTATTGGGTTTGATGGATAGCGAGGGGGAGGGGTGTTTGCCGAGTGTTGTGACGTATAATTTGTTGATTCATGGGTGGTGTAGAGTTAAGGATGTTGATAAGGCTATGATTCTGTTGGATGAAATGATAGGGAAAAGGTTGAATCCTGATGTGGTCACTTGGACCATTCTCATTGGTGCGTTTTGTGAAGTGAGAAACCCATCGGCTGCAAGGGAGTTGCTTTTAACTATGGAAAAGTATGGCCAAGTTCCCAATCTTCAGACCTGTGCTGTTGTGTTGGATGGGTTGTTCAAATGCTGGCTTGATTCAGAGGCGGTGTCGATGTTTACAGTGATGGAGAAGAATGGTATGGATCTTGATATTGTGATTTACAATATCATGCTTAATGGAGCGTGCACAGCAGGAAAACTGAATGATGCTAGGAAAGTTCTATGTCGAATGCAAGATAAAGCGTTGAAATTTGATTCATATACTTATAACATAATGATTAAAAGTCTGTGTAGAGAAGGACAGCTGGATGATGCTGAAGAGATGCTTAGGAAAATGGAGGAGAATGGATGCCCGCCCAATAAATGCTCTTATAATGTCTTTGTCCGGGGACTGTTGAGAAAATATGATATTTCTAGGTCTAGAAAATACCTTCAAATAATGAAAGACAAAGGGTTTGGAGTTGATGCTACCACAACTGAGTTTCTTAGGCGTTTCTTATCTGCCAATGAAGGAGATAATGCATTTCAAGAGATGCTGCAGACCTGAACATTGTTTGAATTTAGTCTCTATTGATTATTTGAGCTTAGTTTATATCAAGTATTGAGATCAATTTGATCATAATGTTAGACTGTCAAACAAGCCTCATGAATGGTTGGATTCAACCACCATTTGGGTTCCACTGCCCTAACTCAATCATAACCAAATGGTAGAAACTACTTGGAAGAGCACAAAATGATGTTCTTCTAAAAAATTCAAACCCGGATTATGACAATGATGTTGTTCTGAATGATATATCTCTTCAGAAAAACCCACATGTTCTTGCCAAGACATTAACCCAATTCGGTAGCAACATAAGCTTACAGTTGCGAAGATTCAGGTGGGACATAACTGTATGTTCACACAACCCAAGGTACACTTCAAAGCACCTAGAGTTCTCATCTCCCAAAACCTGCAACCTTAAAAACTATGTATAAATATGTTCACTTAATTTTGAAGATATAAATTTATCTATGCAATATTTCAAGATTTCCCTCCAATTAGAATGATAACATAAAAAGGTGAATCAAGAGGCATTCAGCAGAAAACCATATTTATTTAGCCTAGACTTTTCTTAAAAGGGTCATCTACATTGCACTAGACTTCATGATCTCATGTTTCAGGAGGTGTTGATGAACCACGTTTGCACTAAATCGACAAGTACGCAAGTCTGAGGTTAAGGTTACTTGAACCATCGTCCACAAGTCAACTAACATATGAAGGCACATCGAGAGCTGCCTAAGAACAATCTTCATATCTTGCTGCTTCTTGACTGAGAAATTCAGGTCAGCATTAGAATAATTTTAATTTGTTCACTCTAAACAATAGAGTTGAAACAGTTAATTTGGTCAAAAAAATATTTATCTTTTCATGCATAAAAGCAATAACTACAGTGCATTTTATTTTACAATGCTCACACTAACAGTAGAACTTCGATGCACATTAGAGTAGTAATATAGTAAGTATAAAAATAATATAAAACATCAATTAATTTTTTATATATAAAATTTATAAAATCTAGTTATTTTCATTTATAAAATTTAACATCTAATTAGTTCTGTATTTCGCAATGACTTTTACAAATTCACAGCGTTATGCAACATTAAATATTGTAAATAAGATTAAAAATTAATTTTAAATAAAATTCAGTTTTTTTTTCAATACAATAATTAGAGGAGTATAAAAAAAGTTTGATTGTGGCCTCATTGTAATTTAATTTTTAAAAAAATGAGTGGATCTAATTTTATATTAAAGAGATAAAATTACATGATCTAATTTTTATCAAATGTTATATGGCTCAAAATATTTTGATTGAATTATTCTGTTTAAAACGTATTGAAGAAAGTTTTTTCATATAAATTATATATAAAAAATGATATTAATCTAAAACTATTTAATATCTAATATATATATATATATATATATAATATGTACTAAAATATTAATTATTTTATTATCAATGTTGATTTTTTTTTAAATTTTAATATGAATAATCATAATTATAAACGGACTCTGAGTTTTGTATAAAGAAACTTGTTGGGCCATGGACTTCTTTTTGTAAACCTTTTTGTCTCAGCTCACCTACCAATTTTTGTAGATTTTAAATTAACAAAAAAAGGCTAAAAAAAAAAAGCAAACACACTTCAGATCCTACATGAAACAACGGAACCAATTTCCTTAAAATATTTTTAGGGTTTATGTTTATGATTAATGAATAAAATAAATATTTTATATATCTACAATAAATTTTTTATGTGTATGTATTTATTTATTTTAAAAAACATTACTATAACCCATTATATTTGTTTTACACTTAAACAAATTATTTTTAATTTAAAAATCGAAAATAATATTTAGCTAAAAATCATTTGATCCGGCCCAACCCAAAAAAAACATATTCCTCATATTAGGGTTTCCAGTGCATTACTCCTTCCCACATTGCCTGTTCGGATCAGAATCAAGTCGCATTCCTTCTCTTTCTTGTTCTCGTTTTCAAGCATGGCTACTCAGATGAGTAAGAAGAGAAAAGTTAGTGCCATTTGGACTGGAAACACCAAAATTTTCTTTTTCTATTTCAGTTTGTATTTTTTCTTTCTCTTTTTCGGGACATTGTGTGTGAATTCAATGTTTGAATTGTATTAATATACAGTTTGTTGCGGACGGAGTGTTTTTCGCCGAACTGAACGAGGTTCTAACGCGTGAGTTGGCAGAGGATGGTTACTCCGGCGTGGAGGTTAGAGTTACGCCGATGCGCACTGAGATCATCATCAGAGCCACCAGAACCCAAGCCGTTCTTGGTTCGTGTGATTCTAGAGGCCAGTTATTTTGGTTGAATATAATGTTGTTGGTTGATTGACTATGTTTTGATGTGCAGGTGAGAAGGGAAGGAGAATTAGGGAACTGACCTCAGTGGTGCAGAAGAGGTTCAAGTTTCCGGAGAACAGTGTTGAGCTTTATGCTGAAAAGGTCAATAACAGAGGTCTCTGTGCCATTGCTCAGGCTGAGTCTCTTCGTTACAAGCTCCTTGGTGGCCTTGCTGTACGCAGGTATTATAATATATTGCAAATTTGTTTATTTATATAATATATCTGACTTTTAGGGTTATCGATTAGCAGGGATTTTAGTTTTTGGATATTATGAATCTGTACACTACATGCTTAATGTTTATGTTTTACTATTGGTAGGTTGATTTAGTGTGTTTTGAAAAGTGTTTGGAAAATTGTTTTTGAAGGAAAGTGGGAAACTAATTTTTTATAATTGATTTTCAACAATCCCCGATTTTATCTGAGTCATGTTTGACTGGTGGCGTTGCTTTTTTAATCTCCCTAGGAAACCACCAATATTTACTTGTATTGGTTATTGTTGTTCTTAGGTGCATACCTAGTTTTGAGATGTTAAATTGGTATTAAGTTCCTTGGGGACTACTTGAAATAAAGATTGATTGACGCACTCACGACACTCTGTCTTTGCTGTAGCTCTCTTTTCCCTACCGCTGTGTTAAATACCTTCTTGGTGACAACATAGAAAATGACATATTAATGCTAGCCCTGTTTTTGTAACCTCTGTTTTATGTGTATATTTTACTGTGTAATATGATTCCTGTGAGGCTGAATTAGATTCTTTTGCTTCCAACTTTATTGTTTGTTTAACCAATTGAAATATGGCAAGGATTTCTTTTAATTTTTTTTGTCACACGGGGTATATTTAATCTGATTTTTAATGTTTAATGGCAATGTACGATGATGTTATATGTACGTGGTAGCTTCTAATTTGTTTTACCTTTTTTCTATGACTTTTTTTCCGTATTTTACATTATCAATGTGCTTTGAAGGGCTAGGAACCTTTAATTTTTCCTTTTTTTTTTTACTTGTGTGAATACAATTTTTTTTGCCTATTGGAAGAAACTCTATATCTTGAACTTTTTGTTGCAGGGCTTGTTATGGTGTTTTAAGATTTGTGATGGAAAGTGGTGCCAAGGGATGCGAGGTTTGTCCACAGAAGCAGCTTTGTAGCACTGTTCTTTTATTGCTTTATACAATGATTTGGTTGTGATTACTGTTTGGTTTAAACAGGTCATTGTTAGTGGCAAATTGAGAGCTCAGAGAGCCAAATCCATGAAATTCAAGGACGGGTACATGATTTCTTCTGGACAACCAGTCAAGGATTACATTGACTCTGCTGTGAGACACGTGCTTCTCAGACAGGTTTTCTTCTATTCTTCATAGTTACCTGATAGAATTTCTTTTGGCACTAGGATTTAAACATTGTTTGCTTTCTTTCATTACAGGGTGTTCTTGGTATCAAGGTAAAGATCATGCTTGATTGGGATCCTAAAGGGAAGCAGGGGCCTGTAACTCCCCTTCCAGATCTTGTCACCATCCACACTCCAAAGGAGGAGGAAGAATACAACCGCCCTGCTACTGCCCCTGCCCCTCCTCCTGTGGTGGCCACTGATATTGAGGTCCCTGTTGCTTAAAAATGTTTTTGATTGTCCTGGATTACTAATATGTAGTAGCAGTGTTTTTTGGAGTGTTAGTTTCTTAACCTGTTATGAAATTGCTACTAAAGTTCCAAGTATTTAAGTATCAACAACTTATTTTTTTTATAATTTAATCTTCATTTATTGAGTAGTGGGGATTTTAATTTTTTTAGTGGTTTTGCTGTTAAACAATGTTTTTAAACCATAAGTTGAATATGTTTTAAATAAATTAATTAAAATACTAATTTTTTATTGATATCGAACTTGTATTCAAGACAAAAATTAAATTAAAATACTATTTTTTTTATTGATTTCATACTTAATTTTGAAGTTATTATTCGGGATTCAAAAGAATATCTGAAATCAATTCTTGAACTAATTTGAATTGAACCTTGTCTAGTGAAAAATGTGCTTAAATACATCAAATATAGTTTTAACTTTAAAGTTTTAAATAGAAATAAATAAAAATATTAATCTTATTTTTCTTAAATAAAAGGAAAAAAAAATCTTTTTTTGACTTTTTAATTTTTGATAATTTGTGCAATTTTTTTTAGAAAATAGCAAATTATGGATTGGTATTAGTTTGTTATGGTGTGACTGGTTATGTAGTTTAACTGTATTGAATAATAAATTTTCCTTATTGCAGTATTTTATAATCTTTTATATTTTATAATTGCATTTCAAAATAAATGTTTACAATAATTATTTATAAATACAAACATTATTTTATTCGGTATTTTATACGTTAAAATTTTTTCTTTTCTAATTTTTCACTAACTCAGATTCACTGTAAAATATTTTTTTTAATAACTTTTTTAAACAACTTAGAAATATTCCAATGAATTTGAAATTAGTAGTCAATCGGAATTACTAAATTATAATTATTTAATTATTATACATCAATAATAAATTATTTATCCAATTTTTATTTATAGAAGTGATTATGAGCACTAAACCATTTTAATTCACATTTTTTTTTCAATTCTTCACCCTCTTTTCGTCAATACTTTTTTTTAGTATAGATAATAAATAAATTTATGTAATAAATAAATTTGTCATGATAAAATAGTTATAAAATTATAAATTACGTTGTACTTCGAAATTTAATAGTTAATTGGACTTCTAAAATTCACCAAACTAACAAAAATATAACATTGAAATAAATTATAAATATATATATATATATATATATATATATATATATATATAATATTTGAGATAATATTTATTAAGTAAGTTCTTCGTTCAATAAAATGATATACACACTAAATTATAATTTTTTTTTATGAATAAGTAGTTCGATTTTATACGAGATCATAATGTAAAAATAACTATATATATTTTTTTAAGATTTTGAGAAAAAAAATTCTTCTGTAGGGTGAACTAATTGACTAGTTAATAATAATAAAAAAAATCTTTGCGGTTTCAACTCGGAACCAATTTAAAATTGATTTTTTCCATAACTCAAAACATAATTTAATTATCTCCTTATTAAACCTAGCAATTTTTATTAACAAGAGAAAATTTACTTCATTAACACCATACTGATCTTTAATCTTTAGTTGTTAGAGTCAGAATATGAAAGTGTGTGACTTTTTGTTTTTGAATGGGTATCGATAAATGTCATGGGATTGTTTTGTGCATAATTTTTTTATTTGATCCTAATTTTTGTACTGTTGCCTTTGTAATCTTTATGCACTGCTTGTGCTATTAAGTTTTATTAATAAAAAAAAATCAAATAATTAATTTATTATATAATGTTTCTTAGTAATATTTGAAATTGTCACATTTTCTTAATTGAAACAATTTAATTTTTCCCTTCAAATACTTGTTATATTGATTGCATTATCAAGTTCTAATCAATTATGATATTTTTGTCATTATTATTCATAAGTGAAAGCAATCTCACTCATATGATATAAGAACATTTTTAGAATCACGTGATTCATTAGTAGAAACAATTTAAGAAGAATAGAAATTTATGTTCTTGGTTTCAAATCCTACATCATCACCATCAAATTCTTGTTATATTTATAATATTTTGTAATAAGTTTTTTCTAAAATGTTAGTACATCTTTTTTAATTAAATATATTAACAAATAATAAATTGGTGAGTGTAGATACATGTATTAAATCTTAATCTATATGTTTGACATGTATCTATGTAAGTACATTATAACATTTAAGAAAATAACAATAGTGCAGTTCTTTAATCATGGAAGATGATGTTCAGTTCCTCAAGCAAAGTGGTAATGATCAATATTCTCAAAAAAAAAAAAAAATCATAACGAAAAAAATTTGATGTCACTTTTCATAATAAGAGATTAAATTATATCAACTTTAATTATTGTCTTCTACACTGGAGGATTATAGTTTTTAGCTTTAATAAAATGGTTATTTTTTATACCAGCATAATCCACATACAAAATGATACATTGTACAGAGAACAAACTAAAACATGACCCACAAAAGATGACACTAATGATTTCTTCCCTCTATTTATGTTGAATTACCTAAAACATTGTACCTAGAGAAAACAATTAAAATATGAAAACAATATTATACAAGCTGAATGACCTATTCTATTTTATTACTCTTGTAAACAATTTTGCCCCATGTTTCTCATAGCAACATTTACTCACATATTACAGTTCTTTATGAAGTATGCAGAAGCTATAGCACCATATATACTTTTCCTTCACAACATGGTGTATAATAGGAAAAATGATTGACAGTATTATTCAGTTTACCAAAGCCATTGAAGAACTCATGCAACCTTGTTGACTCACCAAACTTATACCTTTGAAGACACGCTTGTTCGAAAAGTAGATGGAAATGGATTAAGGAACACACTAGGCCCGCCATATTCACTTTTTATGTCAGTTACAGCATCAACAGTTCCAAGTTTTTGCTGTGCTGATGGAAGAACCTGTGATTCATTGGGAACCTCATCTTCAAACACCACCCACACCATGCTTATTTTAGTTTCTAGTGTCAATGAAAAAAGAGTTGGGGTTGGTGACAAGTTTACATCAACTTTCTTCTCTTCATTCCTTATGTTTTCTTCTGATGCCACTTCCAACTCTATCTCTTTTGATTTTGTTAAGTGGCTTAAAATTGGAGGTGGCCTTGAGATGCTAGATAGAGAGACATGTGAAGTTGCAAGTTCATTTTGTGGACTACCAAGTTGTTCCAATGCTACTACATGACTCATGCTGATTATTTGAACAGAAGGGTAATCCAAATTCTTGTTTTCAACCACTTGTTTGCAACTTTCATATAGATCATGAAGCTTTTGGCTCTGGAGAGAAGCTTTCTTAAGTATTTCACAGGCTAGGCCTCTGGCTGATGCTGTTAGATCAAAAAACATGTTCACAAGAGCTGCAATGCCTTCAGAAAATGTCATATAAACCTGGAAGCTCTCTCTCAAGGTGTTGCTCATAGCAGCTTGAGCCAGGCTATGATCTGAGCACAAAATATCATTTGGTGACCATTCCAACACCTTATCAATAAGCAGTTGGCATTTAGGCAATGTTCTGAATGCCATATCAAAGGATTTCTCATCATAGCGCCTAAATTCTAACCCTTTGGACATAACTGGCTCAAGTTTCCCTGCTTGGTTGATGAGCCAACTCATCCTCTCTTCAAGATAAGCTGCATATTTGTGTAGGAAACCAACTGAAGGGTGATCAGAACTCTTTATGAAACACCTTGTACTAATTTGTAGGTGACCTGAGACATGTGCCTTGCATAGCTCTTGTTCAAAGGACCTGTTTCCCCCTCTAAGAAGGCGATGAATCAAGACAAGGGTCTTGAGGGCCACAACATGGTCCTTAGTTTTGCCTAGGCGGCGTGAAATCCTTTCACCCAGAAAAGGAATGGATCCTGGAGAGTTTGACACAAGAAAGAGGATTTCATGCATGTATCTGTCGTCAATGGTTCCATTATCATGGCCAGTAGCACGCAGGACTGCAATCTCTATGTTGGAAAAGCCATCATGTTGGTAATGATACATCATGGCCTTGCCAATAGAGGCATGATCTTTCACTGAGCCAAGAGCTAAACGAAGCTTACCTTGTATGTCAACACCCATTATTCTTCTTTTTGAGAAAAGAAGAAGTTCTATAATGTTGATAGAAGACTAATGGCACAATTTGATGTGTAGAGGTAAGCAGTTGCAGTGATACACGCATATAAAGGTGGTGGGGAGAAGAGTGAGAAAAAGTTTGGCTTTAAAAAATTGGAAGCAGTACAAATTGCAGAATCAAATCTTTCATATTTTAAGCACAGAATTGTAATATGGACGAGAACATTCATCATATAAAATAGTTTTTACTTTTTAGATAGTCTACAAACCCAACAAGGCACCAACACTGCAATATCCTTTATATTAGAAGGGCAATAATCCACGTGCAAAGTCAACGAGTATAACCAAAAAGGAAGAGCTTCCTTTCTTTGGACCTCTTGAAGTGACAGAAATACAAGCAAGATTAATGGCAATGCCAAATTTAGCTCCCTAGTCCTTCTTTTCCTTTAACCATGATCATTTCATGTAAAATGGTAGCTGGGTTAAAATTATGCAGCATTTAGTTGATACAATCTCTCTGGTCATGATTAATAGTTTGTTTGGATTAGCATTCTTAAGATATATATTCTCAATTTTTCATATTAAAAATGTAAAAATCATCTTTATTTGACTTAGATTAAATGCTTTTAACATTAAGATTGTTACTTTGTTACATAAAGGAGATCATAGGTTGTAGGAATAAGGCTACTAACATCTACCCTCTTGAGATTGTTAAATTTTGTGGCCCTTTTACTTATTATTTATCTTTGATGTTATGCACAGTACTGCTTTAAAGGAGATGCTAATATGCTATGCCATGTCATACATGAGAAAGTCATGAGCACATCTTGCATTCTTGGGTTTGTTTTGCCCTTATTCCTAGTTCTATCTACTTTTCATACCTTTCAAAAAGTCACTTATCTTCCCCTAGCTCTAGCCTTTTTCTCTCTAACCAAAATTCCTTTTTCCTTAAAAGCTCACATAGAAATTGTTTATAGATAAGCACGAAGTAAATAATTAGCCACAGCAAAAAAGCTTAGGTGAGAGTTAATGAAAGAATGGATTGTGATCAAGACTTCTCATTTCTTAAAGGTCCAATTGATTGTTTGCTTGCTTGCTGTCACCAATATCATAATAACCAACAAGGAATAATAAAGTTTGGCTTAGAAGGGTTTCAAGTTTTGGAGTGGCTATAGACTTTAATGTCATTTTAGCAGAGTCAACGAGGGAAAAGGTGGAGGATGGTGGAAGGTGAAAAAGAACCTTATTCTCTTGAGAATATGATTCTGCAGCATCTAACTCTCTTGCCATTCGCAACATACAAAACAATTTTGACTTTGAGAAATCTTTCTTCTCATCCACAGGTTCTCCATATAATCATGCAACTTTGATTTTGCTTTTGGTAGGGAAGTTGAAGCCCCACCCACTGGCACACAGATCCAAAGGAGAAAAGTGTTGTTGCAATATTCTATTCTACCAATAATAATCCTATAGTTTGTGCCTCAATGTACTGTAGCTTGGTCAGATCAGAATTTCAACCACAGGTAAAAATCAAACACAACAAACCAAAACAAGTCAAAAGAGAGAAACTGATGGGTTTACTGTTGATGATTGATTAGAGAAACAGACTCATGGTCACACACAGAACCTTGAGAGGATCAATGCCATTTGCAAACAAAAATACTGCCAAAGCAAAGGTAGTATAATGGTTTTTTTACACTAGACATAAAAGATAACATAAAGTCAAATTACATAGACCAAACCAGGTTGTAAAACCGGACCTTGGTGAGATTGATTGGTCAATTCCCCACTTCTCTAATTCAACAGTTGAACTGATAATTTGACAGAAAAAAAAAATCATATTTTGCTGTTTTAATCAAATTTAAACCAATTTGTTTGGCTTCTTGATACACTGAATTTAGGACTGTTTCCCTTTGGTAAGGTTCCAACATAAAACCAATTGGTAATATGTGAAGTAGCCTAATATGTATTTAAATCATACCAAATGATATGAGGTAGGCGATGTGAGACTTTCAACACACCCCCTCCAACGAAGTCTGCTGGACCAGACAAATGGTACTTTTGACCCAACTAAAGGGCAACTTTTGGCCCATGACAATAACCGGAAAGATGTTAGGCTTTGGCTCTGATACCATGTTAAGGTTCCAACATAAAACCAATTGGCAATATGTGAAGTAGCCTAACATGTATTTAAACCATACCAAATGATATGAGGTAGGCGATGTGAGACTTTCAACACACTTAAACAAAACATAAGAGAGATAAAGAAAAGAAAATATTTTCTTACCATGAATTCAGTTTTGTTATGGTCACGTTATAATCCATCTTGATAATCTTTTTAGCTGGAATACAAAACCTTGCTTAAAAAGACAGAATTCAATTTCATTTAAACCAACTTTTTATGAAAATATGTTTTTATTATAACAGTCTTTCACAAAACTAAAGAATAAACGTGTTCACTCTTAAATGGACTACTAATGTTCATACACACTTTTATTTTATTCAATGACCCTCTTTTTCTGGCTCTGCAACAAGAAATCGTCCAATCATCTACAATGTATATGCTGTTGACGGCTAGGAATATTCATGTTAAGGAGGATTCCTCGTGTCAAATTCCAACTTGATGCCTTTAAAACATTATTAAGATTATTATGTTGTGTGGCATCCATTTCAGGGCTGACACATAAACTATATATTATGTATATAAAAAAAAATGTTATCTTTCACAGTGACACAGACCCTACCCTGTTCAATGTGGCTAGTACGAGAATGGGAAACTGTTCATTCTTTCATTCATTCATATATTCTCATTGACAAAGCAGAGTCAAGAAACAGCAAGATAAGCCAGAATCTCCACAACAGAGAAATGGAGAAAAGAGAATTTCATTGTGGACTGTACATTACAATACAACTTAACTTTTTTAATTTTCTTATTTGGTGTTAATCCAAAAACAAGGGTAATTTATCAGCCACTGCTTGTGGACTTTGTTAATCACATGATGGGAATTTGACCAAAAGAAAGGTACAAAGTAAAAACTGAAAAGTGGTAATAGTGAAAGCGTGGTTTGTGGTTTGGAGTTATATTTATCCATGTTTCAGATATAGAAAAATAGAAATTATTTACAATGATTTTAATTTAACATAAATTTATTAATCTGCTTGATCAAATATTAAACTAGACATGATTACAAGAAGAATTATGTTTAGCATGAAATCCATATCTGCGTCTAAAACCATGATTAGGGTAACCAGATTTTGGCTTCATAGCAATATCAAATCTTTCTCACCCCATCATTATTCTTTCTTTCTAATAGTTTTACCTGGTTAAAGATTTAAATAATAGATTTCTTTTTATTAAAAATTATGCTAAGAATATTCTAATGACACTTCAATATTTTCATATAAAATATATAAAATTTTTAAGTTCAAGTTTAGTGTTTCTTAAGAACACTTCTTAATATTTTCCAAAGAAAAAGTTTACAAAATTTGTTTAGCCAAAATAATTATTTAATTTACAAAACATAGAGGATCAATAAAACCCTCAAAAGATCAATAAGAAAAAAATAAAAATAAAATAATAGATAAAATTAATTTTTACAGACTTCACTTATAAAAAAAATCAAAAAGCTTCTAAAAAAAGCTAAGATACATAAATTAATTGTATCTTTTTGAGAAAAAAAAATATTTTTGTCTTCTTGATTCATTTTTTTTTCTTGCTGAAAAGTGTATCGAAATTAAACCAAGGTGGGGATCAAAAGTGTTCCTTTTTAAAGCAACACCGTTGTAAAATTGGAAGAGATAAATCCAAAGGAATATGATTACATGTACCATTCTCATCCAATAAATTGTTGTATATTCATTTTGTTAGTGGATGCCATTGAGTGTTCGAAGAAATATTGTTAGAATCATGAATTACAGGAACAATTTGATACTGGTTTCTGTAGAAACAAATAAAGAATAAAAGGCTCAAGTAGAGCACATAACTGGTAAAAAAAATCAAGAAATTCATATAAATTACACTCTACATAAAACCTGTATACAATGAAAGAAAACCAAGAAATTTATATTGTTTCAAAAGATGATCTACAGAGAAATGTTCTATTATAGGTTGTCATCTCAATGTTCCCTTCAGCACACCTTAAAGCACCAGCTTTTTCAACGTGCTCGTTGAGTTTTGAAGAATGAGTTTTGTTCAAGCTGAAAATCCAGCCACCTGAGACCTTTGTTCACCAGGTTCAGTATTTTTCATTGTCAAGCTCAGGTTTTAAATGGAGAAAAAATACGTCGTACAGGTTCTAAGCGTTGTCTTCTGCAAATAAAAGAACCCCTTATCTCAATCTGAGATGTCTGAACCGAAAAATACACCATACAATGTCATAAATAACTCCAATCAAAATAGGAAATTACATGTTCTTCATAATGAATTTAGTAAATATAGGAATCAAATTTATCTAGGGGCTAAAGTTGCAACTGGGTTCAAGTTTTAATGATTTAACTAAGGGAAGAACAACCACTCTCACAGTATGTTTGGATTGGCTGATTTGGGAGGGAGTCAAATGGAAGGGACTGTATCATTTTCTTCACATGTTTTCTTGAAAGAAAAATAAGAAGTTGCCAAAAAAATTGTATTTTCCATGAAAAAGAGATGATTTAGCAGCTTCTCTCTTCAAATATTTTTAAAATTTATTTATATTTTTCTGCTTATCCAAGCAATCAAAGAGAACTTCCTCTATAGTTCTTTCTTTCTTTTATCTATCTGTCGAAATTGCACATCTTTTTTATTATATTTCTATACTCTTTCTTCTCTATTTCGCTCCTAATTAAACAAAGCATAAAATTTAAGAGATCTAGCAACTTTAGTAAAACTTCTTAAACTCTTATCAAGTACCCTTATTTCAAGTGTTATGTAGTATCATTTTAAAAAACAATGAGTAGAAACATAATTTCCATTATCTGACCAGTTTCTAAAGATGTTGAAGGTTGTCTCCTTCCTTCTGTATTCTATAACTATACCAAAATGCTGACTCGAATTTGTAGGTGTGTGGTGAGCAGGAGATGGAATAAATTATACCTGCATAAGGAATGGAAACTTGGAGCTTCTTCTACTTGAGAGGCTTCATACCCTGTTCATGCTCAAAAAAGTAGATTCCCAGTTACAGTTAAAAGGAAAGCATTAAAGATGGACTCTTATCTTATTTTTTGACCATAACAGAAGCACCGTTTGTGTAATTTGAATATAGTTTAGTGACTAACATTATAGAATAGCCAATAAGGAAGCATATATATATATATATATATATATAAGATTTCTTGTCATTGTTGGATACCCAACCAAAGATTATGCCTTGCATTTCCAAAACATTTCCAGATTTCCACAGGGTACAAGGCAATTAAATAACTAAAATATATAAAATATGATGTTATCTCCATTAAAAATTGAGCCTTCACTATAGCAAATAGAAAGGCTAATCAATATCAGTAATAGTTCAAACAAGAGAAATAAAGGTTTTTATATTTTTAAATCATATTTGGGGGATGAGGTTTCTTGCTGGAGCACACAACTACAACAATGCTATGATGTTCCATTTCCTGAAATGAACTTTGCCTCCAAGCAAATGTAAGAATATTTAAGTCTTTCCCAGAATAAGAATATTCAGCATTTGGCACGTATAGATAAAATAATAATAATAATAATAATAATAATAAAAACAAAACCTCACTATTGGTTGCTACCAGATATCACTCTTATTACAAATCCACCCATGATGCTTGAACTTGAAGTGTGAAAGATACACCATCACTTATCCCAGGATAGTGACAAGATTTTCAAGGATTTAAAAATTAGAATTGCAGCTGTATCAAGCTAAAAGATAATTTCTCCAGCTATAAAAATCAATCAATCACCCAATATCAATACAAGTTCTTTTTTGATGAATCCTGGACAAAGTTTTGTATACAAAAAAAGCTTCTAGCAAAATGTAAAGGAACACAGGTCTATACAGCACACAACTGTATCAGCTTCCCATAAAAAAATTCTTAGTCTCCTAGTTTTTGTCAAAACCTTAAGAACCCCATTCAGATTGTCCAATACGAAAGAAGACAATCTACAACATAACCTGTTGAAGATCCCAAGTTCAACAATGGCCATGGTAAAATACACAAGTGAGGAGTAATCCTCGTTTTACAAGCTCATTTTGCACTTCTAAAATGGTATTATTATCTATCTTACTGATTGTTATTGGACCTATCAGCATACTAGCACCCAATCCATATCAGATCATCCTCAGATGTCTACTCTTCTGTATGACTAAGACAAATTGAAAATGTCACATCAACAAGTGATATAACCAAAATAAAATATAAAAGCTAGGAAATTTCTCACCTATAAGCTGGTTTATATATAGTTAAGAGGCCCAAATCCAAATTTTAAGATAACCAATTGAAATACAATGTATAATTTATTAATAGAATTTATATCCAGACTGTAACAATCCATGTCAATGATATCCTCTAACTCTTATTTCCTAATAAATAGAAAAAAAAATTATAATATTTAAGACTTATATATTTGATATTAGAAAAACAGTTTATTGTGCATGCTTTATTTTTTAATACATAACATGATAAAAGCAGGTCCTCGGTAGAAATTGTTTCAAAACATCAAGAGTTATCGAAAATCCTTCTACTAAATCAGCAGAACCCAAAGTGAAAAAGAGCAAGAATGTATTGCACAATAAAAGGTTCCATCTGAAATTCATTTCATTTTATGTAACAACTTATTTAATAAAACGTGCATGCTTAGATAAAATACTGCTATCATTGGAGAGAATCCGTCCGAAGGTATACCTTTGATGCCCGCAGATCATTTACTTCCTTTCTAAGTGAATCATCAGATAGGATTAACCGAGACAATGCCCCAGTGGATAACCTGCAATATAATTAATAAACACCAAAACAATCAAAGAAAAGTTTGAACAAATTAATTGGTAGGGCATTAATTAAAATAGGCATCTCCATACTTTAAAGTATCACATTAGTCTAAAATAAAGGGGAAAATATTCAGTTAAAAGAGAAGAGTGAAACTACTGTGTATTTTCTTTGGCAACTTGTATATCAACAATCAAACCTTTGGGCATACATTCATTAGGAAGTAATAACAACCATTCACATAGATGCAGGTCAAAGCCAAAGTGACCCTAAAAAAAAATATTAAAAATCTCGAATGCCATCATAGTAACCAATGAGGTTCACATGCTTGAAAACAGACCAAAAAAATTTCATACATAAAGCATATATCAAATACCCAAGATATTTTGCAGCTTCCGAGACAGACCCCTCAACTGCAAAAATTAAATCCAATAGAGCTTGCATTCCCTGTTAGAAGGACCATAAGTAGACAAAGTTCAGTTGCAAGAAAATTTCAAATTTTCAGAAGTACAGATACAGTGATAATATGAGTAAATACAGAAGAAATATATAAAAAGCATGGGACAAAGGGACAATTGCCTCTAACAACATACGGTTGCAAATTTTGGGTTATTAGGTCCAATTTGTGGACCACAGTCTGATCCTCTAATGGATGATTTGGGAGGAAGTATCTGAAGAAGCTCTCGAGGCGGTGAATAAGGATCGAGATCCACTGTTTTCCTGACTAGCTCAAGAAATTAACATGATATCTATCAGAAAAAGCATTGCTTAAAGCTTACTATACGCAAAAAAAAGTATTTATCTCATTGCAAAAATATATCCTAAATATGCAAAGGGGAAATAAAACCCTTCCCATACCACTTGAAAGTCAATGTTCGGAGCCACAGACCAAAGTGGTCAGTTCAATCAGTCAGACTGTGAACCAGTTTATATATTTAGTTCAAATTATTCCAGTTCAACAAGCACCAATTTAACTAGTTGAGTCAATCAAATTGTGACCCTGAGCCACAGCCAGACTGATCTCTGATTCAACTTTTAAAACACTAATTCTGGTATCCAGTTCAATATGAGAACAAGTAGAGGTAGCCATTCGCTTCTTTCAGTAGCTAATTATCAGTAAAACATATTTATTTCAGACCAGTATAAATTCTTGCATAAACCTAGTGCACCCAAGCACCAATAAAGTATTGACATGTCACTAATTGCCATGTTTATAAATAAAAAAAATACTGTGAAAACTCTCACTATAGTCCTTGAAATTGCATGTATGGAAAGCATGTGATTTCCACAGTTAGGGACGAAGGTGAGGTTTTGGTCAAGGACAATAGTAATTAATTGCAATTACTTACATGTTTTTTATGCTATTATCCAAGAGAAGTACTATCAATACAATGTCTAACCCTTCATTATTGCTTAAAACTAATTAGAAACTGCAAAATCACCAGTGAATCTCATTAAAAAAGAAGGGAGACCTACAAAATCTGATGGACTCCAATCAAATTTAGCTAATAATAAAAAGTCTTCTACAAACATTTCTCATTTTTTAATTAAAATTAAAAGTTTACCTCACTGACTCACATAATAAGAAGAAGAACACCAAAAGCTTGTCCTTTGGTAAAACTAAAATAAACAAGCTAAAGAAAGGGTTCAATCATACTTAACTAGTGCCCTCAATTTGAGCACAGCAGTCTTATGCAAAAATATGTCAATAAGCTGATTCATTACATTCAAATTGCCATGTGACACAAGAAACAATGAATGAATCAAACTTGGAACAGAAAGAAAACAAACTAGTAGAAGAGTAAATTCTAGTAGAGTTAGTTACTTTTAGTGAGTTTGGTGTGACTGGTTACTTACTTGCTAGTGCACAATACAATTTAACATGTAAATAAGAGCACCATGCACATTTTCTGCATCTTTTTATGAATTCAACATGTTACCTTCTGCGTATACTCTATATTTAGCTGATGCCTATGATCTATATATCCTTCACATCCTCTGGATAGAAAAACGAACAGTGAAAGAGATACCTTTGAGAGCTATAAGAGAGCGAAGGCGATTCAGCGCAGAAGCGCGGTTCTTGTGCTGGGAGCGGTCTTCTGAAGCCTAAACAGCAGCAACAAATGAAGCAACAACAACCCATGATGAGAAATGAAGCAAGATGAGGTTTTGAGAGAGGAAAGGGGCGAAACCTGAGCAATGATTCCTGTGGGGAGGTGTTTGAGGCGCACTGCGGACTCACGCTTGTTACGGTGCTGACCACCTGGTCCTGAGGCCTTGAAGGTGTCCATCTCGCACTGCCGCATAAGATCCTCGTCCGTGAGGTCAAGGTAACATTTTTTCGAACCCTCAGCTGTGGTGGTGGTGCTGAAACTAGAGCACCATAAGAGGGTGTGAGTGTGGTTGGTTGTTCTTTTTGTTGGAGGAAGAGGGCTTAGTTGACTGTTGAGGAAGGGAAAGGGTGGTTGTTGTGAGGGGCGAAATGGATGATGTGTGAGTGAAATGGGCGTTTTGTGGAGCGAGAAAGTGAGCATGAAAGTTGGTCTGAAGAGGGTTTTGTGTGCCATTGTTACACTCTTAACATCGCTCCAACCAATTGCGTGCTCTGTAGTTGTAATTTCGACAACAGTTTGGTGGGAGGAACATTGTCATGATATTATTATGTTAATTTTTTTATTATAAATATTAACTATGTAAAAAATATTTATTTTGTAGAATATTTAAAATAAAAATCAATTTCAAAATGTATTTATAAGATTTTCCTTAAAGCCAATTTCTTTGGACAAATGTTTCCTATTTAATTTTATATTCACTTTTAATTAAAAAAACACAGTTCAATTCACATGAATACTTTATTTCTTCATATAAAATATAAATAAAATTAACTTAAGTAAGAGGGTTAATTAATATCAATTAAACATTTAAAACGATAGTTTAAATATTATAGAAATAATAAAAAAAATATTTTTATTTACGTTTTCCATTTTCACTTATTAATTATACTGAGTTTTGAAGAAAGAATTTATCATATTTTTTGCATTCTTCAATTCACCCACCGTCCAAAATCACCATCTCCTCTCCGCCGCTGCCACCCACCTCCGGCAGCCCAAACAGGTTTTCACTTTCTCTCTCTCTCACAAATTACATAACCGATTAATCCCTTGTCGTGTATCAATAATTCAATATCTAGAATGCTTATTACTAACACACTGTTGTTGTAAAGTTTTTCTTTTTATTTCCATTTTGAAGACATTACAAAACCTTGATTTGGCAGAGTGATGGAGGGAAAAGAGTCTTTGGGTCATTACAAAGTTGGGTCTTTGCCAACTTTATTTTACATTCCTGACTTCATCACGGACAGTGACCAAAGCCTTCTTCTCAATAATGTAGTACTCACGCTCATTCTACTTCTCATTGTTTTATTTAATGTTCCCTAAATATATATATTCTTTCTTTTTTTTAATAATGGGGTTTCTGCTTGATGTTAGATTTATGAAGCCCCTGCATCAAAGTGGAAGATGTTGAAGAATAGAAGGCTACAGAATTGGGGTATGATTCATCACTTTGAAATTTCTTTTGTCTATTTTTTTGCCCTTGTTTTTGTAGAATATGCAGATATACAGGTAAATGGTTCTTTGGAATGTGAACAATTAGCAAATACTCAAAATTTTGGAAGGTTGGAGTTGAGAGAGAAGTGAATCATGGAAAAACAAGTAAATTAGTGAACTGCCCTTTGCCTTACAAGTATTGTGATACCCAGCAGATTCCTATTTGCTGTTCTGGGGGAGTTGATTATATGATTTATGATAGAATATTATGCCATTTCATTGGGGTACCTGTACCAGCTTTGTACTTGGTACCGGTATTTATTAGGTATACATACATGGCTATGTATCTGATAATGCATAATAGACAAACACCAAGTTCTTAAACATTTTTGCTTACTTGACTTAGAATACTATGAGAATGGTATTTTTTTTTTTTATTTTAATACTTCGATGCTTATGTTTTTATTTTTCTACATGATATATCCTCTGTACTTTAGTTTTATAAATTTTGTTGTACAAAGGTATTCATATTTGTACCTATACTAGAACAGTTCCCTGTATTCATTCAAGGGAAATCTTTATATGTTTGAATCAGGGTTTTACATAGTTATTTCAAACTTTGAATATATACTAAGACACGTGGAATGTTCATGACCAGTGAGAGTCAGGTCAGTGTGAAACATGCCTCAGGAAGAGGAAACCGCATACGAAACACACTCTAAATAATTTAAGCATGCACTAGTCAAAATTATTTATATTGTACCCCTAATACAATGAATCAAATTATTCAGATTAGCAAATTTGAAGTGAAAATTTCCTCATTGATGTCAATTTGTTTGTCTGGTGATTGTTGACTGCAGGTGGTGTTGTCCACGAGAAGGGCCTTCTACCTCAAGTTTGTAAGTGATGAACTATGCGATTCTTTCATAATCTAGATACGCTATCTACACAAATACCTTGATGTTTTCTATTGAATGTGAGAAACCTATATGCTCTAGGTGTTACTCTTGTCTCCTGCATTTTGTTAGTTTCAAACAGTGACCGCTGAACTGTACTGTTATAGTCTTAGTTACTTTTGCTTTACCCTTTTTACTTACCTTCTGCAAGATGAAAAGAATTTGCACACCAGAAATAGCCGGCTAGTTCTGGTATATTTGTTGATTCACTTCCAGTTGTTCGGTGCTTTTGTCATCATCTTAGTTCATCAGTATATGGACTGATATTTTTGGTTGTCACCTTTGTATATGCTTTTGGGCTATTTCTGTAACTTCTCTCCTTTATTGGCAAAAGATGAAACACGACTAAGTCTCTAGATATTTGAATGAACAATACTAAAAGCAAAATCACATCTAGATTCAGAATGATTTGGAAAAGATGACCTGGTATGTTTTCCTAGTTGACATGATTCACATTCAAAAGTTTGAAGGTTCTGAAGTTCAGGAACCATTTTTTTCAGTTTTGCCAAATGAGGATGCCCTAATCGCTCATGTAATAGTTTTAGGGATAAGGATACAACACAAGATACAGATGAATTAGTCCCAAAGTAGTATAAGCCTCCCGATTCATGTCCTTCTCCAATCAATCGTCCCGTACCACGTTCCTGTATAACAAAATAATTGATATTAAATGTTATTGAGCAATTCAATGATTTGATTAATTGGCTTACGAAAACAAGACTGAATGGAAAAGAAGGAACACAAAGAATATGTAAGTTTAAAAAAGGAGAGATGGATACTTGGCCAATCCCTTTAGAGGCTACTTTAGATCCATTGGCTAAAAATATGAGATGGGAGGTTTTAGGAAATTATAGAGAGGAGAATAAAGAGATATTACCAGACATGTGGTCAGAAGCACCTGAGTCAATAATTCACGGATTTTGACTTTCCACAGATTACGAAATGCAAATGGTTGACGAATTTGGAGTTGTAGATGCTTAAGCCAGACTGGTTGATTTCATCTTTAAATATTCTTGATACTCTTCATGAGAGAATTTGGGCTAAACAACTTCAGATTTTGAAGTATTGGCGGTCTTATCAAGATAGCTATGCAAAGCAAAGCAATTTTCCTTAGTATGACCCATTCTTTTGTAATGAGTGCACTGAGGACGTCTTCTACCACTACGTCCTCTATTGTCATGATTACCTCTTCCACGAGCAGAAATCATGGCGGAAGATTCAACAAGTTATTGACTATTTTTACCTTTGATAGATGGAACACAAAGTAGTCTTATGATCAAACTCTTCATAGAAGGAACTTCTTGTCCAGTTAAAATTTGATCTATAACATGATTAAATTCTGGATTCATAGCCCTAAGAATCATAACCATATAGAATTTATCCAGCTTCGTCTTTTTCTCCTTTAATGAATCTACCTCAAGGAACATTTTTAATTCTTTAACTGCTAATTGAGCTTCAGCAACAAAGGACATCATATTATAATCCTCTTGTTTAAGGGAGGCTAGTCTATTAGCAGAATCATAAAGCCATTGAATATTATTAACAAAGATATTTTGAGCTTTTTTCCAGAAGGAATTACATGTCTTGAAGGATCGGAGAGTGCTCAAAATATTTGCCATAATAGAGCACAGAGTTATTAATCAAGTTTCTTTGATCTATTGGTTTTGTACTTCCGTCGTCTTCTAGATGATCATGAACCCCTTGTCCTAGAAACCAGAGTTCAACAGAGGAGGTCCAAGACAAATAATTTTTTTCATTTAATTTTTCTGTTGTTATAGTAGGAGTCTTAGAAAAAGATACAAATGTTGCAGGTCCTGACATTTTTATTCAAGAAACAAGAGAGGACTCTTAAGAAAAAAAATATCCAACAGGATGTTTGGAGAGAGAAGACCGAGAGCAATGAGAGAGTACCAAGAAACAGTGTCGTTTTGCTTGAACACAAAACAACTAGCGTTCTGTGACAATGTATACGAAAGGGGTTACCAAACTTTTGGAACATAAAACAAAGGGTAGATTCGGCTTCAAGACAACGAGGCGAGCCATATGACGGTGGTCTGGAGCAAAACGGCGACCAGGAAGGCGGCGCGTGAACCACACGTGCGAAGGAAGCAGCAGACAAAGGCAGCGTGTGGCGGTGCATCTAACAGAGATGGCTGAAACGACCACCGAGGTTGGGTCGTGCTCCTCGAGGCGATCCAAACCCAAGTACGGTGAGTGAAACGGCGCCGGGTGACAACAGCGCCGGTGGTGGACGATGGAGAAAAAGGAGAGACAGGCAGTAATACCAACTTGAAATAGATAATAGGAAATTAAAAAGATGTTTTTGAAAGCATATTATTTTCTCTTGTTCTCTTATTTATAGGAGATAAAGATACAGATTATGAGATACAATAAATATGGGGAAATGATTAAACCTAGAGAAGATAAACAGATATATTCTAGGAACTAGGTCAATAGTTAGGTACAAATAATCTAATAAATACTCAACAGGGCTATTTCTGTAACTTCTCTCCTTTATTGGCAAAATGCTTTGACTTTGAATATGAATTGAAGATGATTAAAACATTGTTATCATTGATCTTCATTTTTCACTCAATTACTTTTTTATGTGATGAGAGCAATGTGTTAACAAGGTTGGTCTTCCGCAAGGAACTTCTGTTTTTTGTTTTGTTTTTCAGTATGCTGTTAACTTATCAATTGTCTCTCTCTCATACAGTGCCTCCATGGCTAACAAATCTCACACAAAAAATATATGACGACTGTGGGCTATTCCCATCATCAATGAACCATGTTCTTATCAATGAATACCTACCTAATCAAGGCATAATGGTTTGTCCTGAACCTCAACCCTGCTTGTGCTCATTTATTTGCTTTTCCTTTTAGATAAAGTTTTCATTGTTGATTTGGTGTTTTTGTTTTCAAATTTGTATATTTATGCTTTGAAACACAAGTGAGCTCTACTTTGCATTTGTGTGTATTTTACTATTACCTAATGAAATATTTTATTCTACAGCCACATCAGGATGGACCTGCCTATTTTCCAGTAGTAGCTATTCTATCACTTGGATCTCCTGTTGTCATGGACTTCACTCCCCATGCAAGATTCAAACTGGATTCCCAAAATGATATTGACCAAAACTCTGATTTTGAGATTGGGAAAGATAAGTGGCTTGATGATCACCATCCTTTCTCTGTTTTATTGATGCCACGCAGTTTACTTATATTCAAGGACAAAGCATACTCAGGTGCTGCTCTAGTAAACCCTTGTGTAATGCTATATTTAGAACAAGTTACTGAGCGTTAACCTCTTCTGTTCTTCCTAAAATTTGCTCACATTTTGTGTCTTATCACAGATTACTTACATGGTATAAAAGATTGTGCGGTACATTGCTACGAATGGGTAAGGCTACAGAGTAACATCTGTTTCTGCCCAAAATAATCCATTGTAAATCTGTGTTTCTCATGCTTCAAAATCTGTCCTTTTTAGGCCGTAAATGAAACTCAAGCTTTGAAACACAAGGAATCAGATGAAGACTTGTTTAGCTTAGAGAATGCATTGGAAACAATAGGAAAGGAAGAGTATAAGAATATATCAAGAACATCCAATAGAGTTTCATTGACTTGTCGATTGGTACCCAAAGTTCACAAAAATCTGTTTAGGTTTTGAAGTTGAATACTTCATTCCATCCCCATCACATCTAAAGTTCAACTGTGACCTCATTTCTGTGTTGTTTTCTCTCCTTCTTGGGTCTTACACTAACATATTTAGGCTATGTTCAGATATCTAATGTTGTGTGGAATGAGATGAATTTAGATGGAATAGAGTAAAAGTTATGATTCTATTGTTTGTAGATTTTTGTTTGATGGAATAGAAAGAAAGAAAAAACAAAAAAAAACTACTTGCACCCCATTGCTCCCTCAATTCCTTTCTTTTTCATCCATTGGAAATACTATTGGGGTAAGTTTGGTTCATTTTTTTCTGGAAAAAATAATTACTTAGTTTAAAGCATATTACTTATTAAACTCATGTTTTAATAACCTCATTCTAATTTTGATATTAATGTAACACAAATGATATTAAGCTAAGTTTAAACCCAAAGTGATATTTTAACGTTGGTAAATTATTTTTTAAAACATTAAATTCTTCTCCCTTCTACATTACACGTGTACTTTTTATTTTTATTTTTTTTAAATATGCTTATATTTCCTTAAATTTCATTCATATTATACATATATTCTCTTAAAAAAGATATTGTAATGAACAAATAAAAAAAACAAAGCATATGTTTGATTTAAGAAAATACTAAAAAGCGTCAATGTAATTTATTATTATTATTATTATTTTCAAAAGATTTCATTCTTTACTATGATGATGAATTAAGGTAACATTAAATAATATAAATTAAATAATCAAAATAGTGTGAGAACATATATTCTGAAATATGAAAAATACCACCTTAATTTTTCATAATGAATTTGTGTCATAAATAACTAAAAAAACACACACACATGTAGACACATAGGATGAATGCATGTTTAAATATATTGTGATAATTTTTACTTTTTAATGAATTATTGTGAGAACAAGGGTCCACAAATTCTATCTTTTTATGGATTAAATTATTCTGATTAATAGGCCTATTTACTTATGGTTTTCAAATAATCATATTAAAAACGTATAAAAAGTGATTTTAAAAAAGAAGGCATTATTTTTGGAAGTTACTCAAAAGTATTCTTTTCAAACACTTTTTTTTTTTGAGGTTACTCAAAAAAGCTTCTCAATAGTAATTTCAGATTAATATAAGTTTAGGATTATTTGTAATTAATTATTTCAAAAAAAATGTCAACGTGACTCAAAAACTCACTTTTAAAAATTAACATCTTCTACATATAATATTCGAATTTATGTATGTTCTCACAAGTTATAATTATTTTTTTAATGTCATATATTCATATGATTATTACCTGTACTCAATTAATTAAAATTTAAGATGAACTAAATTGTAAGTTAGCTTAGCCATTCAATATTCACTTATTGAGCTGCATTATAATTATTTAATAACAATTATTATTATTATTATTATTATTATTATTATTATTATTATTATTATTATTATTTAAACTATTTTCATATAATTGAAAAAAGAACCCTATTGTGGTGGCGAAGTTCTGAATGAGATGTAGATTTTTGAAGTTTGAAAGCTTTCAACTGAGATCAACCAACGAGCGCTTTGACAGTTTTTTGAGTTTGTAATATAAATATATACATTTATACGACCACACCGTCAATTCTGTTTCGATTCCAATCTCACTTAGTTCTTCACCAACCCAATCTCAGGTTCTATCTGCTTCTGCTTCTGCTTCTGCTTCTTCTTCTTCTTCTTCTTCTTCTTCTTCTTCTTCTTCTTGGATTGTGAACATATGTCCCATTTTGCCCTCTTTCTCACTGTACTTGTTCTGCTTCTACGATTCCCTTTTGGATTCTCGCTGGTTCCTTTCCAACCCTTTTGTACCACTTAACTTTCTGCACTGTACTCACTACCATTCGCCGCAATTTTTCCTTGCTAAGGATGTTTGTGTTTCTTGCTCTTTTGTTTTGTTTTTCTATTTAGTTTATAATTCTTGTTCCTTTGCTGTTTTTCTCACTCTGTTGTGTTTAATTCTGGGGAAAAGTTTGAATTTTTCAGTTGTGTAGTCAATTATGTTTTTCTTTGAGGATCTTGGATGAAGGGCGAAGCGGTGGAAGAGGGTTGGAGGAGAGGAGAATCGTGATTTGGGAATGTAGGATTTCAATTGTGATTTGTGAAAATAAGGGGAGAAAAAAATTGTGATTTGTGAGAACAATGGGGGGGAAAAAGTTTGAATTTTTCATTAATGTAATTTTTTTTTTCGTTGAGGATTTTTCTTTTGTTTGGGTGAAGGGAAAATTATAATAGGAAAGGGGGATAGGATAATTGTGACTTGTGAACCTAGGATTTCATATTTGTTAATCCATTGTAAAATTTCTGAACGTTGTTTCCTCTTCTTTTTTTCTTTGCCTGGAAAAGTAGTGAGTAGGGCTATAAAGGGAGACAGATACTTGTTTATTTTTATTTATATCATTAGTGGGAAAAATGGTGGTTATTGGAGCAAATTATTTTAATTTTCAATTTAATATTAATTTAAATTTCTTTGAATCTCTCCTATACTGGCACTTATTTCTGCATTCAAATTTCAAAATTGTGTTATTGATTAACAAATAAAGTGCAGATTATCAGTGTTTAAAAATAAAAACTTTGAGGTTTGCTGTTCATTTTGAATTATTTATTGTAACACCAAGAGGAGTTCCCTTTACCGATTAAGACAGCGTAGAAGTAATAATGAATCTCAATTTAAAAAAACCTGGTGGAGGATTGTTGTTAGGAATCTGCTTTCTTCTGCTACTTTACTGTCTAGTTTCTGTTTACCTTTGAGCTAACGAAAAATCTATTTTTATGTATGGGTGCGGGCATGTGTGTGTATATATATGTAAAATCTCTGAGTTGCTAATTTTTATTTATTGATTTTGGAACTTTATCACGGATAAATTTTGAGGTCTAACTTTGCTTAAAGCTGATACATTTATTTTTTTTCATTTTGTAGGCAAAGGATGCCTTTGAAGGAAATAAGTAAGTCTTGTATGTGGATTTTGTGGTATTGATTTTCAATATCCGCTTTATGGTTTGAGCTTCTATTGAGAAATTGAGATAGCGGCTGATCACATAGGAATATCCAGTACTCTGTCAGATTTCATGCCTGCCATGAAAAAGGTTGTTTGATGTTGTAGTAATACCTTTGGCTAGTCCTTCTCTTCAGTTCTTTAAAATATTGCAACGTGATAATGATTCTGGGCGGATTGCCCCAGTGTGTAGAAATTAGTAACTAGAATTTACTATTAATTGTGCCATATTTGTCTCTCAATCTCTCTCTCACTCTCTCTCAGTCAACTATTGGTAAAAACAAAAAACAAAAAAATCCTTTGAAATTGAATAAGTAATCCAGTTTAAACTTTTCTTTTGAGAATTGCAGCATTGTTCTGTTGTGAAAACTATTTTTAACTGAAGTTTTATAAAGCTTTTATTTGCCTCTTTCTTGCTGTTTATATATCTTTAGTTGGTTCATTTAAGTTAAGATGCTCTTTTTAATCAAACAATTTATTTTGGTTTTGAAAGACTTTTCTTATCAAAATTAATTTTTTATAGAATATGTTGTTGATAGTACCTTGCTATTGTGTTAGTCAAGTCAATAAGAATTTTTTCCTTTGAATGAATTGCGTTTGCTCTGTTGATTGAATTCCTTTCTTTTTCCTGTTTAACAGAATTCTGAGCAGACTCGCATTGGATCTGTATTCAACAAGTTGGTGAAGGAGCTTGGAGAACCTGTTGACTTTGAACTTCCAGATTGGTTTAATAAATCAAAGCCAATGCAGTACACCTATATAAAGCGCAGTATCCTTCACACTTGTTCCGAAATGTTTACAATAACTGTATATCTCTCATGTAGAGCAGTATAGTTTAGAAGTGAATTTGTACATTTTTTTTACCCTGCTCATATGCTAAATTGGTTTTAATTTCCTCATTGCTTCTCAATTATGTAATCCTGTTTTACTTATTTTGTCTGTTCAGATGGCTAGAGTTTTAAATAATCTTCTATATTTGTTTGTTCTTATAAATTTAAGATATATATCTCACTAAGAAGGTCAAGAGATCCAGATTTGATGATGATGGCATATTTTGTTCCTGTACTCCTTCCCCTGGATCTACTAGTGTATGTGGTAGAGATTGCCACTGTGGGTAAGTATTCCATTTGTATGTGCTTTAGGGCAATTTTCATGTGTTTATTCTCATTTTTAGTATGTTGTGACTCCATCTTAAGTAATGTTCCTGAATCTACCTTAATTTCCATTACTTATTTATTGTTTATTGTCAGCAGCCAGTCAACCATCCAAAATCATGATTTATTTTTTCAGAATTTTTTTTTTAGGCATCTATTTGAGTATTTGTGTTTCAACGAGCTATATAGTGTGGTTCTATAAGATCCTGCTTTAGGTTCAGTTCATCATTATTGTCACTATTGATATTGCTGTATATTCTCATTGTTGCCTTATTTGAGCTCTAATAATGATTGCTTCTTAAGCTAGCATGTCATGAAAAGCATGTTACATTCCTCAAACCCCACAAAACCCGTAAAGAATGGGATTGTGTAGATTTTGATTCCATAAGTTTAAGAAAATAACATGCAAACTTGTTCCATGGCTAGAAAGGTTATTACCTTTGACTAATCATGCCTGTTGCTAGCCTTGTGAAGTGTTGTGATGTTTAAAATGAATAATTATTGTTTATGGATTTTGCTGGTGTACCTAGTACTTTGTTTTATTATTTAGCACATAAAAGCTCTGCTTGCTTATTATATAATATAACATTACAGATGCAAGTATATCAACATAATTTTGAGTCATAATTCTGTAGGATGCTTCTGTCTAGCTGTTCATCAGGCTGTAAATGTGGGAGCTCTTGTCTTAACAAACCATTTCAGAATCGCCCCGTAAAAAAGATGAAATTGGTTAAGGTATAAATTTCTGGCTCGGGATTGTTTTTTCTGGGTTTGTTATTATATAATTCTCTTAAGTTATTCATGTATTTTTCTTTTCATTGCAACCTTGTTTAGGTAATGTTTGCATGTGTACTGTATTATTGCTGTGTGCATTTACATTTTTTTGTCTTAAAAGTTCTCTAGTCTTTATTCTATTCAATTTGCTACAGAAACTAATAAAATCTTTACAGTCATAATAGTAACTTAGAAATTTTGAAAACTAATCTTTAATTAATGCCCCCATCCATCTCCCCCCCCAACCCCACTATCTCCACCACTTTTCTATCATCGCAATACTTTTACTTTTGTTCTCATAGATACATGTGTGTGCTCATATTCTAGTTAGATTATTTGAATTTGTACAATCACTTGCATTTCTCTTCTAATATCTTCAATTAACATACTGAGATTTAATATTTCTGTAGACTGAGAAATGTGGTTCTGGAATTGTTGCTGACGAAGATATCATGCTTGGGGAGTTTGTCATAGAATATGTTGGAGAAGGTGATTGTTTTCCTATTGATATTTATAAAATGAGTTTTTATTTAATTATTTTAAAAGCTACTGATGAGTGTTGCCTTCTCTACAGTCATTGATGACAAAACATGTGAGGAAAGGCTTTGGAACATGAAACATCGTGGGGAAACTAACTTCTACTTATGTGAAATCAATCGAGATATGGTGATAGATGCAACATATAAAGGAAACAAATCGAGATACATCAATCATAGTTGCTGCCCCAATACTGAGATGCAGAAATGGTTGCTTACTAATTGTTTTATTTGTATGATGATGTTGCAGTGGGAGTTAGACATTTCCTGTAACAAGTACTTTTTTTTCCCCATTTTTAAGGATAATTGATGGTGAAACAAGAATTGGCATATTTGCAACTCGCGACATAGAAAAGGGCGAGCATCTGACTTATGATTACCAGTATGAGCACTTTCCTGTTTCTCTGTTTTACACCCTTAAGTTTTGGTGTATTTTGATTTCTCTAGTATTATGCTAGCATGAATCTGTCTTGCTGGTATGTTTCTAACTACGTTGCAGGTTTGTTCAATTTGGTGCAGATCAAGATTGTCACTGTGGTGCTGCTGAGTGTAGGCGTAAGCTGGGTGTCCGACCCACCAAGCCTAAGATCTCTTCAGATGCTGCATTAAAATTAGTCGCATACCAGGTGGCTTCATCTTCTCGTAAAAAATAGCCATCCTATATATGTTTCTCTCTAATCTTCATGACTCTTGAATAAAAACTAAGTACTAGACAAGTTATATGAGTTACTTGTTAATCCTAATAACCTGATGTACTAACTGGCATTTGATTTGTGGCGGGTGGTTAGTCCTGCATCACAATTTTGAAATCATAATTTCAAGAAGCAACGATATAACAATTTTCTGCTGTAGGTCCATGAGTTATATTCCATTTCAATGTTGCATTTTACGTTAAAATGTTCATAAAGAATGAGCTACATTATTTTATAAAATAAAAATTGGGGGTAAAAGGGTAACAGGAGGGTTAAATAATGCTGAGTTTGACCACTACACAAGTCCCATAGGTGAGACAAAATGAATTGTTGTTAGGACATGACTTTATTGGTGGGATTAATAGATGGTTTTGACAGTATCTTGGTCTATTTTTCATTTTTTCCCATCTTCTTACTCTAATTTTCAATGGAACACTATAATGTTTGATTGCTCACTTATAGGCTTAGGTAGGGATGACAAAGGGATGGCCAAAAAGAAAAATGTCTGCCTGCTACCCTTGTTACCGGTATCCATTTGAAGAAAAACTGTGGGATATCCATAGATAAGCGTGGATGTTTTTTATTCTATCTCATCTTTATTTTGAATAAGCTTATTTAAAAATTATTGTTTAAATATATAATTTAATAAAATTTTTCTTTTAAAATATAAGTTGATTAAAATTACATCATAAAATATTGGTATAAATAAAATAAGTTGTAGTAGAATAAATTTAAATAATATTAATCTTTTTAAAAATAACTTTAATTTCATAAATTTAGATAAAAAACACAAATCTATAAATTCAAATTCTAAACAATATTAGCCAGTATGGATACCATGATACCCGTATTTACTCGGTCAACAAGTGGATAATTAAAATACCCATTACCTAGGGGTATCCATTTCAAACTTTCATTTGGTATCCATGGCAGATTTTACCAGCGGATATCTGTGGGCGTGGATTTTTTTGCCATCCATAGGCTCAGGAACTCCAACTACAAAACAAACTCTTAACTTCACTATTTCAGTTCTTTTCTCTTCTGTTCCCGAGAGAGTCTTACTTCATTGATGCCACAGTAATCCATTCCCCTCCATGTTCCCCTATTTTTCTGTGACTCTGAATTACGAAGTATATTTTAGCTTTAGAAGATAGGCTTGAGCCAAGACCTTCCAGTTCGAGTTCGGGGAGTTGCTGAAATGAAAATGATAATTCAATTGCTTTACAAATACAAATTCTGAATGTTTTTATTATGTTTACCAGATAATTAACATATTTACACCTGCTTCTTTATTGACTCCTTCAATATTGGCATGTGGACTTTTTGATGTGAGTAGTATCTCTAACATTGAATGACCTGATGGAACAGGGAAAAAAAACACTTTTATTAGTATATTTAAACCAATAGGGAATTAAAGTGAAACTTTTTAAAAGTAGTTGACACTTGACAGTGAGTTGGATATAAAAAGTTACAAATATGAAATTTTTTATACTGGTGTTCACATCTCATTTAATGGTTAACCAATTATTCTTGAGAAGAGGCAGAGTTAGAGTTTTTAATATTATTTCTGAATTTATAGTACAACTGGAAATTACAATATTTAGGCTGGGCTGATTATCACAGTATTTTTCTTGGAAAAAAATCCGTACATAAATTAGTGAAATAAAAGGAAGCAATTGGGACACATTTTTAGATAAATTTTACCCTCTCTTAAGTTGGTGAATGCCAAAAATATGTCGGAAACACAAGGAATATTTTTATAACATTGAACTGGGTTGTGTGAATGTTGTCACAACATTTTACTTTTTTCTACTCCATGTCACCTAAAGCATACAGTACACTGAGGGGAATTTACATTTTGCCTTTTTTTCTTCTCCATGTCAACAAATTATATGCCTAAAAGAGCATACAGCACCGTGAGGTAAACATCTCCTCTCATTGATTGGCTCTTCCACTATGTTTTGCTTTTTCTTCTCCATGTCACCAAGTTATATGACAGCACCCTGAGGTGAATCTCCTCTCGAAGTCAAAATGTCTTTATCATTTGAGAAATGTTTGGTTGACAACCCAAACATTCATCAACAACCTATTCTACTAATATAATAATATTATCTAATATTTTATTAATTTCTTGGGTTATATTTTGGATGTATGGGTTGTCAAAAGATCACCCCTCATATCACTTTATAACAGCTGAAAATCATTTTGGAAATTGCAATTCCAAAAGTAACCCCATGAAGTAGGTGTAATGTTCTATGTCTACATTCAGAGATTTTTCTTGGAACCAACACGCAGAGCTGCTATTATGACTGCTACCACCGCTATTCAGCCCACTATCTGATCTGTCACAACTGCTACAGAAAAATGCATTTAAAAAATTGGTAGCTAGCATTTAAAAAATTAATTTTTAAAAAAAGTGTAGACAATGGATTGGGGGATAAGGAGTTAGTTATGTTGAAAGTAACTTCTTTTCCATGAAAATGGTAGATACTTTCACCATGGGAATAAGAAGTATGACAAATATGATAAATGATCTTATAACAAAACAAATAGAGAAAAATTATTGATGAATACATAATCATAGGAGAGGGTCTCCATTTATTGGAGGGTACAGATCACTAATAGTTGAATTCAGTTACAACGGACTATGTGTCTAGCATCTAATGTTATATCTGCTGCACAAGCTAAAGGCCTGTTTGGACGAGCATTTCCATAAGCTCATTTTCGGAGAGAATAGTAAGAAGAAAAATTGAAATTAGTTTCTCCTTAAGCTAAAATTAGCATATGCATGAGCTAATTGTAAAAGCTCTCTCATATAACTTTTAATTTTTTTAATTTGTTCATAAGTTAATTTTAACTTAATGGAGAAGTCAAATTTATTTTTTTACTCTGTTTCCCTTAGAAGAGCTTATGGAGAAGCTTGTCCAGACAGGCCCTAAACTACTAACTACTTAACCACTGATTCTAATACCAATTAATTAGAGCCTTGAGAGAACTACACCATAAAAGCTAGCTATGAAGGCAGAAAAAAACACTTAAATATTCCACTGAGTATATTCCATACTACTTCATTAGCATGATCACTTTTATTGAATTTGGTATGTTCTACATGTATATTAAGTTATAAATATCTGTTTTGCTGACTAGTTGTGTACTTTTGTCTGGACAGGTTTATCAGAATGGAGGTTTGCAAATTGGTATGTTTTCTTCTTAATTTTGTTAGTTATATAATATTTTTTTTCTGAAAGTAAAAATGCGTAAAATTTGTGGTTACTTCCTCTTTTAATTTATCCTCTATATATAAAATACCCTTTTTTTCTGTTGTACTTGGGGGTTTTCAGGAAGTTCTCGTGTTGACCACCGAAAATGCTTACACAATTGCATTGGTGAAGTTATTAGGATAAAGCACCTTGAAACTGAGAGGTAGGTTAAAATTATCCGTTTTTTAACTGTGTTACTGTGTTGTGTGAAGTTTATGTATTTATACTTTCTGAAGTTAACCAACTTGATAAAGTCATAACTACATTATATTCTTACTTGTAGTACTGTGCCTTATGAAGTTTATGTATTTATATTTTCTTAAGTGTACTTACATGATAAAGCGATAACTACATTATATTCTTAATAATTTTCATTTTTATAATGCTACAGGTTTGGAGTCATTAAACGGTTTGATAAATATTCTCGAAAACATTCAGTAAGAGGTTTCTTTGGCTGAATTTTGACATTTTAGATGAAAATTCTTATTAAATATCAATATGTATTAATTTTTGCTTTTGCAGATCATGTTTGAAGATGGTTGTGTTGAAATTTATGACATGTCAAAAGAGGACTGGGAACTTGTGAGATAATGATGCAACTGTTTGGTATGACTACTGAATATTTCTTTTGCATGATTTATCTATCTGTATATTGTGAAATATTGTATTTTAATAGGTATCTCTCTAAATTGGTACAACTTTAATTTGATTTTTGGAAATGGTGAAATATTTTAGCTGGTCTGCTTTTACAATATGTTGATGAGGGCACCGGACTAGCACCTTGTTGAATGTGTTTGATTCTAAGTGTCATGGCATATAAATTATGAGCTTTTGCTTTCTGATGAATGATGTTTCGACACTAAATTCAAAATTAGCAGTATGTATCATTGTTTATTGATTAGTTTTGAATAAATGTTGGTCATGGTCAAAAGTATGTTATTTAGTTTTGAATATATTGATTTACTTAATACCTGTGTTGTTCAGGTGCAGGTGAAAGGAATTGAAAAACTGAAAATTGCAGCATTATTCTTTCATTGCATGTGCATAATTCTTGTAGTTGACGAGGCACTGATCAAACAGAATATGAAGCAGGATAATATATGGACACACAAGTCTTACTGATTGAAGATATTAATAAGTTTTGTTTTCTACTGACAAGCTGTTGTGTTGTTAGCCTAGATAGATGATTGTTGTTCAAGGAACTGGAAATAATCCTTGTAATTATAAAAATTCTGATAGTACTCTCTAAAATGAGAATTCATCTTGTACCATTACCTAGGATATATGTGTAGTTGTTGTTTCAACTGTATTCTTTTACTTTCTTCTTAATTTTGAGTATGAAGTTATTAGTGATCAATGAAGAAGTTCTGATGAGGAAAAACAAGGGAAGAAACTTGTTAGAATATGCAGTCGTAGTCTTTGATCAATGCTGAATGCTTATATTGTATAAATCCTCCTCTGTCGTGGACTGTATTGTAAGATTATTTTTTATTATTACATGAATGTTAGCCGTGTTTGATTTTGTTGCGATTAATTTTTATTATTGCATGTTTACATGACCAAAGCAATAGGGTCACCAAGTATGGGGACTCTGAAGTTGTTGATCATAGATAGCTTTTGTTTAGTAAGATCTGAGAAATGGTCTAAGGCTCCATAAAGTAAGAGATATATACACTATGTTGTTGAAATGAAGATGCAGAAAATATTTATATGCTAAATTTACTTAATCATAATTTTATATGCTAATTTTCATAAATGATAAAGATTTAAAATTTCCCTGAAAATTTTCAAGTATTTAAATTTAGCAGTATAATTCTGTGTTATGTTAGTAGAGTTTATCTTTCTTAAATAAGAAAATAAGTTATATAAAAAAAATTACTATTATTTAATATATTTTATTTTTTAAAACTAATTAATAGATTAAAAGTTTTTTAATATAAACTATATATATATATATATATATATATATATATATATATATATATTAAAAATGTGATAAACGTAGAATCATGTTTAGTTTAAAATATGATTATTTTATCACCATATTATTTCTCTTTTGTTTAAAAAGAAAACTAAAATGAATAACTACGGTTATATCAAATTATAATTTAACAATTTGATAAGTAGAATATATATATATATATATATATATATATATATATATATATATATATTATTGCTTCTAAAATCATATTAGAGTGTTCTATTTAACTGGTCTAAAATATGATGTTATTTTAAACAAATTAAATTGGTATAAAATAAAAAAATCGATAAGAAATTAATTAAATTGAGAAATCGATTAGTTTAATAGTTGAATTAATTTTGATAAAAAAAATAATATATTTTTTTAAAAGAATTTTGTAGAAAAGATACACTATTTTTTATGTCATATAAATTTTAAATAATTATTATTTTATTTATTTTTATCAATTTTTTATTATGTATTATATTTATTATAATTTATGATAATTATAATAATAATAATAATAATAATAATAATAATAATAATAATCTTTATCATTATAATTTTTTTTAATTATTATTATTATTGACTTTATTATGTATTATTATATTATAAAAATATTATTTTATTAAATTTAATCGGATTTAATTCAACCTTCGAACACTAACTCTTCCTATTTAAAAAAATTAATAATGACTACTATTTTTCTGTACTAATTATAAGATAAAAAGAAATGTAATGCAATAAATTTATATAGTAAAATTTAAACATTATAAATGGGCTTGTGGTTTTAAATAGAGAAAATTGTTGACTCAATTTAGAGGCTACTTTTTGTAGGCGTTTTTATCTCAGTACACCTACAAATTTAAAATAAAAAAACTAATAAAACGTAAACACACCAAGAAGGGGTACAGATCCAATGTCAAATAAAGGGACCAATTCTATTATAAAAAAAAATTGGAATTATAAAAAGAATTATTTTTTTAAAAAAATTTTCTTGAATTTGATCTTACCAATATATTATATCTGGCATTTGTTGTTTCTAATTTTTGTAAAGTTTATTTAATATTTCATTACTTTGATTTAAATGAACTTTACAAAAATTAGAATCAACAAATGCTTTTTTAAAAATTAAAAACATATGATCAATTAATTTCTTTATTTAAAAAAATGTATTAATACATAAGCCAATAATATTTGTTTTAATCGTTTCATTACTTTGCTTCCATTAATCTAAATATTAAATAAACTTTACAAAAATTAGAAACAACAAATGCTTTTTTAAAAATTAAAAACATATGATCAATTAATTTCTTTATTTTAAAAAATGTATCAATATATAAGCCCATAATATTTGTTTTACTTAAACAAATTATTTGAGGATTCAAAAATAAAAAACAATATTTAGCTAAAATAAAGTTTTAAATAACTAAAAAGATTTGATGAGGCCCAACCCAAAACCCTATAAGCATGTTCCTCTAATATTAGGGTTTGCCGTCACAACCTCTGTTTCTCATTTTGTATGTTGAGATCAGAATCAGATCGCGTTCCATTCATTTGTTATCATTTCCAAACATGGCCACGCAGATGAGTAAAAAAAGAAAGGTCAGTAGCGTATTAATCGGAAACCATCATTTTCTGTTTCAGTGTTTGTTTTTGTGGATTTGAATTCAAAATTTGGACGGTGTTAATGTACAGTTTGTAGCGGACGGAGTGTTCTTCGCCGAACTGAACGAGGTTCTGACACGTGAGTTGGCAGAGGATGGTTACTCCGGCGTGGAGGTTAGGGTTACGCCTATGCGCACTGAAATCATCATCAGAGCCACCAGAACCCAAGCCGTTCTCGGTGCGTGAGATTCTAGAACCGTCTGTTACTTTGGGTGAATCGCATGTTGGTTGATTGACTGTGTTTTGATGTGTAGGTGAGAAGGGAAGGAGAATTAGAGAACTGACCTCAGTGGTACAGAAGAGGTTCAAGTTTCCGGAGAACAGTGTTGAGCTTTATGCTGAAAAGGTCAACAACAGAGGGCTCTGTGCCATTGCCCAGGCTGAGTCTCTTCGCTACAAGCTCCTCGGTGGGCTTGCTGTTCGCAGGTATGTATTATATTTGTCAAATTTTTTCATTTTTATAATATATCTGAATTTAAGAGTTATCAATTAGCAGGAGTTTTAGCTTTGTTATTATGAATCTGTACACTACTTGCTTAATGTTTATGTTTTGACTGTGTGAGATTGATTTAGTGTGTTACGAAAAGCGTTTGCAAAATTGTTTTTGAAAGAAAGATGGAAATTGATTCTGTATAATTGATTTTGGTTAAAATTAATTTTCAATTGAACTGATTTATGAATGGTTTCTTCTATCCTAAAAGCAGCTTCGCTACAAGTTCATTGTAAATTTGTCAACCCAATTCAAAAAGCGTTTTATTTCCACTTCTAATGAAACAATGGTTTAGAAGAAAAATCGATTTTCAACCGTCTGCGTATTTATTAGAGTCAATTTTAACTGGTGGCAAAATCATTTTTTTTATTTAGTTCTCACTAGGAAATCCACTCTTAAAATCTGGATAGTCCGTTTATTTTATTTACATGTGTAGGTCCAATGTTGTTCTTGGGTGCATACCTAGTTTTGGGACGTTGAATTAGTATTAAGTTCCTTGGGGACTGCTTGAACTAAGGATTGATTGACGCACTAATGACCCTTTGTCTCCACTTTAGCCTAATTTTCCCCTAAAGCAGTGTCAAATACTTTGTCGGTGACAACAGAGAGAATTTTATATTTATTTATCTATCACGTTTTGTTAGCTCTCTTTTTGTAACCTCTGTTTTATGTGTATATTTTGCTGCATGGTGTGATTCCTGTGAGCATGATGTGATTCCGTGAGACTGAAATTGAATTCTCTTGCTTCCAACTTTATTGTTGACCTATTGAAATGTGCTGAGGATTTCTTGAAGTTTTTTCTTTAACCAGCCCTGGATGTGTAATGGCATTGTACCTTGAGGTGATATGTGTGTTGTAGCTTATATATTTTTTTGTGTTTCTATAACAACGTATTTCCATGTTATGCATTAGCAATGTCAGTCGAAGAACTAGGTGTTTTTAAAAAAATTTTATTTCTTTTTTTTATTTGTGTGAATACAATTCTCCTATTTTTGGTGGAAACTCTATATATCTTGAACTCATTTTTGCAGAGCTTGCTATGGTGTTTTAAGATTTGTGATGGAAAGTGGTGCCAAGGGATGCGAGGTTGGTCTACAGAAGCAGCTTTGAACTTTTTTTTATTGCTTATAATGCAATGATTTGGTTGTAATTACTGTTTGGATTAAACAGGTCATTGTTAGTGGAAAATTGAGAGCTCAGAGAGCCAAATCCATGAAGTTCAAGGACGGGTACATGATTTCTTCTGGACAACCAGTCAAGGATTACATTGACTCTGCTGTGAGACATGTGCTCCTCAGACAGGTATTGCTTCTATTCTTTATAGTTACCTGATAGAATTTCTTTTTGCACTAGGACTTAAACTTGGTTTACTTTCTTTCATTACAGGGTGTTCTTGGTATCAAGGTAAAGATCATGCTTGATTGGGATCCTAAAGGAAAGCAGGGTCCTAAAACTCCCCTTCCAGATCTTGTCACTATCCACACTCCAAAGGAAGAGGAAGAATACAACCGGCCTGCTACAGCTCCTGCACCTCCTCCTGTTTTGGCCAATGATATTGAGGTTCCTGTTGCTTAAACATGTTTTGATTAGACTTGTGTTCCTATGCAGTGTTTGTTGGACTTTGTTGGGCAAGACTAGTTCCAAGTTTTGATAGTTTCTTATCCCAGTATGAAAACAGTACCAAGTATTTAAGCATCATCAATTTATACTTTTATGATTTAATCATCATTTGCCGAGCAGTGTGGGGAGTTTGAATGTGGTTTTGCTGTTAGTTATTTTTAAATTCGTACATGAATGTTTTAAAAATTAAATTAAAGTAATATTTTTTTTAATTGATTTTAGAGTTGTCAATCGGGATTGGAAGCTAGAATTAGTGAGGATAATTTTTGAATCGTGAATAATGGATGATTTGTCTTGAATCTTATCCAGTGAAAAATATTTTAATTATACAAATATAGTTTTCATTGTAAAATGTATTTTTAATGCTTAAAAGTGTTTTTCCTTATAGGGATTTATTAGTATAATAAAATAAAAATAGTTTAAGAGATAACTATAATTTATTAAACCGAAGAAGTATTATTGTAATGTTTTTAGTTTATTACAATTTTTTTAATAATTAGTAGAATTAATGTGATAAATAAAAACAGAACAATAGCATAATTTATTCTTTAAAAAAGCATTTGTTGTTTCTAATTTTTGTAAAGTTTATTTAATATTTAGATTAATGGAAGCAAAGTAATGAAATGATTAAAACATAAGTTTGTAGGTACTTTTTTATTTTTTTCAAAAAACATTGACTTTCCAATTTCATGATAATTTGTGAATGTATGCACAAAAATGTTCACGACCTATTGATGGGTATTAATGATTCTCAAAATCATCTATATATTTTTTGTAAGATTGAGAAAGAATTTTTTCTAAGAAATTTAAAATTTATCTTATGATATGAATTGATCAGAAGAAGAATTATACGATATTTGATAGTAACTAATTTGTAATCATATTTAACAACTATGACAAGTAATCACAAAAATATTATATTTAATATAATGGTATCATTTTTCATTAAAAATATTTAAAAAGCTGAAATAATGTTTTGAAAACTAAAATCAGCCACCAACACACTAATTGTAACAGCGGTTAATAATACGCTTCTAGGTAGGAATCTTGACGATACCACTTCAATCTATATCAATTTTATGGTTACCTAAATAAAATAAATAAAAAATAATTAATAATTTGATATATATATATATATATATATATATATATATAATCTATTATTTTAATTGATTTTAGTAATTGGATTAGTTTATTCAAACTTAAAATAAGTATTTTTGATGTACATTTTTTACATAACTTATTAAGAAACAAGATTTACTTATGAAAATAAACTACAAACTATTTATTTTATTAGAAAGTACTTAGATAAAACATATGAAGAAAAGGCAGAAATATTCTCAAACTTTATATTAAAAAAATTATGTAAAATATTTAATTGAGAAAATTAGTCTGGAAGTTAAAATTTTCAGATTATTTTATTTAAAAATAATATTAGTATTATTTTTTATTATTAATATTTAATCATTTATTTATTAATATTATTATTCATAATATTTTATCTTTATTATAGTTTATTTCATATTATTATTATTATTATCATGATTAAAGAAGAATTAAGGAAAAGGCAACAAATCATAGACTTACAGAAATAGAAAACAAAATGACTATTTTTATTTTAAACATTTTCAAGCAACAGGGACACTTCAGTGTCAGTCGTTGCCAAAACAACAGCACTCCTCCTTCGGAGAGTGGATTGTGATAAGATCAGGGAGGGGAGTTTTAGGACCCTGTTTCCCTTTAGGATCCCAATCAACCATGATTTTAACCTTGATACCAAGAACACCCTATAAGACAATAAGAAAAAAAATTTAGTACCAACATTCCATGGTGAAATAGAATGAGAAATTGAGCCGAATGCATGAAAACCATAATTTGAAAATTTATTCTATCAGGCATCTATAAAGAATGGAAGCAAACCTGTCTTGGGAGAACATGCCTCACAGCAGAATCAATTTAATCCTTCACTGGTCGTCCTAAAGTTACACTGCCATTAAACAACAAGGCCAAATTAATTATACCATCCTACACGAAGGTGGTCTAAACTCAAATTCCTTATACATTACAATTGGAGCCACACAATACAGAAGCAAAAGATATGATTTAAGCCTCAGCATACATTCGACGTAAAACAGAGGTTGCATACAGGAAACTATCTAGAGATGGTATCATATACAAAACAACTCGTTCATTTTTTTTTTCTTATTTTCATCTCCTACAAGTGCTTTTGGAAAAGTTTATCAAAACAGGATTTTGAAGAACTTATTCCTTCAAAAGGCCCAAGCATATTCGATGAATTACTGATACACATTCAAATGCACAAGTATATTCCTTCCAAGGCCAAGAATATGGCATTTCACTAGGATATTATGGAAATAACTCAAGGAGCAAGCTCCTGATTACAGAGCATAGCAACATTGAAAAATATAAAACAATAGTAAGGAAAGAACAAAGAATATAGTTAATGTTTAGCTGACAAAAACGCCACTGATTTCTTGGCTGACAAGTACACTTCATGTTAAGCTGTTTACCCACAAATTCACTTGTAGTTCCTACAAATTTCAGGCTAAGTTAGAACTAACCTTGTCGAGAAATATAATCCTGAATCTTCATTTCCCACACATCACATCACACTACACTCCATTTCTTCCTTCTACATCTGCACCATCAACCCTTGCACCATTCTCCCTTTCAACATTCATTTCATAAAACTCTTTCAGTTTATAACCCATTGGCACACCCCTTTGCTTCATTTCCTCCAAAATTGACATTGCTTCTTTACCCTTCTTCAAATTCACAGACTTGCTAGCCAAACACCCAAGAAGCTCAGAATCTTCCCAACGAAACTCCTCACATACTTCATAGCATGTTCATAACACTTCATCTTCAAAAGGGTCCCAATAACACGCATGTGTGTCGAGTACATCATGGGCACTCCATCATCCATCATCCATCATCCACCATCCACCATCCTCCTCAGCAGTACCCCTCCACCTTCCCCGCTCTACACGCGCCCAGAACAAGCGCGTCGAACGACGCGCGTCCGCAGCCAAACCCTCCTTCTCCGTTCTCCTCAGAACTCCGGCCGCCGCGTCAAAGTCTCCGGTGAAGCAGTAAGCCGTGAGAAAAATGTTGTGGGCCATCAAGTCAAGCCCAATTCTGAGCTCGGCCATTAAATCCACCACGCCTCGGGCGTCTTCGAGGGAGTTTTCCCTTGTGAGGAGGCTGAGGACGGGGTAGAAAGTGTACACGGTGGGGGCGCAAACTCCGCCACGCGCCAATGACTCGAACAAACGCAGTGCCTCCTTTGCCTGTCGGAGCTTGCAGAGGTGCGTGACAAGCAATTTCAAAGCGCGTGACACCTTCATTCAGATGGGAGAGGGTTCAACAAGCTCATGGATGAGGGAGGGAGAGAAGTTGGAGTGAGTGATGAAGCTGAAGGTGCGTTTGGTGTTGAAGAAGCCGTCTTGGACACGCTTGTTGAGAACGTCACGGAGTACACGGTTACCGCGGAGCTTCAGGCGGCGGCGAGGTCGCCGTAGTAAGCGGTGGTCCGGAAAGGGTTTGGGACTTAGGGTTGTGGCGAAACGACGACGTAGACTGGAGAAGGGTGTCAGGATTACAATTTTTTCGGTCAGTTTTTAAAAATTTCCGATACGTAGTGCTCTACATAAGATTTCATTGATATAAGATTTCATAATAAAAAATCGTGTTCGCAAAGAAGTCATTGGACGTACATATGTTTTCTTTATATTTTTTTTTTAATATTTTTTGTAAAATCGTGCTTTAATCTATATAATTTTAGTATATTTTTTTTCTCTAATCCACAATTTTTAGTAGCATTTCTTTTAGGTTGGCTATTTTAGTTTAATGTAAATTTTTTTATATTAAATTCGTCAGTTAAGGGATGAATTTAGTTTAATATATAAAAAAATTAGATTAACTTTTATTTTTTTATTAAAAAATATATTTAATATTTATAAAATTAATGAAATAAATAATTAATAGATATTCAAACGTTAATAATATTTAAAAATATTAATATATTAAGTAAAGAGAAATTAAATATACATTAAAAAAATTACAATATATGTTAAAAAATTATAAAAGTAAAAAAATATATTGAAAAAATTAATAATAAGAATTTATTCTATAATGTGATATTCTAATATTAGGTCTTTGTCTTTTTTATTAGATGGGTACTTCTTCTAATGATAATATATTATTTATCTATTATTTATTATTATTATTTTCTCTCTTTTTTTCATCTTATGTTTGTATGGAGTAAAATTAGGAACTTAACAAGTTGTTTGATAATATGTTGATGGTAATATTATTTAAACGGTGACAAACATATTTGAAGAAAATTCAGACACATAAGGACTTATATTTTAGAGTTGGTTCATATATCTATTAAGTGGAGTTGGTTAAAAAATAGATCAACACACATGTAAATAAGTGAATTATGATGTGTTTTGTTGAAAAGTTTGTCACTCATGATATTGTGTTTGATGCTTTTATGGAACATAGTACCAAAAAAATAATGTAAAATTAGTATTAATAAAAATAATTTTATATATTTAACATGTTATATTTACTTCATTATTTATATCATTTGATCGGTTCGGAAGAAATACATCATATACACAAGTTGATATATTATTATATATATTGTGTATTTTCACGTAAATGACGATTTTTTGAACTTCAATTCCTTAAATTAAGTGATTATAATGGTTGTTTTGCATTGCGATCCAATTATAATGATAATCTAGCCAATATTTATCAGTTTTTCTTCTCATATTTTCTTTATGCACTTGATCTAGGTTCATTATATTCTGAGGAATGTGTTTATGAAAGCCAAAGTTTCTCATAACTCAATCAACTTGATTATATTAAATGGTTGCAAAACAAATGAGTAGTACAATTGTTTAACAAAATGTTTCTACTATAATTGTTCAATACATAACTAACCTTTATAATATTAACGGTGTCCAAGATGAATTAAATCATATATTGGAATGTATTTTTTGATATTTTAAACTATGTATTGACGGTTTTAACTATTCCAAATTGATTGTTCAAGTTGATAACATATTTCTAACATGTAAATATCGTGTAATTTTGCTAACGGTAACTACATAAGACAAGAATCAAAACATCTTTCCTCTAGTATTTACAATAGGTGAAAAAAAGACAAAAGACACTTTGATGATTTTTTTAATTTTTGAGATAACATGTCACATCTCAGATGAACTTTGATAACAAACAACAAAACAATACTATTGTCGGTCTTACACTCTAAAAGTGTTGGTTGAGATACAAATGCCTTCAATCAGTGTACTACATTCGACATATTACCTCTAACTTCAACAAAAAAAAATGTAAAAATGCGGAGTAAAACAAATTATTAACATGAGTAATATACTATCGTGTAAGTACTATATATATTTTCACTTTTAATTTCATTTAGTAATTTATATAAATTCTTATTATTGCATAACATACAAGATGAAACATATTGAACTAATAGTTAAATTGAATGTTGAGAACTGAGTTGTGTTACTTCGTTTCTTAGTTAGATGAAATTCTTTTGAAGAAGTGGACTCAAGCGTATGATAGAGCCAAGAGGTATGGACACATAACTAGAGGCGGAGGGAGGGGGGACTAATGGGGGCCACGGTCCCCAAAAAAGATATTTTTTTTTAATTTTATTAAAAAAATATATTATGACCACCTAAAACATTATTTTTTTGGACCAGTCCTTTTAAAACTAATTTTATGATTTTGTCACTGCATATGACAACAAATCTTGTTGAGTGCATGAATTTGATTTTAAGGGAGTATGTACTTTACCAATATGTGCTCTCGTCAAATTCACATTTGAAAGAACTAAATTATGGTTTCTTGAAAGAGACATCAAAGCGGTATGGTCTAGTATGGTTTCTTGGCAAATGGATCTGGCGTTGCTTATCATATCCGGGAGCTTTTTGGCGCAGGTTCTTCAAGCGCGATATGGCCTGACCCCGTCGTTGTTGAGTGTGTGTTTGGTGGATCGACGTGATTCTAGTTGGTGATGGGATATTGTGTCTACTTTATAGTTAGGAGGACAATGGATTGATGAGAAGATATTACGGGCTGTGGGGGATGGTACTTCGACGAGATTTTGGAAGGATAGGTGGTTGAGTGACTTTAAGCTAAAAGAGGGTTTTCCTAGATTATATTCCTTTGCTTTTGATCCCTCTTCGGTTGCTGTGCAGAATGGTCGTTGGTCTGGAGATAATTAGGTTTGGATCATTCCTTGGCGCCGTTGTCCCTTTTCATAAGAGTTGCCATTAGTAGTGAGTTTGATGGAAATTTTGGATGGATTTGTGTTGCGTCCTCACCTGGAAGATTACTGGTATTGGTTGGTTGATGCTTTAGTATTAAGTTTGCTTATTATTGGTTGTTGACTTTTTTGGTTAATATTCCATCTCTTGATGTTACTCTTCAGAAGGTGTTGTACAGACTTTGAAAAGGTAAAATATCTATCAAATGTTTGGTGTTTTCTTGGTAGCTTTTCTTGAATTTTGTTCCCTGCAGGTTGCTTCTGCAGGGATGTGGTGTGCAGATGGATTATGCTTTGTGTCCTATGTGCGGTTTATTTGTAGAAGATCCGGTGCATCTTTTTGTTTTTTGTCCAATGACATATAGTACGTGGATGAATGTTTTATGCTAGCTTGGTGTTAATTTTGTTATGTCTTCTTCTTTGGTATCTTTTTTTCTTGTTTGGTGTGGCCAAGGGAGGAGTAATAAGCGATCCCAATACTTTGTTATTATTTGGGTTGCGGTCATCTAGACCATTTAGTTGCATTGAAATTGTGTGGTATTTAATCAAGACGTTGTGGATCGGTTGGAGTTGCTTAACTCTATTCGTCTACATTCTTGGAAGTGGATCTCTTTGGCTGGTATGAGAATGTCTTTTAGCTTTGTAGACTGACATAATAATCCTTGGATCTATTTTGTTTAATGTGCTTCTTATGTATTTCGTGTTTTTTAATGGTGTTTCTCTGCTTGAATTGTACTCTGTTTTTGCGTTTTGAGTATCCCTTATACTCAGTTTAATTGATTTTATTTGCTTATAAAAAAAAAATACACCAAAGCAAAATGCATGTTAGAGCAAGACATAAATATCTATAAAAGATTGCAAACTTGCTCAAAAAAATGAACTATGTATAAGGATGTGTATAGTTCAAAACTACAATACAAAAAATAGTGAGTTTGATGTCTAACAGGTACTAAATCCTCAACGCTGTGAGTGCCTTGTAAATTATATAGTCAAATTAAATTATTAAATTATTAGTGTTGTGATTGTGGAGAGTTTCAATCTCTCTGACTTTTTTGGTCTCGTATTATTGTTGTATATTCATATTGTAATTTACAAATTGACACATATAGTGATCTAATGTACAAACTATAACATACTGTACAAGGCCTATCAGGTGGAGTTTTCATCTAATTCAAAACAATAATTATTTGTTTTCTTATTTAGGTCCAAAATTTGTTCCTAATCCAAGTTTGCACCAAAAACAATAGAAAATGTCAACAATAAATAATATTCATAATGAGATAAATAAACTTGTTCTAAGTATAAATGTGTTATTTTCTCGTAACGAGTGTAATTGTCCATATTGATAATAAAAATATAAATTTTATTTTTCTTATATAATATATTTTTATATTTTTCTCATCACTAAATTAATGTTTTCTTTTTAATAATTTAATATATTATAAAATTCTTTAACATCATTATGTCCACCATTAATTAATTATTTTATTAATCTTATAAATATTAAAATAAAACTTTTAATAATTTTAAAGACAACTTTAAAATTTTCTTTTATTAAAATAGTATTAGAGTACAACAACAAAAGTTGATGATATAAAAACGTCATATGTTTGAGTACGACTACTCAGTGTAAAATCATATTTCAAAATACGACTTACTTATAGCTAAAAAATTTTAATAATTTACCTCTTTCAAAAATAAATAAAACAAATTACACCAAATTGAAAAATAAACATAAATTGGGCCCAACTTTCTTCTATTTGCAAAACGAGGAGCCCGTTTGTTTTGTTTGAATTTCGTTATCAAATATTAGTATCTATATTTTTATAATTATACATAAAAAATTGATTTTATAACAGTTTTTATATTATCAGAGAAAAAAAGTATTATAATTAAAAAAATAACTATTATGAAGTATTTATTTAAAAAAAATATGATAAATAATTAGTAGAAAAAATAGATATATTTAAAGAGTGAATAATTTTTTTTAAAATTATATAAAAATATGCACATACTAACATTTAAGGAAAGTAAATATAATATTGATAAATATGTTGTTGTCAACCCAAAAAAGATTGAATAATATTATTAAAAAAATAATATAATAATCTTTATTTTTTTCACATGTGAAAAATAAGTTTAAAAACATTTAAAGAAAAATATTCGTATATAACGTAATTATATTACTAGTATATAAATTAACATCGTTTTAGAAAAAAAAGTTGTAAAATAACTGTTATTTTTTAATAAATAAATATATATATATATATATATATATATATATATATATATAAGGATTAATTAGTTTAATTAAATAAGAATTAAAATTTATTTATTTTTTTATTTTTTTATAATTTAATCGTTAACATAATATATTATTTTCTCTTTATCAAAATACATAACGTTTTAGTGAGAAAAGAATTATTTTTAAATTTGTATTGTGTATAAAGTTTAAGATTTTATTAATTATACTATTGTTTGTTAGTTATATTTATGGTAGAAAAAGATAAAAACCTTATTAAAAAGATTTTAGATAAAAAATATTAAGTCGATAAAATTATTAAAAATATAAAGCAAATAATATTTATCTTTGATTTATATAATCAAACCTTAAATAACTTATATTTAAAATCATAAAAAAATATTAAATAATAAAAAAAAATTTATCTGATTCTTATCCAATAATCAATGAATCTCGTATGCAGCAGCTAAAGTGTATTATTCAAAAAAAAAAAAAAAAAAAAAAAGACCCACTTTGGTGCATAGTTTACCACTATATCTGAGTCTTTGAGCAAATTGACATGCAATTAAAGATGAACATGGATGAAGAGAGCATCACCCAATACGTAAAGTAGACGCGTTGAAAGCACAAAGAAGAACATGATGATGCTTCCATGCACTCTTGCCACCTTTTTTGCACGATTATGCTTCTACCCACTTCAGATAACAACACTTCCATTTTCTTAATCTTTTTCTCTGTCTCTCAACATAAATGGCACCCAGCTAGCAGCACAACACCACCATGAACCAACCCAACTTTTCCTTTTCACCATGTTTGACCAAAATCCACAAAGTCATCGTGCCATTATATATATATATATGGTTTTGTTAAAATTATTATAAAGTATTTAAAATTTTTTATTTCATTCTTTTAATCTTATATATTTAAACCTGACAAATATTTTATAATAAATTTATATATAATTAAAAATGTACAAATAACTTAAAAAATAAATTATCTCACGACTTTGTATTTGTTACTGGTGACTTCTAATTAAGCTTAACTAACATTTGGATTTCTATTCATTAACATTGTTTTTCCATCTCTAAATTATTTCAGATTTTGTTGGACATCTTGTTATTTGGAATTCCACTAGCTTTTCCTTATTAAATGTTATGAGTTCCAACATGTTTCAAATATTATCATTGGTTTGAAAAGTTTTAGGTTCTTTTCATTGGTTTTCAACTTATAAATATAATTATCTCTTTTTATTTTACACGAAAAAATTTTATAAATATAATTCTTCATTTGGGAAAACCTAGTTCAAAAGTAAAAGATGAACCACTACATATATTCACTTTTCCCCTTTCCAATTTATTTTTTTTATTTACTTTTATATCTACTCATTTCCAATCATACATATAAACTTCAAAAAGAACACAGACTTCAAGAAAGAAAGGATGTTATATTGTAGTCCTATTTATTAAACCAGAGGATAATTTTATAATTTTTTTATGACATCTTTCTATTATATAGTCTTTTTTTTTCTGGGGTATCTTTTGCATTAAAGGTATTTTTAATACATACATAGAGATTTATTCTTTTAATATGCAGAGATTATTGAGGAGAACTTCATATCTCTAAATAGAGTCTCCTTATTCATTTATCACAGAATCTGCCAATATAATTTAGAGACTACTTAGACTATATATATTTTATTGGTTCTCCCTACTAATTTTAATAAATGAAGGAAGTATTATTATTATTATATATTAACAAAATTCTATTTTAATTAATACTTTTCTGCATCTTTCCGAGAATTAATAAAAGTTATTGCAAGAGAAGAGATATTAGGCAATGATCAGGAGCTAAAACCTGTGAAATTGTAAAAAGGGTGCCAGCTTTTCCCAACTATTAAAGCTTCTTTTTCTTTATTCTTCTTGCTGGGCCACATTACAAACTAAGTTCAATTCTCTCACCAAGTACTGTCTCTATATATATATTATATATATATACACCTTGTTGTTTCATCAAGATACTGCACAAAACCCTTTTAAAGTCTTTGAAGATTGTGATCATGGCTAATTTGCTGACACTGTTTTTTGTTGTGGAAATGATAGTAATGAGTGGTTTGAGTTTGGGAGCAAGTGGCTTGAACATGAACTACTACTTGTTTAGCTGCCCTTTGGTTGAACTTATTGTTAAGAACACAGTCAACAGAGCTCTGCAGAATGATCCCACCCTAGCAGCAGGGCTTGTTAGAATGCACTTCCATGACTGCTTCATAGAGGTTCATTTTCTCTATGCCTCTCTCTCTTCTACACAAAAATCACTCACTCCCACTCACTAGATATTATTATATAGTGTGAAACTATATAGTCTTGAATAATCTTTATGTGACAACCAATCTAGATTTTATAAACTCTTTCTTGCAAATTGAAAAAAATTGATTATGTGTTGTATAAAGATTAATGGAGACTACAAATACATTATGGCTTTTAATCACACGTTATAATTTATCCACATTTACACACATATAGATGCAACAAAGTGGTAAAAAAATGGATAGAAATGTAATGTAAAAATTAACATTTGTTTCTCACTTACCAGTTTATTGAAATGTGATTCATGCCACACTATAAGAGTCTGTAACTTGGTAAAGTCTAAGTTGATACTTATCTATCCATTCTTCTACTGTAAAAAAATGATTTTTATTAGGGGGGCCCGTGTATTATCTACACTTCAAGTCCAAGGCTCTTCTGTGAGAGCTTATGTTAAAAAGGCAATTTAAAATCATTCATGTGTTTATACACAAGGTTTTAAATCATAGTATCGTTGCTTCATGACAAAGAAAAAAGAATGCAGAGAAATATGATTAAAGTAGTCATACACAAAAGCTAAGGTACTTATAAAAACACATGTCGATTAAAATAACCTTTTGTTTGTATTCCTGTAATCAATTGCAATTCCTATGATTAAGATGCCATGTCTGTCTTTCAAGGACAAACTCATCCATCCATTTTCTAAATTAAAAACTGTACATTAACCTAGCATATAACTATTATTCATGAATATGAGTGGTACTTAAAAATGGTTTATTTTTGTCTACTAGGGTTGCGATGGCTCAGTTCTGATTGACTCCACCAAGGACAACACAGCAGAAAAAGATTCACCAGCAAATTTGAGCTTGAGGGGCTATGAAGTAATAGATGATATCAAGGAAGAGCTTGAGAAACAATGCCCAGGAGTGGTTTCATGTGCTGACATTCTTGCTATGGCTGCTAGAGATGCAGTTTTCTTTGTAAGATGAAACTACCACACATTCCTTTTTGTGTCCCTGGTTTTCCACTTTGTTCTGGTCTAACAATATTGAATTTAATTTTGATTCATTGTACTATAGAGATCAATTATATTTTTCATTACTAATGTCTCACTTTACCTAATATTATCTAGGCAGGGGGTCCTGTATATGACATACCAAAAGGAAGAAAGGATGGAACAAGGTCCAAAATTGAGGATACTATCAATCTTCCTGCACCCATTTTCAATGCTTCTCAACTCATAAAGATGTTTGGGCAACATGGGTTTTCTGCAAAAGAAATGGTGGCTCTCTCAGGTAACATGATTGCCTGTGTTTCTGCTACTTTTCCTGCGTGTTGAATAACTTCAAGAGAATAGTGACCTAACAGAACATGTCATGCCTTAAACACTGAATTCTGACACATTTCCAAATTAGTAAGCACTAATAAAGTTTCAATGTTTCAGAACATGCATGATTTGTGCAAATACAGTAATAAATCATGAAATTGTTAACTAATTTACTTTTGATTGTGCAGGAGCTCACACATTAGGAGTGGCAAGGTGTTCTTCATTCAAGCAGAGACTGACTCCACTGGATCCATCTTTGGACGCACAATTTGCAAAGACACTCTCCAAGACATGCAGTGCTGGTGACACTGCAGAGCAACCATTTGACTCCACGAGAAACGATTTCGACAACCTATACTTCAACGCTCTGGTCTCAAACAACGGTGTTCTCACATCAGACCAAACGTTGTACACTACCCCACAAACCAGGAACATTGTGAACTCTTATGCAATGAACCAGGCCTTGTTCTTCTTGGATTTTCAACAGGCAATGGTGAAGATGAGCACGCTCGATGCCAAAGAAGGGTCCAAAGGGGAAGTACGAAAAAATTGTCATAAAATAAACTGAACGTTGGTTGCATGGAGTGGGAAGGGTTTGATGTTCAATTGATTTTGGAAAATCTTGAGTTGTCATTGGTGAAAGCAAGTGGTCTGCATGTCTTCATAAATAATCTCTTCATGGTTGTTTCCATGAAGAGGATTTATACGTATTATTATTATTATTATTATTATTATTATTATTATTATTATTATTATTATTGTTATTATTGTTATTATTATTATTATTATTATTATTATTATTATTATTATCATTAATCATTTTTTTTTCAGAAAACTTTGTTTTTAAGGTTAAATGGTAAGTTTGGATTTTATAATGTATAAAATTTTTAATTGTGGATCTTGAAATTTTTTAGGGGTTTTATATATTATATTTTTAATATATAAAATACATCTCATCTAAATATATTTCAATCTTTATTCATATTATATATATATATATATTAATAATATCTCAATTATAATTATTTAAATTAAAATAATAATTTAATATTTTTTTCCTATTCAAACAATAATAAAAAATTGAATATCTCATTTAAATAAAAAATCATAAAACAATATCGTATCTCTATTTAAAAAAAATTACCTAATATTTATTTCTTATCTCTTAATTATATATCACTTTATTTAATTTTTCGGTTTTTAAATTATATTGAATGAGTATCAAATTACCACAATTGTTTTTAATCTATAAAAAAGTTATATGTTTTTCTTCAATATTACTTTGCATTGTTTAAAAAAATATATATATAACGAATAACTAAAGTGAAAAGTAAAAATAAAAAAGTTTTTACGAAAAGTGAAGAGATTAAAATTACGTAAAAAAAAATTAGGAATCAAAATTGCAGAATTAATAAAGATATAGGAGCGAAAATTATAATTAAACTTTTTTTAAAGCGATTATTTGTTTATTCAAGGACCCATTTATTTCAGTTATTAAAAACATGAAATAAAGTTATATATAAAATTGTTTTAAATTTGTTTTTAGTTTACAAAATATAAAATATATTTGTTTTTAATTTTCCAACTCGAATACAGTTATTTATTCCTTCAAATAATAAAAATGTTTATAGTATGTTTGTTTTCTCATTTTAGAAGATAGTTAAAATAACATTTTTTTAGAAACTATTCAAAATTTTCAAAATAATATTTTTAAAAATGATTTTGTAAACGAATTATTTTTACAAAAATGAAAATATATATGATGAAAAAATCTAAACAACGGAAAAATTAGGGCCCAATTTTGGCCCAACTCTTGTGCTTTCTTCATAATCATCTAAAAAACAAAAACAGAGAGAGAGAGAGAGAGAGAGAGAGAGCTCTTTCTTGAGCTTGGTTTCAGTGAAGTGGAGTCGTTGTTGTGATATCTCCATCGAAATTCGACACTCAGTTTCTGAAAATCGAAGCAACTTCAATAGTTAGTTACCGTTCGTTCCTATAACCACAGATCCACTGTTTTATTTTTTTTTAATTATTTTAACATTTTCCCGAGAAAGTGTGGGAAAGCAATGGAAAAGATGAACAGAGCCTTCGAGAAAGTGAAGATAATGGTGGGAATGGACGTCGAAGATGAAGAGCAACAGGCTGCTGCATTGAATAGCAGCAATTCCTTCGCCTTTATGGACGATTTCAACCGCGACTGCACCTTGTCCACCACACAGGTCTTCTCTTCGCTCCATCTCTGTTCCAATTGACAATTCAATTCGTTAATCGTTTCGTTTCTTAGAAAACAGAATAATTCGTATGAGATAGAAAGGAACAGGAACTTTGAGTGTGATTGGTTGATTCGTTGGTGGAAATGAATGTGCTAGGTTTTGGTCGTGGATATGATCCATAATTGTGGTTCTTACATTGCTACCTTTTAGAATTTGATTTTCATTTTTATATATATATATATATATATATATATATATATATAAATTCGTAATTGTTCCAGTCAAGCTACCTGTAATTGTTGAGGGGTTGGTTCGTTAGGAATTGGGGAATGTAGAAGAGGCCTGACGTATCAGTTTTACTTCATATTTTTACGAGGCCATATTAACTCTTGTGATTAGGGCCTCTATGCTATTTTCAGCATCTCTATAGTTTCTACTCTTTACATCTCTATTTTCTCATGTATATTGGATTCTTTTAATAAATTGTGCATCAATCACTTAATGTTTTATTAGTTACCCAAACTTCTATCATATTGAAATGTTCATTTGATTCATCTAACATGTTTCTATTTAAATTGTCTTTCACAGTTTAACTAATAAGCTTTCTCTCTGTGACCAGAGACTATATGGTTTTGCCATATGCTTTGCTACTGGATTAACTTTTACCCTATTGGTAAGTTTGACATTATGATTTTTCTTGTTGAATAAGTGAAGCATTTTTTGCTAGTGCTTCAGTTCAATGTGAAATATTAATCTTAAGCTTGAATCTTTCTTAGAATATGGCCACACCCAATACTAAAAAGCAGCCTAGAATACTAGGCCCCTACACTACCAGTGTGGGCTCACGTAGGTATGCAGCTTATATCCGCTGTGTGTTGAGAATATTTCTGTGTCCAGTATAACTGTAACCTTTGACCAATGTAGTCACAAACGCAACGTGGCAACCAACCATGCCGTTAACATTTTTTCACCATTAGATTTTATTATTCTTTTTAGTTATAGAGCATAAGCATGAAACTCTTGTACTTTGGACTTCGTTTACTTGAATCAACAATTGATATAGAATAGAATAGATGTGAAAAATTATATATTTAAATGAGGGTAATGAATGAATCTTGTAATAGTTTTTTATGTAAATTTGATGGGAATATAGTTCTTTTCACTTCCTTTCTGAAAACTTGACTTACAACTGTTACTATTTCTACTTTCATGTATAATAATATTAGCTTTTTAAGTCAAATTTATATTGGCAGACAAGAATAAGCACTAATAAATGGCATTTCCTTCTCCCATATTGCAGTCTATGCTTGTTTTCTTCAAGCCAATCAAGTTTGCAATAGCATTCACTCTTGGTAATTTGCTTTCACTTGGAAGGTATGTTCTGTTTTTGAGCCGTATAATTACATTATGATGTTGACTTCCTTATACACTGCAATTTAATGTATTAGGAACGAGGATATATTTAAACTGTTTCTAGTTCACTGGATTTCATTCACAGGTTTCAAATATATTGCTCAATAATGGAGTATGTTTTTCCATTTTATTTTTATTTTTGGAAAAGGGGGCGTGGGGGGAAGGAGACAATGATGTTTCTTTACGCTTTAATATCACTGAACACAACACTAGTCCCATGAACCTCGAATAAGTACTTTTGCCACAAGGCTCTCACACCTGATGGGCTATCTATTGTTGGCTCTCTTTGTAGACTTGAGTCCTAAAAATTAATCAGTAAAATCCATTAAGTAATGCAGGAAACTGGAACTTAACCCATAGATCACGGAGAGTGAAATGAGAAATGGGGGCATTTCTGTGACTAGACCAAATCTGCTAGGGTGCCTAGCTTCCTCCTAAGTCTCTCTGTTCTTGCCTGCTCATTCTATGTCTTCTTTTAACACCCTTTACAAACTTCACACCTTCCTTATTCTTCCTCTACCCTTGCATCCATTTGTCTAGTCTATTAAAAGAAATCCCCCGTGCATATTCTGTTTCATCTCTCCTCTTTTGTGCATGTTTGTCCTTAATCACTTCCTTTCCTTTCACCTCACGTAGGATCTTGTTATAATTGGGTCTCTATCACAATGCTTAAAAGAAAGATTTTCACGGTTTAGTTTCTTTTCTTATGGATGAAAGGCACCAAATATTAGCTTTTCATTCTGATAACATAGGTGTTATATATTTTGAATTCTTACTTTGTAGTAAACAAATTTTAACAACCAATATAGAACTAGTTTCTTAATGTAAGATATCAAGATGAAAATAAGCACGACTGATTTGCATAATCTCACTCGGGACTTCAGTTTCCGTTTTCCTTCTTTTAGCTGGGTGGTGTAACACTTAGTATTATGTGCATCTGATGTCTTTCTTGTATATGTAAAAGTTGTTACAATTTGAACATTAATTTCTGCTGTAAGTAGCTAAATTGATCGGTGGTCATAGATTACTAGTATTAAAGTGATCATTTCCCATAGATGCAAATTGAGATTAAATTTTATTTATTACATACATAGATTTCTCTCTATTATAAAAATATAGCCCTCTTTTACGTCTATTGCTGATAAATTGTTTTATAGTTACATTTTATTTTCCATCTTACTCTTACAAGTTTAGTATTTTAAATTAGAAATGACTAAATAGTTTGAAGTTGAAATGACTAAACTCCTTGTCATAACTGTTCTGTTTTCTTTAAATGCTAAGTGGGAATCCTTTTTATGGCAGCACAGGATTCCTAATAGGTCCTAAGAGGCAAGTGACAATGATGCTTGATCCTGTTCGTATATATGCAACAGCCATATACATTGCAAGTATGATAATCGCCTTGTTTTGTGCTCTTTATGTAAGTCAAAATGTATTTTTCTTTCCTTCTTTTATTTAAGCAGAAAAATATCCTATATTGTACTAGCTCATTATCTCATTATTTTGCATTTAAACAGGTTCATAACAAGTTACTGACACTTCTTGCAATTATTTTGGAGTTTGGGGCACTTATATGGTATGTCAAAAATTTCCCAATTTCTTCCATGTAAATTTGTTCAATATTTATCCTGAAGTGTGCTGTGTGCACACATTAAGTTACCATACCATAAATCTGATGTATATGCCCCAAAGAGAAAGGCTATATGTCCACTGCCGGAGCAAAAAAGTTTGAATGGCCGTAGAATTAGTTAGGGTATCCATGAATTGATAATGAAAACTGAAAAACTTATTTAGTAAATGTGTATGTTTTAGTTGAAATGGGTCGGAGTATTTTGTAACATGATTGGGACTATGTGGGAGAGGAATAAGACAAAAGGGAAAATTCGGCCACAGTGCCTACCTAGTGATAAGACAAAAGGATGGGAGTTGGAAATGAACTAAGCATAGTTGGCAGCCGAAACTTCAATTTGTGATTATCTCAGCGGTGAGTGGTTTTAAGGCAGACATTATGATGTGTGGATGTTGCAGCTCCATTTAGCATTAAAACCTGACTAACTGGCTTCAAGATGGTTCAACTGTGTGAATAGCAACAGTTTTCATGAATCAACTAGCCTTTAGTTGGCTCATGTGGCACTATCTGATGCGACTACATCTTTACTAAAGGCTACACATATAAGGCATGAAAAGTGAAAAACTAACTGATGAAGCTAGCACCTAATATACTTGAGAGTTAATGTTAAAAAAAAAAAGATTACCATATACTTGAGTCTTAATGTTAAAAGTGAACAAAATTAAGTATTTAATTTTTATCCCTTATCAGTATGTGTTGTCACATAATTGATACGTAGTTGTGGTGGTAGTGAATTAGAATTAAATCCTTACTTTGAAGTTTGAACTATTTGAATCTTGTTATTAGTAAAAACTTATATAGCATCGGATAACTAAAAATACTTTCTTTTATTTGAAGTATTAATGATATCTATGTTTCAATATTTGTATAATCTGATTTATCCTGTTGTGATTGACAGGTATCCACTCCTGTATAATCTGACATATTTCTTCTATCTTCTGATATTTTGAATGGCAGGTATAGCTTGAGCTACATCCCTTTTGCGAGGTCCATGGTTTCAAAGATCATGGTTTCATGCTTTGACACAGAATTTTAGGTTATAAACTCATAAGTCTATGACATTGTCTGTTGAACTCACTGCATTGACACCCTCAATATCCTTCGAGTCCTGCAGAAGAGGTTTTTTTGCCGCTGAAATACAGTCGTGGACTATGATTTTCTTTATTGCCTACACTTTCTTTTCGTGGAGTCTTGTATAGGTTCCACTAGATTGTTGGAGTAAAATCTTGTGCATTTGTATTATGTTGTTTATGAGCTAATGTAAAGATTTTCGTTTCTCTCCGCTCTTTGCCCTTTCACTCTTCATTCTTGTTTGTCATTTCTTGTTTTCGATACATCATGCTCTGTCCCAAAGCTTCAATCTTTTATTCCACAACATTCTTACTTCGACACAAACCTGACTCATTTAATTAATTAAAAAAAATCACGGAAAAGAAAAAGGACAAGGAAAATATTAAAGAGAATTATGTTGAGTCCATTTAACAAAAAACAAAAACAGTAATAGAAATAGGAAAAACAGTACAAAAGTGGTGATGAACACGTTTTCAAAGGAAAATTTTCTTTTTTACGTATGACCTTTTAATACGTGACCAATTTAGTTTCTAAAACTAAATTCGTTATCTTATCAGTTTTCTAAACTGAGAAAAACTTAAATAAATTTCTCAAGCTTTTAGAGTTTTGTTCACTTCCTAATATGATATCTATATAATTTTAGGGATTAAATTATTCATTCATAAAAGCTTTTGGTAGCATCTTATCTTATTCACCCAAGAAAATTAACTACTATTAAAAAGAATGGCACGCTGCACCAACTAGGCCACTAAAAAATAGATAACTCACATGAGTTTATAAATTTAAGCCTTAAATACATATTTAAACAAATTTACAGTACCAAAATAAACGCTCACTACTTTTGATTTCTATTATTATATGATACTCATTAATGCTTATATATTGAAACAAAATTCAAATTATGCATATTAGTGTTTTGATATAATGTAACTATGTAATACGGAAAAAAACCTCTTTAAGATGTGTAAAATAGGAATATTTATCTATCTTAAAATTAATATAAAAAATTAAAACGATGATATGAAAATTTGGAAGCATGAAAATCAAAGAAAATATTTTGATTTTTGTATGGACTAAAAACCGTTATTTCAAAATTTATAGGGATGTAAAACCCATTAATTTTACAGAGACTAAAGCATAATTAATCATAAATTTAAATATCAATACTGCTATTAAAAATATTAAATTTCAAAACTAAAAAGAATGTAAAAAAAGAAAAAGGTAAATATGTATATTAATAAACAAACACGAAGTTGACATCATCACATGTCATTATTGATGATAACAATGTATTTATAATTTGAATGAATTGTACAGTATATATTAAGACAACAGTGAACAATGTGGAGAAGCAACGAGTATGTGGTATTAACTGTCAGTAGCTGTAAAGCTGAAAGAAGCATAAGAAATGGAACCACCATCCCAACTATCGTGAACAACTTTGGCCTTTGCATTTTCACCAGCAGCTCCCATGGCCACATGCAATGGGAAGAAGTGATCTGGCCAGGGATGAGCTATTTTTGCATATGGGGCCTTTTCTTCATATTCATTTACTTCCTCATATCTACACGAGTCATGCATTGAAATACATAATTAAGAAGCATGCTATTCCCATTTCAGAAGCAGTTTTAAGCACTCATGTTGTGGTTCTAGCCAATGCATCAAGTGTAAACGTTTCTAGCACATCAAAATATCTACAAACTTCATCATAATGAGTAAATTTCATAACTCGAGTTGAAAAATGCAACTTTTGCTTTATCACCATTTGGTAAACTATTTCCTAAGCTCAAAAAAAGTCCTCCATGAATAGGGTATCATGTCACAATTCACAAACATCAAAGAAACCTATACTATCGTGTTATGTTCATCAAACTGTGTAAATAGTCAGGTTCCCACTTTGCATGTAAAAGCTCACCAGAGCCAACCTAAAGTCAGAGCTACATATACAATAATAATGCATGTTGGTGAATCTAGGGTATCCTTTGATGCCTGCTTGGATAAAACATCCTTTAACATTTCGTTCTCATTAGATTCTTTTGAGTAGAACCAAAATATAACATTTTTTTAGTAAACATCCTTTGACACCTAAGAAAGTAATGGTATATGCATTTCCAATCCACAATCGTATATCTAATATCTTAGAAACATTTAAGAGTTTAAGACCAGACAAAGATGTGAGGTTAGCATTTGCAATTCTTTTCCGGGCAAAGAATTAAAAGTTTTAAGACCTTACAAAGAATGTGAGTATGAATACATATGAAAGTGAAAACCAATGCAAGGAAATCATTACCTTCCATCAAGAAGAGAGGTTTTTAGCCAGGACATAAAAGCCTGAGCCCATGGAGCAACTGGGCTATTACGAGGGGCAATTGCTCTGAGGTTGTGGGTGGCACTCCCAGACCCAATGATTAGAACACCTTCATCTTTAAGAGGGGCTAAAGCCTTTCCCATGTTATAGTGGTAAGTACCTCCTTTGTTGGAAGAAATTGAGAGTTGACACACTGGAATGTCTGCCTCAGGGTACATCAACAAGAGAGGCACCCATGCACCATGGTCAAGCCCACGTTTCCTGTCTTCATCCACATGGCTAAACCCTGATCCCAAGAGTAGCTCCTTCACCCTCTTGGCCAAGTGTGGTGCCCCAGGTGCTGGATACTTCAGCTGCCAAGAAAAAAGGGTACACAAGTTATACACACCGCTAGAAAATTTGATTTCTATTCTCAAGAAACAGTTTTTAGTTTTTATTAAAAAAAAAAACAGAGGAAAAGAAAACATTTGCAAAGGACTAATCAAGCTTAATTCGAATATTTAAGGTCTTAGATTCAAATATTGCGTATGCAAAAAAAGAATGATTGAAAAAGAAATTCCTACTGAAGGTTTTAGTAGTAAATTAGGTTGTCTCACATAAATTAATTGTTAGAAAATTAGAAGATCCTTTACAACCAAAAAAAAAAATTACAATAAAGTTTATATCTTGCTAAATCTATCTTGGTTATACATTATTCACACCCTTGAGTTTCTTCAAATACTAGTTTTAAATACAAGTTTCAAAAGTTGATAAATTGGAAGAATTAATTGTTGGAAAACATGAAATTCTGTTAGAAAATAAATTTTGAACAAAAATATGAGAAGTAAATAAACATACCCTTAATATTTACCAACATGATTATAAAAATCAATTTAAACATGATGATTTAACTAATCTTATGAATCGCTCCAGAAATCGATTTATTATTTTTTTTAAATGGATTTTATTTAAAAAAGTGAAAAAAAAGTTAAAATTAGTTCAATAGAATAAAATTGATCCAGTCAAAGGATTCTACCTATTCAAAGATTAATTTTTTATTTTAAATAATAATTTTTTTGTATATCTTTGTCTCATTCTCACGAGGGATTTATATTTACAAATAAATTTATTTTGTACTTGATATACTACAAATCTTGATTACCAAGTCTGGAATAGTTTAAAAAAGAAAGCAAGGGATTGAGGAAGTCAAAATACAGAAGATAACAAATAATTAGAATATAAGTGTAAATTCAGAAAAAAAAATCAAAATTAATTTTACATATAAATTAAAAATATTTTAAAAAATAAAATAATGTTATATAAAAGTTAACTTGAATTTATAATATATATATATATATATATATATATATATATATAAAATGTTTTTTTTTTAAGTTGATAGTCAACGGAAACAAAAATTTGGTTAGTGGGGTCAATGCCAGAAATGGACGCTACAAACTTTAAAACCAAAATAAGACATTGTTTGTCTCCACCACCAACTTCACCAAAAATAGAAACAATGCGTAAAAAATAAATAAAATTCTTGGTCAGAACATCTTTAAATTTTGCATCTTTCAATAACTTAAGAAGAGTAATATTAATTTGATTTTTTAAATTAAATATCTTCTTCAAATTTTAACAATAAAGAAAGAAAATTGAAAATAAAAATAAAAATAAAAGAGTAATTTAACCTAATAGAGAAAGATAGGAGAAGATTAGAAAGAGATGGAAACCTTGTACATGGATTTGGGGAAGCCATAGAAGTCGTAGATGGTGTTGTTTTGGTCAACGACGTTGACGGTGGGGACATGGGTGTCCCAGTGGCCGGAGATGATGAGGATGGCGGATGGTGGAGTCGGAAACTGGTCCTTCCACGAACTGAAGAAGTTCCAGGCCGGAATCGATTCATCTACGGCCAGAGTTGGTGATCCATGCGAGACGTAGAAAGTCTGCTTCAATTTCAACGCCATAGTCTTTCTATTCTTCTTCTTCTTTTCAATCCAATCACCACTTTCTATCTTTTCTTCTTCCTTCTCACAGAATTTGAACTGTAACAAAATCTCAGGAGCTTCTTCTTATATACTAATAATAATAATAATGAATGAATGAAGAATGAACTATTTCAATAGAGCCGAAAAGAACAAGGAATAAGAAAGAAATTTTTATATTTGACCGGCCAACCTTGATCTTAATTTTTAACATTTATAAAAAATATATTTTTAATCTTTGGTAATTAAAAGTGGATGTAATAGGTATTTGTGCCCCTTTAATGGAATATTTAGGGTTCTTTTCAATAAAATAGTAAATTTTGTTTTTATATTAATATATTAATTATTTAACTTATTATGTTTTACTAATTATGAGTGAAATGAAAAAAAAAAGATATAATCTTTAACTTCAATTGAAAGAAACAAAATTATTATTTCTATAAACAATTTCAACATCCATATCTTTAATGTAATGAATAATTAAAAATTTCAACCATATCATAGTATCCACTATTGTTTCTTAGCGTCATGGTTAAGCTGATCTATGGTCATCTGGTCATCATGTTTGAAATACATTACCTTCTACACCAACCCCACTAACTTTTACAGCAAAAACACCTTCCAATCAGTTTTGAATATAAGCACAACAAAACCTAAAAGTTGACTGGTTCAAATGGCAGAAACAACCTTGAGAATATAGAACAACAAAGAGTTAAAGTTTATCACAGATGGCAAAGTTCAAGATAACCATTTTGTGAAAGAAATCCAAGGCAATATTGAATCTGAGAACAGGTTCAATGTTTTGAATGCTATTCAATAACAAGGGTGTGAGAAATGATAGCAGTGATAATGTGTTTCCAAGAGGAAAGGAAAAAAAGAGAAGCACTTCTATTTGTTCCGTACATTCTACTGAATTAGTGTACATAAGTTTAGTAGAAAACTCATGAGCCATAATTTATAATTCTCTAATTGTTTCTGCGAATTCCTTGATCAAATTATACCTCCACTGATACAATATGAAATTTATAAGATTGTACAATAACTACTTAGTACACTACTAATAATCTTTGGAATTTGGAATGTTACTTGATTGTAAGATAATTCAAAAGTTTTAAGTTCATACTCCATAGTGAACAGACTTTGCTTCCAACTAGCCTCAGCCTTGCACAAAAAATTATTCAGAATTATGAGTAGTTTTCCAGTAAGATAGGTTCATTTTGCATTTATAATTTCGCCACATGTTCCATGAATCAGGCTTCTCTAGGATCATCACAGTAAATTGATGCCTACCTACCAATTAAATCTACTCGGACTAGAACAACTCAACACATTGAATGAACTATAAAATATGCCTTAAGTTTTATGCAAACCACAACTCAGGGATTGAAATCATCTCAGCTAGTTTGCTTAGTTTTCACACCCCCGTTACAGTTCATTGCAACCGTTTGATAAAACCAAAAGCAGCAAAAGCCCAATAAAAGGCAAAAGAAATAAAAATAAGAAAAGGGTAATCACCAACCATAATCTCAACAAGGCAAGCCCTCAAAATAAAACTCTTTTATTAACAACAATTAGTTTACTATAAATCAATTATTTGCAATACATCACAGAATCGTAAATCTGACTTGCAAGCAACATATCTTCATAAATATTGAATAATTGTGTATAAAGGATACGCAATTGAATAGCAGCTATTATGCATTAAGAAGTTCAACTGTCAGCTACAGATGTAAACTGATAAGAAGCATAAGAGAGACTGCCATATTCAATACTACTGTGGATAAGTTTGGCCTTTGCATTTTCACCAGCAGCACCAACAGCAACATGCAGCGGATAAAAGTGATCCGGCCAGGGATGAGCCTTTTTTGCATGTGGCGCTTTCTGTTCATAGTGATTTACATCTTCATATCTACGAAAGTGATAGAAAAGTTTAACAAAGAATCCTTACAAAGCCAAACTCTACAACTTTCAATGGCTAGTTTTCCAATGTCATACAGTATCTTGGTAATTGGATCCATGCAGTTAACATCTTTAATAAGATGAACTTGCATTGAGCACATTTGAACACCGATAAATCTAATTTTCTGTTCATAATGATTTACATCTTATATCCACAAAAGCAATTGAAACCTTACCAATCCATGAAGAGCCAAACTATACAGCATCCAATGGCTAGTTTTCCAATGCCATGGACTAGATTGGTAATAACATGCATGTAGTTAACATCTATAGCAAGGTCAACAATGTATTTACCTAATTAGAACATCAAAACAGAAAAAAGCTTGCATACCTTCCTTCAAGAAGAGCATCTTTCAACCAATTATCAAATTCTAGAGCCCAGGGATCAACAGTGGAATTTGGATTAATTGTTCTCAAGTTGTGAACAGCACTTCCAGAACCCATGATCAATACACCTTCATCTTTAAGAGGGGCCAAGGCCTTTCCCAAGTTATAATGATAAGTTCCATCTTTGTTTGATTGAACAGATAGCTGACAAACTGGAATATCAGCTTCTGGGTACATCAAAAGGAGAGGAACCCAAGCACCATGGTCAAGCCCTCGGCTTGTATCTTCATCAACACGGTTGAAACCGGATTTTCTGAGAAGTTCTTTCACCCTCCTTGCCAATTGTGGTGCTCCAGGTGCAGGATATTTAAGCTAGTAGAAGAAGCACCAAGCATGTACTGTAAGATATTTCTATATAAATCTACCAAACAACATCACCATGGATAGTCTAGTCCTATGTGAAATGAAAAAAGACAAAGCATTACTTTTGAATGACAAAATTTAAACATCAACACATAACTGTGTACATAGGCAAATTTCCAGGATTGCATTCCTACTTGTGGGGTTATGGATTATTTCTTCAAGTTAATTTTTTGACATTCCCAATTCAACATAAGCATGGTTAAGTAAATTCTCCATAAACTTCTCTAATACTTCAAAACTAGTTTACAAACATGTAAAAATCAACTTTTATCAGAGAAATTCCTTTCGTTTTTCCATTGTTATTGACTTTTTTTGGTTTGCAAATGTTTAGAGAGAAGATTATCCAATCATGACCAAAGAAAGACCCATAACCAAGAACCTCAAACAGAGAAAAAGTCAAAAACCATAGAAAAATATTTTTAATTCAGAAAATATCAAATAGCAACAAGGTCAAATACTCAATTCCTCGTTTCTCCCGAAACTAAAACACTTCTCTTCTAAAAAAATAAGAATGCAAAAACAAATATGAACAAGGGGGTGAATAGGGGTAATCTAAATTCAGAGGTACTAGGTGGAAACCTGGTACATTTGTTTGGGAAATCCGTAGAAGTCATAGATGGTGTCGTTGACGGAGTCAACTACGTTAACAGTAGGAACTGTGGTGTCCCAATGACCAGAAATGACGAGAATTGAAGAGGGTCTGTGAGGAAACACCTCCTTCTTCCATGACTGAAGGAACTTCCTAGCTTTAATGGATTCATCAATGGACAAGGTGGGTGATCCATGAGATATGTAGAATGTGTCCTTCAACGCCATATCTCTCACCAAATCTTCTTTTCTCTCTAGATATTCTCTCTATGTTTAATCAACTTTTCTCAACACACTCAACACAACAAATTTAACGACAATTTCCAAATATATACGCAGAGAAAAATGTGCTGAGAGAGAATCCAGGACAAGACACAAATAAGTGAACTTTTCTTTTTTTTCATTTTTTGTTAACTAAGTTCATAGAAAGTCACTTCAAAATAATAATTGTCATTAATATGTTTTTATATTTTTCATAATTTTTTAAAAACGTAAATAATTTAATTATGAATTGTTATGTATAATGAGTTTTCTAATTTATATAATAAAATAATTTGTGATTAGAAAAATATTTTTATGATAATAATAATATTATTATATTCTTTTAAACAAATTATGATTATGATTTACCTAACTAGCATGTCATGTATTAGGTGGAAAAATATGGAAAGGGTAGTTGTGAGAATTTGACATATACCAACCATTCTTTCTGATTAAGCTGCTATGTGTTTATCTTATTCATTCCATCATAATTATTCTATCTAATAGTTGTTATTTTCTTTATCAACTTAAAATATATTTTTTTTACGAAGAAAAAATCAGATTCTATTATATCATAAGGAGAGATAATAAAATGGGTAGAGATAATAAAATGGATATAATAAGGATGAATTACATGATTTAAATTATTCTATCAAATATCAATAATTTTTTTATATAAATATTTTTTATATTTTTTTAATATTATATTTTTAATTATATAAATATTTTTTATATTTTTATTTATTAATTAATATTTTTATTAGATAAAATTAAAAAATTATTATACTTATATATTAAAATAATTAATTATAATCAATAATTTAAATTTTTTATTAATTAATTTTATAATTTAAATTATAATATATTTATAAATTTTATAATATAAAAAATATAATATTTTAATTTTAATTTTAATATATAAATAGTTTTTTTAAACGTTAATAAACTAAAATAAATTGACAAATTAAAACTATAAATAAATTAAGTTAAACATTCCATACTTTATATTCATTGTTTAGAACAAATTTTTAGGAAATTGTAAAATTAAATATAAATAATTGTGTTATTTCAAATTTAAAAACTTAAATATGTGTTGACCGAATAATAAGAGTGGTGAAAAAATCTTTATGAGTAGAAATAGAAAAGTAATATATTAAATGTAAAGATTGATTATCTTTAATATGTAATAATTAATTGTTGTTTTTCTTAAAAAAAAAAATTGTGCTTGTAACTGATAATATGTAAAAAAGTAATTGATTATCTCAATTTAATTTTACATGCATTGTGAAACACTAATAAACTTAAATAAATTCTTCTATCTTAATGTATATAAATATTAATATAAATAAAATTAGTATTTCACAAATATAAATTCAAATAAATTATAGTGTAAAATATAAGTTTAAATAAAGTTAATATCTCTAAAAATAATTTCAATTTCATAAATATAAATAAAAAATATATAAATCTATAAAATCAAAATCTAAGTATTTTTTTTTACCTTATTACTTTAATCACTTTATTCTTAAAAAAAGTCTAAATAAAAAGTATTAATGAAATTATCTATCATAACTAACTCTTATATAGTAAAAATAGCTAGACAATATAATTCAATAAATTGACATAATAAATAGATGTTTTTACATATTTTCTAACAATAATAATATAAATGGTGGATGAGATAAATTTTCAAACTAAAACACTAGAAAACAATGTGACAGAATGAGTGTTAACAGGACAATATTGAACAAAACATTATGCTTATTAACCTTAAATTAATTCAAGAAATACTTTAATATCCAATACTAAATAGAATGTCAAGGAGAGGTTTGAAAAATAAATTGGATTAAAAAATTTTTTTTTTTTCTTATCCCCTCGTATAAGATGACCAAAATATCATTTTATTAAATTATTTTTTAAATCTAAGAGCTTTTTCTCTTTCGTTTCTTTAGACTTTCATATTTTTTTGGACCTATATAATTTTTATAGTTTCATTTTGTCGTGGTTCCATTTTCACTGAAGATTATTTTTATAATTTCATTTTGCCGATGAGACATTATTAATATTTTGTAGTTATTATATGAAAATTAGATTAAAAGGGAGTATAGGAATCCAAACTGTTGAATATAAAATCCATTTTTGAATTTTCATAATGCATTTCTAGAACCGTATGTCTGAAAATACATTTAAGATTGTATTTTAGAAATATATTTTAGATTAATTGTTTCAGAAACGTATTTCATATTAGGCGTTTCATAATGTATTTTCACATTGGTTGTTCAATAAATATATTTTGAAATACTCAATCTAGAATGTATTCCGAAAATGAAATGTGAATATGAAGAGTAAAATATGATTTATTTTAATTGTGACTTAAATTAAATTAGACTTATTTTGACCCAACTTATTAAGGTTATAATATAAATGAGCTTAAACTAATGGTAAAATGGGTCAACCCATAATCATGACGGATCAAAGACCCTAGTTTGCCCCGATCAAAGGGCTATTAGCGGGTCAACAAACCAGTCCATCAATAATTTTTTTATATGTATTTTTTTAAAATATATATTTAATTATATAACTAATTTTTAAATTTTTATTTATTAACTAATATTTTTATTAGATAAATTGAAAAAATATTATATTTTTTTGTTAAAATAACTAATTATAACCAATAATTTAAATTATAATATATTTATATATTTTAATAACATAATATAAAAACATATAATATTTTTAATTATAATTTTTTTATCTTAATTTTAATATATAAATATTTTTTATAGTAGGCCAACTGACTAGCCCGTCTTTAGGCCATTGAATTGGTAGGCTAGCGCGAGGTGGGTCAAAACGGGCTAAAATCACCAATTCGCGTCCCCCATTTTTTAGGCGGGTAGACAGGTTAATCCATCGGACCTAACCTGTTTTACCATCAGTAGGACAGGCTAGCCCGTTTTGTCATCCGTAGGTCATATTAACCCATTTTACCATCCCTAGGCAAAGTTAGCCCGTAAACTTATGGGTTGACTCATTTTATTGAATAATAATTATTTTTTAAATAAAACTAAAAGTAATTATATGTATATGTGTGTGTATGTGCGTGTTAGAGATAAAATTACAAATATATCAAAAGGAAAGAATCGAGAAAGGGGAAGAAATGTTAAAAGACCATGTTGATAAATTTGAGGTATCCAGTAGTTAATGATTGATAATAATTAAAGGAAATTGTGAGAAAAAGGGAGGGAAATGTAATATGATTTGTTGAATTGAAAGGACTGAAGGTACATGTGAAAAAATAGGAAGTAGTTGAAAGAGGAGAGGGTACGAAAGAAAGGATCGAATAATGTATTGAAAGATAAAATGTTACAAGTGTAATGAATTCAAACATTGAGAGATTGAAAAAGTAGAAGACATCGAGACTTATGGTGCAAAACGAACAAATATGAGATATCGAGAGGAAGCAACATAATCGAAAATATATGTAGAGACAATTATTATCCCATTATTATACATGCACACTAATAGGAGGGGCGTCGCGACAACATGAGTCAAAGAAAGAGAGGATAGTTGTAATAAAGTAACCACTTGTGGATTTTTATTTTATTTTTTTATTATATTTTACTTTGGTTGGAAATTTCTTTTATTATTTTGTTGGGGTAGTTTTATTTCAACAATTACACATAAGGAAAATATAAAATAGGGAATATAAATGTAAAAAATGATAATTACCAAATTGTATAAAGAAACTTACATTCTGAACAACGCTACGAACAAGGAACAATTATTCTCAATGAAGTTCTTTACAATTTGGATTGTCACTTTCATTTATTTTCTTTATCAATTTCTTTTTTATCTTTAATAATAAGTTAAATCCATCTTTCAATCATTTATTTTCTTTACACATTTACTCTTGAGTAATTTACTTTTGTTTTTCTTTACTATCCTTACAATTTACTTTTAATGTTTCAAATCATATTGAAATTAAAAATTGTATCAGATAAATCTTTAGTTAAAATATATTGTATTTTAAATATAAGTGATTAGTATAAAATGAACTCACATGATATTTAACTGATTCATCACATAATCGGAAGATAATTTAATTGAACCAAATAACAAATCATTTACATTAAAAATAATATTATAAATTAATTTGGCAAGAGATTCACTAAGAATAAATATCAAAATAAATCTCTAACAATAATTTATTTCAAGATCTAATAATTAAGATTAATTATTATTTTAAATTAATAAAAAATAAATATAATAATAAAGAGAAAATTTTTAATTCTTATTTTAAAATTGAATAAATATATTTTCTTATAACTTATATGTTAAATTATAATATATTAAATAAAATTAATCTCATTAATAAAATTTATAATTAAAAAGTATATATATATATATATATATATGTATGTATGTATATAATTCAATCAAATAAAAATTGATCAATTAACCGTTAATATCAAATTAGACTAAAAAGTTTACTCTGACCAAACTAGACGATCAAAATTTTTATTTACCTGTAAAGCTAGAGCAAAGTAAACTCAATACAATTCTACATAGCATAGGTGGTGCTTGAAACTGAGAAAAAAAACATGTACAAGACAACATAGCCTAACAAACTCATAATAAAGGATTTATTAGAAAAATGTTAAATTATTTAGTATTTTACCTCATATTTAACTAGAAATTTCTAAACAAAAAGAAAAAAATAATATATTAACATCATCATATCAACCACCAAAAAAAGTAGTCCTTGAAATTAATATTAAAACAAATGCTTTATTACAAGACATTATTCAGAGAAACATAGCCTGCAAGCAATACATGTTTAGAAATGTTGGATGTCTGTGTTTAGAGGGTACACAACACAACTGAGTCAAGTAGCAGCTGAGGTAAACTGGTAAGAGGCATAAGAGAGCGTGCCCATGCCAATACTGCTGTGAATAAGTTTGGCCTTTGCATCGTCACCAGAAGCACCAATAGCAACATGTAATGGATAAAAGTGATCTGGCCAAGGATGAGCCATTTTTGCATGTGGTGCTTTCTCTTCATAATCATTTACATCTTCATATCTGCAAAATTATTTAAACCTTAACAACCATTCCATGAAGAGCCAAACTCTACAACATTCAATGCTTAGTTTTCTAATGTATACACTATATCTATGCAGTTTAACACCATAATAACATAAACAAAACCATGATTTCATTGTCATATTTTAGTCCTTGAAAGTATGAAAAGTACAAACAAGTTTATGAAAAATCCAACTGTTTCATCTAAATTTATAACCTTTTTTGAGTTTGATCAGCAGTGTGTGATTAATTAACTGATTAAACTTTCAATATTTATCAAATTTGAACATCAAAAAGAGAAAAGTGCTTGCATACCTTCCTTCAAGAAGAGCTTCTTTCAACCAGTTATCAAATTCTAGAGCCCAAGGAGCAACAGTGGGGTTAGAACCAAGATCAAGTTTTCTCAAGTTGTGAGTAGCACTTCCAGAACCTATGATCAATACACCTTCATCTTTAAGAGGGGCCAATGCCTTTCCCAAGTTATGATGATAAGTTCCATCTTTGTTTGATTGAATAGATAGCTGACAAACTGGGATATCAGCTTCTGGGTACATCAAAAAGAGAGGAACCCAAGCACCATGGTCAAGTCCTCGTTCTGTATCTTCATCTACCTGGTTGAAACCAGATTTCTTGAGTAGTTCCTTCACCCTTCTTGCCAACTGTGGTGCTCCAGGTGCAGGGTATTTAAGCTAGTAGAGGAAGCATCAAGCATGAAATGTAAAAGGTTTCAATATAAATCTACCAAACACACCAACATAGAAATCTATAGTCCTATGTCAAATGAAAATAGTTTTCCACAACAAAGAATGCAAAAACAAAAATGAACAAGAGGGAGAATAAGGGTAATCTAAATATAGAGGTACTAGTTGGAAACCTGGTACATTTGTTTGGGGAATCCATAGAAATCATAGATGGTATCGTTGACGGAATCAACTACGTTAACAGTAGGAACTGCGGTGTCCCAATGACCAGAGATGATGAGAATTGAAGAGGGTCTGTGAGGAAACACATCCTTCTTCCATGACTGAAGGAACTTCCTAGCTTCAATGGATTCATCAATGGACAAAGTGGGTGATCCATGAGATATGTAGAATGTGCTCTTCAACGCCATATCTATCATCAAATCTTCTTTTTCTTCTTGATATTCTCTCTATGTTCAATCAACGAATGTGGGCGAGAATCCAGAAGACACAACACAAATAAGTGGAGGTTATTGTTTTCAATTTTTTTAATTTCACATCAAAACCCTACAATAATGTATGTTACCAGAATTCCTTTTATCTTTCTTTTTAATGATGTAGACAAGTTTTTCTTTCTAGGAATTATTTTGAAGGTTTGGTGGGAGAGAAAAGAAAGAAATACATTTATATTATTCTTTTATATTATAAAATTTTATTTGAAAGTAATAATTATTTTATAATTATGGACACACAATAATATATTATTTTCCCTAATAACAATAATAATATATAAATATGTTTTTTATATATTTAAAAAATATTATATTCAGCGTAAGAATTATTTAATCACAAATTATTATGTATAACAACCTTTCAAATTAATATAATAGGTAACTTAAAACTTAAAAATTGTATCGAAATAATTTGCATTTAGAAAATTATTTTATATATATTATTAAATTATTTTTAGACAAAGCATGCATCTGTTTTACCTAACTAGCATGTGTGATGTATTCTTGTACGTAAAGTTGGCACATGCTTACCTATTCATTCATAAACATTACTATACCTCTGTATTTATTTTTTTCTTTCATCTATTTATATATAAATTTTAATCTAAAAATATATTTTTTATTTATATTTTTTTAATATAATAATATAAATAATAATTAATCTTAATTATTAAATTAAAAAAATAATAATATCTATTCCGGAATAAAAAATGTGATAACATATTTTTTTAACAAGAAACTATTACTCCAAATTTTTTCATTTCTTTATATATATATATATATATATATATATATATATATATTATTTTATTTTTTTCAACTTTCTTTTAAGTTTCGCTACTACAAAAGAGAGTATAACGTATTATCTATTTTAAATTTTTTATCTATTATAATTTTATTTTTAAAGTGCATCTCATTAAATTAAATTAAAAAATATTTATAGATTATCTTTAATTTTAATTTTTAAGTAACATAAGTCTTATTAATGTATTAAAAATAATATTTAGAATTTTTTTCTTAACTATTTCTCATCTTTACAATTAAATTTTCTTTTTCATAATTTAATAGTGTAAATCATTAAATTATAATAAACTCTAACTTTACTCTTAACTTAAATGAACTTTTACATTTATATATATAACTTAAGTTAAATATTTAATCTCATAAATGACTAAATATTTTATACCATATATCCATTCTTATTAACTACAGGAATTTGTAAAGTAAATTTGCGTTATTATTTTTATATTTATTATTTTAAAAATATTATATATTTATGTTATAAGTATATATTATTATTATTATTATCTTGTAAATATAAAAAATATTGATTTTGATGATTTTTATTAAAAGATAAAGAAGTATTATATTTTTAATTACTTTATCTGCGATTCAAACAAATAAAAGATTGAGTTAGTAAGTAAAATAAAATTTAAGATGAAAATTACAGTGAAAACAATATTAATAATTATGGGAATATCATAAATCCCATTATTATCCTTCAACCTGATAAACTATTGACATCCAACTATAAAATGCAATTACATTTATGGCTTTCAAATATAAATTAATTTGTAATTATTAAAAGAAATGAAATAAATAAAATTTACCTATATATATATATATATATATTATATATATATATCTACAAAATACAACACAAATAAATACATAACCATATAGCAAAAAGTTTAGCCACTAGATTACAAAATACAACACAAATATATAAATACACCGAAAAATAACCCTTAAATGGGACAAATTATTAATTTGGAGGTGTAAATCTGATTAATTTTCGTGTAATACATAATTAAATATAAGTAATCATGTTATTTTAAATTTTAAAAAAGTATCACTTAGATTGATAAATTCCAGAATAGACAATAGAAAAATAATATATTCAACTTGTGGAATATTATTTATCCTTTTTATAAAACCATTATTGTTATTTTTATTAAATATAATATTTTTAGGGCATATAACAACTCAATATCATTAAAAATATATATTTTAAAAAATATTTAAATAATTTTTTAAAGTTTATTTATCTAATCATACTTGTATATAGTTTATATACAAAATTTAATAAATAGAAATATTTTGTTTAATGAACGAGTATATCTCGGTTTCATATCGATTATGATAATATCGTTATAGTTAATTCTCACATTGGAAATATTATCCGCTTTTGACACTCATCCATCACAATTTTATCGTTAAAATGTGTCTCGATAGTCAACTCCTAAATAATGTAGGACTTATGAGTGAAAGAAATATTTTATTTAAAGAACGAATATGTCCCTGCCTCATATCGATTATGATAACATTCTTATAGTCAATTCTCACGTTCAAGATATTGTCCGCTTTAGAGTTCTTGTCTATTATGATTTTGTCCTTAAAAGATGTGTCGATGGTTGACTCCTAGGCGATGTAGGACTTATAAGCGTATCGGAATATAAGTTTCCCACTATGGAGCGAGACTCTACTTTCGCACTCCCACGGTGGGCGTCAATGTTTCATTTAAAGAACAAATAAGTTCCAGTCTTATGTCCATGATAACATCGTTAGGATCAATTCTAAGTCCGAGATACTTTACGCATTGAAATTGTTTTGCACCCCGATTTTCTCTTGCTCCATCTTATTCTTCAATTAAAAATAATAAATTGAAATTTGACAAAGTGAAAAGTAAAAATATTTAAATGATTTAGAAATATTATAATTTAATATATTATATTTTTTAAAAATAAAAAATGTTATAAATATGAGTGTTATGTTATAATTATAAAAAAAATTAAATATTTAATTTAAAGCAATTTTTAAAATTATTTAATCTAAATAATTATTATAACTTAATCTAATTATAACTAAATTAAATTATTAAATACAAATCAATTTAACCAATAAATATTCGATATTTTTTAATTAGACGAATAGTTATTTATTATGATAAATAATTTTAAATTAATTATTTATATAATCATAAAAGAAGTTATTTATTATCAAAATAAATAAACTATTATTATCATCATAATTTTAAATAATTAGATCATATATATTTTTTTTAATTTTAATGTTGTGTTTTAAAATATTTGTTTTAACATTTTTTATTAAATTTCAACAAATTAATTTAATTAAAAGAATAAATGGTAAAGAAAAGAGAGAAAAAAGGGACATAAGATAGAAAAATATAAAATATAAAATAAGATGAGGATGAAGAAAAAAAATAAAAAATTATAAAGAAAGTGAAGAAAAATTATACATGAATAATAAATAAATTTATATAAATTTTATTTAAGTAATTTTTTTAAATATATTACTCTTAACATTTATTCACTTATAATTGATAATAAATTAAAAGTATTGATATGAAAATCGGATCATATTTAAAACATAATTTTTCTTTTAATTTTAAAAAATATTAACTTAAATAAATGTTTTATTTTAAACTATAATAAAAGTGTTTTTTGTATTTTTTAAAATTATCACTTCCATAAATATGCTATTTATGAAAATTAACTTTGAGATACTTATTAAAAAAACTGATGATTTAAAAAAAACTTAAATATGTTAAAAATCATAATAAATTATTATTTGAAAACTTTTTCAAAAAAATTAATCAAACATATTCGTTGTCAATTATATATTAAATGTATGAATTTTAGAACAGTCATTTAGGATATGTTTATATTAAATGTATCACGTAAGTTAATTTACTTATTAAATGTATTAATTAATATTCATTTACGATGACAGAATTGTAGATAAAGTGAAAGTTGAAAAAGTAACCAATAAAAATTAGTATAAAATTATTTATCTTGTTTAAATTATAAGGAATTAAAAAAAAAGTTTCTTTCTGTTTTACTTTATATTTATATATAAAAAAATATTATTTTATATAATTATTTTCTGTAAGGTTTACAATAATTATTTATTCTAATGTTTACCATTTCAAATATGTGTATATATTAATTATATTAGTAAAGTGTATATACTTAATGCATATAATCACTTTCAAAGTTAACATTTCAATCCTAGAAAAAATATCTTAATTACTTAATAAAAATAATTACATTATTTTAAATAAAACTTAATTTAAATTTATCGTATATAATAATTTTTATTTTAATCAATTTTATATATTAATGAAAATAATTACATTATTTTAAATAAAACTTAATTTAAATTTATCGTATATAATAATTTTTATTTTAATCAATTTTATATAAATTAAATGAGTAAATAAACTTAAATTTACTCAATTAAAATCTACATATAAAATAGATTAGAAAACTATAAATTAATTTAATCTAATTAAATAGAAATAAAATTAAGATTAATATTATTTAAACTAATTATTAAATAAATTTGGACTTAATATGATTTGAATCCAACTTAAAATAAAAATAAAATAAAATAAATCAATCAATTTAATTTAGTTAAATAGATATAAAACAAGATATAATGTATTTTATCTCGATGAATATGGATTAGTTTTAAAATTTTTAGTATATACCAACCCTAATATAAATACAAGATTATCAATTTCATATATTATTATAATCGATTAAAAGCTATTAAATAAAAAATATTTAAAATGTGTATAAATCATTCTAAAATTGAACCGATATTTTTCTTCCGCATTTTGTGTTTGGTGTTAGCATTGCATCAACACGATACAGAGGCTATCGTTCAGTGTGTATCACAGACACAGTCTCACACATAAACACAACACAAACCTTCAAAAGCCACACACAACACACTTCCGATAGAAGAGGCTCCGCGACAATTAAGGTTACCTCAAACACTCTTCCTCGACAACTTCTAGGGTTTTCTTTTGCTTACTCTTTCGCTGCTCCAATTTTTCAATCCATTTCACTTCCAGTTGCATTTGCATTTGCATCTTCAGTTCCCTCCCCATGCGCTTCCTTCGTTCTATGTGCAGTCGATTTCCCTATTTTCTATTTTTTTCACATTTGAATGTCATGCAAATTGTTATTTCTGTTCGACAATTTGCTTCTTCTAATTTACACAGCTTTTTCCTTTGGTGTTTTCTCTGCCGCGGAGTTTGAGTTGGATAGTAAGGATTTGAAATTTTTATCCGATTGAGTAACCTGATAATGCCGATTTTCTAACTTCATGAACTGCAATTGTGTAGCCTGGTAATCTACAGGTGTTATGGCTCTAAATTGGGTTTAATCTTTTCCCCTCAGCAGGGAAAAAATGTTGTTCCCTTTCTTCAAGTTGTTTAGGAGGTTGTGTATTGAAATTGGCTATGTTTCTAATGATATGATTGGGTTTTGGATGGAAAATAGGTCAGTAGATTTTGAATTCTATGATAATGTTGTTGCTCAGGATGATGACGTGTGTGTGTGTGTGTGAGAGAGAGAGAGAGAGATTTTGACCAGTAACTAGGTCATCTTGTTTTCACTTTGTTGTTGTTGATTGATGACGAAGATAACGACGATGTGTGTGTGAGTGAGTGAGAGAGAGAAATTTAAGTTTTGACGCAGGCTAATTGGCATTCAATACTTGATTCTAGGGTTGTAATTATACTTGTACTGCATGTAAATGCTGTGTGATAAAGAATAAAAAAAATCTGATTAAGTTTTATGTTTGTTGTGGTATGCATTGATTTCATATTATTTTGCTTTATCGGTTATTTTCATGCTGACTTCTCTATCATTGTTTCTCTTTGTTGTGTCTCTGATATGTAAAAGTAATTCTGATTAGTTTTTGTTTGACATGGTATGTATTAATTTGATGTTGATTGTGTTGCTTCGTTGGTTACTGTCTCGTTGACTTCTCTGTTACTGTTTCTCTTTGTTGTGTTTCTCATATGTTAACTTGAATGCATATGCAAATTGTTTTTGGCATGATAAATTATATTGTGGCATTATGAAAAAAGTAATTCTGATTAGTTTACGTTTGTTGTGGTATGTATTAATGTGATGTTGATTGTGTAGAGGATGTTGCTTTGGCGGTTACTGTCTAGTTGACTTCTCTGTCATTGTTTCTCTTTGACATTTTTCACATATGTTAAACATGAATGCATTTGAAAATTGTTTTTGGTGTTATACATTAATGCAGTGTTATGTTGTTTCCATTACTGGCTTGCAGCTACTAACTACCGTGCAACATGTGAAATGCAGAGATAGGAACTGTTCTGGCTGTCGGATTTTTTTTTTTTTTAGGTTTATAACCGTGTTGGGTTTTCACTATGAGTGGTGTACCAAAGAGATCTCATGAAGATGCTGTTCATCAGTCTTCAAAGCATCCTCATCAAGATTCAGGTACATATTCCAAGTTGATGCCATCAGTTTCAAATGACCACCATATTCCGTATGACATGGGCCAGGATTCCCGGGTGGCAAAGACACTCCGTACTGAACCTCGTGATGCAGATAGAAGATCTCCTCTTCATACAGTGTATCGGATGTCATCATCTTCAAATGATTCTCATACAGATCATTCCACTGGAACTGAGAACAGGATGGAATCTAGGGATTTTAAGGAGAGTAGAGATCTCCGGTTTGAGAATCGTGATCTGAAGGCAGAGAAGAAGGAATTGCATGGGGAAGCCAGAAGGGATTCTCATATTGCTAAGAGTGAGAAAGATGTGCGAGTTGATGGCAGAGGAGATGACAACAAGGATATCAGAAATGAAAGAGATAGCCATAATGATTCAAAAGGTGACGTTAAGACAGAGAAGGATGGCTATGGTATGGTAAGCAGCAGCAGCCACTTGAATTGGAAAGAATCAAAGGAGTATAGGGGGAAGAGATTTTCTGATGCCCCTGGTGGGAGTTTGGATTCCTGGCATGCATCACGTGGCAATACACCAGAAGTTGGAAAGGACAGTTCAACCGCAGATGAAAGGGACAATTTCGAAACTCATGAGGCTGTTGGGGAAAACAAAATTGATTCTAAAAGTGAAGATAGATTTAAGGAAAGAAAAAGAAAGGAAGGCAAGCATCGGGATTGGGGCGATAGGGAAAAGGAGAGAAGTGATCGCAGAAGCAGTACACCAGTTAATAATAGTGGTGACAACAAAGAATCTGCCAAGGAAGATAGAGATGTAGAAAAATTGGAGAGGGAGAGGAAAGATCTTCACAAAGAGAAAGAGAGTACAAAAGAGAGGGAAAAGGATCATAGCAAGAGGGACTCCTGGAATGGCATAGACAAAGAGGCTTTGAATGATGATAAGGAACTTGGTGATGGATCAGCAAAAAATACTGCTCAAGAAAATGTGCTACCGGAGCAGAAGAAACAGAAAGATGCTGATAGCTGGAAAAATGTTGATGGAGAAGCAAGAGAGAGGAGGAAAGAAAGGGATGCTGATTTTGAAGGAGATCGGCCTGAGAAGCGCTGTAAAATTGACAAGCACTCAGAAGATGGAACTGCACATGGGGAAGCGACTGGAGAAAAGGAGAGGGAAGTCCATAATTATAATGTTCAACATCGTAAAAGGATCCACCGATCAAGGGGAAGCCCTCAGGTGGCCAATCGTGAGGCTCGTTTTAGATCCCATGCTCATGCTCCAGACAACGAAGAGTATTTTCTTGTCCTCCAGTTCTCTTGGTTACTTGTGTGATAACTTATATAACTTACCCAATAAGTATATGTTTTCATTTAAAGCATGTTTTTAATTTATACCATGTGATTTTGTAGTTATAAAAGATAAGCTTTCAAAGTCTTATTAGAAACTTAGAATGATTGGATAATATTTTCAATCTCTATCATTTTTTGAATTGCATTTGAGAATTACAAAATGTCTGCCTTTTAACATTTTCTAGGGGTAGCACATAATAGTCAACTATTTCTCATGTGTACTTTACTAGCCTGAAATTTGTAGGAGCTGCAAGTGAATTTGTGGGTAAACAGCTTAACATTAAGTGTATTTGTCAGCCAAGAAATCAATGGTGTTTTTGTCAGCTTAACATTAACTATATTCTTTGTTCTTTCCTTAATAATGTTTTATATTTACAATCATGCTATACTCTGTAATCTGGAGCTTGCTCCTTGAGTTATTTCCATAATATCCTTGTGAAATACCATATTCTATAATGTTATTAGGTTTTCTTATACTGGGGCCTTGTAAGGAATATAATTGTGCATTTGAATGTGTGTGAGTAAGTCATCAAATATGTTTGGGACTTGAAGGAAAAAGTTCTTCAAAATTCTGTTTTGATTGATGAAGAAATATAGTTGAAGACAGTTATCCAGCAAATATATTTATATGCTAAACTGAAATATAGGTTGTTAATGTAACAGTTGTTTTTAAGCTGAAGATTTTTGTTTGAAGATTAAGAATATGTATGAATTTGGTTACTAACTTACTATTGCAAATCGACAAGAACATAATTTTGATTTCTTCCCTTATGTCAAATTGAAGATTTAGTTCTGTTTGATTTATACTTCTGTGCTGCCGTTTTAATTTTTTATATTTATAGCCCTTCGTCCCATTTATATTTTTTCTTTTAACAATTACTTCCTGTTTCATTTATATTGCAGGTCTCAAGGTACCCTGTCATATTTTGTTTTATCTGGCTCAACACTATTTGGCTTGTCATAGAATTGTGCCTGCATGCCATGAATTAGTTCAGGTTTTGACAGAAATTGCTCTACTTGGGCCATTGGCTTATGTGATGCACTCTCTCCTTTCAGATCTGCTCATCTTCTTTATACTACCTTTTTACTGTTGTGTTGTGTCATTGTGGGATAGTACTATTATAATGTACAATGCACCTTTGTTAGTAGTTGTTGATATAATGAAAAGGATCAGAGGCATATAGCTTTATATTCTTCATGTCCATTATATTATGAGTTCTGATATTTCAGGTAAAGCAGAATTATCTTCTGTTGTTTATAAAGTTGGTGAAAGCATGCAAGAACTGATAAAGTTATGGAAGGAATATGAATTATCTCAATCTCAAGTGGAAAAAAATAGTGAAAGTTCTAACAGTGGCCCCACTCTCGAAATTCGGATACCAGCTGAGAATGTTACCGCTACTAACCGTCAAGTGAGATCAAACTCTGTTAATTGATAGTTGAGTGCATATTTTTTTTTTGGGGGGGATCAAACTCTGTTAATTGATAGTTGAGTGCATTTTTCTTTTTTTTTTTGGGGGGGGGGGTTGTTGATATGATTTAGAGCATGTTCGCATTAGGGGATAATTAGCTTATTTTTGTGTGCTTTACTTATGATTCCTCGACTGTTGGTGAAGTCTTTGTTCAGGTTTTGCTCCCTTGTGTTTGAATATTCCTGGCTTCTGTTATATTCTTGTACCTTGTGAGTTACGTATGGTTTATTTGTTGTTTGTTAAAGAGAAGTTTGAGGAATTTGATTCATCATGGCTGATGTTCATGAAATGTTTTCTGCACTTATTTCTCTTATAAAAACACCTTTTTATGCCTTTTTCCCTTTCAACGTTTTTATAGTTTCCCTTTTGTTTAATCTAATGTATGTTGTTGTTCCTGCAATGGAAGCACCTTTTGTAGTCCATTTTATGATTACTCTGCCAATGACAGGAATTTGTTTAAGTACTTGAGCTAATAAAATGTTTTCATGAGATGAAAGTCTCTTATTTATTTACTTACTTTTTGTTAATCATATTATGTTTAAATTTGAAATTCACGGTATGAAATTCATATATGCTTTTGTTGTTAATGCTTTACCTAGCTTTAAGAGTATATATTATTATGTTCAGGTTAGAGGTGGCCAGCTATGGGGGACTGATGTTTACACTTATGACTCAGATCTTGTTGCTGGTATGTGTTATTGCAAAAAGGTTGCAGTGAGCTTATGATTGCAAATGACTGGGCTTGACCTGTTTGTAACTGGTACTGATTTTGAATTTTTGTTGCATAGTTCTCATGCATACAGGTTATTGCCGCCCAACAGCTTCTCCACCTCCCGTAGCTGTACAAGAGTTGCAAACAACCATTCGAGTGCTACCTCCACAAGATTGTATGTCCTTATAGATTAGAAAGATGCACTCTTTCTTCATTATCTAATAGTAGCTGGGTGTTGCTGTGTTAAAAAGACCATTGAAATGCATCTAAGTGATCTAGAAGTAATAACTGGGAATAAGTTAACGATAAAATGTCCTAGTTTACGAATATGATAAATAATTAAAATATCCTGGTTGAACTTGGGTTTGCCATTGATTAGTTTTGAAAGGTTCAGTAGTTATTCTTTTTAGAATATATTAATATTGAATTAAGGTTTATGAACTGACCTTAGGATCAATTTGACCATTATGTAATATAAGTGGAAATTGACTTTCCATTGTGGTTCTAAATGTTAAAAGGTGACATGTGTACCAGCAGAAGAAATAAAAAGAGAAAGTTTTAGAATAGAAACTATTTTACTAATCATATTTAAGACTTGAAACACTGAATTTACCCCAGCACAAATACCATTCAGTGGCGTATTTGCTTAGTGCATCACTACTACAGACTTGGTTAATTGTGTGTGCTAACAAACACACACACACACACACACTCTTATTACTGTGTGTAACAGAGGTAGTTTTGTTGATTTCTCAACTTTGCAGTTACTTATAACTTTTATCATAGAAGCTGTTTGAATAATATAAGATATTTTGTGTATAACATCAGGCTATATTTCCACCCTGAGAAACAATGTACGTTCCCGTGCTTGGGGTGCTGCAATTGGTTGTAGTTATAAAGTTGAGCGGTGCTGCATTGTGAAGGTAATAATCAAAGCAATGCAAACTGTAAAATTCTTCTTTCTTCATCCTTTAAACATTTCTGCTGACGTTGTATATTCTTCTTTCTCATTTAATTTAGTTCACTACTTTCTATTTTAGATATAATGGCTTTTTCTTTCTTTTTGATATATTGCATGCCTTTTTAGACAAGTTGTTGATTAGTCATTGCTTAAATGCTTTACATTCTAGTCATATAATGTGTCCTTCTAATGAGGACATTATATCTGGGATGTAAGGGGTGCATGTGTTTGAAGCATGCACTTTACATCACATTGTTACTTGCCTGTATACAAGGTTGTTTGTTCTCAATTGCACTAGGTAACTGCATGAATATTTAAATTCTGACAGTTTATTCCTTTCTCTTCAGAAAGGAGGTGGAACTATTGATCTCGAACCCTGCCTTACGCATACCTCAACCATTGAGCCTACCCTTGCACCAGTAGCTGTTGAACGGACAATGACTACCAGGGCTGCAGCTTCGGTTTGTCCAGTGTCTATATTATAATTGACAAACCTTTTCATATTGACCATTTAATTAATATTTTTTTCATATTCGATGTTCATCTTATTTTGCTTGGCCTTTGTTCTTCAGAATGCATTGCGGCAACAAAGATTTGTACGTGAAGTTACAATACAGTACAACCTCTGCAATGAACCTTGGTATGCTAGTACTAATTGGCAAAGTACAGTCTAATATAATAGCTTTGGGTTATATGATGGAGTAAAAACTATCGAATCCTTGTTTGTGGTATTTTCTAATATATGAAAATTTCTCAGCTTCAAACATTGCATTGCATCTTGGTTTGAAAAAGCTTTTCCTGTTTGGCATTTTTGTTTTCACAAATATTTACTAAAATGCTACTGTATTTTGTTTTGGTTGTTTCATGTACAAAGATTTAAAAATAGGAAACAAGGTAGGATTTTTGTAATTATTTGAGAAAAAGGGAAATGATAAATTTTTTTCGAAATAAAATGGTCCAAATATTTCGTATTCTTCCTCGTTCAGATATGAATGCAGTTATGTTTTGCATCTTATTTTGTCTTGTGCATTTATGAATTATAATATCTATCAGGATCAAATATAGTATAAGCATTGTTGCTGACAAGGGTCTAAAAAAGCCACTCTATACCTCTGCTCGTTTAAAGAAGGGAGAAGTTCTGTATCTGGAGACACACTCCTGCAGGTATTTTCTTACATTGAAGTTCTTGACCAAAATGTGTGATCTTTAAGTTTTATAGGCTTCACTTTTGATGTTCCTTTAGAAACTGCATTAGCTGTTAAGTGGCACGAGTTATTGCAATGTTATAAATGTAAAGCATATTGGACTGCGTCTGTGTCACCCTCTTTTTTCATTAATTGCTTACTATCCATTTAAGCAATGTTTCATTGTTCTCAGTGTTATTTTATACTATTTTTTTCAATAAAAGATTCTGTTTAATTTGTCAAACTCTAAGGATCGACTATGGTCATGAAAGTCTGTTTCCTTGTTTGTCTTTAACTGTAAGGGCTCTTAAAGTCAGGAAATTGTAATTAAATGAGTCTTAATCTTTTCAGATACGAGCTCTGTTTTACTGGAGAAAAGATGGTGAAGGCTATACCAGCAAGTCAGATGCATGACCCAGATACTGAGAAGTCTCAAAATCACCATCCAACAAATGGTGAAAAAGCTGATTCTGATCATGTCATGGTTGATGTATTTCGATGGTCTCGATGTAAGAATCCTCTGCCCCAGAAAGTGATGCGGTTGATTGGCATCCCTCTGCCTCTTGAACATGTGGAGGTATGTTTGAGTCAATCGTTCATCTCTCTTCCCTGGGCATGTGAATAATGTCGACTATTTTTTTTTGGTCCTCAATTATGAGTAACTACCGTATTACTATTGAATTTTTCATTTGCCTGTTAGTTTACTTTTCCGTTTGCTTAGATGTAGAGACCTATGAAAATCATATGGTAGGTCATGAAGGCAATCAAACAAAAACCAACAGAACCAATACCTTTTGCCATTGGGCATTGGCTGAAAGCTTTTGACCGTTATATCAACTACTTCACTCACTAGTCTGCATAACATCCCAAGGCCTTATATGTAAACCATAGTTGGTTTACTTCAACAAGTGCAAAATCGATCAATTTGTTACATATAACGTTATTCTAATTAATTGCAGAATACAAATGTAATATTTTTCAACTGTAATATAAAAATTCCAATTCTGCATTTTTCTGGTGCAGGTGCTAGAGGAAAGCCTGGACTGGGAAGATGTACAGTGGTCGCAGACCGGTGTTTGGATTGCAGGAAAGGAATATACCCTTGCTCGGGTGCATTTCTTGTAAACCAATTAGAGTTCATAATCCTGATTGTTTCAAAGGATTAGCTGCTGGGATGATGATGTAATGCATGTGTACTTTTAAGATTAAACAGTAAATTATAGTAACTTTTTTCATGTAACTAGAATATTTTTTTAGTTTTTAATAAATGCTTAATGTTTAATATTTCTTAATTGAGATTTACTCTAGGAGCCTTTGTTTCCCATTGTTGTGAATGTTTGTGAAATTTAAGGCTGAAATATCATTCAAAGAATTTTGGCATCAAGTTGTATCCGTAATCTATATGTTTAGATTTAAGAAGCATTTAGAGGTTAAAATTTAGTGTTTAAAGTGTAGGTTTATGTAATATAACTCGACTTTGATTACTATCAACTAACATATCTGGTAATGTCTGGTTTTTACTAACTCCTTGAGTGTGTTTTATCTTATAGCCTGGCCATTTTGATAGTTCTGTTAATTGGTAGTATAGCCATTGGTCAAATAGAGACTGGTCAGTTTCAATGTATGGAATAACAGTGTAATAAATTCAATTGGAACATAAATACAAATAAAATGTGGGAAAGAGATGGCTTAAGGCACAAAATACGTTTTAAAAAAGAGTTGAAAGATGTAGGAGGTGAAAGGTAGACCTTTAAAATAAAATCTATGACCTATGTCTATAACTTCAGTTAAGTACTACAAAATTGCTTTCAAGGATCTAAAACTCATCTTTTACCACTTTAGATTAATCTTTCGCCTTTTAGAAAATTAATTCTGTTCATATTTTTTGGCTTATATATGTTTTAAGTCTTCGATATATATTTTAATTTTATTTGTTTTTCATAAAAGTAATTATTTTTAATCTTAGATAAAAAAGAAGAAGAAATAGTTCCCTATTGTTTTCTTTCATTATATAAGTGGTGCTGACGTTTGCGTTAAAATTGTAATTCAAGTTATTGATAAAGTTTTTTTTTAATAAAGACTAAAATGGTAGGGATTATTTTTTTTTACCAAAAATAACGACTTTTTTTAATAAAGAATCAAACACAATTGAAAAATATAGGACCTAAAATATATTTAAACATAATTTATTTTATATACATATACAATTGAATGATATAGGTTATTATATAAAGTAATGTAATATTTCATTTGTATGCTATTACAATATAATATATAATATGTTTATAAAAAATAAAATTTATCATTAATACGATACCTGGTGCTGTCGTCTTTACTTTTAACACAATCACACGTATTATTATAATACTATAAAATTCGAAATAATATACAATATATCATTATTCTAAAGTAAATTTTCAATAAAACAAAGTTTGAATGTAGAAAAAATCAAATAAAATAATAGGATATTTTTAAAAATCCAAAATCTTTTTCATAAACTGTTTAATTAACACAGTTTTAAAGATGTTTCTTTTGTTTTTAAAAATAAAAACTAATAAAGTATTTTAAATTTTTATTAATAGTATTTGTTTTCAGCTACGATTGTATTATATTTATTGTATAGATTGTTTTTATTTTTATAAAACTATTGAAATCATTTTTTTAATTTCTTTCATCGTTAATGTATTTAAAACACTTTTTAAATTATAATTTTTTAAAAATTTATTCTCAAATAATTCTTAAAAATTTATTACTTTAAACAAAACTAAATCAAACAACTTTAATTTTTTATTATTTTTAATTTATTTTCTTGTTTTTATTTATTTTTTAAGTATGACAGGAAATGGAAAGGAAAAATATCATAGTATAAGATTGTCCAACTCTTTTAGAACAAAATTAAACCTAACATATAAATATTATTGTAACATTAAATAGTAAAGAGAGAAAATGATTTAAAGCATAATAAGTGATTGTAGAGAAATGGGCCTAGGAAATAATTCTCACACTCAAAGGACACAAAAATATAAATCCAAAGAAAATCCGACATTATATAGCGGAATGAATAAACCTTACAAATGGTGTATTATTGATATCAAAGTCCAAAAGATTTACTTTGGCTGATCGTAAATAAGAAAAAAAATGAAAACAAAATAAAAGCTTAAATTTTTAATATTTTTTTCATTTTCTCTTCATCCAAGCAAAAAAAAATATTAGTATGGCTTCTTTTCACTCTATCTTCTTTCTTTCCACTTTCATCCCGTCCATAAATAGCTTTAGAAACTATTATGTATGTATAGTTCATAAAACTAGCTTATGTTAGTTTGTTGATTAGTTAATTCTTGATAGTGTAAAACCATCATGGAAATTAAATTTAATGTAAAATGGGGAAAAGATAATATTGAATGTTTATATATCACCAAAATAAAATTTTCCACAAGTAGGTGCATCTGCTATAGCAAACTAAATGCAATTATGCTGTTATATCATATACCTACACAGAAATATTTGAATCTAAGCCAAGCAACCTTCACAACAATTCCATTTCAATAAAACTATTATTTGACAAAGATATACACAGCCTATACAAAATTTCACGTTACTCACCAAAATATTGAGCATTGACCATAACATCAAATCTAATCACATTATGGTGGTCCTCGGTTCATGCAGATGGAAAGATCAAAATCACATGGCCCCTTTGCAATAAAACCATTCCAAGCTATAACAACACCTCTTCCATAGTCAGCAAGATTCACCACTCATTCCATTTAGTCAAGAAGTCATCCCACATAGATGCAGCAATTGAATCACGCAATGAGAATGCAAGTTGTTCTTGTATCGAAGAAAGCATTGGCACATCAGGAAGTTCATCAAGATCTGACATTTCCTCCACCGGTGACCCACCAACGCTATTGAAAATCCAATCATTTCTTTCTTCGTGGCGGATGAAATTGTGCAGAACACATCCAGCTATGACTATGTCCCGCTGAATCTGAAAGGAATATTGAGGAGCAAGTTTAAGGATTGGGAATCTAGTTTTCAACACATTAAATGACCTCAGAATAGCACTCCTCATAAAACAATGCCTGTGGTTGAAAAGCTCTCTAGCATTTCTTGGTAATTGATTAGCACCTCTGAACTCATAATGCTGGTACCGAACCCCTTGGAAAGGAGCAATAAACCCTTCCGTATTTAAATATCCCTTGTCAACAAGGTAATACTTTCCTATGAAATAAATCCAAAGAAAAAAATACATCAAGTTACTGTTAATTCAATGTTTAATATGGAAAGATAATGAACCCAAAACTAGAGATATAATAACAACCAAACCTTGGGGAATTTGTGGGAAATTCTGATCTGGATCATCAAGGACTGCCCTTAACACTCGTGAATCAGTGACAGAACCTTCCCAACCAGGATAAATGAATATAAACTGCAGGTCAAATGTGCAAGCTGCCAACACATTTTGAGACAGGATACCTTTCTTATTGCGAAATCGAGATTGATCTTTGGCTGGAACATGTGCAGGGATGTTCATACCATCAATTACTCCTATACAATCCTGAAATATTAGAGGTGGAGGTTAGATAAACTAGCACAAGCAGTAAACACTAGCGAGTTGAATTACAGAGCGTATTGTGGGAGAAGGAACTCAAAGATCACAGTAACCTTGAAATATGGATAAAATCTGGCGTTGTGGTGAATTTCTGGAGGTGTTGTGAGCTGAGGTGGTTGCAAAACTTCTCGTGCCAACAACTTTATAGCCTTCAAGACATTATTAAAATGCCTGCTAATGGTTTCACCAGAGTGTTGAAAGCGCTCTTGAATCACCCTATTACGTTCATTATGACCAACTATGTTTAAAAATATTGCTAACTGCTCCTCGATCATGACACCAGAAGTATCACGCAACATGGCTCTTTGACGGAGAATGTCACACAACTTATGGAATACATGCTTGTCCATACGCAACATTTCCCGACAAAAGTCATCATGCCCATTGAGCACTTCTGTCATGAATTCACATCTCCTAGGTGATAAACCACGAGAAGGTTGTTTGGTCAGACAGCTATAGTAATAATATCCAGCCGCCGCAGCAACTAGTTCCATCTCATCCAATTCTAGATCAATGTCGTCCATGCTGATTGATGGATCTGTAAAGATAAACTTCAAGAGTACGAATGATGCAAGATAATCTCTCTCTGATACATCTATTTCATAGGTTTGGAAAGCATTACAACCATTCATAAAAGATGTAAAAAGAAAAAACAGTTTGAAAACAGCGCTTTTTGCATTCAAAATTCCAAACTCAAACCTGTAATATAGGCATTAAGCACAAAATCAAACAAGTAAAAGCACTAACTAACATCACCCCTTGCAGTCTATTTAACTGTACAAAACTATAGGGCAATTTTTAACAAAAAAGATGGGAAATTTTATCAAACAATTCAACTAAAGGAAGCACTACATTTGCCCTGCAACCATGGCAATCGTTTATCCTCCTTAAGAGAGATGAAAACTTCCCGGGCACTAGGACGGCCCTCAAACAAATCCAAAGCAAGAAAGTAAATCCGCTGAGCAACACCTTGAATCTCATCCAACACTTGTATGCAATTGTTTATAGAGAATCTTTCCTCATTCTTCACGATTGCACTTGCCCTCATCTTCGACGCAGCCACTAACTCCAGCATAGCATCCACTATAGCAGACCCAGTAGCTCTCCGGCCTCTCTTCCGGCCACCGCAAGAATTCGATGGCGTGCCAGCCTGACGCTTCTGTTCATCCAATATGTTCCCATCATCTCCAGAGCCAGAAGAACCATCATCATCCACATAAGTCATTGCCCCTGCAAACAACATCAATCAATGTACATGATACTCAGGCCTCAAATTCTCAACGCTAATTGCAAAATAACAGCATAACCTAACAATTAAATTAACACAGCATTGCAACCAAAGAACAAGGCACGTAGAAATTTAAAACTCCGACCATGGGAAATTCCCAAACCCAAACAATGAGTCCCAAGAAGCAAAATTGACAAAAAAATAATAACTTTTTTTTTTCTTTCACATTGGATTATGAGAAAGGAAAACGGAAGAAAGTCGTCGTACCGTATCGTACAATGCTGTTGTAGTCTTTCAATTTATTGAGCGACAGAAAGGAGACTGCGGAGAAATCACTGTCAATGTGAGAAATGAGGTGAAACGAAAAATAAAATTCCGAAACCCTAAGTTAACTGTGTATTTGAAAATTTCTGAAATGAACATGCAGAAAAGAGTGCAGAATTTCACGACCTTCTCAATTTCAAACGCGTCGTTTTACTTGTTAGTAGTCACCGTTTACTACTGCACTGAAACTGAATTACATTTTTTCAATATATAAATGGGTAATATTTCTTTTTTATTATTTTTTAATAAAACCATATTTCTTACAAATTATTTTTGACCTTTTTTTCTTTCATTTTTTTATTTTAATTGTATATGCTATCCTATTTGTAACTATCAAATAAACTCTTAATTATTAAGTCTGATCAATATTTAATTTTTCTTACAATGTCAAATCAAATAGGTTCAACTCTATTTTTCAAAAAAAATTAGGAAGAAATACGAATAATAAAATATAAATTTCAAAGATATAAACTAACCATTTAATTAAAATTTATAAACTAAAAGTTTTAAAGAATATTTATAAATATAATATGTATGTAAATAACTGTTTAGGAATATCACATACAATATATACTATATGATTATTCAAAGAGATAAAATATACTGGTTTCTTATATTTTGTTATTTTTTATCAATATTTATAATATTAGAAAACATTTTCAACTAATTAAAACGTTTTAAAAACATGAGTTAAATTAATTGATAATAATATATTTATTATTAATTTATATTATTGTTTTCAAATATTTACATATTTAAAATACTTAAAAAATAAACACAAATCAATTATAAAATAAATAAATAATTTTCAGGAAAAAAAAAAAAACTTATGAATTCTGACAGAGGTAGTAGTATTTTTGTTTGCGCATCTCACTCAACCTTCACTTTCATTTTCAATCCCAAAATACAACGAACGATGTCGTTTCTCCGTAAACCCCCCAACCAAACCCTGAAATCCCTTTCCACCCTACGTCGTCGTTTCGAGACAACCCTAAGTGTCAAACCCTTCCCCGACGATCCCACCGCCGCCTACTACGACGACCTTGCCACCGCCGCCGCAAGCTCCGGCGACTACAGTGCGCTACGAGACGTTCTCAACAAGCGCATCCAGGACGGCTTCTTCAACACCAAACAAACCTTCAGCTTCATCACTCACTCCAATTTCTCTCCCTCCCTCATCGATCGGCTTGTTGAAACCCTCTCCCATCTGAATGAAGGAGTCACGCGCCGCAACGCACTGGAATTGCTTGTCACGCGCCTCTGCAAGCTGCGACGGCCAAAGGAAGCACTGCGTGTGATCGAGTCCTTGGCGCGTGGTGGAGTTTGCGCCCCCACCGCGTGCACTTTCTACCCCGTCCTCAGCCTCCTCACAAGGGAAAAGTCCCTCGAAGACGCGCGACGCGTGGTGGATTTAATGGCCGAGCTCGGAATTGGGCTTGACTTGATGGGCCACAACTTTTTTCTCACGGCTTACTGCTTCACCGGAGACTTTGACGCGGCGGGCGGAGTTCTGAGGAGAATGGAGAAGGAGGGTGTGGCTGCAGACGCGCGTACGTTCGACGCGCTTGTTCTGGGCGCGTGTAGGGCGGGGAAGGTGGAGGGTGCTATGGTACTGCTGAGAAGGATGGTGGATGATGGAGTGCACATGTTGTATTCGACACACATGCATGTTATTGGGACCCTTTTGAAGATGAAGTGTTATGAACATGCTATGAGTTATGTGAGGAGTTTTGTTGGGAAGGATAAGTTTTTGGATGCCGAGCTTCTTGGGTGTTTGGCTAGCAAGTTTGTGAATTTGAAGAAGGGTAAAGAAGCAATGTCAATTTTGGTGGAAATGAAGCAAAGGGGTGTGCCAATGGGTTACAAACTGAAAGAGTTTTATGAAATGAATGTTGAAAGGGAAAATGGTGCAAGGATCGATGATGTAGTTGTAGAAGGGAGAAAAGAAATGTAGTGTGATGTGATGCGTGGAAAATGAAGATTCAGGATTATATTTTTTGATAAGTTAGTTTTAAGACCTTTTTTGGGGAGGGTGTTGCAAATTACAATTGATACATGGATGGAAAAATTGAGGGTTAAGGTATCAGTTGATTTTTAGGAGATGACGAAAATCAAATCATGTTTGCGGCTTAATATTGAGTAATATATTGAGTGATATCGTGGGCATGAGAAAGTTATTGTTAAGTTCACATTCTTGGCTACTATCGAATTCACGGTTACCTTTTTCTCTTATGCAATTATATAGCAAATTCTCAGAATATTATTCACCATAACATAAGATCCTTCTAATAATTTCTTTTAATATCTTTTTGGTTTGTTTCTGTTCCTTTTTAACAAAGATAAGAATAGAAGCAGCTAGATAAAGACAATTCACTTTGTTTGTATTGATTCTGTCTTGATGTTTTCTTCCCTTTCATAGTTCCATTGCCATATTTTTGTGGTAGATTGATTACTCTGCAAATTTGTTTACCTTTGTGAATAACTGTGTTAGTAAGGTTTTCCATTTTGCTACAATATTTTTGTCTTGATTAATCACCCACATTCAAGGATATACTGATATTCATTTTATTGTAAGCAGAAAGTAGATAGTCTCACAACTTAAAAAGTGACCTGAATTTAATCTTTCAATAATTTGTACATCCAAAAATGGTTCTGGTTCTAGTTCTGGTGAAGCGTTATACAATGGAGTGGTGAGATGGTCCTTGCATATCCACAGCAATATTTGTACTGAGATTGGATTAGTTGTGAGAAATTCATGTAGTTTACATGCTACTTGGATGTTTATTGTTTAATAATAGGTTCAAGTTTTCTAGATTCTAAGTTATCATTATGCATATGCTGATTCTGAATCTCTCCTATCCAAGAGTCTGTGCTTATAACAGGAAAAGAGATATCAAACCAGATACCCAGGATTCACATACGATCATCCATTGTTTTCATGAAGCTCAAGTGCAGTAATTAGATGAACAAAATGTCTGGAAAGAAATCTTAACAAATTCTAAGATAAACCCTTAATAACTTATACACTCTTTCCTAAGAGATATGTTTAAATTGTATTATTCTCTTTAATTTTGGAAATTACATTACCTACCTACCTTCAAAAAACAAAATCCTATACTTCTAATTTACTGCAAAGAACAACTTTAGTTGATAAATATCTATAAATAAGTCCTGAGGCAATATTTTTAGGGTGATTTTAATAAGTGTTGAATTTTTCTTTTTCTTTATTTCTCCTTATTAAATATTATAAATATAAGTTATTTTTATTGAGAAGAGAATTCTAAAAGTCATTAAAAATAAAAAGTAAATTTGATACTGATAAATAATATTGTTTTAAAGTTTTAATAAAACTAATTAATTAATTATTTTAATTGATACATGTGATTATGATAGAAGTAACTTGTATTAAAGATGAGAGGAGGTTTACCTTATTATTGAAATTGGGATTTTTGTCAGTGAAATGAAATTTTAAACACTCTAGTTATCAATCTACATAATATACATTTTTTATATTTAACCTTATTAAAGATGGCATAATAGAAATCGAGAAGGGGGAGAACCAAAGAAAATGAAGAAGAAAAATGAAATTGTTTAAATTAGATGAAAGAAAGTGGAAATGAGTGGAATATAAATATATTTATTTATTATTATAATATTATTTGTAATTAATTTTTATCATTATAATAATAAAAACAAAAGAAAAAAATGTTAATGAATTATTTATGTCAAAAATATATTATTATTGTCAAAATAAGGTTAAATATAATGAAAAATAGTAAAACCAATACAATCTTATTCTATTATTTAACTTTTTTTTTTTAATTTGAGATGAATTAATAATTTTTTTCATTCCATCATAATAAAAATCCAGTACAAACTTTTTATGCTATTATATGCTCCATTTCATATATAATTCCATTCCATCTTATATAATTTCAATTCGAATGGTAAGGTTTAAAGATAAAAATTTTAAAAAAATCGGTTTCAAAAATAAGTTAGAAAAATAGTTGTTTAATAATATTATTTTTAAAAACTATTTCAAATAAAAGAGATGGATAAGAAAGTTTGATAAAAGTTAAAAGATTGTTTTAATAACTTTAATAATGAAAAGGAATGACTATTAGTGAAATATTGATAGTTAAAAATACAAAAAAAACTATTAGTTTTTTTTAGCTGTTTAAAATTTTAAAATTTAAAAAAACAAAAACCCTTAATTAATTAATAATATATTGACGTATATTATATTATGTTATTAACAGATTATTTTTCGTTAATAATTAACATTTCTTACTTTTTCCCTTGAAAACAGAGTATACTTTCAAGCTTGAAGCCACAATTCATTTTTTTTTAATTAAGCCATCTCCAATTCCTCAAAAGTCTATTCTTTAAATATCAAAGTAAGAAAAAAAAACTTTGATGGTCATCTGAATCATATAACGTGAACAACATATGGAAAGAAAGAAGAAACATGTGTGTAAAACCATTGAACATACATGGTATATTTAATGTAATACATTTTATTAATTTTAACATATTATAGAGGCTGTGGTGTAAAAAAGGTTACAATGTCTGAAAAGTGCTTAAAGTTTCAAGCTTTGATTCCATTTATTGGGTTGGTAACATGTGTTACGAGATGGGTGTGTATTAAAACGTGTTTTGCATCAACAAATTAATTAAAGATAACCAAACATACCCAAAATATTCTGATCTTTCTGTATTTTACAATACAACATTCTTTATAAATCAAACTTTATTTAGGTTGGTGTTAATGATACATTGATGAAAAAATCTTGGGAGTGTGATAAAATTGAATACCAAACCTTTAATTGAGAATGGATTATTACAAACTAAAAACTAATAATAGCAATAAAAATGAAAAATGGGTCAAATTTATTTTTGAATATATCTCATATCAATTCTATACATCCGTGAATGCCAGAAAATGGCATCATTCCTAAGCTAATTTTCTTATCAAACTTCCTATTTTGATCTGATCTAACAATTGATCTAAGCCTGGGAAAGTATTCCCAGCAAAGCCATTCTAACATCAATCAAACTTTTGTACAAATCTTTCACTTTCCTTTGAATGAAATCAATCTCATCTTCCAATTCCTTGCAGCTTCTCTTCACTCTCTCAACACAAGATTCAACCATCTCTTTTCCCCTCTTACCCTTTATCAGTTCTTTCAATTCCCTAGCTGCAGCCACTGTCTGCTGCAACTCAACCATCATCACCAGAGACCCACATCCCCTTTTCTTCTTCCCAGCACTTCCCTCTGCCAACTCTTGCATAATCCTCAACCATGAACAACTCATGGGGAGGCATTTCATCATGGGAAGTTCACTTTTCCCACAATCACTTGACAAGGCATGTTCAAGAAAACCACAACTCATCAAAGCCATTCCCTTGGACCCACACACAATCTCACTGAACTCAGTTTCATGGCCCAGCTTTGTTCTTCTCAAACAAGAGCCGCGCTTCCCCATTTTGAGTCTCGTTTTCTCTGTGGCCTGGCATGACTCTAATTGGACCAATTGATCCAGAGCACGTGATGTTGCGTTACTTTCAACAAAGCGTGCAACTTTTCTCAATCTGTCCACGTACTTCTTCTTCACGCCCTCCATTCTTTCCACAAAGTAGTTGCATGCATCAAGAATATCAGTGTTGGTTTCCAGGTACTCTTCCATTGCTCCATGGTCCACATCAGCTAAATACGAAACATGAGCAAGTGTATTTAAGGCAATTTTTTGGGTAGTGATAGCAGCTTCAAATAACCGAGGCATGAAATGTTCACCACTGGTAACTTCTGACTGAAGGGTGGTGAGCTCCGCCGTGAGGTCGCGGCTGAACTGGGTTGTTGCCGGCAACGGGACCACCGTGGACTGCTGAATTCGCCGCAAAGAGAGGCTCCTTAGTGTTGGGAAAAATATGCTGAATCTTCCCATATGGTCAGATCTGTGAAAGTGAAATAAAAGCGGAATAATTGCACACACAAGTTGATAACGGAGTTCGGCCAATAATGCCTACGTCTCCGGACTACTACAGATCTCTTTCTGGGAGAAAAGAAAAATACACAAGTGTTTACAAAACACTCCCAAAACACTCACAACTCACAATCCAATTACACCCAGAAGCTAAACTAAAACTCTCTAGTTTTTCTGCCTCTCACTGGTGTCACTCTTTCTTCTCTAAGAGAAGTAGTATTTTGTGTGGGATGGGATGATTTTGCTTGAAGGAAGAAGACCAATTTATAGCAAAAATTGGTACTGTGCATTACAATAAAAAAATGCCTCGTGGGCACCTCATGCTTGAATAAAAAAATTTGCACCCACCCTTTTCTTCCATTCTTTCGGTGCAAGTGAGAAAGTTACCTACTTTCTTTGACCAACAATCTCCCACTTGAGGACCGATTTCAATCTGTCCTCACACATTGATCAATAGTAGTCTTCTCTTGTCTGTTATCCTTGTAAGCTAACTGAAGTTGAGCATAACTTCAGTTTGTCAATAGTCACCACCTTTGTTAGCATATCTGCTGGGTTCTTACTTCCCACAATTTTCTTCAATGTTAGCATCTCATCCTCAAGTAGAGATCGATGAAATGATAACGTATGTCGATGTGTTTGGTTACTGGAGTGAAATGCTTGAATTTTTTGCCAGATGTATTGCACTCGACTATCACCGTGCAAAACACTCCTTTCTTGAATGAATCCCAACTCTGCCAACAATCCTTGAAGCCATATCAATTCTTTCTCGGCTTCGTCACTTGCTACATACTCGACCTCCGTAGTGGATAAAGCAACAATCTTACGTATCCGCGACATCCAACTAACAGCTGTAGTTCCAACGAGTAAACACATACCCAGTGGTGCTTCTTCGGTGATCAACTTCACCTCCAAAGTCCGCATCTACGTAGCCTCGTAATTTTAGATCTCCTTTTCTAAAATACGGACATTTTTCTGTTGTGCCTCGTAGATACCTCAGAATCCATTTGACTGCTTCCCAATGAGCTTTTCCTGGATTTGACATGAATCCGCTTACAACTCCCACTTGCATGGCCAATGTCTGGTCTCGTACAGACCATCGCGTACATCAAACTTCCAATGGCTGAAGCATACGGAATCTTAGCCATTAACTCTTCTTCTTCCTTCGTTTGAGGAGACTGATCCTTGGATAGACGAAAATGGCAAGCCAAAGGTGTATTGACTGGTTTGGCATTGTCCATGTTGAATCTCTGCAAAACACGGTTGATGTACTCCGCTTGAGATAACTGCAAAACTCCTTTTTGCTTATCTCTCGTGATTTGCATTCCAAGAATCTTCTTTGCTGGGCCTAAGTCCTTCATGTCAAATTCTTTTGACAACTGCTTCTTTAAGTTTATGATCTCATTCATATCTGAACCTGCTACTAGCATATCATCAACATAAAGTAGCAAAATGATATAACTGGACTTATACCTTTTGAAGAAACAACGGTGATCGGCGTTGCACTTCGGAAACTCTCCTTGTGCATGAAGCTTTCGAACTTCTTATACCACTCGTCTTGGAGCTTGTTTCGAGGCCATACAAGCTCTTTTTCAATCTGCACACCAAGTTCTTCTTTCCTTCGAAAAACCTTAGGCTGGTGCATGTAGATCTCCTCATCTAAATCTCCATGAAGAAATGCGGTCTTCACATCTAATTGCTCTAGGTAGAGCTCCTCACTAGCCACAATACTTAACACGATCCCGATAGTATTGAGCTTTACAAGCTGGAGCAAAGATTTCGGTGTAGTCGACTCCTTCTTTCTGCTGAAATCCTTTGACGACCGATCGAGCTTTGTATCTCTTAGAACCATCATGGTCTTCCTTCACTCGATACACCCATTTGTTGTGAAGTGCTTTCTTTCCCATAGGTAACTTGACTAGTTCCCATGTCTGATTTGAGATTAAAGACTTCATCTCGTCTTTCATGGCAAGCTCCCACTTGCTAGCATCCGTGGCTTGACAAGCTTCCGTATAATCTTCAGGCTCCCCTCCATCAGTCAACAACATATAGTCCATGTATCTCCTGTTAGGCACATGAGGCCGAGAAGACCTTCTCAATACAGGAGTTGGAGTAGGAGGTTCGCTTGCACATCAAGTTCTTCAACTCGATTCCTCTGGTCGAGGACTCCTCATTATAGGACTTTCCGGGATATCTTCCACCTCTGCATAAACCGGCCCACTCGCTTCGAGTTGCTTGGCACCTGTATTATGCTTGTCCTTGTACATCACTCTTTCATTGAAGATTACGTCTCTGCTGCGGATCATCTTTTTGTTTTCATCGTCCCATATGCGGTAGCCAAACTCATCTTCACCATAACCAAGGAAAGTACATTTCTTTGATTTTGGATCAAGTTTGTTTCTGCCTTGATCACTGATATGCGCATATGCTACACAGCCAAAAACTCTAAGATGTGAGAGTTTTACCTCTTTTCCGCTCCATACCTCTTCCGGTATCTTGTGTTCCAATGGTACCGATGGACTTCGGTTGATCAAGTAAGCTGCTGTGTTGATCGCTTCGCCCAAAACCGCTTTGGTAAGCCTGACTGCACACGCATGCTTCGGCCCTTTCGAGTCAACGTTCGATTCATACGCTCGGCTACACCATTGTGTTGAGGCGTACCCGGCACGGTTCTCTCCATTCTGATTCCGTGCTCATAGCAAAACTTCTTGAATTTGGTGTCTACATATTCACCACCATTGTCGGATTCGAGCTTCTTAATCTTCAATCCTGTCTCATTTTCCACCATAGCTTTCCAAATCTTGAAAGCTTCAAATACTTCGACTTATATTTCAGAAAGTAAACCCATACCTTTCTCGGAGTGATCATCAATGAAAGTCACGAAGTAATGCTTCCCACCAACGGATGGGACAGTCGTTGGACCCCAAACATCGAGTGGATGAGCTCAAGCTTCTCTTTCTTTGGGGTTCTTTTACTTGTCCGAAAGCTGACTCTCTTCGCTTTCCAAGTATGCAGTCTTCACACATGTCAATATCTACTCGACCGAAGACCTGGTAATTTTCCTCTCGAGTGCATGACCTTCATTCCTTTCTCACTCATATGTCCAAGTCTTTGGTGCCATATGTTGGAATTTTTATTTGCTCGCAACTGCAATCAAATGACATGCTCCTGCAGCCTTGTAGAGAGTTCCACTCTTTTTGCCTCGAGCAATCGTCATCGCACCTTTTGAGATCTTCCATTCATCACCATGGAAGATTGTCGTATAGCCTTCACTAGCTAATCGACCTACCGAGATTAAGCTCTTTGTCGGTCGGGAATATGTCCGACATTTTTCAATTCCCATACGTGACCCATTCAGACTTAATCCTTACCGCACCTTTGCCTACAATCTCACATGACTGTTCATTACCAAGGTAAACCTTACCAAGGTTTCCGGAACATAATTCTCCAACAGTTCCTTCGTGAGGTAGCATGAAAAGATGCTCCGAGTCTAACACCCAAGACTCCTCCCTGCCTTCAAGAGAGCATATCAACGCCTCATCTTTTCCTGAGGTGGAGGCAACGTTTGCTTCGTCCTTTGCTCCTTGATTCTTCCGTGCACTCTTGCACTGGTTTCTGAAGTGTCCGGTCTTCCCACAATTCCAACACTCGATCGTTTTTGAGTTGTGGGAACTACGATGATTTCTGGACTTGGACCGCCTGTCCTTTGATTTTCCATGTCCAATTTCTTTGGTTGAACTTCTTCCTCTTGACTCTGTATGCAATACTGAAGAGGTTGATGCTTCACCCGACTCTCTCCGTCGGATCTCTTCGCCGAGAACCAAATTTTGAACATCATTAAATCTTAACTTATTGTTTCCCGATGAGCTACTCACAGACTGTGACCGTAGCATTCCAACTCTCCGGTAGGGAAGACAAAAGTATTAAAGCCTCGTACTTCATCATCGAATTTGATGTCAATAGAACTCAACTGGGTTGTTACAGTGTTGAGTTCATTGAGATGATTTGCCACCGAAGCACCTTCGAGACATCCGCGAGTTGAACAATCGCCTCATCAAGTGAACTTTGTTTGAGGCCGATGGTTTCTCGTACATGTTGGAAAGAGCCTTCATGAGATCTCGAGGTCGTCTTTTCTTTCACAATGTTGAAAGCAACATTACGGGATAATGTTAGACGAATAACTCCAAGAGCCTCGTCTATCAAGGAGTCTCCATTCTTCCTCTTTCATGGTTTCCGGCTTCTCCCCGTGAGTGGTTGATGCATCTTCTTCGATACGAGATAATCCTCTATCCGCATCTTCCAGAAGCCAAAGTCTCGTACCGTCGAACCTTTCGATTTTCATTTTTCCTTCGTCTGCAGACCATCACTCCAACTCTGATCCGACTTATCTGCTGGATCGTTTCGACAATTCTTGTGAGCTACCGTGTTTCAGTAACACGACTGCGGGCAAATTTGTAACGCCGACAAAATTTGCACTATTCACGTTTTCACTATTCACTGAATAGTAACTTACTATTCATATGAATAGTAACACCACAAGAATTACAGAACTAACAACCAGCTCTGATACCAGTTGTTGGGAAAAATATGCTGAATCTTCCCATATGGTCAGATCTGTGAAAGTGAAATAAAAGCGGAATAATTGCACACACAAGTTGATAACGGAGTTCGGCCAATAATGCCTACGTCTCCGGACTACTACAGATCTCTTTCTGGGAGAAAAGAAAAATACACAAGTGTTTACAAAACACTCCCAAAACACTCACAACTCACAATCCAATTACACCCAGAAGCTAAACTAAAACTCTCTAGTTTTTCTGCCTCTCACTGGTGTCACTCTTTCTTCTCTAAGAGAAGTAGTATTTTGTGTGGGATGGGATGATTTTGCTTGAAGAAAGAAGACCAATTTATAGCAAAAATTGGTACTGTGCATTACAATAAAAAAATGCCTCGTGGGCACCTCATGCTTGAATAAAAAAATTTGCACCCACCCTTTTCTTCCATTCTTTCGGTGCAAGTGAGAAAGTTACCTACTTTCTTTGACCAACACTTAGTATGGCTGATGGTGCTTTCATGGTGTGTCAAAACGCTTTAGTAGTAACAAAATTTGAGATGCATTAATTTCATGACCAAGTTTCGGGGTATAACTTTGGGCAATATATATAACCTTTAAACCCATAATGAGTAGGACACGTGTCACCATAGCATTGAGAAATTGCTTGACTCAAGTTGATTTTTTTAATTATTTTTATCAAAATGTTACTTACACAGTTACACTGAAAGCACTTCATTGGTAATTTAAAAAGAAATCAAAATTATAAAATTTGGTAGAGTTTTGATGAGAAATGAGCTGTAATATGGTGCGTGGAGAAGCAGGATATTGGCAGGTGTAAACTAGGGGGACACCAAGCCATTGCTTCCAATTATTGGGGCACCGTTTTCCAGTATTCAAACACAATCACTTCAACTTGTTAATTTGTTTCAAATTTTCAGAAAGTTATTATATAAGAACTTTTCATTAAGTTCCTTTTCCAAATTGTTAAAGAACATGAATAAATTGCTCATTAGTTAAGCTTCCATGATTAATACAATGAACCGAACATAATGTTCACTAGAATGGCAGAGACATAACAAAGATTCTAACGTAAGAATATTAAATGACCACGGTGTTCCATTTTGGTTGGGAGAAGAATGAGGCAATCTTTGAGAAGAGATTTGCCCTTGAATAAGGCTGCTTAGGAAATGTAAACAATTGGATGCATCTTCAACAAAAAGATTCATTGCTAGCAACAACAGCAGCAACTTCTTCCTCAGACGATGTCACCTTGTAACTCGTAACCCTCCACATGGCATGCACCACCAATCCAACATTTGCTTACATTGTTCCTCTGTTGGCCACGTTTTAGACCAACTATATTTTATTCTCAAATTCAACATCTTTCTCTTTCTTCATCTTCAAAGTCTTTCGTCTCAGATCTCTGGTTTAAAATAAAGTATATTGGAGTATTAATATACATAATTATGCATGTGAAGCATAATTCAAACAACTTGAACATATAGTAAGAATTGTTTGAAAGTCTATTGAAGTTCTTCAAACTTTCTCACACGAGAAAACATTTTGGATTCAATATGGATCTCAGCAACAGATTGCAAAATCACCAAAGAACCTAACCTGCAACCTTTTGCTTTCATATATGACTTTTTTAGGAGAACAACTTGATCAAAGGTTCCAGTTTACCAAGTTTTTTCTGGATTCCTTAGATTGTATACACATATTATAAGTACAAAAAGAAAAAGGTAGTAAAGTTATATACATACGCGGCAAACATTTACATGGAGAACAGAAAAAGTGAGAGAGAGACACTTGACAAAATAATTCTTGAACAAAGTATCCAACAGTTCAGGTTCATGATATTTCTCTTCTTTAATTACAATCAATAAAGCTTGTCGTGGATCTAAACCTAAGTGTTAAGAAAGTTCAGTTTAAAAAGAAAACTATGTTGAAACAACTCAATTGGTAACAACGCAAAATCATTATATATAGTAAAAATAAGGTCTAGAAGAGTATATACACCCTATATATGGAAGATAATTTCGTTGTATAAATCTAATTTAAACATTTACTACGTATTCATAGAACAAGATATTATTTTTCTTTTGGGATCACAAAAATTAAACTTGTACGTAGCTTAGTTTATCTAAAAAATTTAACAAGGATTTAGAATGTAATAAGCAAAGATGTCAACTTATTTCTTTATAATGATACAAGTTTAAAGATAATTTTCTTTTCTCTTATTTTATCGAAATATTTTTAAATTATATTGAATTTTAAAATTATTTTGTTCATGAGTTTTGTTTTACCGTAAACAAAAGGAATACTTACCACTATATTAAAACATCTTTAAAGGGAATAATATTAACAAAAATGGTTTAGGAATAAAAGTGAATATTTTATTGTGGATCTCACATTTGAATTTATTAAAAGTGAAGAAAGTTATTTAAAATTGGAAGAAATTTACTTGAATAAGACAAAGTTTTAAGCAACCAGCGAGACCCATAATAAAATATTAAATTTTATTCTCAAGTAACTCTGATTAAAAACTCTCTTTGGAGATGTTCTTAGAATTTCAAAACGAACAATATTTTAAATGTGATAATAGACTCTAATGATGTTATCGTAACAAAAATAAAATCAGGACACTCTTATTCTTAAACAAATATATTGACATTCATTATGGGATTGAAGATAAAGTTAATTTTGTTCTTCTCGTACCCTTAATCTTCAACTTGAAGGTTATATCGTTATATTCTCATAAGTCTCGCATTGCTTAAAAGTCAAAGTCAAGATCAAAGATAATTTATACACGTTATTCCTTCTTAACCCACTTACACCCTTTTTAAAGATAAAATGGTAATGAATTAAAGTTTGAAACCACTCATCATATATGATAATTTATTCTAACAATAAGATAAACATGATTATGGATTTAAAATATACAATATTTCAAATATAATTAATAATATAACATACATTGAGATTGAAACCATTTTAAAAAAATATTTTATTTGAAAACAATAGAATGTAATTTAAAAACATGCCAACTATTACACTACATATAATAATATTCCTTGTGCCTAATATAAAATTTTGTTATATGAAGTGGTACACTATTAAGAGTAGTTAATTAGCAGAAAATATTTGGAGAATAAAGGTTGGCCACTATTATAAATTTGAAGATTATAATCGATAACTTTTATTAACAATATCATTCAATTATTCAATATGGACCTACTGTACCACAAAAGGTACACAATTTTTGGTGCATTATTGCTGTTAGGGACTCATGCATGTACCGTTAATTTAAAATTTGGCCACTTTGTATTTACAATTAAGGACATAATTAACAAATTTATGCTACATTAAAGTAATTGCAAAAGGTTGATTTTTATAAAATGTTAATTTGTAATACAGTTGGAGTCAGCTTTTGCTTCTCCAATAAAAGTCATCACTTTTGGAGCACCACAAAGTTATCTCCCTCTTGCAAATAAAAATCTATCACATAAAATATCCAAGTTAATTAAATAACTAATATTACGATAATATACTTAATTGAGTTGTACGTTTCATCATTTTATTATAATTGTTTTGTAAATTTTATCATTTGTTTACATATTTTATTATTGTTATATTTTTAATTTTTGTATAGATTATTATTCTGTTAAATGTGTAACATATGTGGACGCGTTTCTAAAAAGATTAAAAAAATTAAATTATTTTTCATAATAAAATCGCATCGATTTACACAATTTTACAACGTTATTGGGCATATAATGTGCACCTATTTTAATTCTCCATGAAATATTCACCCTTTATTTTTTTTATTTGTTATTTAATGTTCTAGAAATTAAAATGTTTTGAAATAAAAATGGTAATAAATATATTCACAAATATAAAAAGAGATAAGAAAATTTTAAAGAATACTTTTTAAATCACTCTTGTCTACATTTTAAAAAGTGTCTTTAAAATATATATATATATATATATATATATATATATATATATATATATAGATATTGTAAATTAATTTTTGGAATGTTGAGAAAATAAAAAAAATTGCAAAGTATTTTTTAAATGTTAAAAAATAAAAATACGTTTTACAAAATATATTATAAAATGTAAAAAGATAAAATAGTACTTCAAGAGATTTTTTTTAACACTCTATTTTTATTCGGGAATGTATTTTTTAAAATATTTTTTTTTTTATAACATTAAAAAAAAATTATAGTGTTCCAAAACTTAAACACTCTTATCACTTTCACATTTTTAAATGTACTTTTTTACATATATATTAGTTTCTTAACATTTCAGAAAACATTTTATTTCCTTAAAAATATTAAAATTACTTTATAAAACTTCAAACAAGAAATAAAACATAAGGATAATTCATTTTAAATAAAAGAAATAAAAAAAAAAGTGTTTTAGTTAAAAAAAAAAAAAAAGAAGAAGGTGTAAATAATAGGAGCCTCAAGTATACTGTAGTTTGGGCTTATAGAAGTAACAATTTCAGCCCAGAGAAAAATAGAAACATTACCCAACCCAAATTCATTCAGCTCGATAGTAAATAGTTCAATTAGTTTAGTTTATCACTATTTTTTTTTAACACACTTTGTAATAGGTTCTATTTTATTGAAAATAAACTCCTTAATAATTTCAGTCACAAATAATAAAGAAGATAAATCCGAAAAAAAATTATTCTAATAGGAGACTACAAAAGAAAGAGTCCCCAAATTTTATAAACCAATATTTTTTTTCAACTTTATAGATTAAATTAGTTGTTATATATATATATATATATATATATATATATATATATATATATATATATATATATATATATATATAGTAGAGAGAGAGAGAGAGAGAGAGAGACCAAATTAAAAAATTTAAAATACATTAAAATTGTAGAAATAAAAAAATACGTATAAATGAAAGATTAAACCAGTAACGTTTAAAAGTAACACATAAAACATAATTGAATCTAACTATATATTGATATGTATAGCATTAAAAAATATTTATGTATTACTGTAAAAAATTATATTTAATTATATTTTCACATTAATAAGTATTGTTAAAAACAATTTATGTAAAGAAGAATATATATTTAATTTTTATCTTATATATTTATCAGGTTAATGATGGTGATAGTATTACAAATGAAAGTAATAGTGATTGCGTCAATTTTAAAAACTAAACAAAGAAATGTGAAACTAGGTTTAAGTTTTCACATTTTTTTCTATTATATTTCTCTTTTTTTATTGTTTCTTGACAACTTAAAAGTATTATTTGTTATAATTATAATGATTTAAAATATATTCATAAATTTATTTTAAATAATAATATAGTTTAGTGAATATCTAAATAAAATACATATTTTAATTAAAAAAAGAGAGAGAAAATAAAATTTAAAATGAAATAGAATAAATTAAATATATTATCTAATTTTAAATATTTGAATAAAAATATAACATTTAAGTTGAGTGTTCAATTAGAATCAGTAAACCTAACAGGTGTGACTTTATTGTGGAAATAAATAAAGTCCAACCTGGTTTGAAGTGGAAGGTGCATCTTTGCATTAAATTCAAACTTCATTTCTGTCCCATAAATGGGCACTCCAAAACAGTTACATCTACATGCCTTAATCAGGCGCCATTCATGAGTACGTGTACGACACACCCACATTCGTAACATTACGTTAGGTATAAAGTTTCCATTTTTAAGAACATAAATCTCTAATAATATCATTCATTTAATCACGGTTTTTTCATAATATTTTATTAATTGATTTTACGCGCTTATATTAACTATTATTGAAGTTACTTTTCAATAACCCTTAAGATATTTCATATTATTTTTAAATTTTTTTTATAATAATCAAGTTAGAAATAAAAAATTGTGGACCCCACATCTAACTTGTATTAATTTTCTTGAAAAGATCACCTACCATATCACTATCCAATCCAACGCACCCAACCCAACGAAGAATATTGTATTTAAAAACACTTTCTTTAACTTACACTTATACACTGACTCTCGAACGCAGAAGCAAAACGACAATGGCTTCCCAAACCCAAGAGCCAAATCTACCGTTCAAAACCCGAATTAAAGTATCCTTTCTCTCTGCCCTAACGGATTTCGCACGTCGCAACGACGGCACCATTAATCGTCGTCTCATGAACCTCCTCGATCGCAAGTTTCAACCAAGCGTCAAACCCATTAATGGCGTTTCCAGCAAAGATGTTACCGTTGACGCCAACCGAAACCTCTGGTTCCGTGTCTTTACACCTGTCGACGCCGCCGCCGGAGGCGGCGGCGTTCCCGTTGTCATTTTCTTCCATGGAGGCGGCTTCGCCTTCCTCTCGCCGGACTCGTTCGCGTATGACGCCGTGTGCCGGCGGTTCTGCCGCCGAATCCCCTCCGTGGTCGTCTCAGTGAACTACCGCAACACGCCGGAGCACCGGTTCCCTTCGCAATACGACGACGGCGAGGACGTACTCAAGTTCCTCGATGAGAACCGCGCGGTGCTCCCGGAAAATGCTGACCTGTCAAAGTGCTTCCTCGCCGGCGACAGCGCCGGCGCGAATTTGGCACACCATGTGGCAGTTCGGGTGGCCAAGTCAAAGTTTCGGGAAGTTCGGGTAGTCGGATTGGTGTCGATCCAGCCGTGGTTTGGCGGGGAGGAACGGACGGAGGCGGAGGTGAAATTAGAGGTGGCGCCGTTGGTTTCGTCGGCGAGAACCGATTGGCTGTGGAAGGCGTTTTTGCCGGAGGGGTCGAATCGCGACCACGGCGCGGCGAATGTTAGCGGCCCGAATTCGGAGGACTTGTCGGGTCTGGATTACCCAGATACCCTTGTGTTTGTGGGTGGATTTGACCCGTTACAAGATTGGCAAAGGAGATATTGTGAGTGGTTGAATAAATCAGGAAAAAAAGCAGAATTGAAGGAGTATCCAACTATGATTCATGCTTTTTATATTTTCCCTGAATTGCATGAATCGTCTCAGTTGATCTCAGAGGTCAAGGATTTCATCACCACCAAAATCTCTACTTTGAAATGATCTTTGTTGGGTTTAAATATGTAAAGATTTCATCACCCATTCATCACCTCAACCTACCATGTTGACCTCTACTGTAAGATGATGCAACTTTTTGCTTTTAAAAAATTATAATACGTAGTACATGTATTTCTAAAAGTTTATTACCTCTTAGATTAGGATCCAGGGTTTTCATGATGATGATTAAGTTGTGCTTTTTTTGTTAGTAATTATGTTTTTTTTTTTAATGAAATTTATAGACTTTTTTCTTGTTTTTCCTTGATTATTTGAAAATTAATTAGCCATCAATTTCAATTTAATAATTTTTCTTTTTGTATATTAATTCTTATCAATTTTAGCTCAACAAATATTTGCTGTACAGAAAAAAAATTTAACAGGGTAATTATTAACCCATTATACAAATTAATAAACAAGATAATTATATTTTGTATAAAATATCACATTAATCATACGCTAAAATTTGATCAGATTTATAATAAAGTATATTATTTATTATATGACTAATAACCATAAAAAAAATAATAGAGTCACGGATTATTGTAATTTTATATGAAGTTGATCATGCTTTATGGATGAAGTGAAGAATTATAATTATTGTTGATTAAAATAAAATTTTTAAGCCTTTTTATGTAAAAAAATGTATTGTTATTAATATAATATAATTCGAATTGTTTTTAAAATCTATTTTGTTCTTCAATTAAAATTATCGGGAAAATAACAAAATTTATAGAAAAGGAGAAAATCGTGAATCTCTTTTTCGTGTACGTTATAAACTATTAATTGATTGAAGTAGGAGAGAGAATGAGGTACAACATCATTTATTTTACTGATGTACCTGTTGAGGGTATTTCATTATACTGGGTGGGTTAATCCTACCAAAAAGAAATTAGTTTTGATTATAATTAAACATACACTATTAAAACGGGTTCAATGTAATTCAACTTGTTTGATTTTTTATCTCACTAAACATAAGGTTTTATAAATTATTGTTAAAATAATAAATGTGTAATCTGTTTAATCTCTTTGAATTTATGCATTGTAATCTATATAATCACTTAATTAAAGTAAGAATTTGATTTTAGAAAAATCGATTTTTGAACGAGAATGTATCACGTAATCATACAAATCTTTCCGAAAAATCTGAATTGCATGTTTTTTTTAGCAGTTTATATTTATATATATATATATATATATATATATATATATTTACATATTTATATAGTTAAAAATTATCATATTAATATATTTACATATTTATATAATTATATATTAACATATGTTAATATTTTAAATATTTATATGTTTGTATATATATATAATTATATAATTAAATATTAATATATGAATATAATTATATAATAAAACATTTTCATATGTTTAGATAATTAAATATTTATATATGTAAATATATTTATAAATATTAAAATTTATTTAATAATTGTATATTTATATATTTATTAATAAATTTTATTATTTAAAAATATATTTACATATATAAATACTTAATTGTCTAAACATATAAAAATATTGACGTATATAAATATATTCATATATTAATATTTAACTATGTATATTATGTATACAAACATAAAAATATTTAAAATATATAAATATAATAATTTTTAATTATATCAATATATAAATATGTAAATATATATAAGCATATAAATATTTAAAATATATTAATATATAATTATTAAATTATTATCATATATAAATATGATAATATTTAATTATATCATATATATATATATATATTTTAAAATATATAAAAATATAAACTGTAAAAAAGAATTGTAATTCGATTTTTCGAAACCAAATTCTGGTTTCAACGTGAGACATTCCAATTCCTCCATAATCGAATTCTAACGTTATTTCAAGTCTATTATAAAATAAGTGAAATTCAATATTCATAAATAATAAAATTTTTTAATATTATTTCGAAAAAAATCCCTCAACTCTATTGTTGGTGTTAACAAATTTGTTGGTAGATTAGAGCACACAAACTGTCGAAAGAACAAAACTTTTGTATTACTATGGTAACTATAGAGCCACAAAGAAGACAAACAAAACCACAATGTTGTTTAAAAATGGCATGGAGGAACCCGAAATATGCACCATATTTGCAACATTGATCAATTCAATCGGGAGATTTTCTTGTTGATGAAATTCTTGACTTGTGAGATCAATTGAAAGGACTCGGGCAAATCATGGAACACATAAAAGGCATGAAACATCTTTGGATACTCAATCAATTCAACCGATTTACCCGATCTTTTTAACCATTCATAATACCTCCTTTGCCAATCTTGTAACGGGTCAAACCCACCCACAAACACAAGGGTATCCGGGTAATCCAAACCCGATAAATCCTCCGAATTTGGCCCACTCACGTTCGATGCTCCGTGGTCGCGATCCGACCCGTCCGGCAGAAATACCTTCCACAGCCAGTCCGTTCTCTCCATCGACACCAGCGGCGCACCATCAAACCTCAACTCTGCCGCCGTCCGTTCCTCCCCGCCGAACCACGGCTGGATTGACACCAACCCGATGACCCGGATTCTACGAAGCCCCGAATTCCTGACCCCGGGTTCCCGGATCCCCACCTTCCCGACCCGAACTGCGACATTGTGAGCCAAATTGGCGCCGGCGCTGTCGCCGACAAGGAAGCACTTTGACAAGTCAGAGTTTTCCGGCAGCACCATGCGATTCTCGTCGAGAAAGTGGAGGATGTGCTCGCCGTCATCGTACTGTGACGGGAAGCGGTGCTCCGGGGTGAGGCGATAGTTGACGGAGACAATGACGGCGGGGACGCGGAGGCATAATCGGCGGCAGACGGCGTCGTAGGGGAGGGAGTCCGGCGAGAGGAACGCGAAGCCGCCACCGTGGAAGAAGACGATGACGGGGAGGTTGCCGGCGGCGGCAGGGACTGTGGGAGCGAAGACTCGGAACCAGAGTTTGCTGTGGGCGTTGACGATGACGTCTTTGGTGGTAACGCCGTTGAAGGGGGTGGCGTTAGCTTGGGTTTTGACATCGAGGAAGTTCATGAGCCGGCGATTAACGGTGCCGTTAGAGCGGCGCACGGCGTCGGAAAGCGATGACAGAAAAGATATTGAAATGCGTGTCCTCCAAGGAAGAAACTTTTTGAATTTTGCCATTTCTTGTTCTTTGGATTTGTCCATTGTCGTTTCTGCGTTTGGAAGAATGAGTAAAGGGTGAAAAGGGCGAACCGTAGGTGAAGGGTGAAAAGGGCGAACCGTAGAGGAACGACAGAGTGGACCAATACGACGCATATTTCAATTTTTCTGTCGTCGTTTTCCGCTGCTCCTTTGGCGCGTAAAAGGAAAGTGGTCGTTATTTGTCCAATTTTCCAGATTGGCATCAAAGTAGTAGGTAAGCTTGTTGGGTTATGTCAACTTGTCCTTATTTTAAAACACATGTTTATTATAAAAATGAAAAAGGGTATTTTGGTGTTTCAGTTAGAGTGAGAGGTCTAAATAGTAATTAGAGGTATGAATAGTCTTTCATTTAACCACACCTTAAATGTTCTTAGCTCAATTTTAATAAATGGACCCATATGAACCGAGGCCCATCTACGCTTGTGAAAGATATGGTTTGGACTAATATATTCTTTACATTTTGCAATTAGTGAAAGCATATATAATGAATAAACGAATATTACGATAAAAATGGTGGTAAAATTTATTTTAAAATCTAGTTTCAACATTAAAAATATCCTTAATTAATTGAAAATTACTTTATATAATCTTTAAATTAATTATTAAAAATCAATAATTTATAATTATATTGTAATTTATTATTAGACGATGGCCTGATAAATAAATTTACATTTTTTTAAATAATTATTTTAAAATTTGTCTTTGACACTATTACTGATTAATCAATTGTGTAATATTTAGAGATATATATTTTTTATTAAAAAAATCACTATATCTATATATAATCCTTGTCATTCCAAGAAAACGTCATCGTCCTCACTTCGCAGCCACAGAAATCTTTCGTTTCACTATCCGAGTCAACTCACCTCCACGACCAATGGCTACATCCACCAAACCAACCCTTCCATGGAAGCTTCGCCTAATGACTTCTCTCCTCTCCCACCTCCTCAACGCCTCTCGACGCTCGAACGGCACCGTCAACCGTCGTCTCTTCAACCTCTTCGACCGCCAGCTCCCTCCCAGCCCCAGCCCTATCGACTCCGTCATCACCTCCGACGTCACAGTCGACGCCACGCGCAACCTATGGTTCCGTCTCTTCTCCCCCTCGACCTCCACCGCTACTGCTACCCTCCCCGTGATCGTCTTCTTCCACGGCGGCGGCTTCGCGTTCCTCTCCCCGGCCTCAACCGTGTACGATGCCGTCTGCCGCTCCTTCTGCCGTTCCTTCAACGCCGTCATCGTCTCCGTTAACTACCGGCTCACCCCTGAACACCGTTACCCCTCCCAATACGACGATGGTTTCGACGTCGTTAAATACCTCGACGAAAACGGCGCAGCTTTGGGTAACGTTGGGAAGTGTTTTTTGGCGGGTGATAGTGCGGGCGGGAACATAGTTCACCACTTGGCGGTTCGGGTTTGTAAAGAGAGGCTCCGGTTCGTGAGAGTACTGGGATTGGTTTCGATTGAACCGTTTTTCGGAGGGGAAGAGCGAACCGAATCCGAGAACCGTCTCAAGCAAGACCCATTGGTTTCGTTGGATATAACTGATTGGTATTGGAAGGTGTTTTTGCCAAACGGGTCGGACCGTGATCACGAAGCGGTTAATGTGAGTGGCCCCAATGGGGAGGATATTTCGGGTTTGGACTATCCAAATACACTTTTGATTGTGGCGGGTTTTGACCCGTTACAGGATTGGCAAAGAAGATATTACGAATGGTTAAGGAAATCGGGTAAGGATGTTGAAATAATGGAATACCCGAATATGATTCATGGTTTTCACTTGTTTCCGGATTTACCCTCCACTCCTCTGTTTCTTTCTCACGTCAACGATTTCATCAAGAAGCAAGTGGCTGGTAACTAAGTTCCTTTGATTTTCTTGTATTATAATCGTAGTTAGAAGATTTTAATTTCTTGTTAATGATCTTAGTTTTTTAATTTTAATTGTACCAAATCCATATTCAAATCTTATGCCATTATTTTAGATAGCTTATAACTCGATATCATGTGAGTAAAATATAATGAATGAGAAAGTAAATTTATGCTGTTATAATTTTTGAAGATTGAAATTTATAGTAATAAAATTACATATTGGTGATATCTGAAAATTTTAATTAATGAAATTAAATTTAAAACACAAAATTAAGAATGGGGTGTTTGAAAGCAAAGGACATATACTTGTCCGACATGGTTGTTGGGTAATTATATTATATTTATATCTTCCATGTTTTGGTCAAAGACAATTAAATGAGTCGTGTTGGCATTCATCTACTTTGTCAGGGAATCAATCCTTCTCTATCAGACGCGTAGATAGGTCATATAATTTTCACTTAAATCACATTTTCGTAGTATTTTTATATTTTTTTATATTTTTTATTTTTTTTTCACATTATATAAAATTTTTTGTTCAATTTTTAAATTAATCAATCTATTATATTATTGTTTTTATTTTTAACTTTTTTATGTTTTTTAATCATTTTAATTAATTTGATTTTTTTCCGATAAATATAAAATAAGTTTTTCTTTTTTTACATATTTTTTAAAAATATTTTATATCAAATAATTAATATTATTTTATTTTTAATTTATTTTTATTAAATTTTATTAATTATTTTTTTATTTTCATTATTTCTAATTATTATATATCAAATTTTGTTAATAAAATTATTGTATTTTATAAAATTAAAAAATTAATGATTAAATTTTTATCATTTTAAATTAATTAAATAATAATTAATTTATTAAATATTTTTTTATAAATTATATATCTCATATATAAGTATTTAAAAAAAACTTAAAAAATATTTAATTTATATATATATATATAAATTAAATATTTAAATATAATATAATATTATAATATATAATAATAATAATATATTATTATTAAAAGTATTTTATATTTGTCTAAAAAAATATTAATTTTTTTTATGCATATATATTTTAATATAAATATAATAAATTAAAGTATATATTTAATTAATAATTATTATTATTATAAAATTATAATTATTTAATTTTTTATAAAAAATTTATTAAAAATATTAAAATTAATTATTATAAATATAATTAATTTTTAAAAATAATATGAAATAGGATCGGGATAGAAAAAAAAATAAAAATCATGAGAATTTAATTTCTAATTAAAAAAAATAGAGGACAATTAAAAAAAAGTTTGGTTTAAAAAAAAAACGGTCCATCGTGCCTTGTTGTAATCGCTAAGTTCCATTGCATGCTTAATTTACACTCTTGCTTTAAGTGACTATTCTTATTTGACTAAATTTCACTTCTATTAATTCAAATTAGGTTTGATTTCAACTGTAATGATGGTCCATTTGTGTCTTTCTCCTTAACTAAAATTATGTTTCTCTGAAATCTCTCTATTACTTGCGACCTATAATCCGTTGGGCGCAACCGAAATGCGCTGAGCGGATTATTAGATGAAAAATTTGACTTTTAAAAGAAAGAGTGTCGTTCTACAAGTTTTTCTCGTAGGTTCCTCGTTTCTCTCTTTCTCTCAAAACTTTTCTTACCTTCAAACTTGATTTTGAGGGAAAAATCTTGGTTTTCTTGAAGAGCTCCAAGAGGTAAGTTTGTTTCTCTCAATTTCCTCTACATTTCTACCGTTTTATTTTTCAAAACGGTGCATTTTCTATTTTTCTCCTCACTTGGCTCAACTTGAATGGGTGTAGGAAGAATGTTATTGTAGGTTTTACACCTAGAATACTAGAATAATACTTAAAATTGAGGATTAGAAGTGGTTAAACTAAGAATTTTAAGAGCCCTAATTCGTAGGTACTATTTATTGAATTTTTGGGACTTGTGTGAACAGAATTAGGAATTAGTATCTTCATGAAAGTTGTAGCTCTTTAAGTTGTCGAAATTTAGAAACTGATTTCACATTAAATGGATATTTTTAGCTCAAGTTATGCCCATTTTACTGTCAAGTGTTCTAGCTGTGACGTTAAGAGGTAGCCCTGTTTCAAGAGCCTAGGTTTTTGAATTACTGAGATTGATAAGTGTGAAATTAGGACTTGATTTCTTCATAAAAGTTGTAGAAAATTATATCCCCGAAATTTATAAATTTATTTCATGTTAATATCTTATGTGTAGCAAGAGTTATAATCTAATTACCAAGGCATGTTCAGAGTGTTATTGTAATTGAGCCTAGTTGGAAACAACCACTGAAAACTGAAAACTGCATCTATTCTATAGGGTATTTGAATTTATTTCCTTCATCAATATTGTAGGTAATTAAGGTATTGAAATTTTGGCTCAAATCTCATGCCAAAACAACTTATATACCTCTAGAAAATTTTGAAATACTGAACCTTGTCCATGGTTGCTATTAGGATTTTTCCTACTCTAAGTGTATACAAAATAGGATAATTTTCTAAGTTAATTGTAAGCTTAATGTGAGCTTAAAATATTATTAAAAATGGATTAGCAATACAAAGTGAATTTAAATTCTCATGAGATAGAATCATAGAAATATAAGATTCTAACTAGCATTTTATTATGTATATAGATTTTGCTGAAACACAACATCAAGCTTTGAAAGGAATAAGTGTGAACGTATCAAGTAAGGGGTGAGCTATTGTTTCTGGTGGAATTTCGATCGATTTCGACTCTTAAGATATTTTGATCCTAATCAAAATTCTACCACGTAAGTTCTTTTTACTTAGGCTAGCAAATTAATTTTCAATCGAGATGCGTATGAGGATCGAATTTTGCCCGATTTTGAAGATACTATTTTTGGTGTTTTATATTTAAAGTGCTCGAAGTAAAGAAAGCAGAAAATTCGTGGAATCGAAAAGCAGTGCTGAACATTAGATTGCAAAGAAACGTAACATGCAGAAATCTTAAATTTGCTTTAAGCATAAAAGACAGGGAATCAAAACAGCAGAACTGTAAATAACAGGAAGTATAAATGACAGTAAATCAAATGTGCAGAAAGTATAAATAACTTGGAAATCGAAATTGCATTAATGTTAAATGACAAGAAAACTTAAACGCGGAAACTTAACTTTCATTGAATTGAAATGACCAAAAATCGAAAGTACAAAAACATAAAATTGCTAAAGATAAATTGCATCAAAGTAAATTACCAAGGAAAATACAGAAAACGGTAAAGGTACTCAATGAGCATGGAAATCCAGATTGTCAGAAGCTTCATGATGTTCGTCGTTTCTCCGGTAGACTTCTCACTAATGATTCTGTTCTCTGCCAATTTTCTGTCCCCCTTTCCTTTCATCATTTGCTCTATTTATAGTGTCCTTTCAAGTAGTCTCTTAAGAGCAGTTAACGAAGACTACTACCACGTTCTCTGTGCACGTCTTTTGCAGTTTTGTTCCTAGCTCTGCGGTTTAGAAACTGTATCCACGTTCCCATGAATGAGGTAACCGCTCCCTTGACCTTCGACTTTTGCTACCGTTTATTATGTTCGATGTATACGTCGACCGTTCTTCTTAGCAAAAATTTCGATATTCACGTATATTAGCCTTTCCTTCGATTTTAGATTTCGCAACTTCGAGAATTTTGGATTTGCTAATGGGCGTTAAGCGTTATTCCCTCGATTTTCGATTCCAACTCTCGATATGTTTTTGTCTTTGCGTTTACCAGGTGTTTTAGCAATTGCATCGACTTGTTAATCCCTTGTATAGTTCTCGATTTTTTGTTTCCCTTCACTTTCTCGATCCTTTTATAGATTTCTCACTAACAAAATGCCCCCTTGGAAGAATATAAGTAGTTTCCGTTTATATTCTTTCAACACGATTCCCGCTTTCGCTCGTTGGAGGCCCACAATAATTTAGGGTTTAGGGTTCCTGGGGTTTTAGGGTTTATGGTTTTTAGGGTTTCTTTTTGCTTTATGTCACCGTCTCGTCAGTCTGCTGCCTTGCAGTACAAGCCACATTAATTGTTTTTGCTTCCGTCATTTCCAGCACCCTAGGTAGCTTTCCCCTTAAACTCTATTAGTTTTTTACTCTGGTTTTTACGCGAATCTTTTACCTCTTTGCGACTTCGTCTTCTTCCTTGAGCTCTTGCCTTCGTCCTTGCTACCCCACCTTTTAACCTCTATCATTTTGCTTTCCTTAGCTTATTGAAATGGCAACCTCGTCTAAGTCTTCTGAATTTTCGGCTCCACCTCTTCCTTCGCTAACAGCTAACCTTCTGGAGATCAATAGCCAGAAGTTTGCTCCAGTCCCTCTTATGGAGGAAGCTTCTCAGAAAGTTGCTGAGACGCAGATACTCATTCCTTACACTGCTGATGGTGTTAATTTTGGTTTTGGGGGTCCTATTCGTTCTAGTAGTGGGACTTTTTCTTCCTTCACCCTCTCGAATAGCCCAACACTTATTCACCACCCTGAAGTTCAGATTAATTTTTTGACTATGGTCTCGAGAGTATACCGAACGGGTCCTCCTTCCAAAAAACCTTCTTTTATTAGGTGGTTTGATAGAGTGGAAGCCAAGTTTGGGAACCACTAGAGAGATGTAGGGATTTTTGATTTTTTACACCTATCTCGATGCGACTTGTTGTTTTTGGATATGGCAATATTTTTGTCTGCGGTGCATTTGTGGAATAAGGAATTACATGCTTTGGAGTTACCCTGTGGTCCCCTTTCACCTACTCTCTTTGAGGTTGCTGCTATAACCGGACTAAAACCCACTGGGGAAAAGTATTATAAGGGTGCTTACCCTTCGGATAATTCTTTGAGGTCTAAAATCGATTGGGAATCGAAGGCCTATGGACATTTCCTTGAGAAACATTTCGTCGATGATGAATCGATAACTGTGACTGACGAAGAACATATAGCCTTTTTGGTGTATTGGCTATGTACCCATGTTTTCTGCCCCCGATCCATCCAAATTTCCTCCCACCTCTACAACCTTGCCTACCTCCTCCATACTGGCCGGCCTAGGATATGTTTGGCTAAACTTTTGTTGGCCCACGTGTATACTGCTTTCGACGAAGTTGTCGACATTTTGAGTACTCCTAAAGCATTGGGAAATTTCTCTGGCCCTATTTGATTTGTACAGTTATGGCTGAACTCGATTTTTGAGAGCATCCTTCCCCCAACTTCCACTATCCCCCCAAGTGTAAATATCGAAGGTGCTCGATTGTCTTCTCGCCACCCTCACCACAAGTCTGACAAAGCGACTTACTGTAGATATCTTAAGTTTTTGTTAACTAGATTTAATTTTGATTCAACTTTGGCTCCCTTTACCGTGCATCTTGGACGAATCAGTGACCAACTTCGAGGGCCAGTTTGGTTTAAGTCAAAATTCCCTTCCTTAACTCCTGGGTTGCAATCGAAGTTGGTTGATGTATGGAGTAATTATTTGACCCATGATGTATTAGTATCGGGTTTTCAGTCCAAAGATTTTAAGCTCATCACCTATTACCCCCAACTTTTCTCGAGACAACTTGGTCTGAGTCAATCCACACCTTTCTTCCCCCTTGATACCTCCCCAAGGTCCAAGTTAAGTGAATCGACAATCAGACGGGAGCTGACCAAACTATTACCACAAACCCCACTACTTTTTTATCCCTATGCTTTCGAATCGAATTATTTATCCACTGTGGGTTTCTCTCAATGGTGGGCTGATTGGTTCTCGAGTAATCATTCTGCTTTTGACGAAGTCCGACAAAAATTGACTGCTCATCCTTCTCTTGTGTTGCAGGACAAATCGAAAGCGAAGAAAGGTACACACTTCCACTGTCTTCAAATATCTCGATTCGAGAATGTTTATCAAATATGTTACAACCCATTGAAATTAGAATCGACCTTCTATGATGTTGTTATTTCCTTGTCCCATAAAACAACCACCAATCGATCGAACCACAAAATAATCAATCCCTTAGGAAAAACACCTTTTGAAATGTATTGCCCTAGTCACCTTCCTACTTTTCCTACAGCACCCTTTGGGATTGCCAAACCTTTAACTCATCCCAAATGGGTTCGAGAACTAAGGACCTTAAAAGAAACACTTCGTCCCAAACCCAAAAACAAAGATATTTCCGTATCGAAATTATTTTATTTCCCTTACCTTAATCTCCCTGAGGTTCTCTTGCCTCCCTGGCTTGTACATATCGACCGAGTCAAGATTTTGACTCCATCACCTTTTGGTGAGATTTTACTGCCTTTTTTAGGAATATTTTTAATTTTCTTTATTTTATAAGCTAAATGTTTTCTTTTTCGACAATTTCGAAATCTTCTAAGATTGTTATCTCCGAGAAGGAGAAGGACTGGGAGTCCTCGGATGAGTCAGACCCATCAACCTTCGTTAGGAAGCGCAAGCACTCGGCCACCATTTCTTCATCTTCGAAGAAATCGAAGGTTCATTTCGATTCCTTATTGTCTTATCTCTTTTTTTTGTCTATAACCGATTCTTCTTGGATTTTAACGTATTTTTGTTGTCTTTCGATTTCTAATTTTAGAAACAAAAATCGAAGAGTCCTCGATCTGTCCAACCATATGCCCTTGATCCATTATCGACGGACTCTAACACGGTCCCTACAACTGGCCAAACAACACCCGCTACTCATTCAAGTCACGTAAGTTTCCTTTTTTACACAAACTTCATATTTTGATTTTCAATAAGACCTATAATCATGACTTCCAAATTCGATATTTTTCAGGATCACCCATCGACGACTATATCGACTAATGTCGATTCTCAGCTTTTATCATTAACACCCCTTCCTGAGGTACTATTATATAATTTTGTATGTATGTTTTGACTTTTTATACATTTCCTTTTCTGATTTTTTTTTCGATGTATAGCAACCTGAGGCTGTACAGACTCTTCCTCCTGCCTTAGCATCCCTTGCTCTACCTTCCCCTGGTACTTAAACTTTTCCTTTACTGTGTCAATTTTTCATTTTACTTTTCATTATGATTTCTCGATTCACCTCTTCGATTTCCTTTTCTTTTCAATAAATATCCCATTAGTCCATGTCCAGGACTCTCCTTCCTCAGCTTCTGCGGAGCAACAGGTTTCCCCCCTTTTGCGATGCCTCCCTTCGAGTTACTCTCAGCGACATTACCCGAGATAGATGCGCCCGTTCCAAGCAGTGTGCCCGAGTATCGAGCTACCATCGAGGAAGACCCTTTCTCGATCCTCGACATTTTGGTATCTGGTGACGCCATTCCTTCGAGCCACTCTTCCCAACCACCTACCACTTCGACTGAAGGAGTGTATCAACTGAAACAGCGTTTCCGGGCCTTCTTCTACTCTTCGCCTCTGGAAGTTTTGGTAGAGTCATTTGAAAAGAAACGACTCTTCAAAGAGATCCTCACCTCTATCGAGACTTTTCCTGATGAGGCTCTTCCAAGAGGTTTCGATGCAGAGGTCACAGCAGCCACCGATTTATTCAACCGAGCTTATGCTGTAAGGAAGAAGAAGCAGTCGATAGCGACTAAGTTATCTGACATCTCTTCTTTCCAGATTGAGAAATCGAATTTGTTGAAGACTCAGAAGCTCAATCGAGAGGAGACGTTGGCTGCACTGGCTTCCGTCGATAATGAAATCGAAGAGTTGGAGAAGAGGTTACAGCAGTTGAAGTCGCAGAAGGAGTTCCTTACATCAGAGCTGAATAAGATTAACTCTTCTGCGAAGGAGGTGGCGTTATCTCTCGGGCAAAGCATGGAGCGTAAGCATAATTTGACTGTCGAAGAGAACTCGATTTCCTCGTCCTGGACACAGCTGTTGATAGATTTTGATAATCTTAAAACTCAATACATCTCTTTGTAAACATTATTCTATCCCAATTAATGTTGAATGTTTATTTCTCTCATTCGAGGTTTATATTTCTTCAAGTACTTGCCATTTATCGATAGCACTTTATCTTTGTTATACCAATTGATGATCGAATAAGCGTTACTCGATAATACTTTAATAACTTCAAAAGGCCCTTCCCAATTGGGCGACCATTTACCATAACTTTTACATTTCTTGTCCATCGGTAAAATTGTTTTTCACACTAAGTCGCCTTCGTTAAACGTTTTCTTTCGAACTCTTCTATTGTAAACTCGAGCAATTTGATTCTTTTGTAAAATCATACTATTCAACGCTTGCAATCTTATTTCATCGAGTTCGTTTAATTCATCATACATCAAGTTCCAATAATCACAACTGGGTAAATCATTCTGCCTTTGTATTCGATTTGATTCAATATTTATTTCGATGGGCAAAACTGCATCATGTCCATAGACCAGCTTGTATGGGGTATTCTGTAAGGAATCTTTAGGCGAATTTCGATAAGCCCATAAAATTTGCAATAGCGTTTCGTGCCATGTTCTGGGTCTATTACCAACATGTTTTTTAATTAACCCAATAATTACTTTATTAATTGCTTCAACCTGCCCATTAGCCTGAGCGTAATATGGGGTTGATGTTAATAACTGTATCTTTCTTGATTCAGCATATCTAATTATTTTTCTACCAGTAAAAACTGTCCCTTTATCTGTAGTAATGGACTGTGGGATTCCGAATCGATAAACGATGTATTCTTCGATGAAATCGATTACATCTTGTTGATCAACATCTTTTAATGGTATTGCTTCTACCCATTTTGAGAAATAATCGACAGCGACAATTATATATCTATGTCCCTTCGATGATTGTGGAAAGATCTGTCCGATTAAATCTATAGCCCACCCTCTAAAAGGCCAAGGTTTGATTATCGAGTGTAATTCGCTAGCAGGAACCTGTTGTATAGGACTGAATTTCTGACATTCTTCACAGGACTTAGCGTACTCGATACAATCTTTTAGAATCGAAGGCCAGTAATAGCCTTGTCGAGTTAATGTCCATTTCATCTTCTGACCTACCATATGGGCACCACATATTCCATTATGTATTTCAGCCATTGCTAAGTAAGCATCATCGTTCCCTAAGCATCTAAGTAATATTCCATCGATTCCTCTTTTATATAACTCATCGTTTAACAAAACGTATTTTACTGCTCGATACTTAATTTTCTTGTCAGTTTTCCCCTTGGGGTTCTGCAAATAATCTGCAATCGATTTTCTCCAATCTTGGTCATCCACGTCACTAATATGTAAAATCTCACTTTCTTGAGGTAATTTTTCTTTAATTTGAATAATTTCCTTTAAATTTTCCAAGGATATCTTATACTTAGATGCGATTTGCGCCAAATCATTGGCTTCTTGATTGAATTCTCGAGGAATATATTCGAATATTACATCGTCGAACATTCTACTTAAAGTCATTACCCTTTCTAGATATCTGATCAAATTGGTGTTAATACATTTATACTTTTTTCGCACTTGTTTGATTACTAATTGTGAATCACCTCTTATAATTACATATCGAGCTTTTAACTTAATTAAAGTCTCAAGACCTGTTATCAAGGCTTCGTATTCGGCTTCATTATTCGAACAAGTGGGTTGAATCTCAAATGATAACTTAGTCGGGATATTATTTGGAGAAATGATAAGAACTCCTACCCCAGATTTCTCCGATGTACTCGAACCATCGAAATACATTATCCATTTACTTTTTTCAATAAACAAGTTCTCAGTATAATCAACTGTATGATCAGCCATGAAATCGACAATTATTTGTCCTTTTATCGATTTTAAAGATTCAAAGGATAATGAAAATTCTGTCAAAGCCAACACCCATTTTCCTATTCGATTATGCATAATAGGTTTCGACAAAAGAAACTTCAAAATATTATTTCTAGAATAAACCATTACATCATGAGACTTCATTACATACTTGAGTTTCGTACAAGAGAAATATAAGCATAATCCTAACTTTTCTATATCATTGTATCGAGTCTCAGCATCGTTCAAAATTCTACTTAGATAATAAACAGCACATTCCACACCATTCTCGTCTTCTTGTGCTAATAGACTGGCTATTGTTCGATCTGATGCTGATACATATAGCTTCAATGGCTTGTTTCTCATCACTGGTATCAAAATTGGAGGATTTGTCAGCATTATTTTGATTTGCTCGAAGGCTTCTTGATGTTCCTCCTTCCATTTAAACTCTGCTTCTTTCTTCAATTTTAACAAAGATGAGAAAATATAAGTCTTGCCAGCTAAGTTAGACATAAATCGTCTCAAATAATTTATTTTTCCTAAGAATGACTGTAGCTGTCTCTTAGTTTTTGGAGCAGAAGTATCTATTATAGCCTTTGCTTTATTTTTATCGATCTCAATACCTTTTCCGTGCACTATGAATCCTAAGAATTCACCAGCAGATACACCAAAGGCACATTTCAAAGGATTCATTTTTAATCCATGTTTTCTCATTCTCTCGAAAGATTTTCTCAAATTGCTCAAATGTTGACACTTTTCTTTTGACACAACAACAATATCATCTATGTAAATTTGCATAAAATCATTGATCAAATCATGGAAAATTAAATTCATTGCTCTTTGATATGTTGCCCCAACATTTTTTAATCCAAATGGCATCACTATCCATTCGTATGTACCTAATGCCCCCGGGCATCGAAAAGCTGTTTTAGCTATATCATTTTCGGACACAAAAATTTGATTATATCCTGAATAACCATCTAAAAGACTTAACATTTCATTACCAGCTACTGCATCTATTAACATATCGGCTATAGGCATAGGATATTCATCTTTAGGAGTAGCTAAGTTCAAATCTCGATAATCAATACATACTCTCATTTTACCATTCTTTTTAACAACAGGGACAATATTAGAAATCCAATCGACATACCTGGCAAGTCCCGATAAATTTTGCTTTCGAAGTCTTTCGATCTCTTCCTTGATCTTACCCATTACCTCGGTGCAAATCTTCTCGGTGCTTGTTTTACCGGTTTTCTACCTTCTATGATAGGTAGTCTATGTTCGACCATACTTCGATCCAATCCAGGCATTTCTTCATATTCCCAAGCAAAGCAGTCCTTGTATTCTTTTAACAAGAAAATCATGTCTTCCTTTATTTCTTTTCCGAGATATTTGCTGATATACGTAGGCTTCTGGTCCTCGATACTCCCCAAGTTAATTTCTTCTAATGGGTCCTGTGCCTCGACTTTTTTGTGATTTGATGTAATGAATTTTTCAAAACCTAACGGAGAATTATCGTAAATACAATCAAGCATAACTTGATCGCTTTTATTTGCAACTAAAGTCGAATAAATCGATTTATTTAGTCCTACCTTACTACTACTACTTTCTTGGCTCTTCTTTTCATCTTCATATTTTCTCAATCGAGCCAAGAACTCTTCGTAATCTCTATTCATCTTCACCGGCCACTTCGAGGTTGACCCCCTCTTTGATCATAACAAATCCTTTTTTCTCATTCATCTCTAAGAATCGCTCCTCGTGTAGCTTTGAATTAAAATCTTCGATAGTTTCGAAGGTGAATGGTTGAGCAAGTGCCAGATTCTGCAGTGCCCGACCAGCCTGAGATACGAATGTTACAAATTCGTGCTGGTCCCCTGGGATTACTTCGAGATGTCCATCTCGATTCCACATGAATAATTTCTGATGAGCCGTAGATGGTACGACCCCTACTCCATGAATCCATTCCCTGCCAAGTAGTGCATTGAAATTGGCATGTGACTGGACAACAACAAACACAGTAGGCCTCGAATAAGTGCCCACTTTCACGTCTAAAGCAATCATGCCTTCTGAGCTCGATGTTTTTCCGCTGAAATCGGAAATCATGATATTGTGCCTGACTAAATCTTTTAGTTCAATACCAAACCTCTTCAACATGGTGATTGGCAATATGTTCACTGCTGCACCACCATCGACAAGGACTCTATTCACCATTTGTCCTTGAATCTCGATATTCAGCAGTAGGGGCTTCAGGTGGAACCTCATTTCCTCAGATGGAGGATCAATAAAAGCAGCATCTCTATGAGGTACTTCACATGATGTTTGTGCAACCCATGTTACCTTTGGCCTTATGTTTTCTGAATAAAAGTCATCTTCTCGATCAGCATCACTCTGTTCTTGGTACTCTTGATATTCATTAACATATTCCGCGGGTAGTATCGATATCACCCCGATCTGATGTTCATCCCAGCTACCTTCATTCTTATCGTCGAAATAATCTCTTGCATATTGGCCCCCCATTGATACGTTGTTCTCTTCAAAGTTTCTGTAATTATTCCAGTAAGGGATTCTTCCTCCTCTTCTCCAGGGCCTTCCACGGAATCGCCTTTGGAATGTTGGGAATCTAGTATTCGACCCTTCATCGTACGATAGTCTCTCGAAGACATCATTACCCTGGAGTTTGCCTCTTCCTCCTCGAGAAGGGTACATCTCTCTTCTAACCCACTGTCTTTGATTCCCACTAACACCAGAACCAACGGATTTCTGTTGACTTTCTCCGATCGCTGGTTGGCTTGTTTGATCCACTTTGTCATTTTTCCTTTCATTCTAACTTTCGATTTTCTTTATCTGTTCCACTCTAAAAGCCTTAGCAGCTGACTTATCGAAGACTGCGCTGCATCGCGGACATAACAACACATCTTCATCTTTTCCTTGCTTTCTGTTTAAAAACTCGATGAGAGAATCTCCTGATCGAGGATAAATCTCCCTCTCGAATTCTTTTTCGAATTCACTCAAATCGAATTTCATATCTTCTTCACATACATCCATTCTGACATGCTTGGGATCAATGTCTTCAGTAACATCGACCATGCCTATAAAAGGAGAATTCGTCACTCGGACATCTTCAGTCATGCCCGTTTGGGATTCAATATACCCCACTTGAACTTCGAATGGACTCGTGTCCACTTTCATTGACATCTCTTCAAATTTCAGTCTTCCTTGGTCAATCGCATCTTAAATCGTATTCCTGAAATGTATGCAATTGTTAGTCCAATGTCCATAAATATTATGAAATTTGCAATATTTTCGACCATTCCTTTGTTCTGCAGAAGGCAGTTTATGGTCATCACTCAACTTAATTTGTTTGTCTTTTAATAAAATATCAAAGATTTTATCTGCCTTTGTCACATCGAAAGTATACGTTTGATTTGCCATTTTATCTTTTACTTCATTCTTTTGTAGCAATTTACAGATATATGGAGCCTCTACTTTGAGCTCTGCTATATTTACTTTCTCTTCGATAGTTTCTTCAATATCATTTTTTATCATGGGATCTGTCTCATATACATCATTTATATATGCTACTCTTTCTTTTTTCATGGGTTTCTCATATTTCTTGTATCTTTGTTTTTCATACTCAATTTGTTCTACTCTTCTTACTTTATCAGTTAATTGAGCCATGTCATTCAATGGTAAATTGACTAACTTTTTCCTAATCGAGAATTCTAAGCCTGCAGAGGTCATTCTAACTAATTCATATTCAGGAATTTAAGTGAAACATCTAGACTTCATTAGTCTAAATCGATTCAAATAATCATCTATGCTTTCGTGATTGTATCTTTTTATATTCATCAAATCGATGAGACTCACTTGAGTTTCTCCTCTAAAGAATTGCTCATGAAAATTTCTTTCTAGTTGCAGCCAATTATATATCGAATTGGGTGGCAACGAAGTAAACCAAGTAAACGCATTCTTAGTCAAAGAACTAGGGAAATATTTCATTTTTAATTCCTCGCTCATCGCTAGGTCCCCACATTCGATCTGATATCGAGCTACATGCTCTATAGTTGATTCACCAATTTCTCCAGCAAATTTGGTGAATTTAGGTACTTTGTATCCTCGAGGTAATTCCGTCTCAAGAATCACATTTGGAAAGGGAGACACAAAGTATGTTTGATTGGGTGGTCTAAATTTCATCCCTTGGAAATTCATCCTCTGTCCTAACATGTGATTATACTGCATGTTATTCTGATTGTACATATTTTGAAATCCTTCATTCAGATTCCCACAAATATCATTTCTCATCTGTTGGTATTCATTCCCTGTATGCTGATGTTGTTCATTGTTTCGATTTCTCCTTAATAGATACGGGGGATTGATATTAGCATTCTGGTTAGTATGATTTTCTACCCTTGTTCGTCGAGGTACCAATGCATCCGATCGTGACATTTGATCGCATATCTCAAACTAGCGAGTGTTGAACTAATGGTTAGGACGTAGTCACGTTGTGACAACATATTCACCATCTCAATATCTCATCCATTTGTTGTCTAAGTATCCCTAATGAGTTACTGGATATCCCAATACCAGTGTTTTCGATAGTCTCAAAATTGGATCGATGATAATCTCTATCGAATATATATCTTCCATGTTCCAAATTTCCTCGATGATCTAAATTTTCTCTATGATCTAGATTTGGAAGCGTTTGTTGTGTGCCTAAATTCTGTCCACTTCCTGAATTCTGGATGATTGCTAAGTTTTGATATGTCCCTAAATTCGGAGGGACTCCAAAATTTTGGGGCATGCCCAGTGTTTGAGGCATTCCTAAGTTATATCTCGAATTCCGCTGTGTTGAAGAAGTTCCAGCCCCGCTCGTATTATTAAGCGAAAACTCAGGCGGTCTTACACTCATATATGGCCCTACATATGTTGTTGTGGGGTTTCCTATAGTTTGCATATTATTTGGTACCACCGCATTAGATCCTACTTGGGTGTTTGTTAAGGTACCTAAATTTTGTTCGTTACCCATAGGTATCGACATACTCGTAGTTGTCGCTGTTACAGGCATATTCCCATTATGACTTTGCCCCCCAGTATTTGGTGAATGTACACCATTCAGACCCTCACTGTTACTCTGGTTATTTGATGAATTTTGACTCATGCTTATAACTCGCTCACTCCTTAGTCTCATACACTCTCGAACTAACCAATTTTGTGTTTTTAACACAAGGCTCCCCCTATCTGGCGCGCCAATTTGTTTCTGGTGGAATTTCGATCGATTTCGACTCTTAAGATATTTTGATCCTAATCAAAATTCTACCATGTAAGTTCTTTTTACTTAGGCTAGCAAATTAATTTTCAATCGAGATGCGTATGAGGATCGAATTTTGCCCGATTTCGAAGATACTATTTTTGGTGTTTTATATTTAAAGTGCTCGAAGTAAAGAAAGCAGAAAATTCGTGGAATCGAAAAGCAGTGCTGAACATTAGATTGCAAAGAAACGTAACATGTGGAAATCTTAAATTTGCTTTAAGCATAAAAGACAGGGAATCGAAACAGCAGAACTGTAAATAACAGGAAGTATAAATGACAGTAAATCAAATATGCAGAAAGTATAAATAACTTGGAAATTGAAATTGCATTAATGTTAAATGACAAGAAAACTTAAACGCGGAAACTTAACTTTCATTGAATTGAAATGACCAAAAATTGAAAGTACAGAAACATAAAATTGCTAAAGATAAATTGCATCAAAGTAAATTACCAAGGAAAATACAGAAAACGGTAAAGGTACTCAATGAGCATGGAAATCCAAATTGCCAGAAGCTTTATGATGTTCGTCGTTTCTCCGGTAGACTTCTCACTAATGATTTTGTTCTCTGCCAATTTTCTGCCCCCCTTTCCTTTCATCATTTGCTCTATTTATAGTGTCTTTTCAAATAGTCTCTTAAGAGCAGTTAACGAAGACTACTACCACGTTCTCTGTGCACGTCTTTTGCAATTTTGTTCCTAGCTCTGCAGTTTAGAAACTGTATCCACGTTCCCATGAATGAGGTAACCGCTCCCTTGACCTTCGACTTTTGCTACTGTTTATTATGTTCGATGTATACGTCAACCGTTCTTCTTAGCAAAAATTTCGATATTAACGTATATTAGCCTTTCCTTTGATTTTAGATTTCGCAACTTCGAGAATTTTGGATTTGCTAATGGGCGTTAAGCGTTATTCCCTCGATTTTCGATTCCAACTCTCGATATGTTTTTGTCTTTGTGTTTACCAGGTGTTTTAGCAATTGCATCGACTTGTTAATCCCTTGTATAGTTCTCGATTTTTTGTTTCCCTTCACTTTCTCGATCCTTTTATAGATTTCTCACTAACAGCTATATAGTAAGGATTACATCATAAACTTGTTTGACCTTATTTGTTGAATTTGTCTAAATTTGTTATGATTGATAATTGTGATTTCATTATATGCTTGGTTGTGAAAGTGATAATGAATTGCTTACGTGTATGATGGTGTAAAATACATGTTTGGTACTATATTATGATATGTATTGTCTTTGAGTGAGCATTTATATGCATGGTGGTTTTTCATGAGAAAATTCATTGAAAATTAAATTGAAAGAATTGGATGATGGGTTGTGAACCCTTTTTGAACTGTATTGGAAGTTTTCTGCTTGTAACAGGTGATTTAAAATTTTTGGGATGTCCGTATTATAGGGGAAACTCTGTCAAAATTTTTGGAAAAATGTGAATTTCTAAGAAAAACCACTTAGGGACTCATACATTACTCATATGAAAATGGTGATTTGTGAAATCTGGGGAATCAGAGATTATGGACTCTGAGAATACGATAGGGAGGCCCTGAGGGAGGACTTGAGGATAGGAATGGTAGTGGTTGGAGGCCCCAAAAGACCCAGGCTCGCTACCTGTTGTCGGGGATCCCACTGTACAAACTCTCCTGCACTCTGACCGTGCTCTTACCGTATATCAATGGTCGATGAGCTACTCGGGTTTATATTTGAGCATGAGTCTCAACAATCCCGTGGGTGGATTTTCCATGCCTAGTAGTGTCAACTCCTGGCTACCCCAGCATCGATTTGAGAAATGATTCGGCCCGCATGCATAAACATTTTAGAAAACATATTAGGATCATGCATCATTAACATCAATCATTTGGAATTTGATTGACTTGTGATTGTTTATGATGTTGATTTTAAAATGATGTATGAACTGTTGTTCACCCTCTTGTTTTTCTGTTTTCTTTATTTCCTTTGTGCTTGCGGTACTCGTTGGACCTGATCGGTCATTGTTTGAAGAGAGGGGAGATGGCACAGATTCCACACCCGATGAATATGATATTCATACTCATTAGCTAGGAGCCACAATGATGGCAACATGTATTGGGATAAACATATCCAAACTTTTATAGACAGTCTTTTGTAGTATATAGACCTACACGATACTAGGTAGTAGTCACTCTTTTATGTAGTTAGCTGCTCTGTAGGAAGTATCCCCAATGTTGCCCTTAATATTTTGGAGGACTGTACTAGTATTTTATCTATATGTAATTATGAATGTTTACTTTTAGTACTTTTTAAAATGATGAAATGCAGGAATGAATTATTGAAAATTTATATATTGATATTATGTACGAGAGAAAGATTATTATCGGTTAAAAAAAAATTCTACTAAAAATTATTACTTCTTCTGATTGAGGGTTTACAAGGTAGGGTGTTACACAGAGCACGTGTTCTCACACGTTGCAGAAGACTGTTTCAGAGAACGTGTTCACACACGTTGCAGAAGACTATTTCAGAGAACGTTGCAGAAGACCGTTTCAGAGAACGAAGACCGTTTAAGAGAATGTGTTCTCACACACGTTAAAGAAGACTGTTTCAGAGAACGTTTCAGAGAACGTTACAGAGAACGTTACAGGTAACGTTACAGACTCACTACCAAGTCTTCCATAACTGTTACATACTTTCTCTTATAAATAAAGATTACTTCACACTCATCAGAACACACCTCTCTCATCTTCGCTTCTCTTATCTTCTTTTTGTGATCCTGGGTTAATTTACTCTTTTGAGAGTTTCTTGCTAGTTTCTGAGATCCTCGGATATTCCGAGAAGTTACTGTTGTATCACGGAGACTTGCACAATACACCGCAAATAAGTCCTTAAGGATAATGATTATACGCGCCTCAGGAATAAAATTTGCTCTTGTCTCTGTCAACTTTTACAACATATGAATATTAATTAGAACAATGTATATATGTAACCAAAAAAATATACATGTACCAATAAAATTAGAATAATGTATTATCGATCTATCATCATCTCGCATACCAACCAGTCACATGCTCCTCTTAATTTTCATCTTCAAATAGTTAGGGTTTGTTTGGTAGTGTGAGTGATGCTATTCAATGAAGCAAAATGAAATGTCTATCCTATTTTAAGAAGTATCATGAAATGAATAGAGATGTTCAAAATAATTTTAATAAAAAAAATTATCTTAAATTAAATCAGTTATATTTTATTTTTCATTATTAGGTTATATTTTATATAAATATAGGTCAATTTATCATGAATTAATTTATTTTAAAAAATAGTTATTATTTTTTAAATAAAAATAATATTATTTTATTACAAAATATATTATAAATTTCTTTTACAAATGATTTATAAATTTTTTAAAATTATTTATTTTGATACATAATCATTAAAATTAATTATTATTTTATATTAATAAATAAAAAATAAATTATGATAATAAAAAGTAAGTTTAATTTTTTATTTTGAGATTAAATAAATTTATTTTTTATATTTTATATATTAAATTATTATATATGAAATTTAAAACTAATTTTTTAATATAATTTAAATTTAAAAAATATAATATTTTTTAAAAATATTTTTAATTTTCAACTACGCCACAATTTATCAGTTAATCTAATGATCTAATCACAACTAAAAAAACTAAAATAAAAAAAATAAAAATAAATTAATGCTATAAATGATACAATAAAAATAATTTAAAAAAAAGTACACGAAAAAAATTGTCTATTTATAGTAATTGTTGAATCATTTCAAATTTTTGTATATTTATAATTTTATGTTATTAATTCTCATGACTACACCATGTACCGATTTAATGAATAAGGCATCTTTTTTAGTAAGATTTTCAATTTATATTTTATATCACATGATAGTTTAAATTTATTTTCATAAATATTAATATAAAGGAGGGAAAAAAATTAGGGCATGATGTTGACCTAAACCTAAACGTTGTGCAACTGTATCTAAATTGACCTAAACCTAAAATTAGGGCATGATGTTGAAAGTTAGGGAAAAAAATCACCGTCGCGGTAGAAACAAATTTAAATATATTTCGTTTAATATAGATATCATAAGTACTTTATGATATATATTTTTATTTTAACAGATATGATTAATAATTTAAATATTTGACTCAAAATAATTTATTATTTTAATTGATTTTGTATATAGGGAATTTGTGTTTAATTTTTTTACGTGCAAAAATTCAACAAATTAGAAATAATATAATATGTTAATTAGTGTAAAGTTAAAATATTTTGATATATAATATTAGAAATAATGTAGTAATATAAATGGATTAGTTTTTAAACTATATTTAAAATTGTTTCATCTTATAACCGTGACTTCATTATTCTTCTTCTTATTATTTATAGGTATTATTATCGAATAATATTTAAAAAAATGTTTTTTTTTATTATCTTTTTGACACTTATTAAAAATACAAAATATTAAATAGATTTAGGATGTCAAATAAACTTTTAAATTTTAATTATATATTAGTATAATTTAGTCTATAAATCTTAGTGTTTATAATCTTAATCCTCACCACCACTAACTCTCGTTGCGAAGTTTTAAGTTCCGACTAGAGTAGCCGACACTGAGTTAACTCACCAAAAACCATGGCAGAAAAACCAACCACCAAACTAACCCTACCATGGAAAGTTCGTTTTTCCTATTTCCTCATTTCCACTGTCAGCGACGCTTCTCGCCGCTCCAATGCCACTATCAACCGCCGCCTTTGGAACCTCGTCGACCTCCAGGTCCGGCCAAAGTCAACCTCCATTAACGGCGTCTCCTCCTCCGACGTCACCGTCGACGCATCCCGCAAACTCTGGTTCCGCCTCTACATCCCCTCTTCCTCCCCCGCCGTTTCCGCCGCCTCCCTTCCCGTCATCGTCTACTTCCACGGCGGAGGCTTCACGTTCTGCACCGCAGCCTCAACCTTCTACGACACCGTTTGTCGACTCTATTCTCGTGCCATTAACGCCGTCGTTGTCTCCATTAACTACCGTCTCACCCCGGAACACCGTTACCCCTCTCAATACAATGATGGGTTTGATGTCTTAAAATTCCTCGACGAAAACGGCACCGTTTTGCCCAAAATTGCTGACGTCAGCAAATGTTGTTTGGCGGGTGATAGCGCAGGTGCGAACCTGGCACACCACGTGGCGGTTCGGGTTTGCAAAGAGAAACTCCGAACCGTGAAAGTAATCGGATTGATTTCGGTTCAACCGTTTTTCGGAGGAGAAGAACGAACCGACTCCGAAATCAGACTAACCCGGGTACCCTTTCTTTCGGTGGATAGAACCGATTGGCACTGGAAGGTGTTTCTGCCAAACGGGTCGAATCGGGACCATGAAGCGTCGAACGTGAGTGGGCCCAATGCGGTGGATATTTCGGGTTTGGATTATCCGAATACGATTGTTTTTATGGGTGGGTTTGACCCGTTACGTGATTGGCAAAGGAAGTATTACGAGTGGTTAAGGAAATCGGGGAAAGAGGCAGAGTTCATCGATTATCCAAACGCACCTCATGCTTTTTACGTGTTTCCTGAATTGCCCCTCGTTTCTCTCTTTATTTCTCATGTCAAGGAGTTTGTGACCAAACAACTTTCGAACGTGAATTGATTTGAAGGTTGTTTTGTTATTGAGAAGAATTCAAATGAAAAAAAAAAGATATCTTTTTTTTTCTTTAAATAAAATTATTTTTATATTTATATTTACACTATTATGTGTGATTGTTGTTGTATAATATAATTTGATGATTATTTGTTTATTTTAAATAAAATAATAACACCTTTTTCAAAACAACACTCCTTATTTAATTAGATTTGTATATTATTTATTTATTTATTTATTTATTTTTATACTATTTTTATTAATAAGGAAAAATTGGAAAATAATAAATATGTTTAATTATGTTTACTTATATATCTTGTACTAATTAATATGATTAGAGTAATTAGTTTGATGAGTATCATTTATATAATAGGAGTAGTTGGTCTACTCATTAAATAAAACTAGTTTTATTGGACATTTTAAAGATAGAATTCATTAATTATTTGTTCCTTTTAAAATTTGATCCTTATAATTTTAACTCGTAGAATAGAGTTCGGGTTTTGTTTATCTAGTTCTTACTGTTGTTAAAGCCTATGTTTGGTTTGAATTTTTTTATCTTATTTTGTAGATTCTTTTTCAATAATAATTTCAATGATGATATTTTTAAAGTCTAAATGTTCATAAATATTAATATTTGTTATATTGAAGACAAATTGATCATATTTGATAAACTTTGAAATAGAAGTTTTACATTCTCGTTTTGAAAGTTGGATAAATAAAATATTTAAACTGTTGATATAATTTGTGAGTGATTTGAACTCACTCGTTCAAAGAATATAAATTATTCTCTTAAAAATATTCTTATCTAAAGGACTTCTTTATCTTGTACAATTTGATAAGAGTATAAAAAATTTCTTTTATTGTATTTTTTTTGTAATATTGGACAGAATTGTATCTATCATTGCTAAGTACAAATTAGTTACAATGTTGTCATTAATTTCTTTCTACTTTAATTTTTGATATCCATATATTATTCTCCAATTGCATATCTACAATTGTCTTTTCTTAAAATTATTTTTATTTTAATTTTTACAAAAAAAAATTCTCATTGAACATTTTTTATCTCATGTTTTGTTATCGGGGTTTTATTGCATATTAGAACAATGACGTAGATCATAAATTAATACACCAAATAAGTTTTATGAAAGATAAATTGGTCACTAATAGTCATACTTAAATATCAAGTATTTACTTGTCAAAACTTTCCTAAATAAATATTTCATATTACCACACTTTGTATCTAATAATAGGAATAATTTGTGTAGAAGATCATGTTAACTATAATCACGTGATATATTAAGAAACAAGTGACTCTAATAAGTTATTGATATAACTTGTATGATGGAAGTAGTTAGATTAATGAGTGTGGTTAATTTGATAAGTAAGAGTACAACTTATTTGAAAAGAATAATTGGTATAACGACTGCAACTCATAAAAGAGATCAATTAATCTAATGAATGATAATTTAGCTCATGGAAGTAGTTGATGTGAAAAGTATATTTTTTTCTATTTTATTTTATAGAAATAACTAGATTGATAAGATCTTATGTAAATATCATAAACATTTCTCTTTCAACTTCAACTTATCCAAATTTATACTTCCAACTTTGATTATTGGAACAAAGATAATAAATAAAAATATATAATGATAAGTTAAATTATAATGCCTTCCTTTCAACTTAATTTATCATTCAAACACGTTGATTTGATTTTATTAAAAAATTAAACATAAAAACATTAATAACTTTTATTCATAACTTTAAGGATAACATTTGTGTAACGGCAAGGTTGAAAAGGTTTTCTTTAATCAAGACAAAAAAAGAAAATATTGACATGGAACAAAATATAAAATTGAATATATGAAAACATAAAATATATTTGAAATCTATATTACTATGATAGTAACATTATCATACATTTTTTTTAGATTTTAGAATTAATTTAATATTTTAAAATTGAATTAGTATTAATTATAATTTTACTATTATTTTAAGCATATGATATTCATTTATTATTCATAATATTTTTTATTTTTATTATTTATAATAATTATTGAATTCTAATATGGCATACCATTCATTGTTCGAGAGTCTCATCATCGGAGACTGTCACTTTCCCACAAAGTTACTGTTATTTAATATCTTCTCAAGTTTCTTAGAGGAATAGTTGTAGCTTTAACTATTCCTTTCAAGTTCAGAAATCAAATTATGTAATTTCCAGCCATTTTTTCATAAACAGCCAAAACATCAACTAATCAAGAAAATTCAAGTTGTTATGAAATGAAATCTTCGTAACATCATTCATTCAATTCCTTGGTTGGGGAAAAATAAAGAACGAATTAACCTCAAACATATGATCAATGGATATCACTGCATACAAGGGTTAATTGTTTCTGGAACCCTGAATCATGATTTGCAAATATCTTCACAAATGTTATTACCAAGCATGATCTTGAAAGAATTGAAGGTCCATCTTCTATGTGGAGCTTTTACTGTTTACTGCTTCCTTCAACTTCCTCCCTAATGCAAATGCTAGAGGAGGAGGCACAGCATTACCAATCTGTCTGTGCTTGTGAATGATATTGCCAGAAAACTTATAGCTATCTGGGAAGCCCTGCATTCATAATACATGAAAATATGCTTAGCTATAAAGATTATACCAAATTATGTGATGCTTGACTATTTCTTAGGCAAAGATCACAAGGACTACTATAGTTTTGGCATTAGCTATTAAAGATTATTATGCTCAGTAGTTAATCATAGAAATTAATTTCTTGGATATGTCTATTAAAACTTCGAACTGATACCAATCAGGATCTTTTAACTGTCCGTATATTCAGGAAACCTGATCAAAATTATCCATAACAATTCAAAACTAATAGAAATTTCAATTTGTTAGGACTCCATTTCTTATCAAAACAAGAGTTATCAACTTACTTGAGATCGAGCACATTCACGAACAGTAAGAATCCTATCTTGGTCAGGGTGGAAGCACATTCCAACCTTCCCCATTGGTTGGGGGTCTGTAATGGAAGTTGGGAAATTCCCTTGCCAATCCAACCTACCAAATAGCCCCTTCCATTGATTGTGCCGCTTAGCAGTGTTGGGCAAGCACCATGGTATCAAATCAACAACTTGTCCATTAGACAATGTTACCTGCATTTCATTAGGTTTCATAAATTAGATAGATCACAAATATTGTTATGCTAAAGTTCACAAGAATTTAGCTCCACCTTTTCCTCTGGAAGATCACGCCAATCAGCACCTGGCCTCTTGGGAATTTTCTTGCATCGAATCAAGTTCAATTCATTCATCTCCTTGGAAATATGATCAGTCAAGACAACCATCTCTCCGCGAATCTTCCTTTGAAACCATGATACAGGATCATTTTGATACTGCACAACATAAAACACAGGCAAATAGTGAGTGAAAATAAAAGACTGGAGGAATGTGATATATATCTTTCCTATTTACATACCTCCATGTTTCCTTTTGAGGCTCCATTGCCAACAGCTGGGAGATCACCAATGGTATCTTTAACAGTTATTGCACGTAATGGAGCACCATTTGCAGTACTGCGGACAGCAGCATATTGCACTCCCTCAGATAATGTGATCTTCAACTCGGGTGCCGAAAACACATGCATTGGTTCTGGCCACTCAGGAAGCACATGATCAGGACAGGCTGCCCATATGAATGCCCTTTTTCTTGATTGAGAAACCCCAAAAGCTCCAGCCTCAAGGATACCAAACCTCACCTTTAGAGCAAATAAAAATAAAACACTCATTTCAAGTTTTATTCATCAAAAGAATTCAATTATTCGACCAAGGTAGCAGTAATTTTACCTGATAACCCATCTCAAGAAGTGAAGCCAAGGTTAAACGGAATGTCTGTCCTTTATTGAAAGACACAAAGTTCCTCACATTCTCCAACAAGAAATACCTTGGCCTGAAATAATCAGCAAAGGATAAGAAGGCCAATATCATTTCACATTGGACTTTGCTCCAACTGCTCTGGCTAAATCTATTCATCCCGGAGAAACCCTGAAAGCAAAAACAACACATTAGTGAACAAATTATCCGAGAAAATATTCATCAGCAACAAAAAAAAAAAATGAAGCCAACAGCTAGAGAGACCTGGCATGGAGGACCCCCATTAATGAAATCAACTTGTCCAGGCATCGGTAAACTACTTATTTCCTTCTCATCAAGCTTTGCAGCCAATTCTGCAGCCTCAGATGTTGAGATACAATCATCTATGTCCCCACACTTCTCCATTACAGCCCTACATTACAATAAATAAACCATGTCACTTAAACAGGTTCCACACCATTCAACATTTGGCCAGGAATCTGTTATCTAAATGGGATTATTTACCTAAGAATAACATTGCAATTGTTAATGAAAACCAATGCCTCAGGATGATTAGCTTTGAATGCATCACTAGCAGGTTCTTCATACTCAATAGCCCATTTAGTTGATGAAACACCTTAACCATTTTAGCAACAAAGTACACGTTATATTATGCATTTGAAGCAGATACAGTTTGGTTTCTTGCTATAATAATGTAGTTAAGATTACCTGACTGCTCCAACCCCTCTGATAAACCACCACAACCTGCAAAGATGTCCAAGGTTGCTAAACGTTTTTCATCTAATCTTTTAACTTCCTTACAGGGCTCTGAAAGTTCATCTCCCTCTTTACATTTTCCTTTTCTCTTTGTAGCTGCATCATCCGATGTTTGTGCACTCGAATATTTTAATTTTATATGAGCTGGTAACTGTCAAGCAATGGAAAAATATTAATAGTTAATTATTGAAAATCAGAACCTGCACTTTCACCGCTGCACCTGAATGTCATATTGATGTAACAAAGAATAATGATGATGATGAACATAGTCTTTTATCCTAAGCTAAACTAAAATACTTTTGAGTTTAATTAAAAAATAACAGATAGGATATTATAAAAGGCATTACAAAGATTTAAAACTTTTAAATTGGATTAGATTTTAATATACTAGCAAGGTCATATTTTACAATAACATAAACAGTGTCATTATGAAGCCAACTATTGTTAGCCGGTACTACGGATAGCATGTTGCCTTGCCAGTAATTAAATGAAAAAGGAACCAGAAAACGACATAGAGAATAAGAGCAGATAGATATGGATTAGTTCAAACGTCACTTTGAATAGGCCAAATTTATTTAAAATGTAATTTAAAAAACTGTATTATTTATAAAATCTCAATACATTGCACATTTATCTACTGGATTAACAAGTATATTGGATGCTTGTACAATGGAGCCAAATACACAATACCTTTTTCAGTGAGCCGGTGGCAGGATCATACAAGAGCTCGCAGAAAAATACATTTTGGAACATTCCGGGGGCACTGCAATCAGGGATATCACTCTTCTTTCTGACTTCACATTTCCCTTCTATGGAGTCTACAGATATTATATGTGTTTCATCACTGTAATAAACCTAAAATATCAATTATAAAATACAAGTCAGTATAAAACTTATGAGGTACACAAAAGTAGAACCAACACAAAATAAAGAAATATGACAAATAGCAGTCCACTTATCATGGCCAGATCAAGCATGGATGACTTAGGAAAAATAATATTATAAAATCCACATATTCATGCTAAGACTTGTACAAAAGCCATAGCCACTTTAACTTTCTCCTTCAGTAAAATCATTTGTTATTTCTCTCCTATGTGCATGTGTTTATATCTTGATTGAAGTTCAATTATTAACTTTTAAGCAGCTTATACCTCTTGTATATCAGAACAGTATGCCTTCTCATTTGATACATCTTCCGGTCGGAAGAACCTCCTGATTTTGACTTGTGTAGATTTTATTTCAGCGTGTTTTATTTCCTTTCTGAGAACAATCTCTAGAACTTGACACACAACATAAGCTTTCAACCCCACATTCCTCCCACTCTTATGAGTTCCTTGCTCGATCTTTTCCTCAAATTCAAATGGACTTGCATAAACATAATCATTAAGACAATACTCAATTCCTTTAAATAGGAAGCCAGACTTGGAGGAATTTACATTGAAAATATCCTTCTCCTTTTCAATGTCAAGTATTTTGCAAGATGAGCAAATACCAGACCCTTGACCCAAAGTATCAAATGGAAGACTAAAGAAAGCACCCCTTTCAGGCCAGTACAGGCTTTTACAGTAATATTCAGTAGGTAGTCCTTTCTTCTTCCTTTCTTCAGCCCTAGCCCTGTCAACACTATCTGCAATGATATTATCCTTTCGATGCTGATGCCCCCAAGGCCTTTTCTGAATATTTACAACAACTGTCAGCTTAACATCCTGCAGTCCCAAATCCTTACACTCATTAGTCAAAAACACTTCTCTCTCATTAGCAGTATTGCCAAGAACAGTGTGACAACCATGCTGCATCATCCTACCATGAAACATTTTTCTTCTATTCTTTGACTCAAACATATATTCAACATAATACATGTCTGGAAGTTCATCTGTTTCATCAACTTCGACTAACACAGATCTTCCTACACAAATAACTTCCCCATTAATGATTGCCTGTTTATAAACAGGATATCCAGAACTAGTCTTCCCTTCAGGTTTTCCTTCCCATCTTATTTCTGCATTAGCAGAAAATGTTTTAGTTTGCTTTGAAGCTGAATGTTTCTTTGTAGTTCCCTCCAAAAGTATTGGCTCCTCTTCATATTCCTCATCTTCATTTTCTTCCTGTTCCTCCACTTCATCCTCTTCCTTTAATTCACTAACAGCCCCCTCTATTGAATCCTCTGGCATGTGGTTTGAGTAATACTCTCCCCATATTCTATTGATCAGCCTTGTTGTTGTTGCTTGCATAGCTTTCTTCTTGGACACAATAGGACCCACTGCTGCCCTAGGATTCAAGTTTGGTTCACTCCTGGGCAGAACTTTCTTCTTCTTCACTAACCATTTGGTATGGTGTCGCTCTTCCATTTGCTTTGCAAGACCAGTCACAAATGCAGACCTTCTGATCTTATCATCGGGAAATTCTGCAAACAGTTGCAGAATAATCTGCCCATGGACAACAACATATCTCTCAACAGCCGATGGATCAGAAGATATGTAAGAACCATCTTTCTGATTAAACTCCGATACTTTCTTGATGACATCTCCAAAGGAAAGTCGCGATATTCGGCTCTGTTCTTTCAGCAAGGTAATAATGCTTATAGCAAGCCTTGCAGTTTTTAACACTGTGTTATACCAAGGAGCATACTGCTTTGCCGGTTTACCAAGTCTATACCTGAAAGGAATGAAGTATGAATTAGTCTAACTGTCATTTTACATACTCATTGTATTTAGAACAAGACTATTCGAAGATGAATTTACATACAGTATTTACAGATGTCTCATCATAAGATATGATAAATTCATCCATAACAGTTAACGCTTAAGAGTTTGGTTACAATAGATTATATCGACAGTTTGGTACCCAGGTAGTCAAGTGAATTTTCTAATTATATTTCATTTGAATGATAAACAATGACATTTATTTTAGACACGAGGCATCATACCAGGCCATATCTGTTCGGATGGATATGAAAATCATAGATGATCCAAATTCAATCATCCATTCCTTTATGGCACTCAGAAAAATTGGCATTCCATCAGCAGCCTGTGCTTCAGAACCAGCGGAAGAAGTTTGGCCAGCTTCAGTTTCAAGATGGAACCCACTTCCATCATCTGAAGTCATTACACCAGATCCAAAGATAGCAACATCGATGTCTGGACAAGGTTTCATAGGAAGAAGTTCCAAGGAAACCAATCTTGCATCTGAGTTGTACAAAGACCAATTATGTAGCATGCTTCGAGGAAGATCTTCAGTGTCATACATATCATAGTCATTATCAAACACTATAAACTCATCTGTTTCTTGAAGGGAGGTTTTGTAAAACGCAGGGAGAGGATAATCATTGGCGATCTCATCCTCATTAATTTTGATATAGTATTTGTTAGATACAAAAGCTGATCTGGAGTGTTTCTTCTGCTTCATAGAGTGCCAATACTCTTCTTCCTGCAAGAGTCGTGCTAACTTTGCATCTTCATCTTCATGGTTTGCAGAATCCACCAAATCCATCTGATTCGTGTTTTTTCCATCTCTATTTCCCGAGTCAATCCTTAGACTCCCATTTGAGGGTATTAATTGTGTATGTAAATCGTTTGCCTGTTTCTTAGTCTCATCTCTTAAAGCAATAAGAGCAGGGATATCTGCAAACATCTTGTCTTTTGTCTTGGATGTCATGTCCAAACCAATGAGTTGCTTATAAATGAACTCACCCTGAGAAATAACAAAATCCTTTATGGATGCAGTTCCAGAAAAGCATTTGCTACCGCTCATAGACCGTGCCATGCCAGCAAGTAACTCATCAAGACTTATATCAGGGTCCCCGCCGGAGGACTTGGCAAGTTTTTTATACACTTCTATACATGCACGAGCCTTTTCAAAGAAACGATCGTAGAACTTTTTGTAACATGCAGCTGGTTTCTGGCAGTCATAATCAGCAACATCAGTAGAAATCCATATCACTGGAGAACCATCTTCATAGCCAGATATATCCCAAGATTCAATTCGACCAAATCCTTCACACCTTATACCTTTCTCTTTTTTCTTGTCTGTGCTTGCTTCAAGAGGCAATATAACTCCAGTGATATATAAATCATTAACTTCAAGCATCTCAAGGGGCTGTCCTGTGCCATTTTCATCATGAAGGATAAACTCTGTAATTCGCCTATTTGGTCGACCATCATCCTGTCCTGCAGTCACGCGGACAGCTACGATTTCTTCCTCTACAATGTGATCCTTCTCTGTTTCGATGATACAAGACTTATCAGATATCAAAACAGATTTCTCCTTCAAATCTTTGCATGCTGCAGCACATCTTGGCATTTTGCGTGTACCAAAAATCTGATCACTGCTTACTGCCAAACTTCTTCGCTTCTTTTGTGTGTTTTTATTCATAATTTTCCCTTCTGTTTTCGAAACAACAGATTCATCTTTACTCTTGCCGTTCTCCGCACCTATTTCAATCAAAATAAAAAAAACAAAATCATAAATTTGTTGAAAAAAAAAGGGGAAAAAGTACAGAGACCACAACAAAGGACAATTGATAAAAGTCTGAAGTATAAATAACTAATAATTAAATAAAATTTTCAAACATCAGAAAATGAAATAAAATTTTCAAACAACATTTATGAATTCCGTTTAGGAGTTTCCATGTAAATGACCAACACTGTCCAATATCAAATCTGTTATAGCCACATAGCAAAGTCGAGACAACCAAATATCACGAAATTATACGAAACAAAACAAACGAACGAAAACAAAATAAACTAATAGAAGAGAAAAGGGCATAGAGATGCTACAGACAACAATAATATGTTTATGACCTGATTGTGAAGAATTCAACAGAGATGCTGAACCCATGTCTGAAATCCTCTATTTTGTTATTCGCAGATTTTGTGTTCTTTTACACTCGCACCGTCTATGTGATGAGATGTGAAGCTCAGTTGAATTTAGTTGAAGTTGCTGGAATTTTCGGACATTGTCTTCGGCGGGAAGTGGAGGAAAGTGTTTTTTTGGCGCCCAAAAGATTCAAACTGAGATCCAAAGAAATAAAAAATATATGAAAAAAATATGAAAGGTAAGAAAATAAAAATTTTATAATTTTTAAAGACAATTTTAATTTTTAGAAATTTTCTACATCAGTATATAATTTGTTATAAGATTGTGTTTTTTTTTTTTACTTAATTGTGTTTCCTGACACATAATTGTATTTTTTGTAGAAATCTATCGTTTGAGGTTTTATTTTGACTATATCCACGTTTTAGTAACTTTGATACAATCTCTATATTTTAGAGTTTTTCAGGATAATTTAAATTTATAGGATTTTTCTGTATCTGATATATATTTTTGAGATTGTGATTCAATTGTATTTTATATGACTCCATGTGTTTTTTTTGTTATATATCTAATTTGAAAATCTATCATTTCATATTTTTCTTTGACTATATCCATGTATTTCAGTAACTTGCATATATCGAGTCAACATCTCTATATTTTAGAGTGTTTTAGGACAATTTTAATTTTTAGGGTTTTTTTTTATGATATTGTGTTTTATTTGATTCCATTGTATTTCATGTGACATGATTGTGTTTTCTATGATATAGAAATCCAAAAATCTATAATTTAAAAATTTCTTCTTAATATATGTAAGTCAACAGTTATATATTTTTGAGTTTTTCAAGACAATTTTTTATTTTATTTGTATTTCAAATTTTGTTAGGATTTAATGGATAAGTGTTACATATCTATATTAAAGTTTTTATTTAGTTTTTCTTCATGACATTTATATTCAAATATAATATTTATTTAAGTTTTATATATATATATATATATATATATATATATATACTTATATTTTTTATTATATTATATTTTTTATAAATATTTATCAACACAATAAGTTTTTAGTTGAATTTTTATATATTTTAATTAAATATTAACAAAGTCATTCAATATAGATATTTTATAATAGGTATACAAATATATAAGATAAATTATAGATTTTATTTAAAATAAATAAAAGTTTTACCACCTAATTTTGGAAATAAAAAATTATCGAAATAGTGTTTTTTTTCTGTCTCTTTACGATTTATTCATATTATTTCTAAATACTTAATACACGTATTCTAAGAAGAACGAATTTTTAATTTTTTAACAAAATTATAAATTAACTTTAATCATTTAAATTCAAATATTTTTTTAACTTTTTTAACATTTATAAAACATTTCATTCAATACATAATTTTTATTGCAACCAAATAGATAAAAAAAGAACTAAATTTTATTTTACATATTTAAAAAATAAAAAGTTAATTAACATTGATAAAATAGTATAATTTTTATTATTAGGTAGTTAATCTTATAACAATGGCAGTTATAAAAGTAAATGTGTGAAATTTGAAAAAGGTGTAAAATATATATATATATATATATATATATATATATATATATATATATATATATATATATATATATATATATATATATATATATATATATATATATATATATGATCGATAGTGGTATTTTTAAATCAACAATTCTAATTCAATATATTTTAATATAATGTTTATTATCAGTTATAATTTAAAATTAAAAAATCACAAGTGATGTTTAGTTAAATAAAAGTGAAACTGACATAATTTTTATTTTTAAAGATATGTGTATGAATACCAAATAATAATGAAGAATGGGTTACTAACACTTAAAATATATTTTGTTTTAAAGAGTAAAAGTAACAATAAAAAAATAAAAAATTATACCATTATCAAAATATAAAATTAAATAAATGATCATCATTTTGTACATCTTATTTCTAATATTTATTATTGAAATTTATTAAAAAATGTATCATGTGTGTAACGAATCACATTTATTAATTAAGGGAATCACCCAATAAAAAAAATCAACAAATTCTTCCTTTATTTTTGTAATTTTTTTAAAATTAAAGTTAATAATAAAACCATTTGCTAAAAAAAAACAGAATTTGTTAATTTTCATAATTTACAAGTAATAAGAAAACCAATTTTAAACTGATAATATTTGAGAAAGTATCCTAATGGAAAATTGTAACATGTTGTGAAACATAATAGAGTTAAACACAGTTTTTCTATTTTTATAAAAAATATATTCAATATAAATAAGACTAACAACGAGTATATTTATAAGTGCTCCTTAAAAAATAATAAAAAAATAAATAGAGTTCTGGAAATTTTACATATTACACATGAGAAAAAAAAGGCGAGATAATTCTATTTTTTTTTATCATTTACTATAAATAGTATTCTTTCTAAATATTTAATACTTAAATTTTAAGGAAAAAAATTAGAGTTTAATCATTTACTTTTAATTTTTTTTATAAGTTAATTTAAGTTATAAATTACTTTAAATTATTAAAAAGTACAAATAGTTTTTAAAGAATACTACTTAGAAAAACATAATTTATTATAAACATTTAAAAAAATTTATAAAAATTAATTACTTTATAAAATTTCCCATTAAAATACAACATTATGAAAATATTTCTTCATCAATTCAATATTAATCCATAATACTACTTTATATTAAATTTTAAGTTTAAGTATCTATACAATTACAAATTTACATTTTTAGTTTTCCATATACACAGTAATTTGTAGGTTGATAAGTTATGATATATATATATATATATTATTATTATTATTATTTTTTTTCAATTTTAGTTCCATCTTCAATATCCTTGGAGGAGCATTTCTCCTATAAAGAGGATGTATGTAAAGATATTTTTTGAAGCGTAGTGTTCTCATGAGTTGTATTTGAGTTTGATATTAAACGTGTCTCTTTGTATTAGTATTTATAATAATATAAAAAAAATATAAAATGTAGGAAGAGATACAAGAATAGTTACCTAATAAAATTTTGCTTCAAAGTTGTTTCTTGAGAATTACTGGTCTGTATTTCAACTTTTATGTTTTCAGACTGGAGATCCTGATTCGTATTTCAAATTTCACGATTTTTTTAGGGTTTTTAAGCGTTGTTGAAGATATTAATCAGTATTTAAACTTTTTGGTTTTCAGGTGCTATTGGAGATGTTGATCAGAATTTTAAATTTAAGGCCTTTTTTAGGGTTCTCAGATGCGGCTGGAGGTACTTGTCTGTATTTCAACTTTTAGGGTTTTTTAAGGTTCTCATACAATAGTGAAAGTACTAATTCATATTTTAACTTGTACGGAATTTGTTGGTTTTTCAAATACTATTAGATACTTAGTCCATACTTCAATCTTTAAGATTTTTTTTATGATTAATATATATCTTTAAGTTGTATTTTCACTTTCTTAGAGTTTTTTTTATATGTAAATATTTATATTTGTGCTTAAGTATGCATTCTCACTTTTTTTTTAAAGAAAATTTTTGTGATTTACATGTATTTGTGTTAGAGTTTTAATTTCCACATTTCTAAGATTTTTGGATGACAAAATCTATATTTTAATATACATCGGATAATGTTAAAATTAAGGAATTGTTTCTCTATTTACTTTTAATTAATTTAAAGAAAAAAATTTAAAATAGAAGAGTGAACTAATTATCAGTTACTGAAGAAAATCATTATCACAAATGCATTCAAGTGCATTTAATACTTAGAAAAGAAAAATAAAATGCAAGATAATGGAGAAGAAGGTACCACCAGAATACTTGCATGGTAGAATTTTTCTTTCAAGTTATTTTAAACATTTTGTAAGGTTTTCAGGTACAAATAGAGATACTTGGTTTTTATTTCAATTTTTAGATTTTCTCGTTATTGTCTCTAACACTCTTATGTATCTAATATGTAAATTTATCTTTTAAGATTTTTTGATAATTCTCTCAGTATTACAACGTGTATGGTTGTGTTTTATAGTGACTTTCCGATATTTGGACAATATTTTTATATTTTAAGGTATTTTGGTGATTTTATTTTAATTTTAATATTCAGGGTTGTTTTCTTGTGACTGAAATATACTAGTGTATGACTATATTTTCATTTTTTTTTTCAAGTTTTTTTGGTGAGTGGTGTGGATATATTTGTGGAATTTTTTATTTTTACCTTCTTAAAAATAGTCAGATAAAAAAACCTATCTATAGATAACATTTTTGTTTTTATTTATATATTTAGTGTCTGTTTTTTAATATATGTGTAATTATGTGGACTCACTAATTAAAAAAATTACTTAAATCCGATTTAAGTTTTGTGTTTCTTCTTTATAAAATAAGTTTTTTTCATATATTAAGATAAATTAAAATAAAATAATGAAAAATTTATAATATTTTAAATTAATTTTTAAGTTAGTATTGCAAATAATGCATTTACATTTTAGTTTTTGAAATATATATTTTAGCACAACATTTTTTTAATATCTATTTTTAACATATAAAATTAAACTTTTCAACGGACAATATTCGTAGTTAATTAAAAAAATTTGTCAATAAATAAATATTATTGACGAAAAAACTGTAAGTAGATATATTGTTGTAAAATTTATCAATAGATTATTCTAGTCTATCGATAATTATCGATGAATATTTTAGAGGGAAAATATCGTGGGTAATTAATATTTTCATGGGTAAAGTTTGGTAATGTTTTAAAAAATTTATCAACGGATATATCCGTCGATAATTATAAGTGAAATCTTGAACCATTTATTGACGAATTATATGTTGGTAAATCCATCAATAAAATTACCTCTATTTCCAATAGCCATTATTTTCTATCCCTTCTCATATAATCTGTAAAATGTATAACATTCAGTTGATTCAATCGTCCAATTCAACAATCTATTTAACAATCCAATTAAATAACATAAATATAACTCAAATTAATAACAACTAAATTCAAATGTATTTTAGATTATCCACAATCAAACATAATGTACAATCCTAAAAGAGGCTAAAGATACAATTAAAATTGAAATATTGTTCTATTATTGTTTCTACAACATTTAGTAGTAAGAATAATCAGGAGAATAATGTTTTGATAAGTTGTCTTCTTGGGATGGATTATCTTGTTGTTCTTGATTCACTTCTTGTTGTTTTGGTTGTTCTTCACTATCTGGTTGATTATATTGGCACTGCCGAATGAGTGATTATGCACCGAGGGTAGAAATTGAATGATTGCACTGATAAGGGATTAAAACTCTCTAAATTGGTGCTCTACTCACTCATTTGCTTCCTTGTTCAAAGAATTTATTCTTCTTGTGTAGATAGTAGTTGTCTCAATTGATTAATCTCTTCTAAGTCAATTAAGGAGCTGAATGCTTGAATTTGCCTAAGAACCACCTTGATAACTATAAACAAGCTCTCCAGCCTCGTACAATCTTCCTTTATTCTTACCCTAACTATGTCCACCCACTAACATAAGAACACAATCCGCACAGTTAAGATATACGCAAGAGCAAACACAAACATTAACCAAATACACGACCTTATCATAATACACTTCATCTAGACTAGACAAACCAAAAAAAAACAATATTCTCATTCAAACTCTAATCAAATTAGGACCAAACCTTAAAGAAAACCAGCTTGAACCAATGCAAATCGAACAACCATAACCAAAAACCAAACATTATCATTCAAACTCAAATTAGACCAATCTCGACCCATATAACACACAAACCTAAAATCAAGTTCAGATTCAATCTTGACCCATCTTGCATCAAATAAAATAAACTAACCACCAACAAAGTCATTCCCATATCCAAGCAAAATAAGGCATAAGTGTAAAAAAAAAAAAAAAGATAAACACCAAAGACATAATGAATCAATGCAGCAATGGAAGAAGGAAAAATGCAAACAAACCCTCACGGCGAGCTGAGATGATTCGGGCAGGCGTGACCAAGATGGGTAAGCGGCGAAGAGGTGCGGAGGCCGCGATGGGGGTAACGCAGCTAGGACTTTGGCGAAGAGGGGAAAAGGGTATTGGAGTAGGAGTGGAGACCGCGACCATGGAGAAGTGAGGGTGGTGGGGGATGTGGCTGGTTTTGCGATGGAGACCCGCGGTGGTCGTGGGTGATGTTGGACAGAGGCCATACAACATGGCTAAGGCTACGAGGTGTTGAAATCGACAATGAATGTGTGATTTATTTTGTCTTTTGAAAAGAAGAGAATTTCGTTTTAATTTGTTTTATACCACTTATTTACGGACTAGATGACATTATCCAGATATCTTCACCTATATTTTACCAATGTCCTTAGGTAAAGGTTAAAAAGCGTGCCCTATTTTCTGATGAATATTATTAACGAATTGTGTGTAAGATGACCCATGGATAAATATGTCAATAATATTAAATTATCGACCGTCATTTACCAACACACATTATGTTATTATCGACCGAACTCAAAAATTATATTATTTATTTATTTATTTACCAACAAACACAATCAAATTACTGATATATTAGAATTTTTAATAGAAACATATGTCGGAAAAAATCTAACAATAAAGTTGAGAAAAAATAGATACGTCGGAAAAAATCCAACAATAAAATTGAGAAAAAATAGATACATATTTTTCAACGGATATTATCTACAAATTATGTTAATAGTAGTTTTACCAACTTACCGATGATACGTATGTCAATAATATTTATTTATTGATAATTATCATTGATAAATTTCCGTAAAAAAATCACAGATTATGGTGAAATTAATACTCTATTAAAGTAATGTTAATCATATAAATTATTATTAATTTATTTTTGATACGACTTTCTAAAATGAAAATTAAAATAATATTTTTGTTATTTCTTTTCATGTACTTTTCTGTTAATGTGAGCTAAGTTTTGTGAGAAGATTTATCTGATTTTTTTTTAATTCACCTATCACAAAACTTAACTGGCAACCTGTAAGATAGGATTTAAAGTTTGATATTTTTATATTGGGTTTACATTTAATATTGTTTTGAAAAAAAAAGATATAATACCTTTCTACAGATAAGTTAGATATTAACAAAAAGTCTAACATGGCCATAATTTGTATACATTTTAAGTAATTAACCTATATATTGTTTAACTATATCATCTATTATAAAATATAATTATTATTCTGCCTACAAAAGTAATTTAATAACAAAATTTCAAAAATTATATTAAACTTAAAAAGACTTAATTATATATAAGATTGTTGCTATAACACTCCACTTGTATGTAAATTGTATTAACCCTTTTAATTATTTTTGAAAAATAATATACTGTGTAATCCAATAACAGTACAGTTATAAGAGTAAAAAAAATATAAAATAAAATAAATGTTAATAATATACTTTTACATCATGTTTTAAATTTTTTTATTATTTCAATTTATTAAAATGTCACCATGTTTTATCTAATTAAATAATTAATTAGGAGAGTTAGCTGATAAAATAAGTAAGCAAATTCTTCCTTTGTTTTTTTTTTTCATTTACAATTTTAGTTTCTATTGAAAAAACCAAAAATACAATCTTAATTCAATTTTCAAATTTGCATATCTTTATTTACCTTTTACTTATTATTTTATGATACACTAAATTGTATGTTAGATATAATATTTAATTAGACCAGAGAAAACAAATACATACGATGGATATCTTCACAAATACAAGGGTTAATTGTGTTCAGGAACCTGAATGATGATTTGCAAATATCTTCACCAATGGTTTACCAAGCATCATCTTGAAAGAATTGAAGGTCCATCGTGTATGTGAAACTCTTACTATTCACTACTTCCTTCAATCAAACATAATGTACAATCGTGTAAAAAGAGACTAAAGATACAATTAGAATTGAAATATTATTTTGCTATTATTTTTATAATATTTAATAGTGAGAATAATTAGGAGAATAATATTCTGATATATTATCTTTTTGTGGTTGATTATCTTGCTGCTCTTGATTTACTTTTTGTTGTTTGGGTTGATCTTCATTATTTGGTTGACTATGTTGACACTGCTGAGTGAGTGACTATACATCAGGGGTACAAATTGAACGACTGTATTCATAAGGGAATGAAACTCTATAAATTGGTGGTGTAGTCACTCATTTGCTCCTTTGTTCAACAAATTATTTCTTCTTCTTGTACAAACAGTCGTTGATTCATCTTTTCTAAGTTAATTGAAGAGCTGGATACTTGAGTTTGTCTCAGAACCACCCTCATAATCATGACCAAGCTCTCCAACCACATACAATCTTCCTTTATTCTTACCCCAACTATGTCCACTCACTAACATAAAGAATATGATCGGCACAATCAATATATATACCAAAGCAAGCATAAACCATAACCAAATACACGATCCTATCATAATATACTTCATCTAGACCAGACAAACCAAAAAAACAATATTCTCATTCAAACTCTAATCAAATTAGGATCAAACCCCAAAGAAAATCAATCCGAACCAATGTAAATCGGACAACCATAACCCAAAATCAAACATTATCATTCAAACTCAAATCAAACTAGTCTCAACTCATACAACACACAAACCTAAAATCAAGTTCAGATTCAATCTTGACCCATCCTACATCAAACAAAATAAACTGACCACCAACAAAGTCATTCCCATATCCAAGCAAAATAAGATAGAAGTGCAAAAAAGAGAAAAAAAGAAAAAAAAGACAAACAACAAAGATTCAATGAATTAATGCAGCAATGAAAGAAAGAAAAATGTAAACAAACCATCACGACGAGCTAAGATGATTCGGGGAGGCATGACCAAGATGGGTGAGTGGCAAAGAGGCGCGAAGGCCGCGATGGGGTAACACAACTAGGGTTTTGGCGGAACAGGGATGGAGACCACAACCACGGAAAAGAATTATTTTCGTTATACTTTTTTTAGATTTTAGAATTATTTTATTATTTAATTAGTACTAATTATAATTTTACTATTATTTTAAGCATACAATATACATTTATTATTCATAATATTTTTTATTTTCATTATTTATAATAATTATTGAATTATAGATATGACATACCGTTGACAGTCCGTGGGTCCCACAATAGGAGACTGTCACTTTTCCACAAAATTACTGTTATTTAATATCTTTTCAAGTTTCTCAGAAATCAAATTATGTAATTTCCAGCCATTTTTTCATAAACAGCCAACACATGAACTAATCAAGAAAAATCAAGTTGTTATGAAATAAAATCTTCGTAACATCATTCATTCAATTCCTTGGTTGGGGAAAAATAAAGAACGAAATAACTTCAAACAAATGATCAATGGATATGACTGCATACAAGGGTTAATTGTTTCTGGAACCCTGAATCATGATTTGCAAATATCTTCACAAATGGTATTACCAAGCATGATCTTGAAAGAATTGAAGGTCCATCTTCTATGTGGAACTCTTACTGTTCACCGCTTCCTTCAACTTTCTCCCTAATGCAAATGCTAGAGGAGGAGGCACAGCATTACCAATCTGTCTGTGCTTGTGAATCATATTGCCAGAAAACTTATAGCTATCTGGGAAGCCCTGCATTCATAATACATGAAAATATGCTTATCTCTAACATCATACCGAATTATGTGATGCATGACTATTTCTTAGGCAAAGATCACAAGGACTACTATAGTTTTGGCATTAATTGTTAAGGATTACTATGCTCAGTAGTTAATCATAGAAATTAACTCTTTTGATATGTCTATTAAAACAACGAACTGATCAAATCAGCATCTTTTAACTGTCCATATATTCAGGAAACTTGATCAAAATTATCCATAACAATTCAAAACTAATAGAAATTTCAATTTGTTAGGGTTCCATTTCTTATCAAAACAAGAGTTATCAACTTACTTGAGATCGAGCACATTCACGAACAGTAAGAATCCTATCTTGGTCAGGGTGGAAGCACATTCCAACCTTCCCCATTGGTTGGGGGTCTGTAATGGAAGTTGGGAAATTCCCTTGCCAATCCAACCTACCAAATAGCCCCTTCCATTGATTGTGCCGCTTAGCCGTGTTGGGCAAGCACCATGGTATCAAATCAACAACTTGTCCATTAGACAATGTTACCTGGATTTCATTAGGTTTCGTAAATTAGATAGATCACAAATATTGATATGCTAAAGTTCACAAGAATTTAGCTCCACCTTTTCCTCTGGAAGATCACGCCAATCAGCACCTGGCCTCTTGGGGATTTTCTTGCATCGAATCAAGTTCAATTCATTCATCTCCTTGGAAATATGATCAGTCAAGACTACCATCTCTCCGCGAATCTTCTTTTGAAACCACGATACAGCATCATTTTGATACTGCACAACATAAGACACAGGCAAATAGTGAGTGAAAATTTAAGAGTGGAGGAATGCGATGTATCTTGCCTATTTTACATACCTCTATGTTTCCTTTTGCGGCTCCATTGCCAACAGCCGGGAGATCACCGATGGTATCTTTAACAGTTATTGCACGTAATGGAGCACCATTTGCAGTACTGCGGACAGCAGCATATTGGACTCCCTCGGATAATGTGATCTTCAACTCGGGTGCCGAAAACACATGCATTGGTTCTGGCCACTCAGGAAGCACATCATCAGGACAGGCTGCCCATATGAATGCCCTTTTTCTTGATTGAGAAACCCCAAATGCTCCAGCCTCAAGGATACCAAACCTCACCTAATGACCAAGTAAAAATCAAACACTGATTAGTTCCTTTAAGTTCTATTCATCAAAAAGAGTGAAATTATTCAACGAAGAAGGTTACAGTAATTTTACCTGATAACCCATCTCAAGAAGTGAAGCCAAGGTTAAACGGAATGTCTGTCCTTTATTGAAAGACACAAAGTTCCTCACATTCTCCAACAAGAAATACCTTGGCCTGAAATAATCAGCAAAAGATAAGAATGCTAATATCATCTCACACTGTACTTTGCTCCAACTGCTCTGGCTAAATCTATTCATCCCGGAGAAACCCTGAAAGCAAAAACAACACATTAGTGAACAATTACCCGATAAAATATTCATCAGCAAAAAAAAAAAAAAAGAAGCCAACAGCTAGAGAGACCTGGCATGGAGGACCCCCATTAATGAAATCAACTTGTCCAGGAAATGGTAAACTACTTATTTCCTTCTCATCAAGCTTTGCAGCCAATTCTGCAGCATCAGATGTTGAGATACAATCATCTATGTCCCCACACTTCTCCATTACGGCCCTACATTATAATAAATCAACCATGTCACTTAAACAGGTTCCACACCATTCAACATTTGGCCAGGAATATGTTATCTAAAGGGGATTATTTACCTAAGAATAACATTGCAATTGTTAATGAAAACCAATGCCTCAGGATGATTAGCTTTAAATGCATCACCAGCAGGTTCTTCATACTCAATAGCCCATTTAGTTGATGAAACACCTGAACCATTTTAGCAATAAAATAAACGTTATATTATGCATTGGAAGCAGATACAGTTTGGTTTCTTGCTATAATATTCTAGTTAAGATTACCTGACTGCTCCAACCCCTGTGATAAACCACCACAACCTGCAAAGATGTCCAAGGTTGCTAAACGTTTTTCATCTAATCTCTTAACTTCCTTACAGGGCTCTGGAAGTTCATCTCCCTCTTTACATTTTCCTTTTCTCTTTATCGCTGCATCATCCGATGCTTGCCCATTTGAATATTTCACTTTTATATGAGCTGGCAACTGTCAAAAATTGAAAAATATTAATAGTTAATTTTAATCAATTAGCAAGGTCATGTCTTACAATAACAATAAGCAGTATCATTATGACACCGCCGGTTTACCACAGTGTAGCACTTTCTCGTTTACTAACAATTTAAAAATATTTAACATGTTTAGTGGGTCAAATATGAGCTCCTTAAAATTTCACTACTGAAGGTAAATATAATGTGGAACCAGGCAACGAAGCTTTGGATAGATTCTGTCACACAGCAACACTCCACAATACAATTATTGTTAGCCGGTACTACAAATAGGCGGTTGCCTTGCCAGTTATTAAATGACTAGGGAACAGAATACAACATAGAGGATAAGAGCAGATAAATATGGCTTAGTTCAAAATCATGACTTCGAATAGGCCAAATTTATTTAAAATGTAATTACAAAAACTCTAATATTCATAAAATCTCAATACATTGCAGATTTATCCACGGGATTAACAAGCATATTGGATGCTTGTATAAAAGAGCCAGCCACACAACACAATACCTTTTTCAGTGAGCCGGTGGCAGGATCATACAAGAGCTCGCAGAAAAATACATTTTGGAACATTCCGGGGGCGCTGCAATCCGGACTATCACTCTTCTTTCTGACTTCACATTTCCCTTCAATGGAGTCTACAGATATTATATGTGTTTCGTCACTGTAATACACCTAAAATATAAATTATGAAATACTAGTCAGCATAAAAATTTGAAGATGAGATACACAAAAGTAGAACCAAAACAAAATAAAGCAATATACACAAATAGCAGTTCACTTATCATGGATGATTTAGGAAAAATAATATTATAAAATCCACATATTCCTGCTATCTAAGACTTGTACAAAAGCCATATATAGCCACTTTTACTCTCTCTTTCAGTAAAATCATTTGTTATTCCTCTCCCATGTGCATGTGTACATCTTGATTCAAGATCAATTATAACTTTTAAGCCGCTTATACCTCTTGTATATCAGAACAGTATGCCTTCTCATTTGATACATCTTCTGGTCGGAAGAACCTCCTGATTTTGACTTGTGTAGATTTTATTTCAGCATGTTTTATTTCATTTTTGACAACAATCTCTAGCACTTGGCACACAACATAAGCTTTCAACCCCACATTCCTCCCACTCTTATGAGTTCCTTGCTCGATCTTTTCCTCAAATTCAAATGGACTTGCATAAACGTAATCATTAAGAGAATACTCAATTCCTTTAAATAGGAAACCAGACTTGGAGGAATTTACATTGAAAATATCCTTCTCCTTTTCAATATCGTGTATTTTGCAAGATGAGCAAATACCAGACCCTTGACCCAAAGTATCAAATGGAACACTAAAGAAAGCACCTCTCTCAGGCCAGTACAGGCTTTTACAATAATATTCAGTAGGTAGTCCTTTCTTCTTCCTTTCTTCTGCTCTAGCCCTGTCAACACCATCTGCAATGATATTATCCTTTCGATGCTCATGGCCCCAAGGCCTTTTTTGAATATTTACTACAACTGTCTGCCTAACATCCTGCAGTCCCAAATCCTTACACTCATTAGTCAAAAACATTTCTCTCTCATTAGCAGTATTGCCAAGAACAGTATGACAACCATGCTGCATCATCCTACCATGAAACATTTTTCTTCCATTCCTTGACTCAAACATATATTCAACATAATACATGTCTGGAAGTTCATCTGTTTCATCAACTTCCACTAACACAGATCTTCCTACACAAATAACTTCCCCATTAATGATTGCCTGTTTATAAACAGGATATCCAGAACTAGTCTTCCCTTCAGGTTTTCCTTCCCATCTTATTTCTGCATAAGCAGAAAATGTTTTAGTTTGCTTTGAAGCTGAATGTTTCTTTGCGGTTCCCTCCAAAAGTATTGGCTCCTCTTCATGGTCCTCATCTTCATTATCTTCCTGTTCCTCTAATTCATTCTCTTCCCTTGATTCATTAACAGCCCCCTCTTTTGAATCCTCTGGCAAGTGGTTAGAGTAATACTCTCCCCATATTCTATTGATCAGCCTTGTTGTTGTTGCTTGCATAGCTTTCCTCTTGGACACAACAGCACCCACTGCTGCCCTAGGATTGAAGTTTGGTTCACTCCTGGGCACAACTTTCTTCTTCTTCACTAACCATTTGGTATGGTGTCGCTCCTCCATTTCCTTTGCAAGACCCGTCACAAATGCAGACTTTCTGATCTTATCATCAGGAAATTCTGCAAACAGTTGCAGAATAATCTGTCCATGGACAACAACATATCTCTCAACAGTGGATGGGTCGGAAGAAATGTAAGAACCATCTTTCTGATTAAACTCAGATATTTTCTTGATGACATCTCCAAAGGAAAGTCGGGATACTCGGCTCTGTTCCTTCAGCCAAGTAATGATGCTTATAGCAAGCCTTGCAGTTTTCAACACGGTGTCATACCAAGGAGCATACTGCTTTGCTGGTTTCCCAAGTCTATACCTGAAAGGAATCAAGTATGAATTAGTCTATACGAATTGTATTTAGAACAAAATTATTCGAAGATGAATTTACTTACAGTAATTACAAAGATATGATAAATTCATCCATAACAGTTAACCCATTTTTTACAACAGTTTTGTTTACAATAGATTATACCAACAGTTTGGTACCCAGGTAATCAAGTGGATTTTCTAATTATATTTCATTTGAATGATAAACAATATTTATTTTAGACACGAGGCATCGTACCAAGCCATATCTGTTCGGATGGATATAAAAATCATAGATGATCCAAATTCAATCATCCATTCCTTTATGGCACTCAGATAAATTGGCATGCCATCAGCAGCCTGTGCTTCAGAACCAGCGGAAGAAGTTTGACCCGCCTCAGTTTCAAGATGGAACCCACTTCCATCATCTAGAGTCATTACACCAGAACCAAAGATAGCAACATCGATGTCTGGACAAGGTTTCATAGGAAGAAGTTCCAAGGAAACCAATCTTGCATCGGAGTTGTATAAAGACCAATTATGCAGCATGCTTCGAGGAAGATCTTCAATGTCATACATATCATAGTCATTATCAAAAACCATAAACTCATCCGTTTCATGAACGGAGGTTTTGTAAAAAGCAGGGAGGGGATAATCATTGGCGATCTCATCTTCATTAATTTTGATATAATATTTGTTAGATACAAAGGCTGATCTCGAGTGTTTCTTCTGCTTCATAGATTGCCAATACTCTTCTTCCTGCAAGAGTTGTGCGAACTTTGCATCTTTATCTTCATGGTTTGCAGAATCTACCAAATCCATCTGATTCGTGTTCTTTCCATCTCCAGGTCCCGAGTCAATTCTTAGACTCCCTTTTGAGGGCAGTAATTGTGTATGCAAATAGTTTGCCTGCTTCTTAGTCTCATCTCTTAAAGCAATAAGGGCAGGGATATCTGCAAACCTCTTGTCATGTGTCTTGCATGTCATGTCCAAACCAATGAGTTGCTTATAAATGAACTCGCCCTGAGAAATAACAAAATTCTTTATGGATGCAGTTCCAGAAAAGCATTTGCTACCACTCATAGACCGTGCCATGCCAGCAAGTAACTCATCAAGACTTATATCAGGGTCGCCGCCGGAGGAATTGGCCAGTTTTCTATATACTTCTATACATGCACGAGCCTTTTGGAAGAAACGATCATAAAACTTTTTGTAACTCGCAGCAGGTTTCTGGCAGTCATAATCAGCAACATCGGTAGAAATCCATATCACTGGAGTACCATCTTCGTAGCCAAATATCTTCCAATATTCAATTCGACCAAATCCTTCACACCTTATACCTTTCTCTTTTTTCTTGCCTGTGCTTGCTTCAAGAGGCAATATAGCTCCAGTGATATATAAATTAGTAACTTCAAGCATCTCAAGTGGCTGTCGTGTGCCATTTTCATCATGAAGGATAAACTCTGTAATTCGCCTATTTGGTCGACCATCATCCTGTCCTGCAGTCATGCGGACAGCTACTATTTCTTCATCTACAATATGATCCTTCTCTGTTTCGATGATACAAGACTTATCAGATATCAAAACACATTTCTCCTTCAAATCTCTACACGCTGCAGCACGTCTTGGCACTTTGCGCTTACCAAAAGTCTGATTACTGCTCACTGTCGAACTTCGTTTCTTTTGATTGTTTTTATCTATAATTTCCCCTTCTGTTTTCGAAACAACAAATTCATCTTTATTCTTGCCGTTTTCCACATCTATTTCAACAAAAAAAAACACAAAATCATGAATTTGTTGAGGAATAATAAGGGTAGAAATATAGAAACGGCAACAAATGACAATTAAGAGAAAGTCTAAAGCATAAATAGCAAATAATTAACTTTACTGTTTGTATCATTGTTATAAATATGCCTCTCAAACAGAAATGCAAAAATTAAATAGAAATTTCAAACAAGATCAGACAAATTAATGAATAGGTTTATTACCTGGATTTGAAGAATCCAGAAGAGACGCGGATTGCATGTCTGTGATTACTTGTGGAGTTTCAGTTGAAGTTAGTGGAAGTTGCTGACTGTTCCGACCGTTTTCTTTGGCGGGGAAGTCTTCATTTAAAAATTCCTTTTTTGCTTCCATATGCCTTGAACTGAACTACTGAAATGTTAGAAAATAAATAATATATGAAAAAAGATGTAAAATGTAAGAAAAAGTAGGAAGAGATAAAAACAAAAAAACATACATGGTAGAATTTTGCTACAAAGTTATTTCTAACTTAATTGGATTTATTGGGGTGCCGTTGGAGCTACTTATTTTAAATCTCAATTTTTAAGCAATTTTTTGTTAGGCATTTTTAGATATGTGTTTTAGCTATGAATTTCTATTTTTAGGGTTCTTAGACATAATTGGAGATACTTACCTATTTCCATTTTTAGGGTTCTTAGACATAATTGGAGATACTTACCTGTATCCTTGTCTTGGAGGGTTTGTATCCTTGTCTTGGAGGGTTTGCAGAAGTAGCTGGAGGTACACTGGTGTGTTTATATCAGGTTTAAGGATTTTTTAGGGTTCTCAATATAGGTTGTAATTCGTGGGTCAACCCGATTTATTATGGATTCGAGTTGGGTTGGATTCGAGTTTTTTTTTTTAATGGATAATAGGTTAAAACTGAACCTAACTCACTTAACCAACGAGTTAAGTGAATTTGAGTCAGGTTATGATGGGTCGACCAGTAACCCACAAATCATTTTAAAATTTAAAAATAATTATTTATTTTAATTAATGTTGTCATGCATCTCTACCCTATTTCATGTCACCACTACAAGTCAGTTCCGTGTTTCAATTGCGTTACAGCTTTTGACGTACTACCGTGCCATAACGTTCCAGTTCCGCATTTCAGTCACACCAAAAATTTTGTCATGAATCAAATGAAGGGTTGTTGAGAATCTATCACCGAGCATATGATTGTTGAAAAAATCATGAGATTTTTGTCACAGAAGTTCGATTATATAGTGGTGGTGATAGAGGAATTGAAAGATCTATCAATGATGAAAGTTGAGAAATTTCAAAGTTCTTTAGAGACACATTAGACGAGACTAGTTGATAGAAATCCTATCAAGAATTTTGAGCATGCCCTGAAAGTACATCATTCCAAGAATCATGGAAGAAAGAAGCAGAAGAAGTATCAAGATAAGAATGTTTATGTGGCATAAGAGGATTCTGACTCTGAACCACTGACCTTGATGGTAACCACCTCTGCAGAGAATTCTCATTCTCAGGCTGAGTCTTAGTACCTAGATTCAGGATGTTCAAATCACATGACTTATCATAAGAAATGACTGATCAATTTTGATGCAGCAAAGAAGAGCAAAGTTAAATTTGTTGATGATAACACATTGAAATTTTAAGGGGTTGGAGATGTTATTCTGAGAAAGAATGGTTCATAGGCAGTGATCTTCATAGTATAGTTTGTTTCTAAGATGAAGTGCAATCTTCTGAGCATTGGCCAATTGGTGCAAAAAGGATTTACACTAGTCATGAGAAATTATGATAGGATTAAATTGTTTGATGTCAACAAAAATATGATCTTAAGGAGTAAGTTCTCCAAGAACAAAACGTTCTAAGTCAACATGAGGGCTGCTAATGTACAAATATTTGTCTGTTGTGAAGAGTGATGATGATAGCTGGTTGTGACACTCAAGATATGACCACTTAAACTTCAAGAGTCTACAACAACTTGGTGTGAAAAAAAATGATTTATGGAATGCCCAATATTACATTGCTAGAAAGTGTGTGTGTGTGTGAAGTCTGTTTAGTTTGAAAACAAACCAAAAAAACATTCCAAGCACATTTGAGCATGAGATCCAAAAACTGCTTAGAAATTGGGTACTTTAATATATGTGAACCTTTTGAAGTTCCTTTACGAGCTGGAAATAGGTATTTTATTACCTTTGTGGATGAGTTTAGTAGGAAATATAGTTGTATGTGATCAGATTAAAGAGTGAAGCATTTGAGACTCTTTTTAGGTTCAAGGTATATGTAGAAAGAGAGAGTGGAAAATTGTTGAAGACTCTAAGAACAGATGGGGGAGGCGAATTCACCTCTAATGCCTTTGAGAATTACTATCAAACTAGTGGCATTGTGCATGAAGTTATTGCACTATATACACCTCATCATAATGACCTTGCAAAGAGAAGAAATAAGACAATTTTGAACATGGCTAGAAGTTAAATCAAGGAAAAATGTTTGTAACAGAAATTTTGGGATGAAGCAGTATCAACAACTATTTATATATTGAATGGATGTCCTACAAAGAAGCTAGAGTGGAATATGTCATTAGAAGTTTGGTCTGGAGTGAAGCCAACAATTGGTCACTTCAGGGTTTTTGGGTCACTAGCTTTTAAGCATATACTTAATCAGAGGAGAACCAAACTCCAAGATAAAAGTGAAGCAATAATGTTCAATTAGTTATCATCCAGTTTATAAGCTCTTTGATCTATTCAAAGAAAATGTAGTAATGAGTAGAGATGTTCGGGTGTTAAAACATGAGAGTTGGTAGAAACAAATGCAGATCAATCTAAAGAAAAATATGACAAATGGTGTTGTTGATATCTCTATATTGACAGAACCAGAGGAAGCTGCTAGAAGGGATGTTGCAACACAAAATTCTATGTCTGAAAGGCCACAAAGGGAGAGAGCAATGTCACACAGATTCTCTAATTTTGAGATGCACTATGATGGACAAGTTAATGATGAGGGAGATTTGGTTCACATGACACTAATGGTAAGAGCAGAACCTATTGATGAGAATGAAGCCTTAAAACAGCCAGTTTGGAGAAATGTAATGCATGAGGAACTCAGATCCATTGAGAAGAATCAAACCTGGAAACTAGTTGATCTACCAACTAGGTAGCATTACATTGGAATGAAGTGGGTTTTTAAGCAGAAATTGGATCCTGATGGTTCAATCTCTAAACACAAAGCAAGGCTTGGGGCAAAAGACTTTCTTCAACGGCAAGGACTAGATTTTTCTGAAGTCTTTGCAACAGTGGCTCGGATAGAAACCATTTGGTTGGTTATAGTTGTGGCTTATGCAAGAAATTAACCATTGTTTTAGCTTGATGTAAAATAAACTTTTCTACATGGACCTTTGGAGGAGGAGGTGTATGTCCAACAACCTCCTAGATTTGTTGTGAAAGGGAAAGAACATCAAATTTATAAATTGAGGAAAGCTCTATATGGGCTGAGGCAAGTTCCAAGAGCTTGGAATAAGAAGATTGAGTCCTTCTTACTCAATCTTAAGTTCACAAAGTGTATTAATGAACATGGTGTATGTGAAGAAAGGCATAGGAAACTTGCTGATAATTTGTCACTATGTTGATGATCTACTTGTGACTAGACCATAGCTAATAGACATTAAAGACTTCAAGAAGACAATGGAGGCTGAGTTTGAGATCACAGATATAGGAAAATTGAGTTATTTTCTAGGCATGGAATTCACTTACACTGTTGTAAGGCTGGTAATGCATCAGAAAAAATAAGCTAGAGAATTGTTGAGAAGATTCAACATGGTTTCATGTAATGCAGGAATGAGTCCTATTGAGGTTAATTTGAAATTAACAAAGGATGAATCTTGAGAGGTTGTAGACGAGACAATCTTCAAGCAAATCATTGACTCTCTACGGTATCTTTGTAACAGTAAGCCAGATTTATTATTCAGTGTAGGACTGGTGAGTAGATTCATGGGTAATCCAAAGAGGTCTCATATGCTAGCTGCCAAGAGATTGTTGAGATACATCCAAGGCATAACAGATTATGGAGTATTATTTCCTATTGAGAGACAGAAATCAGAGTTAGAGTTGATTGAATTTGTTGACTCTAATTATTGTGGTGATCTAGTGGAGAGAAAGAGCACCTCTAGATGTATTCCTACTAAATAATGCTCCTATTTCCTGGTATTCCAAGAAACAATCGGTAGCAACTCTGTCCAATTGTGAAACAAAGTATATAGCTGAGAGTTTAGCTTAAGGAACTGTCGAGAGAGTTGAAGATGTTTATGAAGACACCAATGCAATTGAAGATAGATAATATTTTTGTCATAAACTTATCAAGAAATCCAGTGAGTCAGGACATGAGCAAACATATAGAAGTGAAGTATCACTTCGTTAGAGATTTGGTGAATAAAGGAAGAATTGCAAGGGTTTAATGCAAAACTGAGATGTTGTTGATTGATGTTTTCACATGAGCCTTAAAAAAATGAGAGGTTTAAAGATTTGAAGAAGATAGTTGAAGTTATATCCCTCAAATACTTAACTTAAGGGAGAATATTAGTGTTTGTATTACATAGTTAGGCTTCTACTTTAACATAACTTTGTCCATGTATTCTCCTGTATATAAACCACACTACACTGATGATGCGATAAATAATATCCATACAATGCATATTTCTCTCATCTCTCATATATGTTAGTTCCAATAAATTTGAATATATTTTTCTTCCACCCAATATTAAGTATACATTGATTTTAATTAATTAACCTATATCTTATTTAAGTATATCAAACATCTTTCATTCTAAAAAATCTATTATCAAAATTAAACATTAATCTTGTTTAAAACTATAAAATCGTAAGTGATGTTTAGTTAAATAAGGAGTGAAACTCACAACTTTTTTATTAACATTTCACTTAAATATATATTTTTTAAAAGAATAAAATTTACAATAAAAAAATTAAAAAGTATATAAAATAAAATAAATGTTAATCATATATTTTTACATTTTGTTTTTTTATCTCTTTTATTAAAATTTATTAAAAAATCACCATGGATTTAACTAATCACATTTATTAACTAAGAGCATCAACTATAAAAAGAAAAAAAAACCAAAAAAACAAAATCTTCCGTTAATTTTTTTTTTCATTTACAATTTTAGTTTATATTTTTTAAAAATTCCACAATCTTAATTAAATTTTCAATTTCAAATACCTTAATTTATCTATTAATTAATACTTTTTATTATACATTAACAACTGGAGGAAAAAAAACTAAAACATTAGAGTTAGATGCTACAAGTTAAGTATTTAGAATTTTTTTTTAAGAAGTTTCGAATATTAGAAATTAAATCAATTCAAACTATTTACAGTTTTAAGTTTTTGTAGTTTGTATATCATACTTTATTATTTCCGACCACTAAATCATACATTTATGTTCTTTGTTGGGTTTACGACAATAAAATTTGTATCGGTTCATATATTTTAAGAGTTATATCTATTTTGAGAATGCATTATTTTATATAAAAAATAGAGTATATATATATATATATATATATATATATATATATATATATATATATATATATATTTCTTACAAAGTTATTTTTAACTTAGTTGGATTTACTGAGGTGCCGTTGGAAAGACATTTTTAGATATGTGTTTTAGCTATCAATTTCCATTTTTAGGACATTTTTAGGGTTCTTAGACGGGAGATACTTACCACGCATATATCAATTTTAAAATATTTTTTACGGTTCTAAAATTATGTTGGAGGTGCACTAGTATGTATATATAAATTTTTTTAGGAGTGTCAATATGGGTTGTAATTCGTGGGTCAACCCGGCTTATCATGAATTCGAGTTGGGTTGGATTCGTTTTTTTTTTCTATCGACAATGGGTTAAGTGGATTCGAGTAAGGTTATGATGGGTTGACTCATAACTCACAAATCATTTTAAAATTTAAAAATAATTAGTAATTTTAATTGATGTTGTCATATCTCTTTACCTTTATTTCATGTCACCACTACAAGTTAGTTCTGTGTTTCAATTGCGTCACAACTTTTGACATGCTACCGCACCATAATGTTCCAGTTTCGCATTTTAGTCACATCATAACTTTTGTCATAAATCAAATGAAAGGTTGTTGAGAATCTATCACCGAGCTTATGATTGTTGAAAAAATCATGAGATCTTTGTTACAGAAGTTCGATTATATAATGGTGGTGATAGAAAAATAAAAGATATGTCAATGATGAAAATTGAGAAACTTCAAAGTTATTTAGAGACACATTAGACAAGACTAGTTGATAGAAATCCTATCAAGAATTTTGAGCACGCCTTGAAAGTTCATCATTCCAATAATCATGGAAGAAAGAAGTAGAAGAAGTATCAAGAAAAGAAGACTTATTTGACATAAAAGGATTGTGAATCTGAACCATTGACTTTGATGGTAACTAGCACTGCAGAGAATTCTCATTCTCAGACTGAGTCTTGGTACCTAGATTCAGGATGTCCAAATCACATGACTTATCATAAGGAATGAGCAAAATAAAATTTGTTGATGATAACACATTGAAAGGTGAAGGGGTTGGAGATGTCATTTTGAGGAATAATGATTCATAAGCAGTGATCTTCAATTGGTGCAAAAATGATTTAAAGCAATCCTGAGAAATTATGATATGATTAAACTGTTTGATGTCAACAAAAATATGATCTTGAGAAGTAAACTCTCCAAGAACAAAGTTAACATGAGGGTTGTTGATGTACAATGCTTGTCTGTTGTGAAAAGTGATGATGATAGCTGACTGTGGCACTCAAGATATGACTACTTAAACTTCAATAGTCTACAACAACTTGGTGTGAATAAAATGATTTATGGAATGTCCAATATTACATTGCTAGAAAGTGTGTGTGTGCGTGTGTGAGAAATCTGTTTAGTTAGAAAACAAACCAAAAAAAAACATTCTAAGCGCATTTGAGCATGAGATCCAAAAACTGCATAGAAATTGTGTACTCTGATATATGTGAACCTTTTGAGGTTCCTTCACTAGCTGGAAATAGACATTTTATTACCTTTGTGGATGAGTTTAGTAAGAAATATGGTTATATGTGATCATATTAAAGAGTGAAGTATTTGAGACTTTCTTTAGGTTAAAAGGTAGTTTGTATTTCAATTTTTAGGGATAGTGTGTTTCATGTCTAATGTATTTTTAGGATATCAAGTTTTAGGGTTCTCAAGTTCTGTTGGAGGTACTGATATGTATATATCAGTTTTTAACTTTTTAGGATATTTAGGGTTTTCAGCTGGTGGTACTGGTTTGTATTTCACTTTTAGGAATTTATATTTAATAATATTTTTTTAGTTTACACACTAATGCATTTTAACTTATTTGGCGTGTCACATTTCTGAATGTATTGAAACACACTTATTTATAAGCATTTCTTAAAAATAAAAAAAAGTTTTAATAGTTTTACCTAATAAATAACATAATTTTAAAAATAAAAAAATTAGTTGGATAATTTTGTTTTATTTTTTTCTCTTTACCATTTATTTATATTTTTTCTAAATACTTAATTCTCATTGTCAAAAAATTAATTTGTAATTATTTAACAAAATTATAAATTAACATTAATTACTTAAATTCAATTATTTTAAAACTTATTAACATTTCATTCAATAGACTTTTATATTACAACCAAATTGATACAGAATAAAAAAAACTAAATTCTATATTAAAAAAAATTGTAACATTGATAGTAGTATAATTTTTATTATTGGTAGTTAATTTTACTTGTAATTAATATTTATTATTCTAACTGGAAAAGGAGTTTTTTTGTTTTCAAAGACCCATAATGTTATTAGTGTTTGTTTTACATTGAGTAAGTCAAATTATTTAAGTAGTCAGTTCTGTTTTAGCAAAACCTTGTATTTTCATGTATATCAACTACACCGATAATGTAAAAAAATAGTAATCATATAGCACATATTTCTCTCGTCTCTCATTCACATTAGTTTCAATAAAATTGATATCCAAAGCCTAGACATTCTAGGACCTGTGCTTAAGAAATCACATATGAGTGTGCTGGACAATCAGAGTGGTTAAAGTATGAAGAAGTTGGTTGTGTGAAACAATACAACCAAGATTTCATTTCTAGATCAAGTAAACGTGGGTGAAGAATAACTAGTGATAATCACATTCCTTCTATGAATCTTCCACTTCTCATAAATGAAAAATTGGGATCAATGGAGTACACAGATTCGAGTGTTGTTCTAGTTTCAAGATGTGAGTTACTTACATGATAGAATTTTTCTACAAAGTTATTTCTAACTTAGTTGGATTTATTGAGGTTCCATTGGAGCTACTGATTTCAAATCTCAAATTTTAAGCAATTTTTTGTTAGGCATTTTTAGATATGTGTTTTAGCTACGAATTTCCATTTTTAGCATTCTTAGACATAACTGGAGATTCTTACCTGTATCTTTGTCTTGGAGGGTTTGCAGAGAAGTAGCTGGAGGTACACTGGTATGTTTATATCAGCTTTAAGAATTTTTAGGGTTCTCAAGTTTTGTTAGAGGTAGACTGGTACGTATATATCAATTTTTAGAAGGAGTGTCAATATGGGTTGTAATCTGTGGGTCAACCCAGTTTATTATGGATTCGAGTTGGGTTGGATTCGATTTTTTTTTGTATCGATAATGGGTTAAAACTGAACCCGACTCACTTAACCCATGTGTTAAGTGGATTCGAGTCAGGTTATGATAGGTTGACACGTAACCCACAAATAATTTTAAAATTTAAAAATGATTAGTTATTTTAATTGATGTTGTCATGCCTCTCTACCCCTGTTTTATGCCACCACTACAAGTCAATTCCGTGTTTCAATTGCGTCACAGATTTTGACGTACCACCGCGCCATAATGTTCCAGTTCTGCATTCCAGTCACACCACAACTTTTGTCATGAATCAAATGAAGGGTTGTTGAGAATTTATCACCGAGCATATGATTGTTGAAAAAATCATGAGATCTCTGTCATAGAAGTTCGACTATATAGTGGTGGTGATAGAAGAATCGAAAGATCTATTAATGATGAAATTTGAGAAACTTTAAAGTTCTTTAGAGACACATTAGACGAGACTAGTTGATAGAAATCCTATCAAGAATTTTGAGCATGCCCTGAAAGTACATCATTCCAAGAATCATGGAAGAAAGGAGCAGAAGAAGTATCAAGATAAGAAGGCTTATGTGGCATAACAGGATTCTAACTCTGAACCATTGACCTTGATGGTAACCACTAGTACAGAGAATTCTCATTCTTAGGCTGAGTCTTGGTACCTAGATTCAGGATGTTCAAATCACATGACTTATCATAAGGAATGACTGATCAATTTTGATGCAGCAAAGAAGAGCAAAGTTAAATTTGATGATGATAATACATTAAAGTTTAAGGGGTTGGAGATGTTATTCTGAGAAAGAATGGTTCATAGGCAGTGACCTTCAACATATCGTTATGATAGGATTAAATTGTTTGATGTCAACAAAAATATGATCTTAAGGAGTAAGTTCTCCAAGAACAAAACGTTCCAAGTCAACATGAGGGATGCTAATGTACAATGTTTGTCTGCTATGAGGAGTGATGATGATAGCTGGCTGTGGCACTCAAGATATGACCACTTAAACTTCAAGAGTCTACATCAACTTGGTGTGAAAAAAATGATTTATGGAATGCCCAATATTACATTTCTAGAAAGTGTGTGTATGTGTGTGAAGTCTGTTTAGTTTGAAAACAAACCAAAAAAACATTCCAAGCACATTTGAGCATGAGATCCAAAAACTGCTTAGAAATTGGGTACTCTAATATATGTGAACCTTTTGAAGTTCCTTCACTAGCTGGAAATAGGTATTTTATTACCTTTGTGGATGAGTTTAGTAGGAAATATGGTTGTATGTGATCAGATTAAAGAGTGAAGCATTTGAGACTCTCTTTAGGTTCAAGGTATATGTAGAAAGGGAGAGTGGAAAATTGTTGAAGACTTTTAGAACAGATGGAGGACGCGAATTCACCTCTAATTCCTTTGAGAATTACTATGAAACTAGTGACATTGTCCATGAAGTTACTGCACTATATACACCTCATCATAACGGCCTTGCAAAGAGAAGAAATAGGACAATTTTAAACATGGCTAGAATTTAAATCAAGGAAAAATTTTTGCAACAGAAATTTTTAGATGAAGCGGTATCAACAACTGTTTATAGGATGTTCTACAAAGAAGCTAAAGTGGAAGGTGTCATTAGAAGTTTGGTCTGGAGTGAAGCCAACAATTGGTCACTTCAGGGTTTTCGGGTCACTAGCTTTTAAGTATATACTTAATCAGAGGAGAACCAAACTCCAAGATAAAAGTGAAGCAATAATGTTCAATTAGTTATCATCCTACTGGAGTTTATAAGCTCTTTGATCCAGTCAAAGAAAATGTAGTAATGAGTAGAAATGTTATGGTGTTAGAACATGAGAGTTGGGACTAGAAATAAATGCAGACCAATCTAAAGAAAAATGTGACATTTAGTGTTATTGATAGTAGCTCTATATTGACAAAAACAGAGGAATCTGCTAGAAGTGATGTTGTAACACAAAATTCTATGTCTGAAAGGCCACAAAGGGAGAGAGCAATGTCACACAGATTCTCTAATTTTGAGATGCACTCTGATGGACAAGTTAATGACGAGGGAGATTTGGTTCACTTGACACTAATGGTACGAGCAGAACCTATTGATGAGAATGAAGCCTAAAAATAGCCAGTTTGGAGATATGTAATGCATGAGAAATTCAGATCCATTGAGAAGAATCAAACCTGGAAACTAGTTGATCTACCAACTAGGAAGCATTACATTGGAATGAAGTGGGTTTTTAAGCAGAAATTAGATCTTGATGGTTCAATATCTAAGCACAAAGCAAGGCTTGGGGCAAAATACTTTCTTCAACGGTAAGGACTAGATTTTTCTGAAGTCTTTGCAACAGTGGCTCGGATAGAAACTATTTGGTTGGTTATAGTTGTGGCTTGTGCAAAGAATTAACCACTATTTTAGCTTAAAGTAAAATAAGCTTTTCTACAAAGACCTTTGGAGGAAAAGGTGTATGTCCAGCAACCTCCTAGATTTGTTGTGAAAGAGAAAGAACATCAAGTTTATAAACTGAGGAAAGCTCTATATGGGTTGAGGCAAGTTCCAAGAGCTTGGAATAAGAAGATTGATTCCTTCTTACTCAATCTCAAGTTCACAAAGTGTATTATTGAACATGGTGTAAATGAAGAAAGGCACGGGAGACTTGTTGATAATTTGTCACTATGTTGATGATTTACTTGTGATTGGACCAAACCTAATAGACATTCAAGAATTCAAGAAGACAATGGAGGTTGAGTTTGAGATCACAGGTATAAGAAAACTAAGTTATTTTCTAGGCATGGAGTTCACTTACTCTGTTGTAAGGCTGGTAATGCATGAGAAATAATATGCTGGAGAATTGTTAAGAAGATTCAACATGGTTTCATGCAATGCAGCAATGAGTCCTATTGAGGTTAATTTGAAATTAACAAAGGATGAATATTGAGAGGTTGTAGACGAGACAATCTTCAAGCAAATCATTGACGGTATCTTTGTAACAGCAAGCCAGATTTATTATTTAGTGTAGGACTGATGAGTAGATTCATGGGTAATCCAAAGAGGTCTCATATGCTAGCTGCTAAGAGATTGTTGAGATACATCCAAGGCATAACAGATTATGGAGTATTATTTCCTATTGAGAGACAGAAATCAGAGTTAGAGTTGACTGGATTTGTTGACTCTGATTATTATGGTGATCTAGTGGAGAGAAAGAGCACCTCTGGATGTTTTCCTACTAGATAATGTTCCTATTTCCTGGTATTCCAAGAAACAATCAGTAGCACCTCTATCCAGTTGTGAAGCAAAGTATATAGCTGGAAGTTTGGCTTAAGGAATTGTTGAGAGAGCTGAAGATGCTTATGAAGACACCAATGCAGCTGAAGATAGATAATATTTGTGCCATAAACTTATCAAGAAATCCAGTGAGTTAGGACATGAGCAAAACATATAGAAGTGAAGTATCAATTCCTTAGAGATTTGGTGAATAAAGGAAGAATTCCAAGGGTTTACTGCAAAATTGAAATGCAGTTGGTTGATGTTTTCACAAGAGCTTTAAAAAATGAGAGGTTTGAAGATTTGAAGAAGATAGTTGAAGTTGTATCTCTCAAGTACTTAACTTAAGGGAGAATACTAGTATTTGTATTACATAGGCAGACTTCTATTTTAACATAACTTTGTCCATGTATTCTCGTGTATATAAACTACACTGATGATGCAATAAATAATAACCATACAATGCATACTTCTCTCCTCTTTCATTCAGGTTATTTCCAATAAATTTGAATATATTTTTCTTCCACCCAATATTAAGTATACATTAATTTTAATTAATTAACCTATATCATGTTTAATTATATCAAACATCTTTCATTCTACAAAATCTATTATCAAAATTAAACATTAATCTTGTTTAAAACTATAAAATCATAAGTGATGTTTAGTTAAATAAGGAGTGAAACTCACAACTTTTTTATTAACATTTCACTTAAATATATATTTTTTTAAAGAATAAAAGTTACAATAAAAAAATTAAAAAGTATATAAAATAAAATAAATGTTAATCATATATTTTTTACATTTTGTTTTTTTATCTATTTTATTAAAATTTATTAAAAAAATCATGGGTTTAACGAATGAAATTTATTAACTAAAGAGCATCAACTATAAAAAAACAAAAAAAAAACAAAATCTTCCTTTAATTTTTTTAACATTTACAATTTTAGTTTATATTTTTTAAAAATTCGACAATCTTAATTCAATTTTCAATTTCAAATACCTTAATTTATCTATTAATTAATACTTTTTATTATACATTAACAACTAGAGAAAAAAAAACTAAAACATTAGAGTTAGATGCTACAAGTTACTGTTTAGAATTTTTATTTTTTTTAAGAAGTTTCGGATATTATAAATTTAAATCAATTCAAATTATTTACATTTTTAAGTTTATGTAGTTTGTATATCATACTTTATTAGTTCCGACCACTAAATCATATCATTTATGTTCTTTATTGGGTTTAGGACAATACAATTTGTATCGGTTCATATATTTTAAGAGTTATATCTATTTTGAAAATGTATTATTTTATATAAAAAATAGAGTAAAATATATGATTTGAATATATATATATATATATATATATATATATATATATATATATATATATATATAATTTGCTACAAAGTTATTTCTAACTTAGTTGGATTTATTGAGGTGCCGTGGAGCTACTAATTTCAAATCTCAACTTTTAAGCAATTTTTTGTTAGCATATTTAGATATGTATTTTAGCTACGAAATTCCATTTTTATGGTTCTTAGACATGATACTTATTTTTGTCATGGAGGGTGTGCAAAGTAATTGGAGGTACACTAGTATGAATATATTAGTTTTAAGTATTTTCTTGGGTTCTCAAGTTCGGTTGGAGGTGCACTAGTATGTATATATCAATTTTTTTAGGAGTGTCAATATGAGTTGTAATTTGTGGGTCAATCCGGCTTATCATGGATTCGAGTTGGGTTGAATTTGATTTTTTTTTCTATCAATAATGGGTTAAAATTGAACCTGACTCACTTAACCCACGAGTTAAGTGGATTCGAGTCAGGTTATGATGGGTTGACCAATAACCCACAAATCATTTTAAAATTTAAAAATAATTAATAATTTTAATTGATGTTGTCATGTCTCTTTACTTCTATTTCATGCTACCACTATAAGTCAGTTCCATGTATCAATTGCGTCACAACTTTTGACGTGTCACCGCCATAACATTCCAGTTCTGGATTTCAGTCACACTGCAACTTTTGTCATGAATCAAATGAAGGATTGTTAAGAATCTATCGTCGAGCTTATGATTGTTGAAAAAATCATGAGATATTTGTCACACAAGTTCAACTATATAATGGTGGTGATAGAAGAATCGAAAGATCTATCAATGATAAAAATTGAGAAACTTCAAAATTTTGTAGAGACACATTAGACGAGAGTATTTAATAGAAATCCTATCAAGAATTTTGAGCACGCCTTTAAAAGTTCATCATTCCAAGAATCATGGAAGAAAGGAACAGAAGAAGTATCAAGATAAGAAGACTTATGTGGTATAAGAGGATTCTGACTCTAAACCATTAATCTTGATGGTAACCACTACTGAAGAGAATTCTCATTCTCAGGCTGAGTTTTGGTACTGGATAAATAGCAACAAATGACAATTAAGAAAAAGTCTGAAGCATAAATAGCAAATAATTAACTTTACTGTTTGTATCATAGTCATAAATATGCCTCTAAAACAGAAATGCAAAAATTAAATAGAAATTTCAAACAAGATCATACAAATTAATTAATATGTTTATTACCTGGATTTGAAGAATCCAGAAGAGACGCGGATTGCATGTCTGCTATTACTTGTGGAGTTTCAGCTGAAGTTAGTGGAAGTTGCTGATTGTTCCGAACTTTTTCTTTGGCGGGCAAGCCTTCATTTAAAAATTCCTTTTTTCTTCCATATGCCTTGAACTGAACGACTGAAATGTTAGAAAATAAATAATATATGAAAAAAGATGTAAAATGTAAGAAAATGTAGGAAGAGATAAAAAAAAAATACATACATGATAAAATTTTGCTACAAAGTTATTTCTAACTTAGTTGGATTTATTGAGATGTCGTTGGAGCTATTGATTCCAAATCTCAACTTTTAAGCAAATTTTTGTTAGGCATTTTTAGATATGTGTTTTAGCTACGAATTTCCATTTTTAGGACATTTTTAGGGTTCTTAGACATAAATGGAGATACTTATATCTTTATCTTGGAGGGTTTGCAGAGAAGTAGCTGGAGGTACACTGGTATGTTTATATCACTTTTAAGGATTTTTTAAGGTTCTCAAGTTAACTTTGCTGATGATAACATATTGAAAGTTTAAGAGGTTGGAGATGTTAATCTGAGAAAGAATGGTTCATAGGCAGTGATCTTCAATGTATCGTTTGTTCCTGAGATGAAGTGCAATCTTCTGAGCATTGGTCAATTGGTGCAGAAAGGATTTACAGTAGTCATGAGAAATTACGATAGGATTAAATTGTTTGACGTCAACAAAAATATGATCTTGAGGAGTAAGCTCTCCAAGAACAGAACGTTCCAAGTCAACATGAGGACTGCTAATTTACAATGCTTATTTGTCGTGAAAAGTGATGATGATAGCTAGTTGTGGCATTCAAGATATGACCACTTAAACATCAAGAGTCTACAACAACTTGGTGTGAAAAAAATGATTTATGGAATGCTCAATATTACATTGCTAGAAAGTGTGTGTGTGTGTGTGTGTGTGTGTGTGTAAAGTCTGTTTAGTTTGAAAACAAACCAAAAAAACATTCCAAGCGCATTTGAGTATGAGATCCAAAAACTGCTTAGAAATTATGTACTTTGATATATGTGAACCTTTTGAAGTTCCTTCACTAGATGGAAATAGGTATTTTATTACCTTTGTGGATGAGTTTAGTAGGAAATATGGTTGTATGTGATCAAATTAAAGAGTGAAGCATTTCAGACTCTCTTTAGGTTCAAGGTATATGTAGAAAGGGAGAGTGGAAAATTGTTAAAGACTCTTAGAACATATGGAGGAGGCGAATTCACCTCTAATGCCTTTGAGAATTACTATCAAACTAGTGGCATTGTGCATGAAGTTACTACACTATATACACCTCATCATAATGGCCTTGCAAAGAGAATAAATAGGACAATTTTGAACATGGCTAGAAGTTAAATCAAGGAAAAATGTTTGCAACAGAAATTTTGGGATGAAACAGTATCAACAACTATTTATATCCTGAATGGATGTCCTACAAAAAAGCTACAGTGGAAGGTGTCATTAGAAGTTTGGTCTAGAGTGAAGCCAACAATTGGTCTCTTCAGGGTTTTCGGGTCACTAGCTTTTAAGCATATACTTAATCAGAGAAAAATCAAACTCCAAGATAAAAGTGAAGCAATAATGTCAATTAGTTATCATCCTACTGGAGTTTATAAGTTCTTTGATCCAGTCAAAGAAAATATAGTAATGAGTAGAGATGTTCGGGTGTTAGAAATGAGAGTTGGGACTAGAAACAAATGCAGACCAATCTAAAGAAAAATGTGACAAATAGTGTTGTTGATAGCTCTATATTGACAGAAACAGAGGAAGTTGCTATAAGTGATGTTGCAACGCAAAATTCTATGTCTGAAAGGCCATAAAGGGAGAGAGCAATGTCACACATATTCTCTAATTTTTAGATGCACTTTGATGGACAAGTTAATGTTGAGGGAGATTTGATTCTCATGGCACTAATGGTACGAGCAAAACCTATTAATGATAATGAAGCCTTAAAATAGTCAGTTTGGAGAAATGTAATGCATGAGGAACTCAAATCCATTAAGAAGAATCAAACCTAGAAACTAGTTGATCTACCAATTAGGAAGAATTACATTGGAATGAAATGGATTTTTAAGCAGAAATTGGATCTTGATGGTTAAATCTCTAAGCACAAAGCAAGGCTTGGGGCAAAAGACTTTCTTCAACGGCAAGGACTATATTTTTCTGAAGTCTTTGCAACAATGGCTCGGATAGAAACCATTTGGTTGGTTATAGTTGTGGCTTGTGCAAGGAATTAACCACTGTTTTAGCTTGATGTAAAATAAGCTTTTCTACATGGACCTTTGGAGGAAAATGTGTATGTCCAACAACCTCCTAGATTTGTTATGAAAGGGAAAGAACATCAAGTTTATAAACTGAGGAAAGCTCTATACGGGTTGAGGCAAGTTCCAAGAGCTTGGAATAAGAAGATTGATCCCTTCTTACTCAATCTCAAGTTCAAAAAGTGTATTATTGTGTATGTGAAGAAAGGAAAACTGAGTTATTTGCTAGACATGGAGTTCACTTGCACTGTTGTAAGGCTAGTAAAACACATATCTAAAAATGCCTAACCAAAAATTGCCTAAAAATATCCTAAAAATAGAAATTCGTAGCTAAAACACATATCTAAAAATGCCAATAAATCCAACTATGTTAGAAATAACTTTACAAAGTTATTTCTAACATAGTTGGATTTATTGAGATGTCGTTGGAACTACTGATTTCAAATCTCAACTTTTAAGCAATTTTTTGTTAGGCATTTTTAGATATGTGTTTTAGCTACGAATTTCCATTTTTAGGACATTTTTAGGGTTCTTGGACATAAATGGAGATACTTATTTTTGTCTTGGAGGGTTTGCAGAAGTAGCTAGAGGTACACTAGTATGCATATATCAGTTTTAAGAATTTTTAGGGTTCTCAAGTTCTGTTGGAGGTGCACTAGTATGTATATATAAGTTTTTAGTAGGAGTATTAATATGGGTTGTAATCCGTGGGTCAACCCGATTTATCATGGATTCGAGTTAGGTTGGATTCAATTTTTTTTTCAATCGATAATTAATGGGTTAAAACTGAACCTGACTCATTTAACCCACGAGTTAAGTGGATTCGAGTCGGATTATGATGGGTTAACCCGTAACCCACAAATCATTTTAAAATTTAAAAATAATTAGTAATTTTAATTGATGTTGTCATGTCTCTTTACCTTTATTTCATGCCATCACTACAAGTCAGTTCCGTGTTTCAATTGCGTCACAGCTTTTGACGTGCCACTGCGCCATAACTTTCAAGTTTTGCATTTCAATCACACCAAAACTTTTGTCATGAATCAAATGAAGAGTTGTTGAGAAACTATCACCGAGCTTATGATTGTTAAAAAAATCATAAGATCTTTGTCACAGAAGTTCGACTATATAGTAATGGTGATAGAAGAATCAAAAGATCCGTCAATGATAAAAATTGAGAAACTTCAAAGTTCTTTAGAGACACATTAGATGAGACTAGTTGATAGAAATCCTATCAAGAATTTTGAGCATGCCTTGAAAGTTCATCATTCCAAGAATCATGGAAGAAAGAAGCAAAAGAAGTATCAAGATAAAAAGGCTTATGTGGCATAAGAGGATTCTGACTTTGAACCATTAACCTTGATGGTAACCACCACTGTAGAGAATTTTCATTCTCAGGTTGAGTCTTGGTAACTAGATTCAGGATGTCCAAATCACATGACTTATCATAAGAAATGACTGATCAATTTTGATGCAACAAAGAAGAACAAAGTTAAATTTGTTGATGATAACACATTGAAAGTTGAAGGGGTTGGAGATGTTATTATGAGGAAAAATGATTCATAGGCAGGCAATGATCTTCAATTGGTGCAAAAAGGATTTATAGCAGTCATGAGAAATTATGATAGGATTAAATTGTTTGATGTCAACAAAAATATAATCTTGAGGAGTAAGCTCTCCAAGAATAGAACGTTCCAAGTCAACATGAGGGATGCTGATGTACAATGCTTGTCTGATGTGAAAAGTGATAATGATAGCTGACTATGACAATTAAGATATGAGCAGTTAGAGTCTACAACAACTTGGTGTGAAGAAAATGATTTATGGAATGCCCAATATTACATTGCTACAATGTGTGTGTGTGTGTGGATGTGTGGGTGTGTGTGTTGGGGGGGTTGTGTGTGGGTGTGTGGGTGTGTGGGTGTGTGTGTTGTTTGATGTCAACAAAAATATAATCTTGAGGAGTAAGTTCTCCAAGAATAGAACGTTCCAAGTCAACATGAGGAATGCTGATGTACAATGCTTGTCTAATGTGAAAAGTGATAATGATAGCTGACTATGACAATTAAGATATGAGCAGTTAGAGTCTACAACAACTAGGTGTGAAGAAAATGATTTATGGAATGCCCAATATTACATTGCTACAATGTGTGTGTGTGTGTGGGTGTGTGTGTGGTGTGTGTGTGTGTGGCATTGTGCATGAAGTTATTGCACCATATACACCTCATAGGACAATTTTTAACATGGCTAGAAGTTAAATCAAGGAAAAATGTTTGCAACAGAAATTTTGGGGTGAAGCAATATCATTCCCGTTAGTTCCAATAAATTTGAATATATTTTTCTTCCACCCAATATTAAGTATACATTAATTTTAATTAATTAACCCATATCTTGTTTAATTATATCAAATATCTTTCATTATAAAAAATCTATTATCAAAATTAAACATTAATCTTGTTTAAAACTATAAAATCATAAGTGATGTTTAGTTAAATAAGGAGTGAAACTCACAACTTTTTTATTAACATTTCACTTAAATATATATATATATATATATATATATATATATATATATATATATATATATTAAAGAATAAAAGTTACAATAAAAAATTAAAAAGTATATAAAATAAAATAAATGTTAATCATATATTTTTACATTTTGTTTTTTTATCTCTTTTATTAAAATTTATTAAAAAAATCATCATGGGTTTAACGAATCACATTTATTAACTAAGAGCATCAACTATAAAAAAAAAAAACAAACAAACAAAATCTTCCTTTAATTTTTTTATCATTTAAAATTTTAGTTTATATTTTTTTAAAATTCCACAATCTTAATTCATTAGTTAATACTTTTTATTATACATTAACAACTAGAGAAAAAAAAAGACTAAAACATTAGAGTTAGATGCTACAAGTTAGTGTTTAGAATTTTTATTTTTTTTAAGAAGTTTCAAATATTAGAAATTTAAATCAATTCAAACTCTTTACATTTTTAAGTTTATATAGTTTGTATATCATACTTTATTATTTACTACCACTAAATCATACATTTATGTGGGTTTAGGACAATACAGTTTGTATCGTTTCATATATTTTAAGAGTTATTTTAAGAATGTATTATTTTATATAAAAAATAGAGTAAAATATATGATTTGGATATATATATATATATATATATATATATATATATATATATATGATTTGCTACAAAGTTATTTGTAACTTAGTTAGATTTATTGAGGTGCCGTTGGAACTACTAATTTCAAATCTCAACTTTTAAGTAATTTTTTGTTAGGCATTTTTAGATGTGTTTTAGCTACGAATTTCCATGTTTAGGACATTTTTAGGGTTCTTAGACATAACTGGAGATACTTACCAGTATTTTTGTCTTGGAGGGTTTGCAGAAGTAGCTGGAGGTACACTGGTATGTATATATCAGTTTTAAGGATTTTTTAGGGTTCTCAAGTTCTGTTGGAGGTACACTAGTATGTATATATCAGTTTTAAGTAAGAGTGTCAATTTGGATTGTAATCTGTAGGTCAACCCGGCATATCATGAATTCGAGTTAGATTGGATTCGATTTTTTTTCTATCGATAATGGGTTAAAATTGAACCCGACTCACTTAACGCAGGGTTAAGTGGATTCGAGTCGAGTTATGACGAGTTAAGCCGTAACCCACAAATCATTTTAAAATTTTAAAAAAAGTAATTTTAATTGATGTTGTCATGTCTCTCTACTTCTATTTCATGCCACCACTACAAGTCAGTTCCGTGTTTTAATTGCGTCACAGTTTTTTATGTGTCATTGCTCCATAACATTCTAGTTTCGCATTTCAGTCACACCACAACTTTTATCTTGAATCAAATGAAGGGTTGTTGAGAATCTATCACCAAGCTTATGATTGTTGAAAAAATCATGAGATCTTTGTCACAGAAGTTTGACTATATAGTGGTGGTGATAGAAGAATCGAAAGATCTGTTAATGATGAAAGTTGAGAAACTTCAAAGTTCTTTAGAGACATATTAGACAAGACTAGTTGGTAGAAATAATCCTATAAAAAATTTTGAGCACGCCATGAAAGTACATCATTCCAAGAATCATGGAAGAAAGAAGCAGAAGAAGTATCAAGATAAGAAGGCTTATGTGGCATAAGAGGAGTCTAACTCTGAACCATTGACCTTGATGGTAACCACCACTGGAGAGAATTCTCATTCTCAGGCTGAGTCTTGATACCTCGATTCAGAATGTTTAAATCACATGACTTATCAAAAGGAATGACTGATCAATTTTAATGCAGCAAAGAAGAGCAAAGTTAAATTTGTTGATGATAACACATTGAAAGTTGGAGATATTATTCTGAGGAAGAATGGTTCATAGGCAGTGATCTTCAATGTATCGTTTGTTCCTGAGATGAAGTGCAATCTTCTGAGCATTAATTAATTGGTGCAGAAAGAATTTACAGCAGTCATGAAAAATTATGACAGGATTAAATTGTTTGATGTCAACAAAAATATAATTTTGAGGAGTAAGCTATCCAAGAACATAATGTTCCAAGCCAAGATAAGGGTTGTTGATGTATAATTGCATAGCATCAACTAAAAAAAACAAATGAAAAAAACAAACAAACAAAAATCTTCCTTTAATTTTTTTATCATTTACAATTTTAGTTTATATTTTTTAAAATTCCACAATCTTAATTCAATTTTCAATTTTAATTACCTTAATTTATCTATTAATTAATACTTTTTATTATACATCAACAACTAGAGGAACAAAAAAAAGACTAAAACATTAGATTTAGATGCTACAAGTTAGTGTTTAATTTTTTTATTTTTTCTAAGAAGTTTCAAATATTAGAAATTTAAATTAATTCAAACTATTTACATTTTTAAGTTTTTGTAGTTTGTATATCATAAAAAAAAATGGTGATTTACACGGATTTGTTAGAGTTTTTATTTTACATTTGTAATCTTTTTATGATAAAATCTATTTGAATATACATACTCTATTTGAGTTTATGTACTTAGGATTTATATTATTTTATTTTATTTTGTCTTTTAAGAGTGTATATCCTCGTATGGAAAAATTAAGGATATGTTTCTTTATTTACTTTTAATTAATTTTAAACTTTTAAAATAGAAGAATGACTAATTGTTAGTTACTCAACAAAATATTGATCACCAAGTGCATCTAATAATTATAAAAAAATAAAAAAGAAAATAAAATGTAAGATAAAGGAAAAAGAGGTAAAAAAAAAAACCTTGCATAGTAGATTTTTTTTTAAGTTATTTTTAACATTTATTAAATACTTGGTTTGTATTTCAATTTTTAGGGATAGTGTGTTTCATGTCTAATGTATTTTTAGGATATCAGTTTTTTACTTTTTAGGATTTTTAGGTTTTCAGCTGGAGGTACTTGTTTGTATTTCACTTTTAGGAATTTATATTTAATAATATTTTTTTGGTTTATACACTAATGCATTTTAGCTTATTTGGCGTGTCACATTTCTGAATGTATTGAAACACACTTATTTATAAGCATTTCTTAAAAAGAAAAAAAAAGTTTTTAATAGTTTTACCTAATAAATAACATAATTTTAAAAATAAAAAATTAGTTTGATAATTTTGTTTTTTTCTCTTTACTATTTATTTATATTTTTTTCTAAATACTTAATTCTCATTGTAAACAAAAAACGAATTTGTAATTATTTAACAAAATTATGAATTAACGTTAATTACTTAAATTCAATTATTTTAAAACTTTTTAACATTTCATTCAATAGACTTTTATATTACAACCAAATTGATACAAAAAAAAAACTAAATTCTATATTAAAAAAAAATACTTTGTAACATTGATAGTAGTATAATTTTTATTATTGGTAGTGAAATTTAGTTGTAATTAATATTTATTATTCTAACTGAAAAAAGAGTTTTTTTTTCAAAGGCCATAATTTTATTACTGTTTGTATTATATTAAGTAAGTCTAGTTAGTTAGTCAGTTTATGTTTTAACAACTACATTGATGATGCAATAAAATAGTTTAGTAGGGCCTGTGCTTCAAAAATCACGTATGAGTGTGGTGGACAGAAAGAGTGGTTGAAGTGTGAAGAAGTTGTTTGTGTGAAACAACACAATCAAGATTTCATTTCTTAATCAAGTAAACATGGGTGAAAAATAATTGGTGATAATAATCACATTCCTTTTACGAATCTTCCAATTTTTCCAGAGAAAAATTGGGATCAATGGAGTACACAGATGTGGGTGTTGTTCAAGTTTCAAGATGTGAGTGATATGGTTGGAAGTGTCTATTAGGTATTTGCTTCTAGTACTACAAATGCAAGTAAGGTTGTGGCCAAGAAGAATGATAATAAGAAAATGTTTATCATTCATCAAAGTTCATTAGAGACATATAAGATAAGACTAATTGATAGAAATCCTATTAAGAATTTTGAGTAAGCCAAAGTCCATCATTCCAAGAATGATGGAAGAATGAAGCAGAAGAAGTATCAAGATAAGGAGGCTTATATGGCATAAGAGGATTTTGACTTTCGACCATTAACCTTGAGGGTAACCACCACTACAGAGAATTCTCATTCTCAGGTTGAGTCTTGGTACCTAGATTCAGGATGTCCAAATCACATGACTTATTATAAAGAATGACTGATCAATTTTGATGCAGCAAAGAAGAGCAAAGTTAAATTTGCTGAAAATAACACATTGAAAGTTGAAGGGTTGCAGATATTGTTATTCTGAGGAAGAATGGTTTGTAGGCAGTGATCTACAATGTGTTGTTTGTTCTTGAAATGAAGTGCAATCTTCTGAGTATTGACCAATTGGTACATAAAGGATTTACAACAGTCATGAGAAATTATGACAGGATTGAATTGTTTGATGTCAACAAAGATCTGATCTTGAGGAGTAAGCTCTCCAAGAACATAACGTTCTAAGTCAACATGAGGGTGAAGAGTGATGATGATAGCTGGTTGTGGCACTCAAGATATGACCACTTAAACTTCAAGAGTCTATAGTAACTTGTTGTGAAGAATATGATTTCTAAAATGCCCAATATTACACTGCAAGAGAGTGTGTGTGAGGTCTGTTTAACTAGAAAAAAAAAATATTTCAAGTGCATTTGAGCATGAGATCCAAAGACTGTTTAGAAGTTGTATACTTTGATATATGTGGATCTTTTGAGGTTCCTTCACTGGCTAGAAATAGGTATTTTATTACTTGTGTGGATGAGTTTAGTAGGATGATATGGTTGTATGTGATCATATTGAAGAGTGAAACATTTGGGACTTTCTTGAGGTTTAAGGCATATGTAGACCAACCAGTTTGGAGAAATGCAATGCATGAGGAACTCAAATATGTTGAGAAGAATGAAACCTAAAACTAGTTGATCTACCAACTGGGAAGCATTACATTAAAGTGAAGTGGGTTTTTAAGCAGAAATTAAATCCTGATGATTCAATCTTTAAGAACAAAATAAGGCTTGTAGCAAAAGGCTTTCTATAACGACAAGGACTAAATTTTTTTGAAATCTTTGCACCAGTGGCTCAGACAGAAACCATTCGGTTGGTTATAGCTGTGGCTTGTGCAAGAAAATTACCATTGTTTCCGCTTGATGTAAAATCAAATTTTCTACATGGACCTTTAGAGGAGGATGTGTATGTCTAACAACCTCTTGGATTTGTTGTGAAAGGGAAAGAACATCAAGTTTATAGACTGAGGAAAGCTCTATACGGGTTGAGGCATGCTCCAAGAGCTTGGAAGAAGAAGATTGATTCCGAAGAAGTCTCATATGAAAGTTGTGAAGAGATTGTTGAGATACATTAAAGACACGATAGATTATGGAGTATTATTTTCTATTGAGAAACAAATATCAGAGTTAGAGTTGACTAAATTTGCTGACTATGATTATTGTGGTGATCTAGTGGAGAGAAAGAACACCTTTGGATGTTTTCCTACTGAATAATGTTCATGTTTCCTGGTGCTCTAAGAAACAACCAGTAGTAGCTCTATCTAGTTGTGAAGCAAAGTATATAGTTGGTAGTTATGCAGCATGTTAAGGAGTTTTGCTTGAGGAATTGCTGAGAGAAATGAAGATCCATGTAAAGACACCAATACAGTTGAAGATAGATAATATTTCTGCCATGAACTTATCAAGAAATCCAGTGAGTCATAATAGAGGCAAATATATAGAAGTGAAGTATCACTTCCTTAGAGATTTGGTGAATAAAGGAAGAATTGCAATAATTTACTGCAAAACTGAGATACAACTAATTGATGTTTTCACAAAAGTCTTGAAGAATGAGAGGTTTGAAGATTTGAGGAAAAGAGTTGGAGTTGTATCTCTTAAGTATTTGGCTTAAGTTGACGGAGAGTATTAATGTTGTATTACATTGAATAAGTCAAGTTAATTAGTCAGTTTCTATTTTAATAGAACTTTGTTCATGTATACTGATGATGCAATAAAATAGTAACCATATAACACATATTTCTCTTGTGTCCTATTCACCTTAGTTTCAATAAATTTGAATATATTTTTCTTCCACCCAATATTAAGTATACATTAATTTTAATTAATTAACCTACATCTTGTTTAATTATATCTAACATCTTTCATTCTAAAAAATCTATTATCAAAATTAAACATTAATCTTATTTAAAACTATAAAATCATAAGTGATATTTAGTTAAATAAGGTGTGAAACTCACAACTTTTTTATTTTTCAACATATTACTAACATTTCACTTAAAATATATATTTTTTAAAGAATAAAAGTTAGAATAAAAAAATTAAAAAGTATATAAAATAAAATAAATGTTATAATCATATATTTTTACATTTTGTTTTTTTTATCTCTTTTATTAAAATTTATTAAAAAATCACCATGGGTTTAACGAATCACATTTAGTAACTAAGTGCATCAACTATAAAAAAAAAAAAAAATCTTCCTTTAATTTTTTTTTATCATTTTCAATTTTAGTTTATATTTTTTTAAAACTCCACAATCTTAATTCAATTTTCAATTTCGAATACCTTAATTTATCTATTAATTAATACTTTTTATTATACATTAACAACTAGAGGAAAAAAAGACTAAAACATTAGAGTTAGATGCTACAAGTTAGTGTTTAGAATTTTTTAATTTTTTTTAAGAAGTTTCGAATATTATAAATTTAAATCAATTCAAACTATTTACATTTTTAAGTTTTTGTAGATTGTATATAGTACTTTATTATTTACTACCACTAAATCATAGATTTATGTTCTTTATTGGGTTTAGAACAATACAATTTGTATCCGTTCATATATTTTAAGAGTTATATCTATTTTGAGAATGTATTATTTTATATAAAAAATAAGTAAAATATATGATTTGGATATATATATATATATATATATATATATATATATATATAGTGTTTTCATGAGTTTTATTTGAGTTTGAGATTATGTCTATTTATTTTAATATTTATAAAAGGAGTGTGATTATGTTTAAGTGTGTCTCACTGTATTAAAATGTGACTCTGATTAACATGTGTTTAATATAATATTTATAATAATATTTTTCTATTATAATAAATATTAATGACTAAACTTCGTCAAAATTATAAATCATATGTAATTTATTAAATTAAAGTAAAAGTGATATGTGCTTTAGCTACTTGAGATACTGATTCATATTTCCATTTTTAGGATATTTTTAGGGTTCTTGAAGATACTTGCCTGTATTTTTGTCTTTTAGGGTTTGCAGACGCAGTTAGAGGAGGCTTTAGGGTTTTTTAGGGTTCCAAGTTCTGTTGGAGGTACTTGCACGTATATATCAATTTTTTTTAGCAACTTGAGATACTGATTCGTATTTCCATTTTAGGATATTTTTAGGGTTCTTAGACATAACTAAAAATAGTTGTCTTTAGGGTTTGCAGACGGAGCTGGAGGTACTGGCATGTATATAGCAGGTTTGAGGGCTTTTTAGGGTTCTCATGTTGTATATATCAGTTTTTAGTAAGAGTATTATGGATTGTAACCCGTCAACCAACCGGTTTACCATGGATTTTAGTTGGGTTAGATTTGATTAAAATTGAATCTAACTCACTTAACTCATAGGTTAAGTGGGTCCAAACTAGGTTAGGATGAATTGTTTCATAACCTATCAATCATTTTAAATTTTAAAAATAATTATAATAAATTAATAATATTAATTAATATTATCTTACCTCTCTATCTTTATTACATGTTATTATTACAAATCAAACTCTCACTCAAACTTATCATTAATTGTCCGTTGTACCATTGTGTTTGCCTTTACACCTAAGCCGCTTGCATTTGTCACGTTGCATCACAATAAATATTGTATTTCAGTCCCGTGTTTCAATTGTTTTACAGTTTTTGATGTGTCATTATGCCATAACTTTTCAATTTCAATTGTTTTACAGTTTTTGATGTGTCATTATGCCATAACTTTTCAATTTCATGTTTCAGGAGCACCACAACTTTTATCCAGCCACCACGTTCGCCACACTATTGCATTTGTCGGATCATCACTACACTATGCTTTAATTACATCATAATTATTTTCATGCTATTACATTATTGTATTTTAATCCCACAATTTAATCGTGCTAATTAAAAAAAAAATCATCTGTGATCGAACCCACCCATATTTATTTTTTTAAATGATACAGTTCTTGAAAGTTATTTCTAACATTTTGTTAAGTTTTCAGGCGTTGTTAAAGCTACCTCATTTGTCTTTCAATTTTTATGTTTATTTAGTGATATATCTTTAGGTTGTATTTTTCTATGATTCAGGTGTACTTAATTGGTAAATTTATCTTTTAAGATTTTCTCATGATTGTCCCTAGGACTCTAATATGTAAATTTATCTTCTAAGACTTTTTCATGTTTGTCTTTGTATTACAATGTATATAAGATTGTGATTTATAGTGACTTTGAGATATTTGGTTAGTATTTTTATATTTTAAGATTTTTTCGATGACTTTGAATTTCAATGTTTAAGGTTGTGTTTTATTGCGATTGAAATATATTATATGACTATATTTTATTTTATTTTCAAGATTTTTTGGATGAGTGGTATATAGAGTAAAACAATTTATTTTAACCTTCATAAATACTCAAATAAAAAAATCCTATGTAAAAATAACATTTTTGTTTTAATTTATATATTTAATGTCCTTTTTTTTCAATGTCTCTGTATATACGTGGACTAACTAATTAAAAGATTTACTCAAATCCAATTTAAGTTTTGTGTTTCTTCTATTTTACACCATGTTTTTATTTATTTTAAAATATGTTTTTAATATATTAAGATAAATTAAAATAAATTAAATTAAATTAAAAAATTATAATATCTTTAATTAATTTTTAATTTAATATATCTATTCAATGTAAATAATGCATTTTCATTTAGTTTTTAAAATATAAATTCTACTTGATTTCGTACAATTTTATTTTTAATATCTATTAAATTTTTTAGTATATTAAAATTAATACTTTACTAAGATTATGTTAATCATGTAAATTATCACTCATTTATTTATGATACGACTTTCTAAATAAAAATTGAAATATGTTTTTTTCATGTATTTTTATATTTTTGTGTTCATGATCTAAGTTTTGTATACATTTTTCTTCTTCAACCAATTTTAAGTTTAAGTTAATTTTAACTAATTAACCTATATATTGTTTAACTATATCATCTATTATAAAAAATAATTATTAATCTGCCTATAAAATTAATTTAATAACAAAATTCCAAAAATTATATTAAACTTAAAAAGACTTAATTTTAAGATTGGTACTGTGTAATCCAATTTTTGAAATTATAATATACTGTGTAATCCAATAACAGTACAGTTATAAGAGTAAAAAAAAATATAAAATAAAATAAATGTTAATAATATACTCTTACATCATGTTTTTAATTTTTTTTATTTCAATTTATTAAAATGTCACCATGTTTTATCTAATCACAATAATTAATTAGGAGAGTTAGCTGAGTAAGCAAATTCTTCCTTTATTTTTTTTTCATTTACAATTTCAGTTTCTATTGAAAAAACCAAAAATACAATCTTAATTCAATTTTCAAATTTGCATATCTTTATTTACCTTTTAATTAATATTTTATGATACACTAAATTGTATGTTAGATATAATATTTAATTAGACCAGAGAAAACAAATACATACTATGGATATCTTCACAAATACAAGGGTTAATTGTGTTCAGGAACCTGAATGATGATTTGCAAATATCTTCACCACCCAAGCATCATCTTGAAAGAATTGAAGGTCCATCGTCTATGTGAATAAAATAAAATAATCATAGTACAGTTATAAGAGTAAACAAAATGTATAAAATAAAATAAATGTTAATAATATATTTTTACATCATGTTTCTAATTTTTATTAAAATGTCACCATGTATTAACTAATCACAATAATTAATTAGGAGAGTTAGCTGATAAAAAAAATTAAGAAAATTCTTCCTTTATTTATTTTTTTCATTTACAATTTTAGTTTCTATTGAAAAAAAAAACAAAAACACAATCTTAATTCAATTTTCAAATTTGCATATCTTTATTTACCTTTTAATTAATATTTTATGATACATTAAATTGTTTGTTAGATCTAATATTCAATTAGACTAGACAAAACAAATACATACAAATTTAAAAATTAAGTTTATTTTCTTCTTTATTTTATAATTCCTTAATCTCTTTAAGTAATTGGATGAACATAGGTATCCTTACCTAAATATTATAAATTAATATTAATATTAAATAATATATATTTTTTATTTTTCTTTATTGATTAAATAATTATATTTTAAAGATTAAAATTTTCAAATGATTGTAGTTAAATTTTGTATTATTTTAAACTAATTCCAAAAATATTAGTTTAAAATAAAAAAGATATGAGAAAAAATAAACATATTGGTTATTTTATATGAGAAAAAAGACTTATTGGATAAGAGTTTCTATTTTTAACTTCATAATTTATATGTCAAAGGAATTTATATTTAAATAATATTTTTTTTGAGATCGGGTACATAGTACACGTCTCTTATTTCTCCAACTCAGCTATTCTTCTGCAGGTACCAGATTGTACCTCGACTTTTACTGCCACCTTTGATGCATCTCCAAATGACACGTGTTCGGCCTCAACTTTAGTGAGCTCCTTAAAAAGGTTCTCGTCCCCGCACATGTGGTTACTTGCTTCTGTATCAAGATACCACTACAAGAAAAATTCATTTTAGCGACCGAAAAAATCGGTCGTTAATGTCAAAATATCGGTCGCTAATTAGTTAGCGACCGAAATTAGCGACCGAAAGGCGTCGTCGCAAAAAGCCAAGTCGTTAATGTGTTAGCGACCGATTTTATTTCGATCGCTATTTTGCGACCGAAATTAATATATCAAATTGGTCACTAAAGTGGTGACAAAGTAAAAAAATAGCGACCGATTTAAATCGGTCGCTAAATCAATAACAAAGTAAAAAAAATAGCGATCGTTTTAAATCGGTCGCTAAACAATAACAAAGTAAAAAAAATAGCGACCGATTTAAATCGGTCGCTAAATCAATAACAAAGTTAAAAAATAGCGATCGATTTAAATCGATCGCTAAATCAATAACAAAGTTAAAAAAATAGCGACCGATTTAAATCGGTCGCTAAATTATTAACAAAGTTAATTATTTTTATTTATTTACATTTTTAATTATATCAAGTTCATTAGACAACTTTTTTTCTCCAATTGGACACAATTGTATTACATAATGAATGTTTAGTAGTTAGTAGTTAAGATGCATTCTCATCCATGAAATGTGAACCAATTTGTCATAAACTTAAGATTTGAGAAACATTTGCAAATTGAAACTGCCAACTAACAAGTGATGTAAAAGATTTCTCATTGCCAAGTACTACTAAATGAAACTGTTACACTTAAACACTGCTATACACATAATTGCCTTTTTTTTATATGGTAACTCTAGCACAACCTTAAGAGGGTGTCAATATTGTTTTCTGTGGACTTAAGACTATATTTCAATTGTAGAAAATGCATATATACCAAGAAAGGGTGAGACACAATAAAGGTGAACAAAAAAAAAATAGTATCATAGTAATGATACATTTCCCTTCATAAAACTGAATTGTAACGTCACTTCTTTTGTGGTGTTGAATGTGCATGTGCTTTGATCTCATATGTCTTCAATTGAAAATTTTCAAAAGCCCCTGAAATTGTCTACACCTATAGGATTGCACAAAGCAATATATTAGTGAATCCAACCTGAATGGGTAAAGGAAAGAAGTTTAAACATGTACAGGATAACTAACCAGTTCAGCCTTTTTGGAGTACACCTTAACTATCATATCTTGGTAAGATATAGGTAGCAAGTGGCTTACACAGTCATCGGGTATTGTAAATTTCTCATTGCTTTCATAATCCTGAATGCATTATTGAAACTAGGTAACTCAATACAGACTAGCATAATTTAATTCCAAACTAAGCACCAATAATCGGGCCAAACTAAACCACTTTAAATATTTCAATAATTTTGAACAATTGCAGCCCAAGTATCCCAACGAAGTAATATAAAACAGTTTAAACTAAAACTTATTAGCAAGGAAACTGTCAAACTGCATAAGGTAAGAGGTTTAATAGTGCAAAAAAAGATATAATCCACTAATACAATATAGACACAGTGCAAAACCAATTAATATATAAGAAGATTAAAGAAATATCTTGATGAAAGATAGTTAGGTAGGTTTGGCGATGTACCTTGAAAAAGTGGATGCCGCCACGTAAACATGCACCATAAGAGAGAAAAATAATCCATTAGGATAACATTATAGTAAGTTAAAACAAACTAAATGTCTATGTTCAAGCAAGCATGATTATTCTTCATTGAATACCTTTCAAGAGGATTATGATTTCCACTAGTCAAATCAATTTTGACGTTACAAACAACTACATCCTCCTCTTTCGGAGTAACTCCACCACTCTTCCGCGGATACATATATAAAACAAAATGGAATTCCTCCTTGAAGAGAAAGAATCAAAATTATATGCAATTTGCAAATGAGAAGGTTTAATCGGATTGAAGACCCGAGAGCAAACAATATCTTGAGGGGTGACCTTCTTAATATTGTCTAGCATATCCTTGGGTACTCGGGTACTCATTACAAAACTGCAAAACAAAATTCTTCCTCGAGTTCAAGCAAGACTATATAATTATAATTATAATTTAATAAATACACACAAACATTTTAGGCCAATGTAATGTAAATTTAGAAACATCCACACAATAGTTAGCATTGAATTTGTGACAAACAGCTTGAGAAGATACGATGACGTAATAGGTAATTGCAGCAGGTAATTGACAACAATCAAAGAAAACCAACAGGTTAAAAACATGCCTGGTACAAATTCCTCCTTCGAATGCGCAGGATGAACTCCCTGGCCTCCTTTAGTTCTTGACTTGTACTTGTCTCAATAGTTTTTACTATTGTGTCATCCAGTTGCATTTTTAAAGTAAATTACGTTTTATGATTCAAAAGAGAATTGTAAAAATGCTTTTAATTTTGTAAGAAGCCCCGATAACCTTCTAAGTATCGAGAAGGATTATTTATATGAAATTTCGAAATAACTATTAGCATGAACAAGTGCATCGACCATCATAAGCTCCATTGCCTGGAAACATCAAGATGGGATTAGAAACTGTAAAAACCAAGAATGGTAAGTTCATGGGTATTAAGTAGACAGTGTAAGGAAAAAAAAAAGGCAGGTATCTACATCTACCTAAAATTCAATAATCTTCTTAACAAAATGAACATACTTCATACCTTCACTTTTGGATGTGTATAAACTGTTCTATACGGATAAGCACGAGTGGCAAACATTTTGTGGATGGTAAGGTCTAGTAAATTACGCAGCCAACATGAAAACTACATATTCGGGAAAAAAACTAAACGGAAATAACAAGTATAAGACCCGGAATCAAACCGAACCCGATTCAACCAATAGAGGTAGTCAGCTTGACAATTCATACAAAAATAAACCGGACCCACACACAATTCATCCTTAACCAAGGAGAACAATCCACAGTAAAAAGGCATAAAAGAAATAGAACATAGCAAGCAAAATGTGAACCGAAGGGCTTGACCCACGACCCTCCGACTCACCTCTAGTGCGCGGCTGGTTCAATAGTGGAGGTTAGGTTGAGATTTAGGGATGGCCACGATGGTGGCCAGGGAGGCGGTGGTGATGACTGGGGTTTGGTGGAGGTTGGATTAGGGTGAGGGCTGACTTGGGGGGAGCAGTGAGGGGGCTAGGGCTCGCCGGGAGTGAGGAGGAGATACTGGCCGTGGGATTTGCAAGGTTAAGAGGAATGGGTGAGTGAGGCGCGAGAGTTAGGGTTATTTGGGGATAAGTGGCGCGACTGGGATGTATACGAAAATGAAAAATGTGGTTGTATATGATAGCGGTTCCACTGAAACCTGTTAGAAAAGTAGTTTTAAATCAAGAGGGGGGTGAATTGATTTTTGAAAGTTTTTCACAATACACAGATTATCTAATCCGAAAATTAAGTTTACTAATCAATTCACGAATCACAAAGCAATTAAACAATATAAGCGCAGCAACTGAAATTAAAGAGAGAAAGGTTAGGAAAGATTTCACCGGTAATTTTATACTGGTTCACCCAATACCAGGGCTACGTCCAGTCTCCAGCCAAATTCCAGCTGGGTTCCACTAGAATAGATGTTTTACAGACTCAACACTCTTACACCTATTCTAACACCGGAACCAATTTCCAGCTCTCGACTTTAACCTTTCCACCAAGAACCAAATTCCAGTTCTTGGAGACCTCTGCAACCAAATTCCAGCATGCAGAGAAACCAGGTACCCAAATTCCGGGCACCACACACAAGAACCAAATTCCAGCTCCTGTGCTCAACCTCTTACCAAGAACCAAATTCCAGTTCTTGATAACCTCCACAACCAACTTCCAAGTGCTAGAGAAAACTTGTGCCCAAATTCCAGGCACAAACACAATACAAAGTAATGAAAATGAATTTACAAAGAAGAAACTTAGAAAGCTCAAACCGGATTACGCTAATCCACAGTAAGTTTCTTCTTCAAGGATGCAATATGCCTCAAGAAAGATTTCAAAAATAACTTCACAAAATAGTTGTAATTCTTTCTTGGAAAAAGTGCTCTAGTTGCTTGATTGATTGCTTTGTTTCTGTAAAAACTGATATTCAATCTGATTGTTTAAAAAATTCAATCAAAATTGTTTTTAAAGAGTTTTCAGAAAAAGCTGCATTAATTAATCTGTTGAAAGTTTGTTTTAATCAGTTGAAATAGCCGTTATAATCTGTTAAAAGTCCTTTCAACCCATTAATGCGTTCTTGCTTCTTTAACAGAATCGTTTTAGCTGATATGACCACGTTTATATCGGTTAAAACATTTTACAAACTTTTTCTAAGTAAAAAACAATCGATTGAATCGCGTATTAATCGATTGATTTGTTTAAAAACCTTCTTATAAAACTTTCCAAGTTATTTTAGCCGATATAAATTCGTTTTAATCGATTGAAAATCTGCACATATATTTTCAAGTCATTTTAATCGATTGAAAGTTTGTTTTAATCGATTGAAATAAGTCTGATCGGTCATAATTCAATTCTGATCGATCATAACCACTCTGATCGGTCATAATCGTATTCTGATCGATCATTCTGACCCTTTAAATGATTTTAATCGATTGAAACGTGTTTTAATCGATTGAAACAAGTTCTGATTGCTTATATATCAAATCTAATCGGTCATAATGATTTCTAAAGGGTTTTAATCGATTAAAAGAAGTTTGTATCGATTAAAATACTGTAAAAACAATTCTTTACGCATTCTTAGTGATTTTAATCGTTTCTTAAAAAACTATATCAGTTAAAACCATTGTTAAGAAGGTTCTTTGACAAAATGCTTTTGTTTTTTATTTGTTTAAAACTATTTTTGAGGCATTTTGCAAAATGAGTGAAGAAGCTTTATGCAGTGGAAAAGGTAAAGTGGTTTTACCTAAGCTTTCGTTAAGACACACTAAGTCTTCGACTCCATTCTTCCGAGTGACTTGTTTGATCGTTGCGAGTTGACCTTTGACTTTATCTTTGACTTCATCAAATCTACGAGATCTTTGCTAGGATCACTTTCAGTCTCCCCTATTTGATGAAGACAAACACCATTTTGAAAAAACAATCTCTCGCAAAATAAGTCACTTGATAATGAGGTTAGGTGAGAAATATAAGAATGTAATAAAGTTTTGTTTCTCCCCCTAAAACTTATTTCTCCCCCTAAAACTTATTTCTCCCCCTAAACTGTTGCTCTTAAATTTATCTTAAAGTGATGCAACTATTTCTCCCCCTTTTGACTTCATCAAAAATAGGGAATAGAAGAGAAAAGAATAAAATGTAAGGTTTCGAAAAATATGCTCAAGTTTTTGAAAATACAAAGTGAATCAATATTTCACTCATGAAAAGAATCAATTAAAGTTGATTCAAACTTATCTCCATTAACACGTTTGTAATGAATACAATTAACACGTGTAAAGATAAGGGAATCACGCTTTAGTAGCATGTTTACAGAAACAGCCATTAACTAAAGCCTTTAATCTTTCTTCCCAGAATAAAAATCGATTAAAAAGTGTTTTTATTAACTAAAACAACCAGATTTTGAAAATCATGATATATCTGATGTGAATATCTCGTATCTAATCTATTGGATATGTAGTGAACTGATTGTCTAGATCAATATCAACTATTTTTCATCGATAATCTACCACTATCGAGATTTAATTTTAAATTTGGCTAATTTTACTATGTTATAAGACAGCTTTTAAAAGGTTTTAATCGATCAATGCCCAGTTTTAAAAGAGATTCAGGGATCTATCATCTACTTCTATCTAAGCCAGTTCAATCTAGATTTAGATCCTAAATCATATTTAACCAAAGCTAGATCAAGAGTCCCTGGTATAACACCAGTTAATATTACAGTCCATGCAAAAAATATAAAGATAGAAATAAGCAGAAGATAAAGATGATGAGGGGAACTAGTCATCCCAATTTCCCTGATTGAACTGCAAATCTTCCAGTTTGGTGATCATTCATTTTATCCCCACCAATATCAAAAGATAATAGGCTTTCCTTTTTGCTGGAACCAATTTTGCTCTATCAACTATTTGAGTCAACAACTGCTGTCACTCCTGTATCAGCAACAGACACAGAAACTTTTCCATAAAACATACATTCCCTGTACCACGTTATTCAATTTTTGAATTGCTGTCCCAGATTGGTTCCCTTGCAGTGTCACCTCGTGACATTGATGATTAAAGCAAATTATCAGGGTTGCACAGTTCAATGAATTTCACCAAGAGTTTTGAACCAATGCATGCTCAAGATTATTTCAGAAATATTGCTAGGTAATATCAAGAAATCTAATGTAAACATTTGTTCATTGAACTTCCTAGTAATCAACAATTTATTACCAGAATCAACTATCACTGAAAAAATCTTTGATAAACTATGTTTTCAGTCCTAACAGTTTGACCTGTTTGTAACTAGTGTCTATAAGAAAAGTTACAGTCTATTCTTTGATAATTTCTTTGATTTTCAGTGTATTACCATGCAACATTCCATGTAAAGTATTAAGAGAAATGTAAACATCTACAGACTTGAATCATGTTTATGTTGTTGTCAAAATAAAATACTCTTCCATTCATGAATAACAGTAATAGTTTTCCCACATTATGTCACTCGGTCGAGTTCCCAATTCAAAGATTTGTTCAGCCTTCGCTTTCTAATTTAAAAATTTGTGCCATTGAAAGAAAATTGAATATGGATACGTTTCGAAACAGATCGCTCGAACCAGTCATGATTTTTGATCATGTTTACAGCAGAGAATTGAGAGGAGATTTTGAAAATATGAAGACAGAAGAAAGATGATAAGTTGAGAAATGATAAGTTCGGAACCTGGTTTGATGAAGAAACGGATTTCAAGTTTTTGAAATTCAAAGAGACATTTAAACACATTATGCAGATCTCGGATTATCATAAAGACCTGGGTTTTTATAATCGAATTGGCCTATCAAACTTTAATTAGATGTCAGTAAATCATGTTTTCGAACCTAATTAATTGATTTATCAACTCATTATCTATTAATTTGATTCTTGACATTAGGGTTGAAAACATCTACAGTGAATTAATCGATTGTTTTATGAAAGAATCGATTTGTATGGTACGATAATGTAATAAAAAAATATCACCAGTATTTAAATCGATTAAAACGTAAATAAATCGATTAATTTTGATCCTAAGTGTTTTTAGTTGATATAAATTTATTCTAATCGATTAAAACGACTAAACCAACATTCTGAGAACAATTTAATCGATTATTTCGACATTTCAATCGATTAAAATGGTACGGTAAGTTATTTCAATCGATTAATATTGGTTTATATCAATTAAAACAATTAATTTAAATACACAGTAACCTGGTTTCGCAGCTCTGATCTTCAAGGGATTCCCAGACTTGTTCCTGCAAAACAATTAAGTATTTTTCTGGTACCCTTTATAATTATTGGGTCCTGATCATGTTATTTGAAAAGAATTAATCTTTGGAACCCATTTCATTCTCCCTTTAGGAATGGCATACTTTTTGATTCTGCAGTATTTTACTGAATGCCCTTTCTTCATACTGTAAAAACATTTGATTGTAGAGTATGAATTCCTATTTGTTTTTGCTTTACTGGATCTAGATTTAAAGCCTATTCCAGTTTTGTCAAAAATTAATTTTTGAGACCCAAGTAATATATCAAGATTAGCTTGCCCCTGAGTGAACTTTGAAACAGTTTGAGATAAGAATTCAATTTTCTTTTGCAATTCAGAACAATTTTTGCATGGTTTATTGCATTTACAATCAGAGTTATCATGAATCAGTTTCAAGAATTCATTATCAGTTTCATTTTCACTAATCTGTTTTTCCAGAGAATCAACCTTGTTAACTAGCCAGTTATTTAATCCTTTTAGCCTATCATTTTCTTTTTGAAGTTTCTTAGCCTCTTCATGCATTTCATTAAATGCTTCTTGTAATGCATCATAGTTGACAAAATTTGAAGAGGAGCTAGAACTTACCTGGTCAGAATTTTCTGGGCATCCTATCCTGGCATGGCCACTCGGTATTTGGTGATTCCGAGTTGACCATTAAGCATATCTCTGGTGCTTCTTCATAGGTCTTTTCAAGGATCTTCCACATTTGTGCAGCAGCTTGACAATGTGCAATCCTAAAAAATCATTTCTGTTAAGAGCGGAAGAGATGATGTTTTTGGCAATACAATCATCTTGAATTCCGTTAGCAATATCAGTTTCCTGTTCAATAACATTCCAAGCATTTATACTAACAGATTCAATGAAGATTTTCATCTTTATTTTCCAATATAGATAATCTGTTCCACTCAACAGTGGAGGTCTATCAATGCACGCTCCCTCAGAAAATGCCATGGATCGAAGTAACTTGATTAACTTTCAAGCACCTCGCTCCGATGCCAATTGTTAGAAAAGTAGTTTTAAATCAAGAGGGGGGTGAATTGATTTTTGAAAGTTTTTCGCAATAACATGATTATCTAATCCGAAAATTAAGTTTACTAATCAATTCACGAATCACAAAGCAATTAAACAATATAAGCGCAGCAATCGAAATTAAAGAGAGAAAGGTTAGGAAAGATTTCACCGGTAATTTTATACTTGGTTCACCCAATACCGGGGCTACGTCCAGTCTCCAGCCAAATTCCAGCTGGGTTCCACTAGAATAGATGTTTTACAGACTCACACTCTTACACCTATTCTAACACCGGAACCAATTTCTAGTTCCCGACTTTAACCTTTCCACCAAGAACCAAATTCCAGTTCTTGGAGACCTCTGCAACCAAATTCCAGCCGCAGAGAAACCAGTACCCAAATTCCAGGCACCACACACAAGAACCAAATTCCAGCTCCTATGCTCAACCTCTTACCAAGAACCAAATTCCAGTTCTTGATAACCTCCACAACCAACTTCCAGCTGCAGAGAAAACTTGTGCCCAAATTCCAGGCACAAACACAATACAAAGTAATGAAAATGAATTTACAAAGAAGAAACTTAGAAAGCTCAAACCGGATTACGCTAATCCACAGTAAGTTTCTTCTTCAAGGATGCAATATGCCTCAAGAAAGATTTCAAAAATAACTTCACAAAATAGTTGTAATTCTTTCTTGGAAAAAGTGCTCTAGTTGCTTGATTGATTGCTTTGTTTCTGTAAAAACTGATATTCAATCTGATTGTTTAAAAAATTCAATCAAAACTGTTTTTAAAGAGTTTTCAGAAAAAGCTGCATTAATTAATCTGTTGAAAGTTTGTTTTAATCTGTTGAAATAGCCGTTATAATCTGTTAAAAGTCCTTTCAACCCATTAATGCGTTCTTGCTTCTTTAACAGAATCGTTTTAGCTGATATGAACACGTTTATATCAGTTAAAACATTTTACAAACTTTTTCTAAGTAAAAAACAATCGATTGAATCGCGTATTAATCGATTGATTTGTTTAAAAACCTTCTTATAAAACTTTCCAAGTTATTTTAGCTGATATAAATTCGTTTTAATCGATTGAAAATCTGCACATATATTTTCAAGTCATTTTAATCGATTGAAAGTTTGTTTTAATCGATTGAAATAAGTCTGATCGGTCATAATTCAATTCTGATCGATCATAACCACTCTGATCGGTCATAACTGTATTCTGATCGATCATTCTGACCCTTTAAATGATTTTAATCGATTGAAACGTGTTTTAATCGATTGAAACAAGTTCTGATTGCTTATATATCAAATCTAATCGGTCATAATGATTTCTAAAGGGTTTTAATCGATTAAAAGAAGTTTGTATCGATTAAAATACTGTAAAAACAATTCTTTACGCATTCTTAGTGATTTTAATCGTTTCTTAAAAAACTATATCAGTTAAAACCATTGTTAAGAAGGTTCTTTGACAAAATGCTTTTGTTTTTTATTTGTTTAAAACTATTTTTGAGGCATTTTGCAAAATGAGTGAAGAAGCTTTATGCAGTGGAAAAGGTAAAGTGGTTTTACCTAAGCTTTCTGTTAAGACACACTAAGTCTTCAGCTCCATTCTTCTGAGTGACTTGTTTGACTGTTGCAGAGTTGACCTTTGACTTTATCTTTGACTTCATCAAATCTCTGAGATCTTTGCTAGGATCACTTTCAGAACCGCTCTTAAAGTTAACATCTAATAGCGGTTAAACCTTAACCGCTATTATATATTTTCAAATATAATCGATCATTTGAAAATGTAATCGATCATAATCAAAAAATGTGGTTGTATATGATAGCGGTTCCACTTGAACCGCTCTTAAAAGTGAACATCTAATAGCGGTTAAACCTTAACCGCTATTTCATCAGATATCGCTCGAGTGAGACCAGTTTCGCTCAAGCGAAATACAACCCGAGAATGCCAATTTTGTGCAGGTGACGTCGCTCGAGCGAGACCAGTGTCGCTCAAGCTAAATACAACCCGAGAATGCCAATTTTGTGCAGGTGGCGTCGCTCGAGCGATGATATTTTCGCTTGAGCGAATGTTGACCTGCGTAACCGTCGATCAAAGTTAGCCGGATAATGTAACATGGGTGACCTCATGTTTGAATCGGATGTCGCTCGAGCGAGTATAGTGTCGCTCAAGCGAAACACAACCCGAGACTTCACAATCTTAGCAGTTGGCGTCGCTCGAACGATGTGAAATTCGCTTGAGCGATATTGCAAAAATCGATAAAATGATCGATTATTTTCTCATTATATCATAATGAAAACTTACATTAACTATTTTTTTGAATATTATATTTTTAAATTTGCTATTAGAGAAAATCTTTCCGAATTCAAAATGTTAAATATTTTTAAATATTAAAATTAACATTATCAAAAATTAGGAAAAAAAAATAATCCAAAAGAGTTCAAAAATGTATTATAATATTGTCAATTTTGAGTTTAATTATATTGTTCATTCTCAAAGTAGAAAAATATATTGTAATTATTTTAATTTAATAAAATATAATTTAAATTTTTAATACTAAAATTAACAGATTAAATAATAATAAATTTATTTCTTTAAATTGAGTATTTAGAAACTAAAATTATAGTTTCTCTGTTTTAAAAAATTGAAATAAATATTTAAAAATAAAAATCAAAACTAGTATTATCTTAAATTTATTAACAATGTAATTAAATCTCTATTTTCTTAATTTTTTTTGTTTTAAACTTCTCAATTCTATATTTTTGTAAGTTATATCATTATATTATCATCCTCATCTCCTCCCATGTTCTACTTTATCTTTACAATAGTTAATATTCTTAAATAATTTATATTTTTAATTATAATTTTTTAATATATATTTCAGAAATTAATCAATTATAATCTATTATTTGAAAAACTAATCAATTCTAATCAATAATTTAGAAAACTAATCGATTATAATTAATTATTTGAAAAAATTATCAAATATGATCGATCATTTGAAACTCTAATCGATCGAATCAAAAAATGTGGTTGTATATGATAAGTGGTTCCACCTGAACCGCTCTTAAAAGTGTCCTTCTAATAGCGGTTAACGTGGAACCGCTTATTATATCGTTTCAATTATGATCGATCATTTCAAAATATAATCGATCATAATGAAAACTTACATTAACTATTTTTTTGAATATTATGTTTTTAAATTTTCTATTAGAGAAAACCTTTCATAATTCAAAATGTTAAATACTTTTAAATATTAAAATTAACATTATCAAAAATTAGGAAAAAAATTAATCCAAAAGAGTTCAAAAATGTATTATAATATTGTCAATTTTGAGTTTAATTATATTGTTCATTCTCAAAGTAGAAAAATATATTGTAATTATTTTAATTTAATAAAATATAATTTAAATTTTAAATACTAAAATTAAAAGATTAAATAATAATAAATTTATTTCAAATTTATTTCTTTAAATTGAGTATTTAGAAACTAAAATTATAGTTTCTCTCGTTTTAAAAAATTGAAATAAATATTTAAAAATAAAAATCAAAACTAGTATTATCTTAAATTTATTAATAGTGTAATTAAATCTCTATTTTCTTAATTTTTTTTGTTTTAAACTTCTCAATTCTACATTTTTGTAAGTTCTATCATTATATTATCTTCCTCATCTCCTCCCATGTTCTACTTTATCTTTACAATAGTTAATATTCTTAAATAATTTATATTTTTAATTATAATTTTTTAATATATATTTTGAAATTAATCAATTATAATCTATTATTTGAAAAACTAATCAATTCTAATCAATAATTTAGAAAACTAATCGATTATAATTAATTATTTGAAAAAATTATCAAATATGATCGATCATTTGAAAATCTAATCGATCGAATCAAAAAATGTGGTTGTATATGATAACGGTTCCACTCGGAACCGCTATTATATGTTCACCTTTAAGAGCGGTGTAAATATTAACCGCTCTTAAAAGTGACAAATGATAGCGGTTCACTTGGCGTCGCTCGAGCGATGTTACTTTCGCTTGAGCGAATGTTGACATGCGTAAACGTCGATCATAGTTAGCCGGATAATGTAACATGGTGACCTCATGTTTGAATCAGATGTCGCTCGAGCAAGAATAATGTCGCTCAAGCGAAATACAACCCGAGAATGCCAATTTTGTGCAGGTGGCGTCGCTCGAGCGATGTTATTTTCGTTTGAACGATATTGCAAAAATAAGATAAAATCATCGATTATTTTCTCATTAGCGACCGATTTTAATTCGGTCACTATTTCAATTTGTAATCCGGTCGCTAAATCAGTCGCTAAATGATTTTTTTATTTATGTATGAAATAGCCACCGATTTAGCGACCGAAATTTTGCGACGCAAAATATTGGTCGCTATTTCGGTCGCTAAATAAAAAAGTTAAAACCAAATCATATTGTGGTCGCTAAATCGGTCGCTAATTGCGACCGAATTAAAGTGGTCGCTAAATCGGTCTCTAATTGCGACCAAAATTAAATCAGTCGCTAAATCGGTCGCTAATTTCGGTGGCTAAATGTGTTTTTTCTTGTAGTGACCAAATCGAGTTGTCAGAACAGCTCGGACTTAGCTCGACATCCAAACTTCTCGACATCATCAATACTCCTTCTTCCTCAGCATCCTCAAAGAGGAGATTTGTTTCTTTGCTCTCAAATCGGCAATCCTTCGCGAAATGTTCAACCTTCCCATAATTATAACATTTGATACCTGAATAGCAGTCCTTAGCAAAATAACCGTACTTCCCACATTTGAAGCACTCATTTCCGGAATTGCTTGACTGACCACCTCGGCCTCTACCGCCACGACCTCTACCTTGTCCTCGGTCACGCCAGTTTTGTTGACTGACTTGCTCTTTGCCTCTTTCATATTCTCCTCTGCCTCTACCACCTCGGTCTTGAGTGTTCTGAGCATAAGGAACCTTCTTCTCCTTTAAGGTTGTCTTTGCTTGGAGTGCTTGATCAAGGGACTCCTCTTTCTTCTTCCTTCTCCGCTGCTCATGCGCTTCAAGCGACCCAGCAAGCTCTTCCACCGAGAACACCGATAAGTCCTTAGACTCTTCTATTGCACAAACGATATTCTCAAAGTCGTCAGTTAACGACCTTAAGATTTTTTCCATCACTCGACAAGTGGGCAACGTCTCTCCATTTCTTCCGAGTTGATTCACCACGGTCTCAACACGGGAGATGTAATCGGCAACCCCTTCGACCTCTTTCATTCTCATGCTTTCAAGCTCGCATCTAAGAGTTTGAAGCCTGACTTGCTTCACGCGATTATCCCCTTTATATGTCTTCTCCAGAATATCTCACGCTTCTTTTGAAGATTTAGCATTTGCTATCTTCTCAAAGCCAGACTCATCAACAGCTCGGTACAGCACGTACAAAGTCGTTTTGTCCTTTACTCGTGTTGCTCTCAATGCAACAAGCTGGGCAATCGTCTGCTCTTCAATATTCTCTGGTTCTTGGTGTTCATTTTCGACCACATCCCATACTTCCTGGGAACCAATGAGAGCCTTCATTTGCAGGCTCCAGTTATCATAGCTTATGCCTTTCGATAAATTTGGCAGGGGCATGCTGTTAGCTAAGTTGGCCCTCTCGAACAAACTCTCTAACTCTCAAACACTCTTTCTAACGCACTCAGACTCTCAAGCTTTGATGTCAATTTGTTGACAAACAAGTATCTAAATAAAGCACTCTGTATATTATCACTTGATGTGTTTTTGCAATGAGTGGTACATGGTCAATTTATATGCCTTTGGATATGGCCTCTCAACTACATGCATTTAATACAACTACTACTTTTTAACTACATACATTCAATATAACCACTATCTCTCAACTACATACATTCAATATAACTACTACCTCTCAACTACTATCTCTATAACCACTATCTCTCAACTACATGCATTTAATGTTTACCTAACACCATCTTCATAGTCAGATATATCCCAAGATTCAATTCCACCAAATCCTTCACACCTTATACCTTTCTCTTTCATAGTCAGATATATCCCAAGATTCAATTCGACCAAATCCTTCACACCTTATACCTTTCTCTTTTTTCTTGCTTGTACTTCTTGCTTCAAGAGGCAATATAACTCCAATGATATAAAAATCATATAACTTCAAGCATCTCAAGTGGCTGTCCTGTGCCATTTTTAAGCATGATTGGGCATGCATAAAAAGTTCTTCCATCTTTTGCCAATGCAAATTATTCCTGAAATCATACGCACAATAAATACTGAAAACAAATTGCAGTTCGTGTGGCTACTATCTTCTATGTTGTAGCTTCTAAGTTTGTTTTGCATGATTTAGAAGTAGATGCAATTATCACGTATAGTTTCATTCAAAGAATAAATAATTACAGCAAAATGGGTCTTTCTGTTGTACCCAATGAAGAGAAATGGAAAATAAATGTGAGGTACAAATGTAATGTAACCCTGCCATTATGAACTTCAACTAGTGGTGTTTGGTTGGAGTGCTTCGAGTTTTGCGAAATTTTCATTGCAACAACAGATTATGATGACAGGAAGAGATAATAATGACCTAGAACTCATACTTGTCCAATGTATCTATCATTACTAAACATTTTTTACCCAAAAATTCTTGATTTATTAACAGTAAACTTTAACAAGAAATGTTGACTTTTTTGAAACTTCAAAGGGATAAATTGCTAAAATTGAAACACATGAGATACAAGTAATGCAATATTAGAGTATTTGAACATATTCAACCATGGTATTAAAAAAAAAGTTCACAAAGGAAACACAATAGAAACAAATAAGAACTTTCAAAGAATTGATTTTTCACATGCAACAAGTTTTGTGTGAATAAAAACATGTCTTTCTTTCTTGTTATACACTTTTTACTTCAAAGAAAAATTAAGACCCCACAAATTGAGCCCAATCATGAACCGCATTTCAACAACATCACAGACACTAACAAATCATGATTTAAGCATGTTGTCCTGCAGTCATGCGGACAGCTACGATTTTTTTCATTTACAATGTGATTCTAAGACTTATCAGATATCAAAACAGATTTCTCCTTCAAATCACTACCCTGCAGCACTTCTTGGCATTTGGCCTGTACCAGTCTGATCACTCCAAACTTCGATTTTTTTTGTTTGTTTTTATCCATGATTTCTCGAAACAACGGATTCATCTCTACTTTTGCCGTTCTCCCCGCACCTATTTCAACCAAAATAAAACATAAAATCATAAATTTGTTGGAGAAAAGGAAGGGAAGAAATATGCAGAGTTGAGCGTAAAAGTTTTTCTAGAAATGACCGGCCCTCCAAAGTCAAATCTGCTGTAGTACCATAGCAAAGTCGAGAGTTTCACCCAAGAATCATGAAAAAAACACTCACCAACCCATGTAACACAGAAATTTCTTATTTTAGAAAACATCTTGCCTATGTTCAACAGTGCATAAAAAAAAATTCATGTTATAGATCAAATCAACAGTACTTGGGCAGATAACCAACTGTCATGAAATTATACCAAATGAAATACAATTAAACTCCAGGAAAAGCAAATAAACTAATACAAGAGAAAGGGAAAGAGAATATTTGTATGACTATTACAAACAATATGTTTATCACCTGTATTTGAAGAATACAAGAGACGCGGAATCCATGTCTGAAATCCTCTTTTTAACCGAAAATTTCGCATTTTTTACATTCAGAGAACCTGAAGAAATGCCTTTTTGCGCCCGTAACCTAAAATTTAAAAAAAATATATGAAAAAAAAATTGTAAAATGCAAGAAAATAAGAAAAGAGTCACTAGATACTTGTAATATTTTTAAAATTGAGATTTTCTTCAAATTATTTCTAATTTAAAAAGTTCTCCACTAGAACTTTTAAGTATAGCTAAATTTCTATTTTAACTTTTAGGATTTTTCTGATTATATATATATATATATATATATATATATATATATATATATATATATATATATATATATTTGAGATAGTGTTTGCTGTGACTTGATGATGTTTCTTGATCCGTATCTTTTTTGTGATATATCTAATTAGAAAATCTATCTTTTCATATTTTTTGTTTGATTATATTATATTTTTGATATTTTTTTAGGATAATTTTAATTGTTAGGATTTTCTCTGATATATATTTTTTTATATGGTGTTTTTATATGTACTTTCTAAAATTTCTTGTGACTGTATCCACGTTTCATTAACTTTGATATATCTAGTCAACATTTCTATACTTTCTAATTTTGTATGATAATTTTATTTTTTAGGATTTGTTTGTATTTGATATATATTTGTTTAGATTGTGTTTTTTATGTGACTTTATTGTGTTTCTTGACACGTAATTGTGTTTTATGTGATATACCTAATATTTTCCTTTGTATCACATTAAATTAACTTTGATATATCTAGTAAGCATTTATATATTTATAATTTTTCAGGACAATTGTAATTTTTAGAATTTTTCTATATTTGATATATATTTTTTTAAGATTGTATTTTTTTTACTCAATTTTGTTTTTTCTTTTAGTTTCCTGACACATAATTATGTTTTCTACCTAATTTGGAAATCTATCCTTTCAGGTTTTCTTTTAACTATATCCACACTTCAGTAACTTGTATATATCTAGTTAGCATCACTATATTTTAGAGTTTTTTAGGACAATTTAAATTTTCAGGTTATTCTGTATCTGATATATATTTTTTAGAGTGTGCTCTTTGTAACTCAATTGTGTTTTTTTTTTTTTACTTGATTAGGTTTCCTAACACATAATTGTGTTTTCTGAGATATACCTAATTTAAAAATCTATCTTTTAAGGTTTTCTTTTGTAGTCAGCATATTTGTATTTTGTAGTTTTTCACGACAATTTAAATTTTTAGGATATATTTCTGAGATTGTGTTTTTTTTTTACTCAATTGTGTTGTATGTGACTCCATTGTATTTGCTGAGACACTATTATGATATACCTAATCTGAAAATTTATCATTTCAGATTTTCTTCTTATCCATATTTCTTATCCAAGTTAGGATTTTTCTGTGACTGGTACGTATATTCGGAATTATATGTTTTGTGACTCTGATATACGTTTCAGGTGTTGTTAAAGATATTTGGTTTATATTTTATTAGTAAATATACGTATATATACTTAATTAGTAAATTTGTCTTTATATTTCAGTGTGTAGGGCTATGTTTTTTATTGACGTAAATATATTTATTCAGTATTTTTATACATTAAGTTTTTTTAATGAATTAATTTGTATATGTTTAGGATTTTTTTTTTTTACTTTAGACTAAGTATGTATATGACTATATTTTCACCTTGTTAAGATTTTTTTGGGTGCATAATAAATATATGTTCCAAAGTTTTTATTTTTGCCTTTATAAATATTTAAATAAAAAAATATATATAGAGTCTAACTTTTTTTATATACAACGATTAGGTTATTTAATTAATAAATTTAACTATACATTAAAAACATAATCTAATTGTAAACTGATAATATTGGAGAAAGTATCCAAATGAAAATTTGTAACATTTTATGAAAAAGTTGGGTATGCATTGGGCCTATTTATCCACAAGTTACTGCGGTTGCTTTTAGCACCCATCGACTGTCTGCAAGTCTCACTGTCTGAGACTGTCACTTTCCTACAAAGATACTGTTATTTACTATATTTTCAAGTTTCTTAAAGAAATAGTTGCAGCTTTAACTATTCCTTGCAAGTTCAGAAATAAAATTATGTAATTCCCATCCCAGTCATTTTTTTCATAAACAGACCAAAACATCAACTAATCAAGTAAATCCAAGTGGTTAACTCTTCATGTAACATCATCCATTCAATTCCTTGGTTGAGGACAAATAAATAACGAATTAACCTCAAACAAATGATCAATGGATATCATTGCATACAAGGGTCAATTGTTTCTGGAACCCTGAATGATGATTTGCAAATTACCAAAGATTATCTTGAAAGAATTGAAGGCCCATCTTCTATGTGGAACTCTTACTGTTCACTGCTTCCTTCAACTTTCTCCCTAACGCAAATGCTAGAGGAGGAGGCACAGCATTACCAATCTGTCTGTGCTTGTGAATGATATTGCCAGAAAATTTATAGCTATCTGGGAAGCCCTGCATTCATAATAGATGAAAATATGCTCAGCTATAAAGATTATACCAAATTATGTGATGCATGACTATTTCTTAGGCAAAGATCACAAGGACTACTATAGTTTTGGCATTAATTATTAAGGATTATTATGCTCAGTAGTTAATCATAGAAATTAACTTCTTGGATATGTCCATTAAAACTTCGAACTGATACCAATCAGGATCTTTTAACTGTCCATATATTCAGGAAACTTTATCAAAATTATCCATAACAATTCAAAACTAATAGAAATTTCAATTTGTTAGGATTCCAATTCTTATCAAAACAAGAGTTATCAACTTACTTGAGATCGAGCACATTCACGAACAGTTAGAATCCTATCTTGGTCAGGGTGGAAGCACATTCCAACCTTCCCCATTGGTTGAGGGTCTGTAATGGAAGTTGGGAAATTCCCTTGCCAATCCAACCTACCAAATAGCCCCTTCCATTGATTGTGCCGCTCAGCCGTGTTGGGCAAGCACCATGGTATCAAATCAACAACTTGTCCATTAGACAATGTTACCTGCATTCCATTAGGATTCATAAATTAGATAGATCACAAATATTGTTATGCTAAAGTTCACAAGAATTTAGCTCCACCTTTTCCTCTGGAAGATCACGCCAATCAGCACCTGGCCTCTTGGGAATTTTCTTGCATCGAATCAAGTTCAATTCATTCATCTCCTTGGAAATATGATCAGTCAAGACAACCATCTCTCCGCGAATCTTTCTTTGAAACCATGATACAGGATCATTTTGATACTGCACAACATAAAACACAGGCAAATAGTGAGTGAAAATATAAGACTGGAGGAATGTGACATATATCTTTCCTATTTACATACCTCCATGTTTCCTTTTGAGGCTCCATTGCCAACAGCTGGGAGATCACCAATGGTATCTTTAACAGTTATTGCACGTAATGGAGCACCATTTGCAGTACTGCGGACAGCAGCATATTGGACTCCCTCAGATAATGTGATCTTCAACTCAGGTGCCGCAAACACATGCATTGGTTCTGGCCACTCAGGAAGCACATCATCAGGACAGGCTGCCCATATGAATGCCCTTTTTCTTGATTGAGAAACCCCAAATGCTCCAGCCTCAAGGATACCAAACCTCACCTAATGACCAAGTAAAAATCAAACACTGATTAGTTCCTTTAAGTTCTATTCATCAAAAAGAGTGAAATTATTCAACGAAGAAGGTTACAGTAATTTTACCTGATAACCCATCTCAAGAAGTGAAGCCAAGGTTAAACGGAATGTCTGCCCTTTATTGAAAGAGACAAAGTTCCTCACATTCTCCAACAAGAAATACCTTGGCCTGAAATAATCAGCAAAGGATAAGAATGCTAATATCATTTCACACTGGACTTTGCTCCAACTGCTCTGGTTAAATCTATTCATCCCGGAGAAACCCTGAAAGCAAAAAACAACACATTAGTGAGAAATTTACCCGAGAAAATATTCATTAGCAAAAAATTAAAAATAAAAAAAGAAGCCAACAGCTAGAGAAACCTGGCATGGAGGACCCCCATTAACGAAGTCAACTTGTCCAGGCATTGGTAAGCTACTTATTTCCTTCTCATCAAGCTTTGCAGCCAATTCTGCAGCATCAGATGTTGAGATACAATCATCTATGTCCCCAGACTTCTCCATTACAGCCCTACATTACAATAAATCAACCATGTCACTTAAACAGGTTCCACACCATTCAACATGTGGCCAGGAATATGTTATCTAAATGGGATTATTTACCTAAGAATAACATTGCAATTGTTAATGAAAACCAATGCCTCAGGATGATTAGCTTTAAATGCATCACCAGCAGGTTCTTCATACTCAATAGCCCATTTAGTTGATGAAACACCTGAATCATTTTAGCAATGAAATACACGTTATATTCTGCATTGGAAGCAGATACAGTTTGGTTTCTTGCTATAATATTGTAGTTAATATTACCTGACTGCTCCAACCCCTGTGATAAACCACCACAACCTGCAAAGATGTCCAAGGTTGCTAAACGTTTTTCATCTAATCTTTTAACTTCCTTACAGGGCTCTGCAAGTTCATCTCCCTCTTTACATTTTCCTTTTCGCTTTCTAGCTGCATCATCCGATGTTTGTCCACTTGAATATTTTACTTTTATATGAGCTGGCAACTGCCAAGCAATTGAAAAATATTAATAGTTAATTATTGAAAATTAGAACCTGCACTTTTCCAGCTACACGTGAAAATGAAATTAATGTCACGAAGAAGAATAATGATGATGATAGTCTTTTATCCCAAGCAAAACTAAAATACTTTTCAGTTTAATTACAAAATATAACAGATAGGAAGTTATATAAAGCCTTTTACAATAACAAGGTCATGTTTTGGATTTAATTTTTAATCAACTAGCAAGGTCATGTGTTACAATAACAATAAGCCCAGTGTCATTATGACACCACCAGTTTACTACAGTGTAGCACTTTCTTGTTTACTAACAATTTAAAAATATTTAACATGTTTAGTGGGTCGAATATAAGCTCCTTAAAATTTTACTACCATGGAGGGTTAAGAGCAGATAGGCGGTTGGCTTGCCAGTTATTAAATGAAAAGGGAAAAGAATACACCATGGAGGATAAGAGCAGATAAATAAGGATTAGTTCAAAATCAAAATTTCGAATAGGCAAAATTTATTTAAAATGTAATTAGAAAAACTCTAATATTCATAAAATCTCAATACATTGCAGATTTATCCACTGGATTAACAAGCATATATTGGATGCTTGTATAAAAGAGCCAAATACACAATACCTTTTTCAGTGAGCCGGTGGCAGGATCATATAAGAGTTCGCAGAAAAATACATTTTGGAACATTCCGGGGGTGCTGCAATCAGGAATATCACTCTTCTTTCTGACTTCACATTTCCCTTCTATGGAGTCTACAGATATTATATGTGTTTCGTCACTGTAATACACCTAAAATATAATTTACAAAATACAAGTCAGTATAAAAACTTATAGATGAGATACACAAAAGTAGAACCATCACAAAATATGAACAAATAACAATTCACTCATCATGGCCAGATCCAGCATGGATGACTCAGGAAAAAGACTATTATAAAATCCACATATTCCTGCTATCTAAGACTTGTACAAAAGCCACATCCACTTTTACTCTCTCTCTTTCAGTAAAATCATTTGTTATTCCTCTCCCATGTGCATATGTGTATATCTTGATTCAAGTTCAATTATTAAATTTTAAGCAGCTTATACCTCTTGTATATCAGAACAGTATGCCTTCTCATTTGATACATCTTCTGGTCGGAAGAACCTCCTTATTTTGACTTGTGTAGATTTTATTTCAGCGTGTTTTATTTCCTTTTTGACAACAATCTCTAGCACTTGGCACACAACAAAAGCTTTCAACCCCACATTCCTCCCACTCTTATGAGTTCCTTGCTCGATCTTTTCCTCAAATTCAAATGGACTTGCATAAACGTAATCATTAAGAGAGTACTCAATTCCTTTAAATAGGAAACCAGACTTCAAGGAATTTACATTGAAAGTATCCTTCTCCTTTTCAATGTCATGTATTTTGCAAGATGAGCAAATACCAGACCCTTGACCCAATGTATCAAATGGAAGACTAAAGAAAGCACCTCTTTCAGGCCAGTACAGGCTTTTACAGTAATATTCAGTAGGTAGTCCTTTCTTCTTCCTTGCTTCTGCTCTAGCCCTGTCAACACTATCTGCAACGATATTATCCTTTCGATGCTGATGCCCCCAAGGCCTTTTTTGAATATTTACAACAACTGTCTGCTTAACATCCTGCAGTCCCAAATCCTTACACTCATTAGTCAAAAACACTTCTCTCTCGTTAGCAGTATTGCCAAGAACAGTATGACAACCATGCTGCAATATCCTACCATGAAACATTTTTCTTCCATTCTTTGACTCAAACATATATTCAACATAATACATGTCTGGAAGTTCATCTGTTTCATCAACGTCCACTAAGACAGATCTTCCTACACAAATAACTTCCCTATTAATGATTGCCTGTTTATAAACAGGATATCCAGACCTAGTCTTCCCTTCAGGTTTTCCTTCCCATCTTATTTCTGCATTAGCAGAAAATGTTTTAGTTTGCTTTGAAGCTGAATGTTTCTTTGCGGTTCCCTCCAAAAGTATTAGCTCCTCTTCATGGTCCTCATCTTCATTATCTTCCTGTTCCTCAACTTCATCCTCTTCCCTTGATTCATTAACAGCCCCCTCTTTTGAATCCTCTGGCAAGTGGTTTGAGTAATACTCTCCCCATATTCTATTGATCAGCCTTGTTGTTGTTGCTTGCATAGCTTTCCTCTTGGACACAATAGGACCCACAGCTGCCCTAGGATTCAAGTTTGGTTCACTCCTGGGTACAACTTTGTTCTTCTTCACTAACCATTTGGTATGGTGTCGCTCTTCCATTTTCTTTGAAAGACCAGTCACAAATGCAGACCTTCTGATCTTATCATCAGGAAATTCTGCAAACAGTTGCAGAATAATCTGCCCATGGACAACAACATATCTCTCAACAGTGGATGGGTCGGAAGAAATGTAAGAACCATCTTTCTGATTGAACTCAGATACTTTCTTGATGACATCTCCAAAGGAAAGTCGTGATACTCGGCTCTGTTCCTTCAGCAAAGTAATAATGCTTATAGCAAGCCTTGCAGTTTTCAACACTGTGTCATACCAAGGAGCATACTGCTTTGCTGGTTTCCCAAGTCTATACCTGGAAGGAATCAAGTATGAATTAGTCTAACTGTCATTTTACATACGAATTGTATTTAGAACAAAATTATTCGAAGATGAATTTACATACAGTATTTACATATATCTCATCATAAGATATGATATATTCATCCAGAACAGTTAACCCATTTATTTACAACAATTTGTTTACAATAGATTACATCAACAGTTTGGTACCCAGGTAATCAAGTGGATTTTCTAATTATATTTCATTTGAATTATAGACTATATTTATTTTAGACACGAGGCATCATACCAGGCCATATCTGTTCGGATGGATATAAATATCATAGATGATCCAAATTCAATCATCCATTCCTTTATGGCACTCAGATAAATTGGCATTCCATCAGCAGCCTGAGCTCCAGAACCAGCGGAAGAAGTTTGGCCAGCTTCAGTGTCAAGATGGAACCCACTTCCATCATCTGAAGTCATTACACCAGATCCAAAGATAGCAACATCGATGTCTGGACAAGGTTTCATAGGAAGAAGTTCCAAGGAAACCAATCTTGCATCTGAGTTGTACAAAGACCAATTATGTAGCATGCTTCGAGGAAGATCTTCAGTGTCATACATATCATAGTCATTATCAAACACTATAAACTCATCAGTTTCATGAAGGGAGGTTTTGTAAAAAGCAGGGAGGGGATAATCATTGGCGATCTCATCTTCATTAATTTTGATATAATATTTGTTAGATACAAAGGCTGATCTTGAGTGTTTCTTCTGCTTCATAGAGTGCCAATACTCTTCTTCCTGTAAGAGCCGTGCTAACTTTGCATCTTCATCTTCATGGTTGGCAGAATCTACCAAATCCATCTGATTCGTGTTTTTTCCATCTCCAGTTCCCGAGTCAATCCTTAGACTCCCATTTGAGGGCATTAATTGTGTATGTAAATCGTTTGCCTGTTTCTTAGTCTCATCTCTTAAAGCAATAAGAGCAGGGATATCTGCAAACATCTTGTCTTTTGTCTTGGATGTCATGTCCAAACCAATGAGTTGCTTATAAATGAACTCACCCTGAGAAATAACAAAATCCTTTATGGATGCAGTTCCAGAAAAGCATTTGCTACCACTCATAGACCGTGCCATGCCAGCAAGTAACTCATCAAGACTTATATCAGGGTCCCCGCCAGAGGACTTGGCAAGTTTTTTATACACTTCTATACATGCACGAGCCTTTTCAAAGAAACGATCGTAAAACTTTTTGTAACTTGCAGCAGGTTTCTGGCAATCATAATCAGCAACATCAGTAGAAATCCATATCACTGGAGAACCATCTTCATAGCCAGATATATCCCAAGATTCAACTCGACCAAATCCTTCACACCTTATACCTTTCTCTTTTTTCTTGCCTGTGCTTGATTCAAGAGGCAATATAACTCCAGTGATATATAAATCATTAACTTCAAGCATCTCAAGTGGCTGTCCTGTGCCATTTTCATCATGAAGGATAAACTCTGTAATTCGCCTATTTGGTCGACCATCATCCTGTCCTGCAGTCATGCGGACAGCTACAATTTCTTCCTCTACAGTGTGATCCTTCTCTGTTTCGATGATACAAGACTTACCAGATATCAAAACAGATTTCTCCTTCAAATCTTTGCATGCTGCAGCACGTCTTGGCATTTTGCGTGTACCAGAAATCTGATCACTGCTCACTGCCAAACTTCTTCGCTTCTTTTGTGTGTTTTTATCCATAATTTCCCCTTCTGTTTTGGGAACAACAGATTCATCTTTACTCTTGCCGTTCTCCACACCTATTTCAATAAAAAAACACAAAATCATAAATTTGCAGAGGAAAAACAAGGATAGAAGTTTAGAGGCCGCAACAAACGACAACTGAGAAAAGTCAAAAGCATAAATAGCCAATCAGTGACTTTACAGTAAAGCATCATAGTCATACAATATGCCTCTAAAACAGAAATGAAAAATGAAATAAGAATTTCAAACAAGATGAGACAAATTATCTAAGCTAATTCTACATGAAAGTTTCCATGGAAATGATCAACACGCCCGGGTCAAATCTGCGATAGCACCGTATCAAATCGAGAGAACGATTATTTCACATAAAATAATTGATGAGAACACAAAACAACCTTGAACCCACATAACACAGAATAAATTATATTTTGGAAAACATCGTCCCCTCCTGAACACTAGCGAGAAAAACGAAAACAGAATGGCAAACGAACACAGGTATAACAAAATCAACAGTTAGCCCAATCGTCCATAGAAAATTGCATGCTACGAGGACAAAACACACAATCAAAAAACTAGAACCAAATATCATGAAACAGAAGACAAGAAAAACAATCGAATGGAAGAGAGAGGGTCATAGAGAGTATTTGTATGAATATTCTAGACATCAATAATATGTTTATGACCTGAAGCGGCACCCATGTCTGAAATCCTCTTCTTTCTGCCCAAATTTGGTGTGATGACTTGTGAAGTTTCAGCTGAAGTTAATTGAAGTCGCTGTCTTTTCGGACCATTGTCTTTGGCGGGGAAGTCATTATTGGGAGCGGCTTTCTTGGCGCCCATAAGCCTCAAACTGAAATGTTTGGAAAAATAATATATAAAAAAGAAGACGTAAAATATAAGAATTTGAAGAAGATATAAAAGAATATTTACCTTATGAATTTTGCTTCAAAGTTATTTCTAAGTTAGATGATCTATTCACTGCTAGAGATATTGACACGTAGTTCAATTTTTAGGTTTTCTGATAAACCCTGAACTGTATTTTAGGACTTTTTAGGGTTCTTAGTAGTGGTTGAAAGTTATTTCTAACTTAGATTTATCTATTCATGCGTTTAAATTTCCAAGCCTACTGAACTGTATTTTAAGGACATTTTTAGGGTTCTTAGGATTTGTTGAAGGTATTTCAACTTTTGGGATTTTAGACACTGTTAGATATTCAGACACTAAAAGTACTAATTCATATTTAAATTTTTAGGGATTTTGTATATTTTTCCAGACAATATTAAAATACTTGGTCCATATTTCAATTTATATATTTTTTTATGACTAATATATATTTTTTAACTTTTTTTTTTACTCTAATATGTTTAATCTTAAAATTTTGTTGTGAGTGTCTCTCTATTCCATTTCGTAGAGTTATGTTTTCTTTTTAACTTTTATATACTTAGTAAGTATTTTTATATTTTAGTATTTTTATATTGCTCTACTTATATGGATCATAAAATCAATTATAAGAAAATTTATAACCATTTCTTCAAAAGAAAAAAGTTTTACCTAATAAATAACATAACTTTAAAAATAATAAAATTATATGGATAATTTTATTTTCTATTTACCATTTATTCATATTTTTTCTACATACTTACTACTCACATTTGAAAAAAAAACAATTTTTAATCACTTAACAAAATTATAAATTAAATTTAATTATTTTAACACTTCATTCAATACACTTTTATATTACAGCCAAATGGATAAAAAAATAAAACAACTAAATTATATATTAAAAAAAGGTTTTTTAACATTGACAATAGTATAATTTTTATTAGTGGTAGTTAATTTTAGTTGTAATTAATATTTAATTTTCTCACTGAAAAAGAAGTGTTTTTTTTTTCTAAGACCCATAATTTGAATATGTTTTTCTTTCATCCAATATTAAGTATATATTAATTTTAATTAATTAACCTATACTTTGGTTAACTATATCAAACATCTTTCATTCTGAAAATTCTATTATCAAAATTAACCATTAATCTCTCTATAAATCGGTTGATTAATTTAATAAAAAAAATTACAACAAAATATTAAACTTACAAAGGATTAATTTTAAACATGTTTCAATAACACTCCATTTTATTGTATTAACTCTTTTAATTATTTTTGCAAATGTGTGTAATAAATGAAATACTGAGTAAGCAAAATATTCGCTCGTGGATTTCAAAAATGGTTGTGAGTGTGATTTTTCTCTTTTACTATCTGATAGTAGTATTTTTAAATCAATATTTATAATTAAATTATTTTAATATAATACTTATTATCAGTTATAATTTTAAACTATAAAATCATAAGTGATGTTTAGTTAAATAAAGAGTGAAACTCACACAACTTTTTATTTTTCAACATATTTATATGAATACCAAATATTACAATAAAAAAAAATCTGCCACTATGAAAGTATATAAAATAAAATAAATGTTAATAATATATTTTTACATTTTTTTATTTAAACTTATAGAAAAAAAGGGACAAAGAACGTATTTATATGAACTTACGTACAATGTTAATATATTTTTTTTAATATTTAATACTTGTATTTTAAGAAAACATTCGCTATAAATTATTTGTTGACTTTGACTATTAGACCAAATTACAAATTAACCCTAATTATTTAAATTTTATTTATTTTTTATTTTTTTTAAAGCTTTCAAAATACTTCATCCAATACAATCTTATATTTTTGTTTATTGTATACAAAATTGATGCAAAATAAAACAACAAAAAATTATCGATCTATGTTTAAAAAAAAGTCATTTAACACTAATAATTCCATTGTTTTTATTATTAGGTAGTTAACTATAATTAATATTTATATTTTTTACTAGAAGTATTAATATTTTTTTCAATATCTCACAAGTTGTTTGCTCTTTCATTAAATATTAAATTAATCAGGAGATTTTTATTTTTGTAGGACTTTTAATATGAAATCTAAAAAAAAATGAAAAACAAAATTTAAATGTAAAGAGATATATGGTAAGAAAATGAAAAAAAAAATGTTGTATGTGACACTGATAATTTTGCAATGGATGTGTTATCTCTATCCACAAAAAGTGGGTTGATCCACAGGCCCAGGTAAATTTATGGAAAAAGTATTTGGCACATAAATCTTAATTTTCACTTATTAAATAAAAACTAATGACTATTTTACTTCTTAACATAATTAATTAAAGTGGTCTTATTTTTATCTGCATAAAATATATTTTTAATTTATTTATATAAAATAAAAGATAAGGAAAAAAATATTTTTAATATATATATATATATAAATTATTTTCTATAAAAATAAATATAACAATTATATACAAACATAATTTTAACCCAACACTTATCAATGTAAAGTAATTTTACTAAATAAATAATAATTTACCATACAAATTAGACAGGTCACTCATTTAGACATGTGTTCATATTAAATCCATATAAATTATTTCATTTATTTATTTTTCATTTTCTTTAACAGTTATTATATGAAAAGTCCCAGATCATCTATCTAAATTCTCTTAATATGACTTACATGTCTATTGGTCGTTCAACTAATGTCAATTGACTATAGATTAAAATCTAATTTGAATTCAAATTCTTTTTAATCTTTTCTATTGTAATAATTCTCCAATTATGACCTATAACTGCATAATTTTTTCACTCTTGTACTTATATAATTTTTTTTTCATACAAATAACTTCATTAAAAAAATTCAAACAATCAACATTTACAAGAGATTACCGTATACTGCAACTCCATGTTTCATAGTATCTATATGCAAGTTTCAACCTAACTTCATGAAGTAGAGATTGTCATTTAATAAATAGACACATTTGCTACATCACGCATCAAAATTATGCAGCAGCCACATCCTAGTAGCGTTTGCTTCAATTCAAACGTTTTGTGAATATTTATTGCACTTTACTGTATGTGAAAACTTTGGATGAACTAATAATGAATGAAGCACTTCAGTACTGAAGAAAGAATGTTATTCATTGATATCTCTCAATGCTGTTTATGAGGCTTGATATGAGGGTAAAGTCCCAGAACATGCTCTGGCATAAAATCATGGCGTGTTAGAATCCCAACAACTGGAGGTCTCTGCATCAGATGAAGCAAAAGAAGTTTTAATGTTTAATTGGGGATGTGTTTAACAAACTACTTAACTAAGTTCTTCTTCAATTTATTCATAAGCTGAATGGTAAATGTTATTGAAATATGTTAAAATAAGATGAAAGTAGCCTGTATAAGAAGGTCAAAGCTCATAAGTCATTTTATAAATTCAAAGTTTTTCTGGATGCCCCTTGGATATATTTTAGAATGAGTAAACCATCAATGAGTTTGCCCTCTTCTAAATGGTCTTTAGTGTAAAAAAATTACTCAACTAGTCCTAGAAGTATTACAGTCATGCTAATTAGGCCTCCAAATATTGAAAAGCTTTCAAATTGATGCCAAAAATTGATTAAAATACCTCAGCTTAAGGACTAAAGTGATCAATATGCAATGCTTCATGAATTACTTAAATACTACTTTTATTACTTCAGGAACTATTTGAGAAAAATGATAGTTTATTCATTTTGGAATCTTCAAATAAACAGTAGAAACAGGTGAAAAATTGTAATGTTTACATATGAAAGAATGCAGATGACAGATTTCAGTTAAGGGGTAAACAATAACATTCTTAGGGAGGGAAAAGAAAAAGTATTATACATACCCCTTGGCTCTTTGGAACAACACACATGTGCCTGAGTCCATGTTGGCGGAAAATAACAGCAGCTTTGGCAAGTGACATTGTCTCAACCACAGTGTAAGGGGATGCATTAGTTATGGGATGGAGATCAATATACATATCCATCTCTTCCTCATCAATATCAATATCCTCTAGTTTGATCCCCTTTCCTGATCCTGCCTTTCCAAAATCTGAAGCAGAAATTCTTTGGAAAATAATTTGATCAATGAAATCCCTGTCTCTGGAAAAAATCTTCTCCTTTAGCAACACTAGTAAATGAGACCTCAGTACAAGCCCACATAACTCTGGTGCATCTGTAAAAGGTGGTTCATCAATGACAGGAAACCCATTATGCCCTGTAGTATTCAAAGCATGCCATATATTCCCAACCTTTTCAATGCCAGAAAAGGTAATCAATGGACCTGAAATAACATCACGTGTAACTAAATTCCTCATGTAAGGTTCTGCATGAACCTCCAAATAAGGAAGCCCTTTTATCTGAAGTATCAGATCATAGACACCCTTGTTGAAGATGTCGGCCACAGATTTTGAGATTAATAAGACCAACATCACAAGTGGAAGTAACAAGAGATCATTAGTGAGTTCAAGCAATATGACACAAATAGAAACTGTCATTCTCATGGTGCCACCAAGGAAGGAAGCAGCTCCAAGTAGGGCAAAGAGTCCTCTGTCAAGTTTGGTGATCGGTTCAAATAGCCGGCTAGCAAGACGGCCATAGGCAGCACCAGCCAGTATCACAGGAATGAAGAGCCCGGATGGAATAGCAATACCATAAGTGATTATCCCAATACAGTAAATAGTAGTAAAGTAGATAAATAAACTGAAAATATGAAACTCTTTGATTATCTTGGGGCTGAATAGATTACGAATAGCATCATCATTGGTGTTCAGAAAGAGGGAAGCAAGGTCATTATAGTAGCCAGGAGGGCATTGAAAGTTTTGGTATTCTCCAGACTCACTAATTGAGTGGCAGGTTGATGTGGAATCAGAAGGACAAGGAATGCAGTGTGCAACCCACGGCAAGAAATAAAAACAACATGATGTCAAAAGAGAAATTGTCACAACAAGAGAGATCTTGAAAGCTGGACCTTTTCTGCTACAACACAAAGAAAAGGGTTTAGTTACATTGTTAATATATTATATCATACCACAATTACTAGTTTGATTTGGCTCTTGAAAATTAGCAGACGAGTGAAGTGAGAAAGTAAGGATGCATCCATCCTTAATTTAAAGTGGTTAAAGGTACCCTTATTGAATCAAGGGTAGATGCACCCTTATTTTCTTTCACTTTATAGTTATGATACTGCAAGTAAATGGCAAAGAACTATTTAACTCTGAATGTGAGGACATACTCATTGATGATGCTATATGTTCGAACAACCTTATCCACAAGGTAATTATATATGCTTCCAAGAATTCCACCAACGGCTCCCACAAGTAGTACTGCAAATATATCACTAGCACTATACGTAATAGTGGCTGAGCCAACATCATACAATATCAGACCACCTTCACCAAATTGCCCACATTTTCCTGTGGCACAAAACTGAATTGCAACTCTTAAAACAATAGCAACCACTGCAGTTGTGAAGAATGTTCTCCAAAGAAGTGCACTCCGCCACCTGAAGGTATGCCCCATAGAAAATAAAAAAATGTTCAGTTTTGTAAGATGGTCATAATTTACATGAGGCAGGTCTTAAAAAAAAAAAAATTAAATAGAAGGTGTATAACCTTTATTCAAAGAATAAAGGTTTGAGAGCATTTAAGACATAAAGTAAAGATATATTATGTATATCATATTCCATTTGTCCGTAGGAAAGAAACAAAAATCTTAATATTACATTTCCAGGCAAGGACTATGTCAAGCATTAAAAACTTGGTAATTCTAGAATTTTAAAATACTGGCTGCTTTACAGATATAGCAAAGCACCTTCCTGTTCATTTGCCTTATTTTTTCCTTAGCAAGCTCTTCACAATAAGTCTCTGTACTTTAAGTAATACAGAAATAGTTTTTGACTTTAAGTCTTCAGATTCTTCCTAATTTGATAATTTCATCTTAATTAATCATCATAAATAATCAAACATAATGAAGTTATTCATCAACTCACTGATCATTCTACCTGGTAAATTTATTTAGCACACTAACACCGATTTCATATGGTATCCGGTTAGTCACCTGCTTTCTTTTCAATTTTTATTTTATCAGACAGACTACTAATTTTCATGCTATGTAATTCTAACATTTTAGAAGTTACCCCATTGAAACACTAATGATTACACATTCACTGTTTCCTTATTACTATGAATGTCATTTAACTGCTTCTCAATTAACATCTTTTTTTTTTTTTTTTTTAATTTCCCACATGTATCCTCCTTTGGAGAAAATATCATTTGAGACACATTCAGACACCTTCCTGACAAAAATTTCAAACCTTGGTTCATGACGTTGTAAGGGAGTAGCCCCAATTAACATCTTATATTGTATATATTAGAAAAATAATATATGTTGCTATTGAAAGTTGAAGATTGTAGAAAATTTCTTTTTATTAGAATTAAAAATCTGCAGTCTACAGATAACATAGTCGTGAGAGAAATAATTTTTTTTAGCAGAAATAGGTACCATGAAGCTGCCTCTTCAAGAGCAAAGAGGACACCACCTACTGGTGCACGAAAGGCAGCCGCAACACCAGCAGCTGCACCACAAGTTATCATGTCTCGCCGGTCTCGGTCGTTTTTGAAATATCTAAGCCAATTGCAAGTCAAGTGATACTTGCGAGATCCACCCTGGCCCAATAAAGAAGCTATGCATGCACCTGTATGTACCATAGGTCCCTCTTTGCCCACCACAAATCCAGCAGAAACTCCAAGGATGGAACCAATTATCTGTCACAGTTAAAACCGTATATTTCATACAGAAATTTAATATTCAGCAAGAAGTAAAAAGATTTCATTTTGTTCTTACCACTAAACAGAGGCAAAAGAAGATAAAGGAGTTAAGGACACTTCGGAGAGAAACAACGAAATAAAGAGTAAAGACCAAGATAAAAAGTTATTTTGGAACACTTGGGTTTTGACCTAACACAATGACACATTTTATCTATGCTAAATCTCTAGGCAAAAACATTTAGTTGTTGGGGTTGTATTCTCAGAAGAAATTCTAACAACATTTTCAACATTGGTAAGTTGTCATAGGTTAATCTATTTTTATTCACGATCAGCATAAAATGAGGATCAAATTTTTAATTTCCTAGCCATTGAAGCAGATATCGTATCAAGAAACAAATTCACCCCAAAGCTGAAGTGTAGACACCAGAGTATGTTTTATTTTATCTCTTAACATTTAGTATGGCTATGTTTATCTTTTCTATATTATTTTGCAGAAACACGTAAGATAGAAAAGGTAGAGAAATCAGTAAAAGAAACACCAAGCATGTATGTATACACTAGCCTAGCTTGAACAATGAAGAAACTGTTTTAACATTTCCTTGGTAATATCTCCTGGATTGAAGCCTTTCCACGAGAGAAAAAGAAAATATAGTAAAAAGCTTACTCAGAAGATAACATTCAATCTTCACTAAAATTCTTACTAAAATAGAAAGCTGATACTGTGTATAATTTTCATTTGTTCAAGAAGTTATTCAAACTTTATCTATGTGCTCATGCAGGAGTCGCAGAACGAGACCGGAGGTAAACTTGCTTCTACTATGATTGTAGTATTATTATTACCTTGACAAAAAGAGTGCTTGGAGCCAATATATAGTGAGCATCCACCCCGTTGAGATATGCTTTTACCTCTGGAATCCCAGAGCCTGCCGCTGCTGGAGCAATGAAAGCACAAAGTGCAGCAGCAGCTGCTGCTAAAAATATATTCGCACCAGCATATGCTAAAAATGCCCCAAGATATCTGCACTGGAACTACTATTATGTGAGAATACATGAACAGTAATGCCTGTCCACCATGACTAATTACATGACAAGGATTTGTGATAATTGATAGGAAATTTTGAACCAAGGCCCTAAAATAATTTCTACAAGGATTTGTTCATTAATTTGGTGAATTATGAAAGAAAACTCAACAAGCAATACTATGTATGCGTGTGTATGCATAGTAAATGTGCCAAGTGCATTTCCAATACCAGGAAAGATTAACTGAAAGTGAAGTATAAGGGAAAAAGAGTAGTTACAAATCACAAAACATTTATTACTTATTTTTAAAAGCATATTATAATAGATCCATTTAAGTTGGTAAGCAAATGGCACATGGTTTACAGACCAATAATTATGAATAAAGGCTTTTCTGCTTCTATACTTATGAAAATTTTGTTTAGAAAAATGGAAAGAAACACGAAAAGCACATGATAAATATTACATGTGATGTGATATGTATGTCTTGGGAAAGAGGGAAGAATGAAAAGCATAAATATCACACACTTTCCATTTTCTGGTTAATGTTGAGAGTTGACTGAATGATGAAAGAATTCAATAGTCATACTATAAGCACACCGTGTACATCTTTAATGCAAAAGTAAGTTACAAAAAAAAAACGATTAGCATTTTTGACAAAAAATCAAGTACAGATCAAATGCATTATCCAGTAAGCAAACATCTTGTTGGAGCTAAGCTAGGAACAAGCTCACCTGTGTTTAGACACGAGAGTGGTGGTAATAAGCAGCTTGAAACCAGCTATGTTCTCAACTGCAAAACTGTTAAAGAAGCCAACCAACCCTGTGCCTAATCCAATAAGAAGAGCAAATCCCCACTTAAGCACCAGATATTGGATTATCTGAAACTTCTTCCTGGACCTCCAGTCATGCTTCAATATTTCATTATCAAAAATCCTGAAATTAAAGAATTTAGTATTCTTGCATCTTCACATTCCTTCAGTACTTGACTGACAATACAATGAAAACAATTCCAGAGTTCTTGCTATTTGTAATTTTGATTAGATGATGCAAATTTATATGACTTTCAATGCTATGGTAGTTTGGAAAGAGAACAAACTTAGATAAACAATAGAATCTGACATAAAATTTGTAAAACTAACAACGAATTCCTCATCAGCATTCTTTTACGTGTGCGTAGACTGCCAATGCCCCTCCCAAAAACAAAAAGTAACAGAAGTGATAAAAGTTCCTCTATGTGCAGTTTACAGATAAATTGCAATGCAACTATATCACTGAATTCTGAAGCATCAGTTACAAAACATAAAATAATCCGAATAAATTTATTTTATATCGCTGTACTATAACAAATTTTGGTTTTAGTCCTTCTTAAACGTGATTTTGGTTCTTATCCCTTGCTTCTAAATGTGAGTACTTTTGACTGCTATGGTTACCATAGATCCATCAAGAACTGATGTATTAAAGTAATTCCCAACTACTCAAATTTGGTATACTTAGATGGATCACTAGCATCAGTCAACGTTGATAAGTAACAGCACCCAATAGTATCATTAAATCCCAAGGTTGAATAGTCAGACCCACTTTAAATTCTCATAATAAAAAGGAGGATGCTGAAATGATTGTGTCTTCAACTCCTTAGACCAAAACAGTGTGTTTAAACCTAAAATTAAAAAAAAAAATTAAAAATAAAAACCCAGGTTGCTTACTCATAGTCAAGGCTTTCAATAGGGCTGAGGTTGGCACCAACTATAGCAATCTGTGAGGTGGTGTTGGTCCTCTTCACAAGAAGTGGCTTTGTATGAGCCAGGTTTCTGTCAGATAACCCTGACCTGTACCCTACATTTTCCTCATTCCCGTCCAACAGACCTTCAATTTCTATGTCATGCTCATAATTACCATGGTTCACATCATCTTTCTCCATCTTTCCAGCAGCTTCACCTGTTGGTGTCATAAAAGGAACTTAATTTGTAGCAGATGTATTATTAGTCAGAACCTGGAATCATGTCCCCATCTAAACCATGTGTTGCGTGTGCTCAACATCATGGCAAGTTGAACACTCAGATATCTCCTCCTTGACATTTCTCTACAGAGAAAGTTGGCAAATCATGAAAGCAACCATAGTTTTCAACATTTTACAGCTGAAAGCACTAGTATTGAACAAGAGCCAGTCAACTTGTTAATATCCTTCAAATTGTTGGATCAACATTAATCACATGAAAAACTGACATTTTCAACAAAAAGAAGTCATAGGAAAATGATCTCACCACAAATTAATGGTTCCCCAACCCCAATGAACCGAATCCTGGATATGCCCAACCCAAATGCAAACAGATTATGACAATTAAAAAAAAAAAAAAAAAAAAAAAAAAACTTATAGAGATACACAATTACATAAACTCATCAATCATCAAATGATAGAAGCATCAAATTTCATTGAATGGAGTGCTGAAATGAAAGAAGAAAAAAGTACCAGAGTTTGTGATGTTTTACAGCAGTCAATGATCCTCCTTGTTTTACAACTCCCTTGTTCTCGGGAAACCTTATCCGTGCATCCCTTTGGAAAGTCAAAATGATTACATGAACTTAAAAATACGTAGACAAGAAACTCAATAATTCATTGCAACTTATTGTGATTAGGACAATAACTGATTAATTGATGCAGGAAAAAACAACCACAGTCACAGCAACATCAAAATACATGTATTTGTTATATTCATTCGATGGAAGAAATTAAAACTATTTTCTTATCAAAGCTACAACTAGTAAATAATTTAAAAATATTTGATGGTTTTTTTTATGTTTTAATATCACTTTAATTTATTACAATGTTTTTACAAATGTTGGTGTGTGTGTGCAGAGAGAGAGAGAAGGGTTGGTGGAGTATTTATTTCCTCGTCCAAAATAGAGGTAGAGAGAGTAGTGAGGGTATCAATGTAATATATTTATTTGGTCAAATGAATAATTAATATTATCTTGATAAATAAATTATTATGTTATGATAAAATAGTTAGCAATACAATAATTGCCAAAAACAAAGGGTTAAAATTGACCTTTTATTATGTTCAAATAAATAATTTCATAATTGTTATTCAGTGAGATTATGCTGTTATTTTTTTTATTTTGTATTTGCGTATTAATTATAAAATATATCATATGTTTAATATTTGTAAGTTATTAAAATGAATTATTATATAAAAAATAATTATTTTTGTAAACTAAAATGTGCATCTATATTCTTTTCTTATGAATAATTTTTAATAAATTCATAGATACTATTTGTTAAAATTATCCAATAGTTTTGAATTGATAAAGGTAATTTCTTTTTACAAAATTCTTCTGAGGAAGTGGCATGTCATGATCAGAGATTAAGATTACAAGTAGAATATTTGTCCTACTTAAGTTTTTAAAATACTTGAAGCATTTGGCAGCAATGAATGGAGTAGAATCAAACGTCACCTTCTTCTTCTTCTTCTTCAATGCCTTTAACCATTCCTTTTTGACATATAAAAAAAGTAACATTTAAGTTGGTGTCATTTGGAACCTGTTTTTATGGGAATTGATGTTTGTGACAACATTAACCTGATCAAGTAAGACAAAGTGTTCTTGTATATATATATAAGTCTGATAGGTTCAATTGGACACCTCTTTTCAACAAACCGATCATAGGCTATGGATCAGTGGATCAATGATAATTTTATTTATATAAAAGTTTTTATATTAATTTTTTAAAATATATTTTTAATCATATAATTTTTTTAATTGTTTTTATTTATTAATTAATATTATTAGTATATAAATAAAAAACATATATTTATATATTAAAATAATTAATTAATTAATATTTTAAACTTAATTAATTATTTTTTATAATTTAAATTGCAATATTATAATATATTTATATATTTCAATAACATAAATAAATATAATATTTTTAATTATAATAAAAAAAATTTATTTTAATTTTTTTAATTTTTATGTTTTTTTCAGGTGTGGTGATGGATAATCTTTTTGTATAAATATTTTCTTAATCTCAATTTATTGTGTACTTGATCCTGAAATTCGTGTGTTTTTGAAGAATTTGATGATGTGACTTAATTAAAATAAATAAATAAAACCAATCAAATAAATGTCAATTAACTATAAGATTGTACTAATAATATAGACTTAACTATATTTTTATTCTTTATCTTTAAAAAAAGAAATTATTCAAATAAATTTGAGCACGTTGAGAAACCCTTGTTTAAAATTAAGAAAATAAAATCGAAGCTTTAAAATTAAGAAAATAAAATCGAAGCTTTGAAAATGAGGGAGAAAATGAATATAGAAGGAGTGAAAAATAAATAAACATTGAGCTTTTATGAGTATGGATGATGGAAGAAACTGAGAAATTGGAAGGTATGTTAGTTGGTGGAAGGAGAGTTGGGAAAGTTTGGTTACAACCAAACCACGTTTAGCAATTTTGTGCCCTTCTTCGATGAAAATATTTTTTCTTTTGTAATTTTAAAATAAAAATATTGGAAGATGTATCACGCCATTCACGTAATTTATTTATAATTAATATATAGTCAGAGGAGCCCTAAAATTCTGACCTTTTCATATATATAATTAAAAATTTTAATTAAATAATTTTTAAAATATAAAAATTAATTATTATATTTTATTTTGTAAAAATTAATAATAAATATTATAATAAATATTAATTTTATTTTCTCGTCTAATTTTTTTCTTTCATTTTTTTATTTTTATAATTTTTTATTATTCTTATTTCAATTTTAGAGTCTTTTATTTTAATTATGTTTTTTTTTCATTTTCATTCTTATTTTCTATTAGGTTTTATCTTAACGTATAAAATGTATACTTTTTTTCTTTAATTTTAATATTTTTTGAAGTAAGTAATTTTATTTTTTTATTAATTTAACATATTAAATAGTGTATTATTTGTTATAATCAGTTAGTTATTTTTATATTTTATAATATTTAATTTTAATGTTAAAATATAAATAAATTAAATTTTAAACATGTTTAAGAAAAAATATTATACACTAATTTTTAAGATAAAATAGAGAATATATAATAAAATAAATTTTAACTTAACAAATTTAATTTTAACAAGTGATATTAAAAATATTTGTAAGCATTATAATATAAACTATGAAACAATTAATAGTTTCTATAATATAAAATATCATCGCAAACAATTATAATATATTTAATTTTATATATATTTGTTTTGTACGATGTTAAATATATATAAATAATTTTTAAATTTTATATAATATATTATTTTATATTATAATTAATTTTAATATATATATATATATATATATATTATTTAATGTGTTTTTTCTCATTTAAAATTTTTTACTTTACCATATATATATATATATATGTATATATATTTTTTTATATTTTTATATATTTTATTGATTAATTATTGAATTATTGTTTTTAATATTTGTTTGATATATATATTTATAAGTCTCACATTAAAATAAAATCTTAATTGTAAAGTTTAATTTTCTAACAAAAATCATCTATATAAATATAAAATTTAAATAGAAACATTTATTTAAAATTTAAATCAAATCAAACTAATATCTTATAATTTAGTATAAGTATGTTTTATTATAAAATTATTAACACATATCATAATAAAATAATTTTTCAATAAAAAATATTATGAAAACATTAAACATAATGAATTATAATATTAATAATTTTAATTTGTTTCATTGTAATTCCTTTTTGATTTTTAAAAAGTAACATTATATATAAAAAATTATTTTATTTAATCATAATAAATATATTTTTTAAAATTATATACTATAATTTATTTTGGATTTGTTTTTACTATCAAATTGGACTAAATTAATCAGTTTTAAAAATTTTAATAAAAATATCTTGAAAAAAATTTGTTTTAACTCATTCTCATAACTAATTTTTATGTATCAACTAAAATATTCACATGAATTAATTCAATTTTTCGTATCTTACTTTTGGAAAATACTTCTTTTAATTATTATACGCAATCACACATGAAAAAAATATTTATGAATACATTTCATATTATGTGACACTTAATCTATATTTAGTGACGGAAAAAAATTATCAAGAGTTATAAATGATATGATAGAATAGAATATAATAGAAAAAGTGAAATAAAAATATAATTAAATCATAAACAAGTGAGTATATTCATATTTTATAAATAGATTTGGTAAAAATGAATTAAACTTACAATGTATTCATTTTTTTTTAAATAATTTTTTTAATAATAATATTTATAGATCATCATTCTTTTATTATGGTTGTTATAAATCAGTATATAATTTACTTTTATTTTAACTATAAAACTAAATATTTATCCTGAATTAATTACGCGGTTTAGTTGTTTAAAATCACTTTATCTCAACTAAAGTTTGATTGTTACATAAATTTAAATTTTAATTAAATTAAACTTAATATAAATAAATAAATAAAACGTGGAGGCCACGGTATACACAAGTACAAAAACAAAAAACCCTAATTTCTCTCCCATACTCTTTCCCTCTTCATTCCCTGCTTTCAGCTCCGGCAGCTTTCCTCCGGCGCCTCCGATTTCTCCGCCTTTGTCTTTGCCGTGACCGTCCTTACCTAAACTCTGCACCAGGTATTCTTCTCTTTATCCTTGCAAATCCAACTTATTATACCTTCATCGTGCCCCCAAATTAGGTTATGGATGATTTGGGAATTTGGGGTTCCCATTTTATTATGAATTTATCATCTTTGTTTGATAGCGTCACCGAGCTGAAATTACCATGAAGGTTTCAGAGACAATACAACAATCCTGTTTCTTATTTTAATTAACAATTATGGGATAAACTAAGTGCATGTTTGTGGCAGTTTAAGTTTTAATGGGAAAATAACTTTCAGAAGTTTTTATTGACGAAATTTAATGATTTATTTTTTTCAAATTTTAAAATAAAGGAATGAAAACTATTTATATTTCTCTTACACTAATAAAAATGTATCTCATTTCACCTGAATGTTCAATATTAAAAATTTACCGAACATAAAAACATAATATACTTTTTCTATCTACCAAATCCAATTGCTATAAGCAGTAGAGAATACATAACTTTTTAATGTGTCACTAGAATGAGGACATTTCTAATGAAGAATTCTTTCATTTTCTTATTTTTTATTTCATTTTGGTGAACATCAGTTATAGTTAGTTATTTGTGAGTTTGTTAACTGACACTACCCATGGAAGAGTTGGTTTGAACAAAGTTAACCCCGTCTATTTGTTTTTCATAAAAAGTTTTATCTTAACATTCACATTCCAATACCATAATGTAAAGTCTAAGCTGAAGACCTGCATAAGCAGGTTGAGAGTATGTGAGGGTTTTATGTTTTAGATATGAGGTGTATATTGTTTAAATTTATTTTCATATTTGTTTTTCTGATTTCAGTTCCGGTTGTAGATCTTCAATTTGATTACTTGGGTCAAAGATTTCTGTCATTCTCAATCATGGCAACTAGTAAGTGAAACATATATGTTTTCCCTATCTGTTTAATTGGTACCTAAAGTTTACTCATTTATGTTGTTTAGTGTGTCTAATACTTTACGGTCTTCTTTGGTGAAAATATTTTTTATTTTTTAAATTAACGTATTGAATGACCATGGATTTCGTGCAGGACTTCAGTTTGAAAATAATTGTGAAGTTGGAGTCTTCTCCAAACTTACCAATGCCTACTGCTTGGTTGCAATTGGAGGTTCTGAAAGCTTCTACAGGTTTTCATTCATTATGAACTTTAGAAAACATTGATTATATATATATATATATATATATATATGTTTCAATTTGTTATGATAGTTTTATAGATGAATTTAATATGTTGCTTGATACAGTGTATTTGAAGCTGAGTTAGCGGATGTTATCCCTGTGGTCAAGACATCCATTGGTGGTACTCGAATTATTGGTCGGCTTTGTGCTGGTAAAGTTTTTACTATCCTCATGTGTTCTCTTGGTTCCTCAAGTAGTATTAGTCCATATCACAGTTTAGCTGGTTTCAACCTATATATTTAATTATTTATCTTGTTAATTTTCAGAGGAACTACATTTGTTCCTTCTTCTATTTATTGTTCCTTTCTTGGATTGGACCTAACTAATTTCCTTTCTATTGGTTTGCAGGAAACAAGAATGGGCTTCTCTTGCCACATACCACCACAGATCAAGGTGATTCTTACTTTTGTTGTTTTTGTTATGATTCTTTGTACTTTACGATAATATTTTAATATCATGTGCTATTTACTTCGTGAATAAAATATGTCAGGCAGTTACCCAACATGACTGAAGATTTCGATGGCTGTTAGCACATTGGATGGATAATTGCTTATTTTGATAAAAAAACATTGATTAGTATTGCTTATGTAGTTGTAATTGAAAAGAATAACAAATCTACTAGTTTAAATACCAAATAATTGACATGGTGTTTTTGATGGGTCTTGTGGTTGTGCAATTAGCTGATTTCATTGAGATTCTGAATTCTGTTCATTTGTTTGCTAGTATCTCATCTTTATTAACATTCTAGTCTCTATGCTTTCAGTATTTATTTCCATTTCTCACTGGGTTTTGATCATTTCTTATTTATCTTAGCTTGTAAAAATTCTCTATGTTTTGAGACCCGAGGATGGGATTTCTGGTTTGACATTATGTTTATTAACTATCTTACCATTTTTGTTGGTGGTATATAAGTCTACTCTAGTAATATATACTGACTTGTGGTGTTTGGTCTTATTGTCACTTTTATTGCTGTAGAACTTCAACATTTGAGAAACAGTCTACCCGATCAAGTTGTTGTTCAGCGTATAGATGAAAGGTTATCTGCTCTGGGGAATTGTATAGCATGTAATGACCACGTGGCCCTCACACACACTGATCTTGACAGGGTATTGCCTTATTGTGGACTAATGATTTTTTTCTGTAACTGTTTGTTCATGTGTAACATTGGAAATTGATTTGGGGAGACTTATACTTTCATGTTAAGCAAGGAAGTAAAATAAGTAAATGGACTAATTATCACATATATATTGTCAGTCTCTCTGATTCTGAGCGCCTTAAATTTTGACAACTCAATATTAGCATTTATCAAAGCCTAGGGAATTTGATGACCTAATGGTACTTTTTGTTGATCAAACAAATCCGTTTATAACTGAAAATGTTATACTTGCTAGTTTTCTGCGAAGTACCAAATCAACTCTTGTTTCTCTGCCAAACATGTTCTCTTATTACTATGCATATGAAGGTAATTTTCCATACAGGTGTCAATATTAACACTGATCTTATAATGTATAGGAATCCCATTTGACCCTCAAACCGTTTTTTATCCATCATTGTTATTGGCATCTATCTTTGATTTTATGTATAAAAATCTTGGCTAGCTCGACTATTCAATGTTAAGTTTTTGTTCAGGAGACAGAAGAGATGATTGCAGATGTTCTTGGAGTGGAAGTTTTCAGGCAGACCATTGCTGGCAACATTCTTGTTGGTAGTTACTGTGCCTTCTCCAATAGAGGTGGTTTGGTGAGTAAAATATATTATCTATTATAAATTCATAATATAGACATCTATATACTGTCTTTTGACCATACACTTGATGCAGGTCCACCCTCATACCTCCATAGAAGACTTGGATGAGCTTTCTACACTTCTTCAGGTTCCTTTAGTGGCTGGGACCGTGAACCGGGGAAGTGAGGTAATAGCAGCTGGAATGACAGTCAATGATTGGACAGCATTTTGTGGTTCAGACACCACAGCAACAGAGCTATCTGTAATTGAGAGTGTTTTCAAGCTGAGAGAAGCTCAGCCCAGTGCCATTGTTGACGAGATGAGAAAATCCCTCGTTGATACCTATGTCTGATTGTGTTAGCAATAATGTTTGTATTGTGCAACAAGATATTGCACTCATTATTAAGATATAAGTTTTGGTGATAGTTCGCTTTTCTAGTGTGGACATATATGTTGCCCTCTGGTTGTACTTTTCATTAACTGTGAAATCATATAATATCTGGTTGTCAATTATGTGATACACACATCAAATGCGTGTGTAGGGGTGTTATTGCGGACCACCCGCCGTGACGATTTAAATTCGGAGCAACTGTAATGGCCTTTATTTAATAACAAACCATACATTTATTTATCTATAAACTTTACATTATTAAACTCTGAAAAAAGTTATTTTTATGGCTGTTTAAATTTGTCTAGATTATAAATATTTTTACTCATAATTGAGTTTTGATGTTGTAGTAACCCTTAATTGGTTATTGGAATTGCAACACTATCAAGGATGTTAAGGATGAATATGAAAATAACCCAAGGTTGGGAAAACTGGCTGTAACTTATAACTAGAAGATTTATATTTTTTAATGGAGAAATGTTTTTATTTGTTTAATAGCTGTATAAGTTTTTACAGCAAACGAGTATGCACGTAAAATGAACTAAACCAAAATTAAATTTACTTAAATCAGAATTTTAAGACATGGGCACGCATAATCATTTAAATTTCTCGAATTGAATTTCGAGAGCTAGCACCATTAGTTCCTTGCCCCCACCTTTATTTGTAGGTTTAAAAATATGCCATTTTATACAAATCAATTAACTGGGGATATAGTTATATCATCTAATCATTATCTCAATCTCTTAAATTATTCTATACAAGAAACATGCATACAAGTAATGTTACTATTGACTTTAATTTTCATAATTAAATTCATATAAATTAACCTTAGATATCACTTTAATAATAATTACAATAATGACATTCCTATAGAGAATAATTGATTATTAAATGATAATATAAAAAAAATACATTATATTCTAATTAAATTCTAACATTTTTACTACATTTTAATCTGTTGACGTCAGTTAGCATTACATAAAATAAAAATTATAGTTCATACGAACCATTTAACAATAGTTTAACATTTTTACATCACTGGCGCAAGTACAAGGACGGCTTCGACTGAAGAACATCTTGTTGAAAAATTTAAACTTTTATTTCAATTTCTCAGAAAATGTTGGTCGACAAACTAGAATCACGTAGCTTTGCAACATCAAATATCCATCGCAAGCATAAGATCTTGTACTTTTCTAAAGAACGTGGTAATCAATGAATCACTCGCGAGCTAATCGGCCACTGCCTTCCAATGACATCGTTACATTGGCAGAGGACACCTTTTATGCAATTTCATTTTTTCAGAAATAGAACACTATCTTACCAGCAAAAAATAAACATTTCACTATAATTTACCATATATAGTTCTAAGGGAGTGCATGGATATTAAGACGTGAAAAACATTTCACAAACGAATAGGATGAAAAACCATACAGATCAACAAAATTGGTGAAACTGGTATGTTTGACCCCGGCACAATATCTCGACAGTGGACCAAAAACACCCAATAAAGCATACGCAAGTTAATATAGTCTTTAGAATAAACAAAGTTGACAATTTGCGCTTGCAAACAATACAAGGCACAAAAAAGCAGCACAGTGAAGGACGCAAAACTCCTAAGAATAGTGATAACTGAAGGAAGACCAAGAACCTAGCACATCATCAAATCTATCAAAAAGCAATGTCAGTTGAACGTAGATTCTCAGTCAGGAAGGATTTGCTCACTGTCAGCATCTGCCTCGGTCTCAATCTTGGGTTTTGAAGGACCTGAAGCTCCGGCCTGCTTCTTCTTGATCCCACTCACTATATCATCGATCCTCAGAAGCATGCAAGCAGCTTCAATGGCAGTCTTAAAAGCTTGCACCTTCACATTGTAGGCATCCCAGATCTAACACCACATTAGAATAGAACATTTTGAGTCACTTGCTGACATATATGCTTATCAAGATGGTAGCATTATGTACGAATACTTTGAAACAAGGTAAAGGGGTAAAGTAAGATAATGACTATTCTGCTAAGGAAATCAACACAGGCTTTTATTCACTATGTTGCCTCTTCTGGGAGTAGCTGAGATGTCAAATCTAAGTCTAATGTGATAAATAAATGGTAGTTTTGGTTTCATTTATAATATACATACGCAACAGAATAGGACGAGAGTGAAGTACCTTGCGCTCTTTCATGTCAGTGATACTACCAGTATTTCCATCTATACCAATCCATGCATTTTCTCCATTTGCATGCTATTATTTTAGAGAACAAATGTTAAAAATGAGCAGATCTTTCATAGAACATATGAAGTATACAAGTACTATTAGCAAACTATTCTTACTTTTCCTTGCAGAGCAGTCATAGTCCGGATGACATTTACTCCACAATTTTGTGCCAAAGTTCGTGGTATAGCTTCAAAAGCAATGGCAGCCGCTTCATAAGGCCACTGTTAGTAAACAAAAATCTTAAGTGAGAACCAGTGTAAACTGCTACTACAGATGAGAGAACTAGAATCCACCTCATATAAAACAGTACTGCCACTGGTTCATAGAAACAACACTCACCTTTTCTATGCCCTCAATAGATGAACTCTTCTGTTTCAAGGCAGCTGACACTGTCAACTCTGTTGCACCACCTCCAGGAACAAGTTTTGGATTTTTTATTATGTTCCTTGCAACAGACATGGCATCCTGAGAAAACAAAACAAGTTTCAGGTAGCAGTATGATCAAATCTAAATTCTTAGAAAAAGTGAATAACTTACCTGCAAGTTTCTTTCTACTTCATTTAAGAGATCCTTACTAGCACCCCTTAGTAGTACAGTGCATGCTTTGGGGTCTTTGCAATCAACAATAAATGCAAAGTACTCATCTCCAATTTTCTTAACCTCAAATAACCCAGCACCAGTACCAACATCAGACTCCTGCAATTCATCTGGTCTGTTCACAATAACAGCACCACATGCCTTAGCAATCCTATTATTATCAGTTTTTCTAAGCCTCCTGAGTGCACTAACTCCATGCTTGCTCAGATAATGGCAAGCCAAATCACTCAGACCCTTCTCTGTGATTACCAAGTCAGGCTTAAACTTCAATATCTGCATGCAGAGCTCCTCAATATATTCTTCTTCCATCTTTAATAAGAGACTCCAGTCTTCTTCTTTGAGCAGTTCGGCATTTGTTTGGTTTTCACCCTTTTTATACTCAAGGGGACAATCAAGAAGAATGATCCGTGGGTTAACAATCTTTCTCCTCATTTTTCCGGGGGCAACCACATCTTTGTTAATCATAACTCCCTTGAGTACTCTTGAATCCTCCAGTTGCCCACCAGGGACCTTCTCAACCTTAATATAATTTTTAATATCTACATCTCTTAAACCTTGGCCAATCTCAACACCCACTGTTGTAGTAGCATCAATAGCTAAATCCTGAAAGTAACCAAGGAAGATACAATTCAACAGACCCAGAAATGCAATGTAATTACAGAAAGATATAATCATTATCAACACTCAAGCAGCATCAGGTTTAAATACTATTCACTCAAGCAGGAAACAACAACGCTGAAGAGCAAGAGCTAAATGAAATGAAATCATTATAATTTGCTAAATTTTCACATATCTATACAAATTAAAGATAAAGAAAAATATCTTAGTTTGATGAATTCATAGACAAATCAACTAATTCCAGGGGCCCATCTAGCTAAATGAAGATAACTTACAGCACATTCATTAATAAGCCAAAATCATATAGATGATGAACAAGCCACGCTTTAATAGAAAAAAATGTACATCTGTGAGCCCCGCTCCCCATCAGCGACACTGAAAAGGCTTCCTTTTATGTAGGATGATAGGGTTTTAGACAAACAACATTGAATCCCACACCATACACAAATCAAGAAGGTAAATTGCCTACCAGGCTTAGGGCCAAGGCTCTCCTTTGAGGAAAATATTCAGACTTACACAACAGAAAACCACCCAAGACATATCAGAACCTGACCACACCCTATAGATAACTACAACACATAAAATTGAATAACTGTGCTACAAAATTGTCTTCCCATATAACCGCCCTATTACACAGATACATGTCCTATACTACCTGTTACTAATTCTGGTCTGCTATTTTAAAAAATTTCCTTGAGTACAGAAGCAACATTTTGGGATGCTTTCTACACAATCTAGAATCTGACCCACATCTTGAATTTGGTTTATAACAGAATTCAAAGAATAATCATTTACCAGAATAAACATACAGCTCAACAATTACATAAAAAAACACAGAACAATTAGGAAAATAGCAGGGAAACTCACAGCAATTAAATCCCCAAATTGACCTGTGAATTTGGTACCTATGCAGCTTTTTACTAGCCCCAGCATTATACCTCCTGCAGTTTAATTAATCATCGAATTCAGTTATACATAAAGTAAATGGAGCAGTCATGTATTGTTTATGTATATTACTCAAATTGCTATAAGATTTTACACTAAATTGAATCCAAGAACGTACTGCCAAACTTTAAAAAATCACATCCGTAATACCAAACTACACGGATTTTAGAAACCCACCTAGACTCTTCATCTACAAGAAATTAGAGCATAGAATTGAAAAAAGTTTAGCACACTATAAGCCTTTTTGGGTACAAAAATTTTAAGGGGAAGAGATGGTGCCCCAGAAAATGCCTCTGCACTTACAGCGGTCACCTTTTGACTCATCCCTATAAAAATAAGTGGAGACTCGACTTTGCAACTTGTCAAATGCAAGACTGTCTTTCTTCACTTAGCCAATCCCTTAACATTAGCAGAGGGTAAATTTTTTTTTTCCTATTATTGAGAGGACAGAAGTTTGAACGAAAATAAAAAAACCAGAAATAAAACTTACGATCCTGAGCATCAATAGGCATTGCAATTTTGTCAAGAACAGCAATAGCATCCTCCAAAGCTTTGGCATATGCTGCAGATTACAAAATTATAGCATTAATTTATATAAACAATATAATACCTTCTAGGAGAGAAACAATAATTAACAGTATGCTCTTAAGTTACCTCGGCAAATAACTGTAGGGTGAATTTTGTCAATGAAAGCATCAGCAACATGAAGCATCTCACCAGCTGCACACCAAAAATACAAGATATTGAATATTGTAAGATAATATGGTGCCCAATAATCTGATCTTCCATTCAGAATACAATATAACTAAATACAGAATTTTCTGTTAAATCATACAGAAACATACCAAGAATGATGACGGATGTTGTTCCATCTCCTACTTCTTCATCTTGGGTGCGACTTAATTCAATCATAGACTGTTTACATTCCAATAAGTGAACATTGTTACAAAGTTTCACAATAATGAGAAACTAAACCTAAAAAATACAGTTGTGATGCTTTTGGAAGTCAAAGTTTGGCTGCTGTGTGTATAATGCATGTATGACAAACAAATACCTTCGCAGCAGGGTGAGCAAGGTCTAATTCACGTAAGATAGCATTTCCATCATTGGTAACCACAATTCCTGTTCATTTGCAAGCAAAAAGAATAAATAGGCCTTACATAAATGAACAGGATACCAGGGTCCTCAATAAGCTGTAATTTGATGTAAAAAAATAAACACACCAACCTCCTTGAGCATCAAGAAGCATTTTTAGCATGGACCTGGGTCCCAGTGTTGTACGGACTACATCAGCAACAGCCTGCCATTTGCCAGAAATATTACATTCGAAACAGCAAATGAACAATTGCAATGGCTAGTTAGGTTCTGTTTGAATAATTTCCTTCATACCCTCTATAATCAACTTATGAGCCTCGTGTTTTGAAAAAGTTAGACGATAACTTCTATAAAAGTTAAGTATACATAATTATAGAAGACTTTTTTTTTCTCTCTCCTATATTAATGCATATATAAAAATTCTCCCAAACAGAGCCTCGGTTGGTAATATGCAATACCTTTGCTGCCTGAATAACACCATATCGCACTTTAGTTCCAGACTCTCGTTTCAAAGAGTCCTCTGCAAAATCAAATTGAAGAAACGCAAACAAAATGCAAAGCCACTTAAAATCAATAAAAATAAAGAAAAGGAGAAATTATGAGCGTAAGAGAAGAGAAAGAACTTACTGAGAACTAGAACTGGCGCGTGCATGATTGCTTGGATTCAAAATATTCCGAGAATTTTCGCACGCGATAACTAAATCCAGCAACAGAGAATGTGCTTCTGAGAATCAAAGGTTCGCTAAAGCAAGTTAGTTACAAACTCAAACACCGCGGAAGTGAACATATTAGCGACGAATCCAGAAATGGAGCATGTTATTTTCAAACTCAAACACCGCGAAGAGAACATATTAACGACGAATCCAGAAATGCAGCAAGTTAGTTTTAAACTAAAAAACAGTTTTCTCTTAACAAAACAATACAGATTGAAGCGTTTTCCGAACGTAGAAAACGCGCAATATGATTATAATAACAATATATCCAAAAGAAAAAACCCTAAATCACACTGCGAGGGTGGCGATGCAGTAAATGACGACTCAAGCAGCACCAGATCAGAGGGAAGAATGCGAGTTACCTAAACTTGGCAGGAGAAGGTTCGATCGGTAGCGGAAGCGGCAAGAGAAACGGTGGTTAGCAGCGGCGGAAGAGGCGCTAGGGCACAGAGAAATTATCGGTTTCGATAAATAATCGGCGGCAGAGTGTAGTGTTAGTGACTACGCTGAGGTTTTCCGCCAAAATGTGCTAGAAAACCCTTGAAACCTCCCAGTGCCTCATTTTATTTAATTGCTTTTATTTTACTATCTAACCTTTTCAAATTATTACTGTTATTCTACTTCCACACATTTTTTAATTCCACTAATCATTTCTTTTAATACTATGATAGTTGTAAATAATCACTGAACACTGGTTAATTAAAAATTAAAATTAAAATTACGTCATTTAAATAATGAGCTAAAAGTTATACAATTTTATGATTTATTATAAAGTTTAATTAATAATAAATAATATAACTAAAAGATTTATATTCGTGTCACGAGTGTTGTTTTTTTCAATAATGGTTTTTAATTCAAAATGTTTGAATTGGAGATTTTGTTTAAGAAGGTCGTCTTATATTATATGAATTAATGATTTAATAAAAATAGTTAAGTTTATTTTTATATCCTTATTTTTTCGAAGGGTGATTAATTTTAAATATAATAAATTGATTTGAAATTTTCACGAATATTTTTTTTTTACATATTGAATCATGAACCATGTTTTTGTACAATCATATCAACTTGGTTCACTTATATAAAAAAGAAAGTATGGTAATGCCTTTCACAATTAAACTAATAAATGTAGGTATTAAATTTTAAAATTATACTACATAAAAGTAATGTAGTCTCTGAAACAAAGTAAAAATAGTAAATGTAATTATTGATATTTAAAAATTATGCTAAATGATCATTAATAATTTCACAAAATAATTATACATAAAGTAAAGTTTTTATACGTCACAAAAAAATAAGATTGGCCATTCTCTTAATGTGATATTATTTTAAACTTTTATTCTAGCAATTACAAAATGTAACTATTTAATTTAAACTTTATTATAGACTTTTTTATATTAGTATTTTGACGTGTTTCATTATAATTATTGATCTATGCACGTATTATGTTTTTTTTTCTCTCAAGCTAAATAGAAAAAAAAAGTTTTTTCAACAAATCATGTCATATAGTTTTTATTTCTAAAAATATTAATATAGAAAATTAAACTAAAAATTTTACAAAATTACTTTTGTTGCATTTCACAAGTTCGTCCAACCAAACTCAATTGAGTGATTATTGAATCAAAATCACATGATATAGTTTCATTTAATTCTGCTAGTGCACAAGACAAATCTGATCGATAAAGTAAGGTAGTTAAAATTTATTTGATTTTATCTATGAACAAAATAAATCTATTCATTTTATTTTATTTTATTTTATTTTTTACCATGAAATCTTTTGAATAGTCAAATTTTCTATAAGGATAAGAAGATGCATTTTATCCAACAAAATCCAAGCAAGTGATTATTAAGTCAACCACTCACTGAGTGAAGAAGAATCCCAAAGTGGCGTTGAGAACAATTTGAGAAAGATCTCATGTTAGCGCAATCACAATACTCCCATCGTGGATTCATGTCTATTGCATCAAACTCCTTACCACGTCTATTGGTTTGTACAACCGTAGCCAGCGCTTCAGTATTGCAACATCACCTCACATCGTCCGTACAATATACCATTCAGAATTAAGATGCATCATGCATGAATATGTTGACTCTAATTCTGGTGGAGAATCCAGCCCAAATGACTAATCCATTAGAGGGAAGGGTTTCTCATCCGACAGTTTGGTTTACTCAATATGAAACTTCTAGTAATTCAACATTATCGATTCAACTTGATCAGGTATAGAGATAGACGAGCAAGGATGAGGAGGAAAATTATTTCAATTAGAGACCTAAAAGCTTTTAGTTAGAGTTAAGTTGTAAGTTGGTTGGTTGCCTAGGAATGACAACAAATTTATTGAGCTGGATTCTACAATGCGCATCAAATGAAATTTGATCGAATGGGAAAAAATTGGGCTAGTATATTCACCAGTAATACACTTTCATTCTGCCTATTACCTGACTTCCAGACCTTGAAATCTGCAGTAAAGTACCCAGCATCACTCCAACGTTTCAGGGAAGTCAAGGAAAATGGTCCTTGTACGTTACCCGTGGGGTCTCTGTAATGCCACATCAAGGTATCCAACTGCACAGCAGGAACCAAATTTGTAGTACTTGCTTTTTCATTTTCTTTTTCTTCATCTTCATCATCATCGCTTAGCAATATAACCTGAATCTGAGATGGCTGTATTTTTTTGCTGGGCAGTGTAACTTCTTGATTCTGAGATGGCTGTATTTGTTTGCTGGACAGTGTAACCTGAACCTGAGATGGCTGTATTTGGTTGCTGGGCAGTGGTAGAGAGACCTCCGCTTCATGTGATTCAGCTGGCTTAGACATGTTATTCTTATATGCAAAGTCAGTGTGTTGCTCTGGCAGCTGTTGCACAGGTAAGTCATCATTTAGCTCTACAACATCAAACTGTGATGGCTGTATCTGTCTGTTGGGCAGTGCTTGAGAGATCTTCACTTCATGTGATTCGGCTGGCTTAGACATGCCATTCTTATGTGAGAAGTTTGTCTGTTCCTCTCTCGTCTGTTGGACAGATAAGGCATCAGTTAGGTCTATAACCTCAACCTGAGATGGCTCTATCTGATTGTGGGGAAATGCTAGAGAGATCTTCTCTTCATGTAATTTGTATGGCTTAGATGTACCATTTTTATCTGCAGAGTCTCTTTGTTGTTCTTGCAGCTGTTCGACAGATAAGCCATTGCTTAGCTCTACATGAATCTGAGATGGCAATATCTGTTTGTCGGGCAGCAGTGACTGGGAGATCTTTGCTTCATGTGATTTGGCTGGCTTAGACATGTCATTCTCACATGTAAAGTCTGTTTGTTGCTCTGGCAGCTGTTGGACAGGTATGCCACTGGCTTGGTGCTCTGCCAAAATACGCCAAGAATATGAAGGAATGACATTAGCATAGGCTCAGATGAGTAAGTACTGCAATATTACCATCAAATACATTCACAGATAAAAAAAACGCTTAAAGTATAAGGGAGAACATGGAAAATGAAAATGTTTCCAACAAACCTGCAGTGTCAGGAAAAATGCAATTCAACATAGTGCTATTCTTTGTGAAATCCAAAAGAGGAACTTCTGGTGCTTTAATGGGAATTGATTTTGGTGAATTGCTTTGTAGTTTTACAAGATCGGCAATATCCAGTTTTGCATTTGCAACTGCCTCTGGGTCCTCAGTCACTAAAGATGATTTTGTACAGGTAGCCTGCCAGAACTCCTCTAAATTGTTTTCTACTTTTTTATCTCGATCATCTGGAGTGGTAGATTCTGATTCTTGATCATCTGCAATAACTTGAGGAAATTCAGACAGTAACCGCTCCTGCTCATCAGGTTTCTGAAGCTTTTCTCTTCTCTGTAGGTATTCATCCAGTGTACTTCAAATTGATTAAGGAATCCTTGTTTCAAACAAAACCTTTCTTACAGTTTTTGCCTTAAAAAGGATCACTAAACAAAGCATATAGCACTATACACATGATCAGACAGCATTCTAATGCACAATGTTGATTACCACAACTGACTGCTTTCTAAATCAGGAGTATCTGTACTACTGTCAGTCAGTATGACTTTCGAGAGAGAAGCATCTCTACCATGGTATTTAGTTATATTAAATAGCAGATAGGTCAGCATGCTGCATTTAAGAGAAGCAAAGAAGCTGCCCCCTCTCCTCTCAAATGTCACTTGAGCATAACTCAAGTGATTGAGGTTTGCAGAGCCATTGAGTAATATCCAAGGTATGTGATGTGGTTCAGAAGAGAAATAAGCTTCACCCTAAATCTATCAATATGCCGTTGAAAGAATTGATGCAGGAAATATTACCCAATTAAAGAAGAATTATACCACTGTCAGATGAATCCCAGACAGACTGAACAATAATTGATTTGTGACTCAATCCCAAAAGCTAGCTCATAAGGTGAGGGTTGTCCCCCCAATTATACATACTTACTCAAACACTATTTCTAGTTAATGTGAGACTTGTGTTTTTGTCAATACACTCCCTCACGCCCAAAACTTTGGAGCTTGATACGTGAATAATACGAAGAGAAGCCCAATAATGGATGTAGCTAATACCAGCTTTCAATTTGGGTTTAGGCCAAATTCAACCCCAAAAGTCACCTCATAAGGTGAGGGTTGCTTATGCACTGTTTAGATATCTCTAATAAATATGGGACTTGAATTTTTCCCAATATCAACAAGTATAAAAATAGTGTGCTGAAAAACAATTATGGCAACAAATTTTTTATTATTTATTTATTAGTTGAATATGCAACTCAATATTATTATTTGCAAAACAAATAAATAGAACTAGAAATCTAACAATCAAGGATCATGAAGTTGTCATGGGTTACTATGTATATATAGATTGCCATAAATAGCCAATGGTTTTTATGTATGATAAATAGTACAGTTAATAATCTACAAAAGTATCTACTGAATAATAGATTTAGCAGTATAACAAGAGTAGTGTACTGTGATAACTAGGTTGTTGCCATCTTCTGATGTAAAAATGTTGGGACGACATTCTACAATATAGAAAATATTGTCATAAATGACAGAAAAGGATATTCTCTACGCCAACCCTTTTCATTAGCTCGATCAATAAGGTTTTGTAGTAGAGCAAGTTCTCTAGCAAGCCACTGAAAGAAAATGACCACATAAAAAGAAAGCAGGTATTAGGAAATATTAGTGTAAATTTAGGCGAAAATAAACACAGATATAAAAAGGGTAAAAAATAAATTCTTATGTGAAACAGGCATGTTAAGTGCATGCACAGTTTCAATATAAACACAGAACACACAGGACAGGTATACACACGCATGCATGTAAAAATTAATATTTTACAAACAGACAAACATCACCAAGAATGGGAAAAAATATTAAGGTATGGCTAGAATGTAAAAATAAACACCATAAATATCAAATACTTGAACTCAAGTGTTCTATATTTCCAAGAGTAATACTGTACAGAGGTGACAGAACGTGACACTGAATGGCAAATTCTATTTATGATGTGATAGTGCCGGTTGGTCAATTAAAGTAGAACATGCAAATGAAGTTATCATCATTTTTTATGTAATTTGCAATGGAGCACGGTTAGCCTCAAGCATTGCAAAGTATTGAGAATAGAAAACCATAATATAAATATGAAAAAGACAAGCTTCTATAGAACTGAATTTTGGCTTTTCCTGGAACATATTACAACAACAAACGCATCAGCAGACAGCAACATGAGAGTAAAAAGTGGGAGTGCCTCAGATATTACTCCATCTGACTACTTATAGTATACAACAATAACTAAGTCTTTTCCCATTAGGTGTGTGTTTACTCCAGCATATATTGAAGATTGCTTCTTTAATATCAGCTTTCAAAGATAGCTTTTGAAGAAAAAGCAATTCTTTCCTGAAAATAATCTATTATCAAACATAGACTAGGTGGTGTTGGCAACAGGATGAAATAGAGGACATTTGGTCAATTATGACTTGTGATTTTGGTTAAGTGAGACTTGTGGTCAAGCTATTTGGTCAATTTATTATTGGTAAAAACTATTATATTGAAATCTAAACAATATTTGGCATTTATATGATATATTTCAAGCTATTTTCACTGTGTCTGTTAAGTAATAAAAAGTTGATATAATTATGCCTTGAGTTGTTATGAAACCACTTAACTTATGTTAATTCTAATATCTTTTTCTCCCAATATAGGATGAATTCGAGAATAACTTGATACAAGAGTAACGAGTATAATTGTCAGCATAATTGAAGTAAAGCTGGAAGAAGGAAGAAGATTTTCAACATGGAAGTCGTTCGAGCGAGATAGACTCTTGCTTGAACGAATATCAGTTATTCTTTTCTGGAAGTCAATCGCTCAAGCACAAAAAAATTTGCTTGAGCGAATGTTAATTATTCTTCTCTGAAGTTCACTCGCTAAAACGAGCGTTTTGTCGCTTGAGCGAAAATAGGAAACTTTCGCTTGAGCGAAAGTTGTCGCTTGAGCAAAAGTTGTCTCTTGAGAAATTATGAGAATCATGAACTGAAACACATTCAAAGCAATTAAAACACAAGGTTCAGCTACAGTTCAGTACATACATGCTTTGTCATATCCTCATGCAACAATCTTGCTGTGTGCTCCATATCCACCTAACATGTATAGAAGAAAATGTGATATTATCACATTATTCAAATTCATTTAAAGCATGAGACACAGTATCTAGAGTCAAACAGACGTCCATGTATACAGAAGACATTTCTCTTTATTCCTTTCAGTTGACAATCTATGGAAATGAATTATTATAGTGCTGCAGGAATTTCACCATTTTTTAAAAAATAATTCAAAGCAATTAAAAGAGCTCACAGTCATAGGTCTCTTGACCAAGCCATCTTTTACTCTTTGGTGCAAATCCTCACACTCCTCCTGAAACCAAAGTTACATAAACTCAAACCCACCATCAACTTGCTTAACATGTGCTTATTTAAAATTGTAACTGAAGTAATCAAGCATTAATTTGATTAGAAACAAGAACAATGATTAAATACAGATACGTAGGTACTTTTTGGCTTAGCACCAGTGTCAACAACTTGGGGGAAGGAAAAGTTGCAGCATTCAAAGTTCATGGCAAGATCAAGCTGTTTAAATGGTACTTGCAAAGGACCTTTGAGTCAACAGACCTTTAAGGCCTCATTTAGATAAATTTCCCAACAGACACCCATAGGAGAAATTTGATTAGACAGCTTCAAGAAAACTAGTGGGAGAAATTTGATTCATTAAACCTCTTTATTTTCTTCTCTTAAATGCTTGGTAAGAAGTTTATTCAAACTGGGTTTATGTCAATACAATTTTATCCTACTAGTTAATTTAACCCTCAGTAACAGAGTCTTCTATTTTGGCTAAATAAAGTTAAAGGTAGCAAGATAAAACGTACCTCAGAGAAATTATCATCTGAAAGCATTTGAATTTTAATGTCCTTCATGAAACCAGAAGCTTGAAGGTGAATTTCACCATTTACTTCAGAACTCTTTTTAATACCTGGATAATAGCCCAGAAAAAAAAAACTATACTTCAGCTAATTAGAAGAAATAAATGTCATTGTCTAATTTTTCTATATCTGTCATATACAATTGTCAGTTGCATGCCAAACTCATAATTTAATGATAAATTAATAGAAAATACTAAGAAAAACAATTCCAGGAAGGAACCCATAGAAAATTAACTGGAAAGCAAATCGATTAGAGCATTTTTGTTCATTGTTATTCATTGTGAATACTCTAAAGTATTCTATTAGGATGAATCATAACTGACACGTGACCTGTATTAATGACGTCGAAATGCAGCACATGATAATAATTTTCAGAGAAGTTAATTTCATTCTTTTCTTCTTATTTTTCTCTTCTAGAAGAGCTTATGGAAAAACTCGTCCAATTAGACCCCATGCTAATAATGACAAAACAGAGTTCATAATAAAAAGCAAATTGTGGCTGTCAAAAAAATAAATAGTAAGCACATTGGGATTTGGTTTATTTATGAGAATTTCAACCAGAGTGATGTTACAGGATTAGATAATTTTGTTCGTTGTTATCATTGTAACTACTCCAAATTCTTTAATCAAGCAAATTTGACTAATTTGGCAGATGCTCAGATACATGTGACCTAAACCAATGATGTAAAAAAGAAAGTAAAATACATTTTCAGTTTACTTTACTGTTTGAAACCTCCGCTTCTTACAAATATACGTATTCAACATAAGCAATTGATGAATATACCCATTCAAACTGAATTGTACGTTTAGAAGAAAAGAAAAAGCATTTAAGTACTGAACAGCGGCCAGATTACCTGTGACTTGCAAAAGCTGGTGTGAGTTTTTCTGAAGGTAATCATTTGGGTCACATTTGATTCTTATGAAGCTTCCAATTACTTTAGTCTCAAAAGTTTCAGGGTCCTTTAAAAGCTCCTCAACTAGACTTCTCTTCAAATAAACAAGCTTGATGTTGGCAGGAACAATGGCAGCAAAACAGCTCCTTGGTTTTTCAAAAACCGGTTTCTTTGGTTGACTTCTTCTCTCCGAAGGTGCTGATCTCGGGGTTTCACACATTGCAGAGGCATTATCATCCTCTTCTGAGTCAAACAAAATATCATCAGAGGATTCCTCACAATTCTCCGCAAAGTGTGACTCAAGCAAGTCATTGATTTTCAACCGGCTAATGGTCTTCCTTCCAAACAGCGAGTGAAGCTTCTCATCACACTCAATTCTCTTCTTTTTGGTTTTATGAAAGAGATTTTTCTGCTTAACATACTCCATTACAATATTTGCAACCTCGTTTTGAGCTATCTCCTTGGTTGTATCTCTACCAATGGATTGAAGAAACCAAATAAGGGAAGTCGATCCCCATCCTTGATATTCCTTTTTCTTTGTCCTGTATTTCCTTTTCTTCCTCATAGGTGTCTGAACCTTCCCATCAATTTCCTCCAACCAGAAAGAACCAGCATGAGATTTATCATCCATCCTTGCTATCATAAATAGCCCCAAATTCAACGTTCTCCACTAAATGCACTCAATCTTCTACCTTTCAAATTCTTCTATCCCCATGTTCTATCTGTTTCCAATCTCCAAATAAAAACTAAATTGATTCAAAAATACAGACATAACTTGCCAGCAGAAAATAATAAAAGAAAGACGGAATGGGAAACGCCATTAACAGTGGTCAAGCAGGTTTTTCCAGACGAAACGATTCCTATCAACAACATACCCATAGAGAAAACATGACATGCATTTTCTATTGAAACCTAAAAACCAAAACGCGTTGAGCCGAAAGCACCACCAAGAACAATCAGAGAATATAACAAGAAAACATAATTAACCAAAAGAAACACACATTCAGAAGCAGAATGAAACAAAAACCCTATAAAATCGTCCCCATAATCACATAAACAAGAGCGAAGGAACATGCAATTCGTGAACAAAAAGAATAATTGATGGAGAATTTGAGAGAGAAATAGAGATACCTGTGTTGAGGAGCGCGTTGACCGAGAGAGACAGTGACGAAAAAGTAGCGGCGAAGGTTCTAGAAGAAGAAGAGAATTCTGCTTCTGATAGACGCTGAAGACAGCGCTGAGAAGTGTGTCCCTGAGCAGAGTGAAGAAGAACACCGAACAGCAACTGTGAAATGAAATGTTTAGTTAGTAGGACTCTAACTATGTAGCACAACAAAATGGGACCCACGATACCACATTCAATAACATCTTCTGTAGTTTTTTACAATTATTATTAATTTAGGGATCATAATAAAGAAGGGTCGGTGACATTTTTAATTCTCCCTGCCCTTCCTATTTTGGGTTATAGAATAAATATTATTATTTTTTTATAATTTTTAAATTTATATTTGTTAGATTTTATTAAGTAGTAAAAGATTCATGTTTATTCCCATATGGAAAATGTACTTTAATTTTTTTATTTTTTTTTAAGATGGTTAGACTTTTTTTATTTTTTTTATTGTTTTTATCTGCATTTTTTTTAATATTGGATTGCTTTCGATAGGAGTAATGGTTGATTAAGCATCATTTTTTATTATAATTATAATTATAATTATAATTATTACTCAATTATGAAGTTGGTGAAAGCTTTAATTATCTTGGTTGTTCCTAAATTTATTAAAGATGTAGGATATGTTTAAGGCAAGTAAAAATAAAAGTTCCCAATATTTAATTTCATTCTTATTGGAATGATTAAGGTTGAGACTGAGTTGAAAAATTAATGTAATTAAAAAATGTATTTTTATTGTTAAACTTCTTTAATTTAAATCAATATTAAGATTTATATGTTTTTATTTACCTTTATCGATTTTTCTCTTTTTGTTTGTATTAATTTTTAAATCTTAGTTTGGTGATCGAATTGGGAGATGTAATAGGTTAACATATATAACTTTTTTTATATATAATTATAATATTTTTAATTAGGAGTGTTAAATACAAGAAATTATATTTTTAAGAAAACATAGTAAATCACCCAACATTTTCAAGTTAAAATTATATATATTTGAAATTTGGGAATTTCAGGTATAAGAATATATATAATACTTTTCAATTTAAAAAAATATATCTTAAATCATACATACTAATGAATATATAAATAAAAAGGTTGAATTTTCTTAACTTTGACTTTTTAAGCAAAATAAATAAAAAATAAAAATAGCTAGTCAAAATGACATATACATCTTCAAATAAACCCATAAAATTATCTTACATTTGATTTTTTTTAGTAGAATAAAAAAAATAAAAGTAGTGATGGTCAAAGTATTAAAAATTAGACTGTCTTAATTAAATTAAAAAAATCAATTATTAAATAAAGAAAAATAATTATTCAAAATGTAGACTTTTTTTCAATAAAAATGAAGAAATTTAATTATTAATTAATATGATTCGAAAAATTAATAAAATAATTAATTATTAAAAGAATAGTCATAAATAAATAAATTTAATTATTATAAAAACATACTATTTTATTAATTAAAAATAAATTAAAGAAAGTTAATTGTTAATCAATATAATTAAATAAATTTAAAAGAATTAGTTAATATAATTCAGAAAATTAATTAAAATAATCAATATAATTACTATAAGTTATTTGGTTTTCTCTTGAGTCAAATATAGTTATAATTTAGTTCTATAATATATGTATTGAAATGTAATTTCTAAGTAATTTTCCTTAATATTAATTAATTTAAAATTTAAATTTGACATAATATGAATATTTGTAACTCAGAAAAAATCTCTTAGAAGATTTATTACTTTATATCTTATATTTGTGTTTTTTAACAATTTTTTAATATTACTTATTTTAGTTTATTTGATTTTTTTTCACATCACCCAAAAATTTATAAGTCTGTTTGAAATATAAAACAAAAAATGAGATGATTTTTAAAAAACAAGAAGATTGTTTGATTTGGATTATCATCTTTTCAATTATATTATATTTTTATTTTTCTCATTCCTGAGATGTCATTAACAATAGAATAGAACCCTACAGATATTTAGAGATGTTATTTAGGTAAAATTTGCAGAAAAAGAGTGAATGAAACGTGGCACATATGCATGATATGATGTCTGAGTTTGCTTGTAATAGACATCTTCTGTTTCAGGAGGTTCAGTGGGTTATTCATGTAAGCGAGGATGCCAAGATAGAAGATGAAAAGTAATTAATGTATTGATCCTTTTCTTAGATGCATTTGAAAAGGTTCCACACATGCAGAAAGTAATCTCTGAGCTTGCTCCGGTTCAAAAATTAATAATAATTATAATTCTGATTTTAATTATAATCATCAAACATAAACGTAATTTCGTACTGATAAACATGTTATAAATTGGATGCGAAAGCGTACCTAAGTTAGTCATAATAATGATGTCTTTGTAGAACATTATATTGATCTTATGGTCTTCCACCTGAAGAACACCTGTATTTCCCTCTTGATTTTCTCTCTTGATGGGATAGAAAGAAAGGAACGGACTGATACTTACATTCTGTGTGTGTGCTCCCAAAAGGGGACCATGACCATTTAAATAACCAGAATTAGGTTAATTACTTAAGTTTTAGTATTTCCAATTTGACCCCTCATCAAATTAGAAATTACTCTATGGTCTCTACACAATTTTATTTTCATGATACATGTCTTTAACCAAAACTTTAATTTAGTGAGATCACTTTATTATTTAGCTTAATAAATAATGGTCATAACACATTTTAATTATGTATCATATATATACATGACCTAAATTTTGCCAACAATCTCCCACTAGTCACAAATATATATGTCTTTACAACCTTACAAATGTGTTAGACTTTATGAGCTCAAAATTGTCATTATATTCCTTTAACATACTCCAAAAGTCATGTCCATTAATCATATCAGGATATAGAACCAAACAAGTTTTTCATTGCATCATCACAACTAAAACCAACAATGATTACTCATCCTAACATAATCAAATGACATGGATTTATCATGAAATGTGTAGCATGAAAAATTATGTGAAGGTGATTTGTATACGTCTATTTTCAACTGGTCCAAACTTTAACTTATCAAGATCGATATAATATCCTTAATGTACAAAGTATAATGAATGAACGAAAAAACCGCATATTTATAGATAACCAAATATGTCCAAAAATCAATGTATATATATATGAAACTAAACATAGAACATAAAATATATGAAAGTGACTAACTCCCACTAAACCACAAATTTCTCAAACTGTAAAACACCCATGTGAGCAAAATACTTATGAAAGACATTGGGCAGAAGTCCTTTAGTTAGAGGATCTGCTATCATGGAGTTTGTCCTTACGTGTTTTATGAAAATCTGTCCACTTTGTACTCTTTCCTTAACAATACAGTTGATTTGTTGTCACAATATAACTTAAGTGGTCTTTCAATGCCTTTCACAATTTGCAGCCCTGTGACAAAATTTCTCAGCCATATTCCATGATTTGATGTCTCATAGCATGCTACAAATTATTGACATCTTGCAAAATCTGAGTAAGAAAACCCAGTGATCTTCAACTGGTCTGACCTCCTGTATGTGAGCATATAATCTTTTGTTCTCTTTAAATATCTTATGAACTTTTTGCTGTTTTCCAATGGTCTATTCTTGAATTGCTTAAATATCTGCCTAGAACCCCAACTATGTATACTATGTCTGGATGTGTACATACTTAGGCATAGATCAAACTCCCTACAACTGATGCATAGGAAATCTTTTGCATTTTCTCAATTTCCAAATTCCTCTTTGGGCACTGATTGAGACTAAACTTGTCTCTCTTAGCAACTGGAGTATCCCCGGATTTACATTCATACATGCCAAACTTTTTAAGAATTTTTTCGATATAGCTCCTTTGTGATAATCCTAAAATACCCCGACATTAATCTCGGTGTATCTGAATTCCTAATACAAAATACGCATCACCAAGATCTTTCATTTCAAAATTCTTTGATAAAAATTTATTGGTTTTGTGCAATATGCCTATATCATTAGTGGCAAGTAGAATGTCATCAACATACAAGATCAGGAAATTATACTTACTCCCCTTAAACTTGTGATATACACAATCATCAACAATATTCATCTCGAAGCCAAATGAGAGAATTACTTGATGAAATTTATAGTATCATTGATGAGATGCTTGTTTTAGTCCATAAATGGATTTTGTCAGTTTGCAAACCATATTCTTTGAATCTCCCTGCACAAAATTTTTTGGTTGTACCATATAAATCGTCTCATTAATGTTGCCATTGAGAAACGTCGTCTTGACATCCATTTAATGAAGCTCCAAATCATAATGTGCTGCAAGAGCCATGATTGTCCTAAAAGAGTCTTTAAAGGCAATCCCTTCCTTTTGGGTATAACCCTTAGCTACCAGACGAACCTTATACATTTCCACATTACCTTTAAAATCTCATTTGGTCTTAAATATCCACTTACAACCAATGGGTTTCATACCTTCTGGTAAGGGGACAAGTTCCCAAACCTTATTGTCTTGCATATACTTATACTCCTCCTTCATTGCTTCAATCCACTTTTGAGAGTTAGAACCTTGTATAGCTTGACGGAAGTTAACTGGGTCATCTTCCATTATATCATTATTTTCCTCATGTTCTTGAAGAAATACCATGTAATCATCCGAAATAGCACTTCTTCTTTCTCTAGTGGATCTCTGCAAAGTTATTGGCTCATGATGCACAGGTTCTTGAGGATCTTGAGTTTGTTCTTCATGAACAACCAAATCATCTTGAGTAAGAGGTTCATCAACAATGCCTTGTGGAGGTTCCGAACTTACTTTATCAAAAGTAACTATTTAAATCGGTTATGAAATTGTTACCCATTCTTCCTCCAAGATGAAGTTCTTAATCTTATTCTTCCCCCCAAACTCAATATCCTCAAAGAATGTAGCAGTTCCCATCTCAAAAATTGTCTTTAATGTGGATCATAAAATTTATATCCCCTGGATCTTTTAGCGTAACCAATAAAATAACTACTTACTGTTCGGGAGTCCAATTTCTTTTCATTTGGCTTATAAGGCCTTGCCTCAGCTGGACAACCCCACACACGAAAATGCTTCAGACTAGGTTGTTGCCCAGTCCAAAGCTCATAAGGTGTTTTGGTAGCTGCTTTTGGTACTCTATTTACAATATAAGCTGTCGTATTTAGTGTCTCTCCCCATAGTGATTCCGGTAAGGTGGAATGACAAATCATACTCCTTATCATATATCTTTAAGAGTGTAACACAAGCTCAAATGTCACGATTCGATTGTGACCTGAGCGCTTGTGCCATAATGCACCTGAATGAGTATTTTCAATTTTACGTTTAGTACCACGTGATTCAGTATTAAGGGTTTTATTATAGGTGGTCACAATATCAAGTAAATACTTATTATCATAAGCCAAAAGTGAACCAGTTTTAACAATATCTGAATTAAAAGACAAACTGAACTTATTGTTTCTAAATGAACACAAATAACCTAATTTGTCCAAATAAGAAACCGAAATCAAATTTCGTCTAAATGACGGCATAACAAAAGTGTCTTTCAAATCCAAATAAAAATCAGTACTCAATAACAATTTAAAATGTCCTATAGCTTCCACCTCTACTGATTTGCCATCTCCAACATATATCTATTTTTTATAAGAATCAATTGGCTTCCGGTAGCTTAGGCAACCCTTCATAGAAACACTGATGTTAGTAGGTGCACCTGAGTCTAACCACCAAGTGTTACTAGGTACTGGCGCTAAATTGACTTCAGAACAGATCAAAGTAGGAAATATATTTTTGAGGGTCGTAACAGAATTTAAATTGGTAGATACAAAAACAATTGTAGCTAAATTAAGAACAAGAGAAATAAATTAATTATACTCACATTATAAAAAAAAATTATAAATATTCAAATAATAGTTTAACCCATCTCAAGACACCCAAAGTCTTTGAACAATAATATTAACTGCTAGAGGTATCTTGTTGTAATAATCAAATATTGATAATAAAACACGTCCAACAACAAACCAGTCTTTGGATTGATTTATCATCGACAAAGCAAATCCTTATAATTATCACATGTTTATCATTACAAGTGTGTATGCAATTCGGCCAAATATTAATTTTCCTTTGGGCCGACTAATACTCGCATGAATATACACAAACACTAACATCTAATATTTTTCATGAACTGCCCAATTCAAGAGAGGTTACTTTGGTGACTTCTTGACTCAATTTGCTCACAAAAAAATATTAAACTACCAAAAATTGAATAGTTTATTTATATAACAAAACCAAATATTTAATATTTGCAAACTAATTCAAAAGATAATCACCTTATTAGAATTTTACTAAGGATGAACACCTCCCTAAAATCTCATTAGGGATGAACACCTCCTTTAAACAAATCAAATGATGAAAACACCTCTTTTTCCACCAATACATAAATGATGAACATCTCCCTAAAATTACACTAGGGATGAAACAAAAATAGTTCTGAGTCTCTTTAACACACTGTTCTAAACCCTAAAAGGGGATTAAACAGTAATCACTCAAACCCTAAACAGGGAATTTAACATCAAATTTTCCTTAAATCTCTAGGGGATAAAGACAATAAAATAATAATAGTCACATATGTGGAAACATTCACCAGTTGCCTAAAATCCTCTATGTTGGGAATTCCCCAAACACCACCCCCAATTCCAAACTCATCCATATTCACCATGAAAAGAAAATGAAAACAAAACCCATAAAATTAAACAAAAACAAAAACAAAATATTCAAGAAGAATAGAGAACCCAATACAAGAAAGATTGAAATTTGAAACACTGTTTCTTTCTCAATAAAACTTAAACGGAAACAAAAAGGAAAAACGAAGAAGAAAAAGAATTCATAACTTCGTCCACGGTTCCATCAGCAAGCAGAATCAGATTGGGGATGTTACCCCCAAATTTAAATTTTAGGGTTCACGGTAATTGGAGATTATTCTCCACTTAGGATTCATAAAATTGGGTAATTTAAATTATTTAAAACAAAATTAATCCTAATTTTCATAATTAGGGTTCTATAAATTAAACAGACATGAATCAAATATGAACGGCTCTGATACCAATTGTTGGAAAATTAATAATAATTATAATCCTGATTTTGATTCTAACGAGCAAACATAAACGTAATCTCACACTGATAAATATGTTGTAAACTGAATACGAAAGCGTACCTGAATTAGCCATAATGATGATGTCTTTGTAGAGCACTATATTGATCTTATGGTCTTCCACCTGAAGAACACCTGAATTTCCCTCTTGATTTTCTCTCTTGATAGGGATTGAAAAAAAAGAAACGAGACTGATACTTACATTTTGTGTGTGCTCTCAGAAGGGGATCATGACCCTTTAAATAACCAGAATTAGGTTAATTACTTAAGTTTTAATATTTTCAATTTGGCTCCTCATCAAATTAAAAATTACTCTATGGTTTCTACACAATTTTATTTTCATGACATATGTCTTTAATAAAAACTTTAATTTAATCAGATCACTTTATTATTTGGCTTAATAAATAATGATCCTAACGCATGACCCAAATTTTGACTATGAATAAGTTTTTTTACATAACAACATTATATATATATATATATATATATATATATATATATATATATATATATATATTATTGGCATCTAATTAAGTAATTATTCCCAGTTTTGATCAACTCCGTTATGAGAGATTTGTAAGCGTATACATGCACACAATGAGAATTTATCAATAGTTGATTTTTTTATATAAAATATATATATTTTTTATATAAAATATTTGTGTATAAAACTTATTTTTGTATAAAAATATTTATTATTTTTTTAAATAAACTTTAAAAAAAATCACAATTTTATAATAATAGAACTGATCAAAATTTTAATCCATTGACTTAATTTAAAATTTATATTAAATTGAAATAGAACTAATGGAAATATATTTAATTTCAAGTAACTATTTAAATGAGTTTGTTCAAATATAAGTTAATAAAAATTAATATAATACAGATTTAGAAAAATAAAAAAAATATGTTTTTATCTATTTTTGTAAATATATAACTTGATTTTGATTTTTGATTTAAAACAAAAAATTGAACTAAATTGTTTATTATATTTATAATATTATTTTAAATATAATATATATTTAAAATTAATTATGCCTTCAAATTGTTTACAATTTAATATTATATATATATATATATATATTAGATTATAATAATAATAACTTTGTATTATAAATTTTAATTATAAAATTATTTATTTTATTTATAAATATGAAAAATAATTGCATATAACAGTAAAAAAAATTATAATATAAATTTTTATATATTTTTTAAAAATGTTTAAAACTTTATTAAAAACAAAAATCATAGTATAAGCTTTTTATTCATCTTAAAACTATCTCTTGGTAGTTTCATGTTATTGAAAAAATGGTTTTTATTTTTTATTCATATTTCTTTATTTTTGATCTGCATTATTTTTTAAAATATTTGATTGCATTTGGTAAGAGTAATTGGTTGATTATGTATAATTTTTTAATATAATTATAATTATTACTCAATTAAATAAAGTTGATGAAACCTTTAATTATCTTCACTGTTAATATATTTGTAAAACTTAAAAGTCATCATGAGTTGAAACAGATAATTAAAAATTTAAGTGTAAATTTTAAGTTCTTAAATAAAAATGAAAAAATTGAATAATTTATAATTATTGATTTAATAGTTTTAAAATTATTTTAAATTAAGAGTGATGTTATATTTTTTTATATATAGTTTCATATAAGAATCTCTATTATTAATCCTTGAAAAAATCTAATAATAATATCAAAATATAATTATAATAGGTGAGAGGTAATTCTACCAAAGTCTTTCAGGCGAGTCCCAACTTAATTCAGTATAATTATAATAGTCACAAGGTTTAAGACAAACCAGTTGGTAATTAAAGACCCAACCACTCATATCCATGCGAGTAGTAAACCCCTACTAGCATAAGTAGCCATCATCTTTAACAACAACATCATGATTTTTAGGTTGTTCAAACTCATCTTTTGTTTTTGCAGTAAAGAAAACCCTTGAAGAGAGTAATTTCTGTAAAATTTGCAGAAGAAACACTGAATAATGAAACGTGGCACACATGCACGAAACCATGCCTGAGTTTGTTTGCTATATATGCCTTGTCTCTTTCAATGTTCTGCATGAGGATCTGAATATAGAACATGAAAATTTGAATTATGGAGCAGTGAACAACAATTAAAGTACGTGTTTTTCTACGTTGCATTTGAAAGGTGGCACACATGTAGAGTATCTTGTCGGGGCTTGCTTTTACTATTGCTAGGTCTGTATATACAAAAAAAAAAGGGTTTATATATAGCCATGTAATTAATTGGATTAAGTCTTAATTTTTAATTTAGTTTTTATCTTTTAAAAACTTCAAATCTGATTTCAAATCTCTGTTATGAAGTGATAATTATTAATTATTTATGTATTTTTTAGAATAAATTACAAGTAAAAAAAAATTGAAAGTCTAAAATTGAAATACTTTTATTCTACATAAAATTTTAAAGCTATTATATATATATATATATATATATATATATATATATATATATATATATATGAGAGAGAGATTTATTCTGTAATAATAATCATAATAAAAAAATTTGGAGAAATTTTCATTATAAAATATTTTAAATTTTATATAATTTTTTAAAATATAATATTTAATAATTTGTTATGAAAATGTTTTGTATCATTTAAAAAAAATTAAATATTTTATAATAACAAAACTGATGAAATTTTAATTAATTTAATCAATTTTACATTAAATTAAAATGAAACTAATCGAAATATATTTAATTTCAAAGTAACTATTTAATGAGATTTTTTATTTCTGAATTAATATAAAAATAATATAATACTAATTTAGAAAAATAAAAATGGAAAATATTATTATTTATTTATTTATTATCTTCTTTTTCTAAAATTTATATTTTGATTTTGATTTTAAATTGGAAATAAAAATAAATAAATCATTTATTATATTATAATATGTTTTAAAATATAATACTATGTTTAGAATTAACTGTGTCTTAAAATTGTTTTAAATTTAATTATATTTTTATTATATATATATATATATATATATTAAATCATAATAATAAATTTGTATTATAATTTTTATTCATAAAATTATGTAATTTATTTTTAAACATGAAAAGAATAAAAATTATGAATATAATAATAAAAAGAAATTACAAATTGAGACTATTTTATTACAAAATAATTCATAATTTTTCTTTTAAATTTTTAGAATAAAATATTGATTTATTTTAATATAAATGTTATCTTAAATTAAAAATGATTTAAAGTATTGATTTAGTATGATTGAGATTTGTCTTTAAATTTAAAATAAATTAAAATATTAATTTAATTAATTTAGATTTTATATTAAATAAAAATTCAATTCAATTCATCCTTTTATTTAATTTAAATAATTCTTTAGTAAAAAAATTCACATATAATAAAAAATTTAGACATGAAAAGGATTATAGGGTAGTGAAATAATTAAAAATGTGCTAAACTATGAAATAGAAAAGTATATATATATATATATATATATATATATATATATATATATATTTAAAAAATTTATTCACGTTAAAATTATAAATATATAAAAAATATTTATGTATAAAAATAATTTTATAAAATAATTTTTTCCTTAAAAAATAAAATAATTTATTCTTATAAGACTCAACACAAATTTGATCTATTGCCTACTTGTTTTCAGTAGTCGAAGTTCGGCTTTCTCCTTTCTGTGGTCTTCCATGTATTTGGCTCTTAATGCCTTTCACTTGCTCTTGCTCTGGAATGATAAGGTAAATTATTTCTTTTCATTTGTTTTAAATTTCTTAAATTATTACTTTCCATTTTCTGAATTAATCACTTCCCTTTCTAAATTCATCCAATATCTCCATCATTGGTACTTTGACATTATTGAATTTTTTTTAAAGTAATTTCAAAAGGTAAGTAAAAAAAATTATACAAAAGGTTTTAAAAATAAAAAAATGTAAGAAAATTTATATGAAATATAAGCTATTATCTATGAACTATTATAGTAGAAAATTTATAGAAAAATTAGCATAAAATAAAACACTTTTTCGTAAAAATAACTATTTAGATAGAATAAAACTGTATTAACCCAATTAAAAACACGTTAATAATAATATAAACTCATATCATTAGTTTATTCAAGTTTTATCGAAAACACACTCTTGCATCAGAAAATAGATTCGAAGTTCAAAAAGATGTGTTACTTATAAAAATCATGGTTATAAATTTTACTAAATGTATTCATTTTTTATGTATAAATTCAGAAAGCCAAAAGTAAAACTCACCAAATTAACTTCCTAATGTCTTTTAACACACAGAAACATGCATCAGAATAAAGAAGAACCAGAATTGCAGAAAGCAAATGCATCATGCATGGGAGAAGAAAAAAGGAGCTTTTATTCCGAGTTTATTTAGTCACTCCTTACATAAACAAACAAAGCCCGAAAAGGCTTCATCCATTTTTGAGAGAGCTTACATAACACTTGTTCATTATAGTCACCCTAGTCGTCATCATCATAATGACTGGATTTGCAAGGTTTATAACAGAAGTCGGTTATGTCAACACAAACACACTGTGCAGGATATGAGAAGGCGCAAATACATGAACTGCAAGCTGAGTGACACGAATTCAGCCTAACATCTTTACAGCGGCATTGAGGAGGTTGTGACTTTGTGCACATGCATTGATCACAGCATGGTTCTGAAGGGTAATCAGTTGAGTGATGATGAGTATTACTTTTGATGAGTAGACCCAGCTCAGACAGCCTCAAGCTAGCCGTAGAAGTCCCCACAAGGAAAAGTAGCACGAAGCACACCTTTACCACCATCATGTTGTTGATCTTGTTGCTCAAACCCACCATCTTCGTTTTTGCTGTGAAGAGAAAAATGCTCCTGAAGGTGCTTATTTATGGAGCAGTGAATGGTGATGTTTTCGTTGTTTTCTGCATATTGCATGTGAAAGGTGGCACACATGCACGTATCATTAGTGCGTTTGCTTACACGATTGCCAGGTGTGTCCCTTAGTATATATTCAGCATGAAAAACAATAAAAGATATTTTATATGTCACAGAATTTTATTATACTACCAAATTTTGTTGCATGTAGGTATTAAAAAGTGTTCGGATATAAATTAGATAGAAAATCACTTATCAGAATATTCATGGTATAACTGTTTTATTTATGCCGCGACTATATAATTTACATATATTTAATTTTTCAAATTAAATTTTCCTTTTGGATGATTCATAGGATAGAGATATTGAAAAATAAGTTTAAAAAATTATGAAGATAATTTAATTATTTAAAATAATAGAATATTAAATTTATTAAAAAAAGATTTTGAATATTTTTTCTTTATAAATTTATGTTTATTTTTTTATATTTTCACTTTTTATTTAATCCAGATTAAAATATTTTTAATTTATTTCAATCTCTTTCAACACGATTAACTCCACTTAACATATATGTTTATCTTAATCTTATTTAAACCAATACATCTTCTCATTATATTAGAATAATCTCAACCGATTACTCTTAATTTGATGTATGTTGTATTGAGTTAATTTAACTCATCTTAATCCGATTTAATTCATTATAATTTGACATCTTCCTATTAAAAAATTAGTTTTTTTTTAATTTCATTTAAAAATTTATTTAAATCTAAAGAAAACTTATTTCTTGTTACTTTTATAAAAAAATTGTAAAAATATTTTCATCAAATATGATAATTTCTAATAGTGACTCTTAATCTAATTTAATAATTTCTAATAAGATTTGATCCAACTACTCATATATTAACTCAAGTAGACTTAAAATAGTTCGATTCATGCCTAATTAATACCAACACAGTCTCACATAACACGAGTTATCCTCGTTAGTTAATTTGGTAGACGGATCTAATATTTTTGTCATACTTACATAAAAAAAAGTAAATAAACTAAAAAAACACGTAAATGTGAGAATATAAAAATACGAGAAATAAAAAAAATTCTTTTAAACTTTCTTATTTAATATATTTAATTATTTATTTTATTGTTCAAGAGAATAAATTAAATGGACTCAAAATATATATATATATATATATATATATATATATATATATATATATATATAACATTTTGTTTAGTTAATATGAGTTTAATAAATCATTAAATTTAACTATCTCAAACTTGGTTGAAACAGTTCTAATCTAATTTAACCTAATTTTTTTTATCTAATACAGTTTATCTTCATAAGACCTAATCTTACCAGTGTGATATTTTCACTTTTGATTCTGTCTAACTTGTCATAATTCATTTTAATCTAATCTAATAGTCTAATATTAATTCACATCTAATAATGATTTTTTTTATATTTATACTAATTAAAATATTTGTTTATACAAGAACATTAAAATTTAGTAAATTTGAATCGTATCACTGAAACAAATTATTTAAAAATTTTAAAAAATAGAAGGAATTCAAATTCTATAAATTAGGAAAATGCCGTTTCACATGGTAAGAGATTTATATCTCGAAACCAAAACAAATTACCCGAAAGCAAATAAAACATCTACTAGTTTCAAAAATAACTTTTAGAAGATTTATCACCTACATCATCACTAAATATTTCATATACATTCACGTTATATTTATCTATCTCATCCCCATTCCCACATTACATCTACATACACACACACACACACACACACACACACACACACACACACACATATATATATATATATATATATATATATATATATATATATATATATCCAATTATTATACCAATTTAAACTCAATTTACACATTGATACAACTCCCTCCCTTACAATATATATAAAATTAAAATTAATTTTATTAATGTAACATAAAATTTAAAATATATAATTTTTATTTTTTTCACCTTTTTAATAAATTGGTTTTATTAGACATGAATTTTTTTTTTCAGTGAATTTTTTAATTATCCGTTTTTTTTTTAATTTTAATTAGAAGAAAAATGTTGAACACCATTTTTAGTTCAAAAAGAAAAGTTCAGACCAAAAATGTCCAACATGGAACCAAATGCAAACCACAACTAAAACTCACTAAATTAACTTTCGTGTTAATGTCTTCTAAACACATACAATTGCATTAGAATAAAGAAGAAGAAGATTTTCAGAAAGCAAATCATGCATGGACGAAGAGAAAAAGGAGCTTTTATTTCAAGCTTATTTAGTCATCTCCTTACATAAACAAACAAAGCCTAAAGGGCTTCATCCATTGCAGAGAGAGCTTTACAACACTTGTTCATCAGTAACCCTAGTCATCATCATCATGACTGGACTTGCAAGGTTTATAGCAGAAGTTATTTACGTCAACACAAACACACTGTGCAGGATACGAAGTTGCGCAAATACATGATTTGCAAGCTGAATGGCACGAATTTAGCCTAATGTCTGTACAGTGGCATTGAGGAGGGTCTGACTTTGTACATAGGCACTGATCACAGCATGGTTTTGAATACTCGGAGGGCTCATCAGTTGAGTGATGGTGACTATCACTTTTGATGAGTAGACCCACCTGAGACAGCCTCGAGCTAGCTGAAGAAGTCCCCAAAAGGAAAAGTAGCACGAAACACACCTTTAGCACCACCATGTCGCTGTTGTAGTTCAAACCTATCTTTTATTTTTGCTGTGAAGTGCCCCCAAAATCCTGAGTTGGGTTATTTATGTAAGTGTTTGCGGACTGAGTTATTATGAACCAGTGAATAATGATGTTTTCGTTGTTTTCTGCGTTGCATGTGAAAGGTGGCACACATGCACGACATCATGTCTAAGTTTGCTTACACGATTGCTTAAAGCCTTGTCTATTTCAATGTTTTGCAATAGCATTCGTGTAAGCAAACTGAGGTAAGATATGGTGAATGTGTGCCACCTCTCACATGCAATGCAGAAGGCAATGAACACATCACTGATTTTTGTTACAACCTTGCAAGTCCAGTGATGTAAATGTTGACTAGGAAATAGGAATGAACTCTCTCTCAAATGGATAAAGCTATTTAGGCTTTGTTTATTTTGTAAGGGAAGAATGAATAAAAGTTGGAATAAAAACTAACATAAAACTTTGGTGTTTTTTAGGATTTTTAAATTAACCATAGTTTTAAGCAAGAAAGATCCTTTTTATCTCCTACAATGCTACTTACTACCAAATAATTAAACAAGCACGAAATCACATGGACTAAGTTTTAGGTTATTATAATTGACTATGGGCCTATATCAGTTTATAAGATGATAATTAATTTATTTATATATTTAATTTAGTGTTACATTTTTAATTAACTTGGAAAGTGAATTTATAAAATGTGTTATCTTTTATTATATGTTTTAATGGTAACTAATTTTATCTATATATTTAAATTTAGTTATATCTTTAATTATATTGAAACAGATAGTGATGCTTCAGAGGAATTATACATTTTAAGGTCGCTGTTCTTCAATTTTTGCGTAGTTGAACTACGCATTGTCATGATATTTTTTTTTTATAAGGAAATAGAAATTGTGGCCCTAAATGTAAAGTAAATCATAACGTATAAAGTGAGAGTAAGCTTAAATAAAAAGAAAAAAAAATTAAAGAAGATAAAATATTGTGGCCATAAATATCACCATTAGGATTAATATTAAAAAAAACATTTTTTAATGCAAATATATTTTTATTATATTAAAATTTGTATATAATCCTTATTTATTATTTTTTTAAAAAGGTTTTTTTTTATATTAAAAAAAAACTATTATTTACATTAAGTTATATACATAAAACATTTATATTTACTATTTTAGCGTGGACCCACAAAAGGATCAAACACGATTATCTTGCATGATTCATGCCATGTTCATTTTTCTTTTGGTAGCCGCTTGAATGAGACTTCAATAAAATGCATGCATGCACAAGTTATTGTCATTACAAAGGAACTCACCCAATGCTGGGAACGTGGTTCATGATGAGGCTATTTGATGTGAGACATCTTTTTTATGGTGCAATTATGGTAGGTTTTGGTGCATCTTGCTTTCAAAAAATACAATAGAAAGAACCATCTTGGGTTGTGATTGTTTGCATGAGGCTTATCATGATAAACACTTTCTTGTGGAAATTATTTTTCTCTCATATCATTGTGTGTTTTAATACCTAATACATGAGATAGGTTGATAGTACAGTTTTACACAATGTTATATATATATATATATATATATCATGATCTTTTTTCTTTTTTCTTTCGACAAAAGGAACGAAAACCCTACTCAATATATAACACGATATATCAACATGTACATAGCTTATACGTAACGTTGTTATATGAGATTTGAACCGAAGATCTTGTTAGTGGGAGTTAACTTTTGAAGAAAGGGTTATTATCTTATCTTGTGTTGGAAAAATAATAAAAAGAAAAAGAAATCAAAATATTTTCCATTATATTATAAATATTTATGATTTAAATTATAATTATTTTAATAATATTTTAAATTAAAATTCTTTAATATGTAAATATATTTTTTTAAACGGTAGATTATAAATTAAGTAGATGATCAAAACAAACTAAATAAAATTATTAAACTTTATGTATTTTTTATATTTAATATCTATTTAGATAATGTTTTTCCTTTTTTACTTCTATATTGCTCCTTACTTTTTCTTTATATTTTTTACCAAAAAACCAAGAGATTTTTATGATTTTTTTTCTCTACTTGATCTCTTTCTTAATTTAAAGTGAAAGCAAGTTCAAGAAAACGAAAGTTAAATAGAAGTGTTTTTGATTATAAACTCCAAAACTATAAACCATAAAGAATGCTTTAAAATATTAACAAAGATAATACTTCAAAAAGAAAAAATTGCGTGATCAAAATATTTTGAACAAAATAAAAACCTTGAAAATGATGTGTTTTGCTTTTAACTAGAAACGACAAAAGTGGTGGAGGACGTGGTTGTTGTATATTATAAAAGCATCTCCGTCAACCTTTTTTTACTTTCCATGGTTTGGATGCGAAAGGGACACATATTTAATTTTCATCCACTTTGTATCCTTTTGACCATCGTTCTTTTTATTCTTGCCAATACTTTGGAAAGGTATGAGATAAAGGAAAGTATCCTAAATACTATCAACCAACTTCTACACAATTATATAACTAACTTATTTAAATATAAGATAGTAGATATACGTTTAAATCGTAGTATAGAAAGTAAATTTACACTATTATATATTTATTTTTTAATATGATATATACATAAAACTAATATTTCACTATAGTTAATTCATTAGTATAAAATATATTTTTTACATCACCCTTTCGTTAGGTTATTTATTATCCATGTAACAAAATATGTATACATTTTTTAAATTAAAATAAACTCTTCTACGAATCTTATATACTTCAACGTAAAATTTATTTAATATGTTTCATCTTTTAGTCCTTATAATATTTTTTTATTGAGCGATGACATCATTATTATAAGTTTCTTAAACATTTTTTTCTATGATGAATAACAACAACATTATTATTGTGACTCATTGATGATTTTAAACATTTTTCTTTAACTATATTAGAGCATTTCAACGTCTATTAAATAGTTGAGATTAGTGTTTTATATTTTTATTTTTTTTATTAAAATTAAAGTTATAATTATTTTTAGGATCTCAATTATTATAATGCATAAATATTGTTGTTACATCAATTTATATGAGAATATTATTATAAATACAATCACATGGAAGCAGGAATAGAAGTGTAAGAATTGCATAAGAAAGAAGAAAAGAAGAAGAAAAAAAAGCATGCATTAAGAAAAAAATGCATTATTGTGTTTTGCAATACCATAGGTTCGCTCATTTTCAAGTTGTTATGTCAACGAAGAAGAAAAGATTGATTTAAAAATTATTTTTTATGATGTTATTGTAAGATAATTTAGTAATTGTGTGAATAATCGATCTAATATTTGTTAAAATAAAAAAGTAAAAAATTAAAAATAATCAATTATATTAAAATTAAAGTTATATCAGTTCTTAATTAATTATACGACTTAAATTCATATTTTTATAATATTAATAATCAATTATATAACTAAATTTCTATTTTCACATAATATGTTAATAATTAATTACGTTAGTATTTAATCGATTATAATCATATTTTTAGTACGTAACTGTAAATAAATAATTGATTAAATATTTTATAATTATTTGAATTAGTTATAATAGATTTAAAATTCTATAAAAGAGTGTAATTTTTTTTTCCATAATACACATTTTTTAGAAACTATTAAAATATTAAAAAGAACGTTTTAGACATAAAAATACTTTTGTGATTTTGTAAAATGTTTTGAAGAAAATCAAACTTAAAATAAGAGATTATTTTATTATAAGATGCAATGTTGCAAAAGTTTTAATTTTTTTTATTTATATCTTCTTAATGAGCTAAGAAGTGTTGATTTGAAGACCTAGATAATAGTCGTGTTATAGTGCGGTTAGAAAGAACAGTTTTATCTTATCTACATAAATAGTTGTACGAATATAATTGTTCTATAATAACTGAAATTATCCGAAGTTTTCAATGAATATGCTTGTGATATTATAGGAAAAAGTTGAATATGAAGGTTATCTGCGTGTTAATCACTTATATATATTAATTCTATGGAAAAACAAACAAAAATATTTGAAGAAATAATTAACCTAAAATCAGTATACCTAATCGAACTTTTGATGTTTTAAGAAGTTTGACTTGAAAATTGTAATGAAGCATATTTTAATTGATTCGTTAGTTTAATTATTTCTCTTCTGAACTCTCCGATGGCGTGAAGTGTGAAGGTTGAAGAAGAACAAAATGAAAGTCCCATTGAAATCACTTTTTGAGAACTGCAAAAGATATCTGAGAAGAAGCACACGAGAATAATAATAATACACTTTGCATATTCTGACAGAGCACAATGATGAACCTACCTAATTTAATTGTATGGATGCATAAAAGCATATTTAATTTTAGGGTATCATTATGGAGAAAAGAAAAGGCATAAACACTGCATTGACTTTTGTAATTAAGATCAATGAAGCAGAAATTCTGATAAACCATTTAAGTATATTTTCAAAGTTATATATGAATGAACTGTATTTCTAAAATAAGATACATTCCGCAGTTCCAAATTCTAACTAAATGCATTAATTGTGGTTAAGTATTTGACCAATGACCCAATTTCAATATCTAGTATATTCATAATTACAAAAACGTATATTATTTAATATTTTTTGTATAAATTATTACTTTAATGTTAAGTTACATAAAAAATATTGTGTAAAACCTGAACCATTGGAAAACAGCAAGTGTGCTTATTTTCAAAACCAGAGGTTGCTGTTGGTTGGGTGGTTAGTTCGAATCGGATTCCTCAAGATTCCATCTTTCCAACTTCCTCTGTATTTGTTCGCTCTTGGAATGGGATATCTCGATCATATATATATATATATATATATATATGATATCCTTTAAATGAATTAATATATTTGAAATATTATTTATTCTAAAATTTTATTTTATTTTTTTATTAAAAGACATATCGGTTAAATTGAGAAAGAATAATATATATATATATATATATATATATATATATATATATATTATTCTTGATCTCAGTTTTTTAATAATACCAGATAGAAAAATATTTAAATTGATTTACAAAAAAATAAAATAAAATAAAATAAAACGATAAAAAAAACTGGAAAATAATTAAAATCAGTTTTGTTCCTAGATTTTTTTAATTGAAAAAGTTTAAAATCAAATTGATTTAATTTTTGATTTCACAGTTAAGGAGTAACTTAAATCAAATCGAAATTAAAACATTAAATAACACTTTTTATGAATGAAATAAATTAATTTCTTATCATAAATTAAATTATGAATATGCATCATATTTTTATAATATATTGTTTATTAAATAACTATTTTATTATAATATATTTATCAAAATTATAATAAAAGTGTTATAAAAATTACTCTAATTAAATCATAAAAAAATTAATTTAGTTTGCCTTAATTTAAAAAAAATTACACTAATTAAATCATAAAATATTTACACTGTAGAATATCTAGGTTTAATGTTTATTATGAGGAAACTTTTACGATAGAATAAAATAAGATTTTTAACGTTATATAACGACGGTTAAAAATCTTAAAAATTGTTATTATAATTTTTTTTAACCCTGATAAAAGAGATTATTTCTCACTTATTTACGCACTCTTCTTGTCACACACTTTATTATTTATTAAAACTTTTTAAGAATTACAAAATTATACGTAAGACTCTTCAATCGAAAGCAAGATATTACAATTTTAATAAATTTTAGGCTTAAACCTCCTCTTTTAGTGCATATAGCTTCACAAACAACTGGGTTCTTACAAAATTTTAATTGTAGATTTAGACCTCAGTTTCTTAAAATTAAATAATTTTAATCTGCCATTAATAAATCAGTCAATTGTTAACAACAAAATACGTGGACCAAAGGTGCATTTTAGCTAATTTATAATAAATAAAAAAGTTAATTAATAACAGTAACTAAAAGGTTTCTACACAGATCAATATAAAAAGATTTTATATTATCATATAATAAAAAAATATTGTATTTGATAAATCTGCTAACTTTTATAATAATTACCTAAACATTTTTAATAATTTTGAATTAATCATCTTAAAATTAAGATAATTACTATTATGCTCTTTATTTATTGATATTTAAGCATTACTTTTAAAATAAAGCAAGAATTTCATGTCAGTAGCACTAAACTTGATTTTTTCAGCAAGCACTAGCACTAGTAGCATAGTTGCCATTGACAACATATCTTTTGCTTTTGATTTTGTTCCACTCACATGATTTTCCACTATATATAGAACTTCCTTGCTGGGAGAAAGAATCCAAAAGGATCACGGCGTATATAGAGTAGTTCTGAAGCACTTCCACTCACATCACAACACATAACCCTGTTAAGCATAGAAAGAGAGAGGAGCAAAAAAATTTACCATGGAATGGAGACCGCATTATCTTGATATGATTCTTGTACCATTAGCATATCTGGTAACCGTTGTTTATCATGTTTGGTTGTGGCATAAAACTCGTACACAGCCTTTTTCCACCACGATTGGAATCAATGCTCATGCACGACGCTTCTGGGTTCCTGCCATGTTGAAGGTAAATAATCATGTCCATGTTTGGTTCTGGTTTTGATTCATCTTCATGGTTATTACTCTCTGCGAAAACATGCATATGATTGAACTAGCTACCACAGATTTAAACTTCTAAACTTAGATATATTATACTTTTTAATCCCATACCAACAGATGTTAATCAGTTTTTCTTATTATATATCGATTTCTATCTCTTTACTTCCAATATTTCAACAAACTAGTAGACACTTTCTTATTTGAGACAAATATTGAAAACTAAACTAAACTATATATGGGTTTGGCCGTTCTTATTAAATAATAAGGTTGTGCTAATTTGGTGAATAAAATCAATGGCTGGTTTAGAAACGATTTTGACTTGTTTGCCTACCTTCTTAGTTGTTCTATACATGCACCAAGTTTGATGCTATCTTGCTTGATCACCCGGTGTTCACTAGTGATGCATGGAATTGTTACATCTTTCTAAAATAACACGCTGTATTTGAAATCTTTGGTTATGAGGGATCTGGACTTTGAATAAAATGAGCTTTAAAAGTTCAGTTTTTTCAAAATCGTGCATATACTGTGATGTTTATCAGTTTAGGGTCACGAGAAGTGATGATGGTCCAGGTTTAGGAACTTGTGACTATTTTGTGACGTGTTTTGCCAAAATCTGAATCACCAGTTTCATTTAAAAGTGTACATCAAATTGGCACAACCCTTTTGATTTTGAGACGTATTTTTTGATAAAAGAAACGTACAGTGTCAATTTTTATGTTCAAATAAGGAAAGTAAAACGTCATATTTATATCCATGGCAGGATATTGACAAGAAGAACATCCTAGTGGCACAAAGTCTTCGCAACTTGATAATGGGATCAACCCTTATGGCGACCACAGCCATTCTCCTCTCAGCTGGTTTGGCAGCAGTGATAAGCAGCACTTACAGTGTGAAAAAGCCACTTGATGATGTTGTCTATGGTGCTCACAGTGAATTCATGGTAGCACTCAAATACGTGACACTCCTCACCATATTCTTGTTCTCATTTTTCTGTCACACTCTATCAATAAGGTTCCTGAACCAATTGAGCATCCTTATTTGCACACCACAAGATGCCATGTCCTTGGTGACCCCAGAGTATCTGACAGAGATTTTGGAAAAAGGAACGATGTTGAACACAGTGGGGAACAGGATCTTCTACTCAGCAATGCCTCTTTTGCTTTGGATCTTTGGGCCAGTGCTGGTTCTCTTGTGCTCTATTGCCATGTTGCCTGTGTTCTACAACCTTGACTTCGTTTGTGGGAAAGCAAAGATGGTGCTGAATGATAAAAGTGACTTTGCTTGATGAATTATTTTTCATCCTCAGCTAAGACCAAGAACATGGAATGGATAAGATTATTGTTATATGCGTACGTGCTGTTGCTTAGAACTTTATGTTGTAAAGTACAGTGTTTTAGTAATCTAGAAACTTTATGAAAATAATTCAAATGGCTTTTGATAAGTGGCTTTGAATAAGATTAGCATTAGCCTTTTGTGTGTCACCAAAGCTTTTTCTGTGTGGCACTAAAAGATCTTTTCATTGCTGAATCTAATAGGCAATAACAATATCTGTATAACGTGTTGCCATTTTACTGATTTGTTTATTTGCAGGCCCAAATTTTCGATTATAGTATCAAATGGAATCATGAAAAGACTTATCATATATATATATATATATATATATATATACACACACACATGACAATTAAGTTATTTTATAAATAAAAGACTTATTTGTAGTGCTTACATTTATCTTCAAGTACATAAAGTAAGACACTAGGTGGGACCAATGTCGCATCTTCATGTTTCTTTACGTAATTGCAAATAAAAAATAAACCACCATGCATGCTTAAAAGAAAAAAAGCGAGGTATATTATAGTAAGAAAAATTATGTATTTTGAAGATTCGACAGAGCGGATAGAATAGAAATTAAATATACTCCTTTTTGAACCCTAGTTAAGCTTGCTCAAATAATAGACCTAGTAGGTTTGAAAAAGAAAAAGAAAAAAATACACATTGAGATATAGAATATATTCTCCCCAAAATTTGGATGTCTAATTTATTTTACTTAAAATATATTTTTTTTATATCACTTCAATGAATAATTTATTTTTACATATGATAGATTTGATAATGACTCTGATTATTCACCTAATTACATTTTCAAATGTAATTTTTAATTTTAATGATGACAAAATATATGCATTTTAGTTTAATAATACGTTCTATTTTGGTTTGTCTAATAATTATGAGAAAACTAAAATAAGGTAGATTGATCGTCATTAAAATAAATTATAGATTTTCAACATCTCATTTAAAAAGCAGACTAGTAGGTTAGTCTATTAATTTTTTCATATATAATATTTTTTAATATATTTTTAATTATATTTTTTTAAATTTTTAATAATTAATTAATATTTTTATTAAATAAATTAATATGCTTAATTATAATTAGCAATTTGAATTTTATTTATTAATATTTATAATTAAAATTAAAATATTATAATATATTTACATATTCTAATAAAATATATAAAAAAGATAATATTTTAAAATTTTTTAATATATAAATATTTTTTAGAAGCAAGTAAAATTTTATCTATGAATTACTTAAATGGACGAAAATAAATTTACGAGTTAAAACTATTAATTTTTTTTCTATGACATATTGAGATAATATAATAAGACTGAATATTCTTCAAGTATTAGCTGGATGGTTCTTCAATTTTATTCTGGTTGACATAAACCCTCAGATTCTTCATTTACATTTCGAAAATCAGGCATAGAAATAGAATATATTTTGATGGAACCAAATTCCATCCACTAAATAAAGCGAGTGGAATGATGCACACAAATGGTGATGCCATGTTTGGTGTGGGTGCGACAAATTCGCATATGAAGAATAATATATGTAACAGGGATGCCCTTGGAACAATCATCAACAACATATCATAGGACAATATTCAAAACTTCCCTATCATTATTTACTACATTTAAGTTTTTTTTTCCTCATAGATGTTATCTCTACAAAAGATAATTATTTTTATTCTACAAACATATCATTCAATCCCAAGTTTACATTGATTAATATAGACATCAGGTTTTACATGAATTAATCAACATACAATCTAGGAATTTCTCATGAATACATTGTACTTAATCTATGTTTTTTATTATTATATTCGTTCTAGGAATACCCTTCTAGAATCTATGCCAAACTAATAACCTTTTAATCTCAAATGAGGTCTGGGTTCATTTTAGATCCATTTTTTTAATACAAAAAATGTACTCAAAATTATAGTAAGCATATTCGGAAAGAGTTAAAATGGTGGTTTTTTCTTAATCGATCTTGCTTCCAACGTTAGCTAAGATATCCATGTTCATATTTTTCTTTATCTTTCTAGGGTCATTAACTAATCTTATGAGAAAATATAGCGAAGAATATTAGGTAGGAATTCATAGGATGTGACACAAAATTGGTGATATACTAATGGAATATAATTGGTTTAAACTAACAATCCATATACATATAAATACTCATTGGAGGAAAAGAAAGTGATACACATATAGATATAGATATATAGAAGCATTGTTCACCAAAATTAGAGCATAATTAAAGAGTCATTTGAAGGAGGCAGATAGATGCACATGGAATGGAGGACATTTTACCTAGATGTGACTCTTATACCCTTAGGGTTACTCATAAACCTTACTTACCATGTTTGGTTATGGCATAAGGTCAGGACACAGGCTCCCTTAACCATCTTCGGAGTAGATGCCGATGGCCGGCGTTTGTGGATTCCTGCAATTATCAAGGTATGCCTCCTAAAATATTGGATACTGTTGAAGAACAAGTAGGATTATCAGAAGAAATTATGCTTAAGAATTTGTTGTTTAATGGACCACACTATTCCTATTTTATTTTGATAGTGGTATATTATGTATGGATTTTATTGAAGGATATTGAAAAGAAGAGCATTGTAGCAGTCCAAAGTGTTCGGAACTTGATGATGGGATCAATCTTTATGGCCAACACAAGCATCCTTCTCTGCTGTGGCCTTGGAGCAGTGATAAGCAGCACTTGCAGAGTGAGGAAGCCTTTCATTGACTCGGTTTATGAAGCACATGGGGAATTTGTAGTGGCACTAAAATATGCAACCATCTTTACAATATTCTTATTCTCATTTCTCTTTCACTCTCTCTCAGTTAGGTTTCTAAGCCAGTTGAGCATCCTCATTTGCTCACCCCAACATGTCATAACCTTGGTTACCCCAGAGTACTTGACTGATCTACTGAGAAAAGCCACTATTTTGAATTTTCTGGGAAACAGACTTTCACACACAGGACTTTTCCTTCTGCTATGGATCTTTGGACCTGTCATGGCATTCTCCTGTTCGGTTGCCATGTTGTTGGTGCTTCATAAGATGGACTTTGTGGCTGGGAAACAAAACATGAACGTAGGAATTCACCAGGGAAGTGATATACATCTTCAGATTTGAACTATTTTCAAGTTTGACTTGAAAATTCGATGATGACTAGTATTTTGCAAACATGTCATTAGACTTGGATGATATGATTCAAAATTTTGGCTTATCACCATATTACTAACTACTGTACCACGTTCCCATCTTTTACAAGAAAATAAATTTTCTTTTATTTCTTACCTAAACTTCAAAAATTCTTTTTAAAATTCGAGCACGTGTCTCTTTCGGCTCATGCGTTGATTAAAATATACTACACATATGATTCCGTACATTAAACGACACGTCTCTCTCTCTCTGTATATATATATATATATATATATATATATATATATATATATATATATATATATATATATATGATTATATATACTAACCAGATAGCATTATGCACCAAACTAGGGTGAAAACAAAGATAGTCACGAAAAGCAATAGATGAGGGAGAGAGTTTAATTTGGGATGGAGTGGAGAAAATACTATTGGGATGTGACGTTGGTGCCATTAGGGTTAGTAATGTTGGTAGCATATCATGTTTGGTTATGGCATAAGTCAAAGACACAACCCTTCACCACAACCTTTGGAAGAGAAGCTGATAGTCCCCGATTTTGGGTTCTTGTCATCATCAAGGTATTTTTTTTTTGTATTTCATACATTCTCCCAAAGTTTAAGCAGTGTTATTCTTTTCTAGAGAATAGCATAAATTTACTGAATTTTAAATTAATTACATTAAAGTCTGAGATTATACATGTGTCAAAACGAAACAAGATAAGACAAAGTTGTTGCATACAATGTTTGGGCACATGTGAGTGATAAAGATTGGGAGAGTAAGAGAAATAGAAATTCGACAAACTTAATGATGGCATTTGCAGGATATCGAGAAAAAGAGTATCATAGCAATTCAATCTCTTCGAAACCTAATGATGGCGTCAACCCTAATGGCCACAACATCCATTGTCATATGTGCTGGCCTAGGAGCAATCATAAGCAGCACTTACAGTGTTAAAAGTGCAATCAACAACGACATAGTTTTTGGAACACATGGAGAATTAATGGTGGGTCTGAAATATGCCGTTCTCCTTGCCATGTTCTTGTTCTCATTCCTATGTCACACTTTCTCCATAGGGTTTCTGAATCAAGTGAATATCCTCATGTTCACTCCACAAGATGACAAGTCCCTGGTGACTTCACAATATTTAACTCAGCTTTTGGAGAAGGGCATCTTGTTGAACACAGTGGGAAACAGGCTTTTCTATTCTGCACTTCCTCTTATACTTTGGATCTTCGGACCTGTCATTACCTTCTTCTCTTTAATAGCCATGGTAGTTGTATTCTACAACCTAGATTTTCTTCCAGGGAATACCAACACCACCTTAGAAAATAGAAATTCCATACCCTTTCCCGAGGCTTGATTTAAGATTCACTGTCAATCTTGTGATGTAAGAATTTGAATTCATACTTTGTCAATTCAAAAATAATGTGTTTAAGAGAAAGATCAACCAAAAACTATAGGCGTCTTTGTTTAACCTTTACCACCGAAAACCGGACTGGAGAAACTGTTTAACCGAGAATCGACGTAAAAATTAGTCTATAATTTTTAAATATTTGAATTTTAATTAAATTAAAATTATTTTAAAAAATTGTGCCCAATTTAATAAAACAGAAAAAAAAATGGATCAATTGATTTCAGTAAAAAAAAATTAAAATCAAATTTTTAATATTTTTTTATAAAAATATAATATAAAACTTTAAATAATAATTATTGTATTATATTTTTCACTTGTTTTTATAATTATTCATTTTATATTTTTATTATAAAATATAATGTATATGATGGTAATTTTTTATTTATTTTATATTTGTAACACTTACTATAATTTATAATAATCATAATAATAATTTTTATTATTTTATATATATATAAAATATTATTATTAATAAATTTATTATATATTTATTATATTATAAAAATATTATTTTATTAAATTCGATTTTAAAACAAAATTAAGTGTTTAAACCCTAAATCCAAATTCAATTTTGAAAACATTACTTTTACAACTAAGTTATTTATTATTTTAATTTTTAAAACTTGAAAAACTTTTAAGTTTTAAAAATTATTTTTAATTGTTAATTTTTATAAATTAAAAGACTAAAATTGATAAACTATATCTTCTATTTTAAATTTTCTCTTTCTATTAATGATGTAAAATTCTTTTTGAATAGTTGGACTACATCACAAAAGGTTTTTCAATTTTCTTTATTATTGATATTATTCTTTCTCATTTAAATTAATATTTAAAATTGATGTTATCTAAAAAAAAATTTATTTTAAAATTGAACTCTAAAATTATTTTTGAAACCTGAAAAATAAATTAAATAAAAAAATACTTTTCCTTATAATAGATAATCCACACGTTACGATAACCTTAAGAAATATACACATTTATAATAGTTAGATTTGAGAAATAAGTATAACTTTATGTTAAAATATTTTCCAATCAAGTCAATTAATTTTTTAAATGAGATTTGAAAAAATATTTCAACTAAATCAATCTTTAATTACCAACAAGGACAACATATTAATTTCTTAAATAAATTGTCATGAGTTTTATTATTGACCACGCATAAAAAACTTCATCAGAAACGAAATGCATTATATATATATATATATATATATATATATATATATATATATATATATATAATTTTTTTGAAATTAAATATATGATTATTAAATAAAATATAATGCCTGATATCTTTTATATATGAAGTAATATTTATATAGAGAATTGTTAATTACTGCACATTCACTTTTTTTAGAGCATGTTTATAAATTATAACTATAATTATCTTGAAATTAGTATAGTAAAAACATATATATTCAAACACACACAAAAAGTGTACATTAATAAATCATAGTTACAATTATCTTAAAATAAAATAACCCTCGTGATAACTGGTATAGAAAACTAATATATAAATTGGTCAAATAAACCAATTCTAATAGTTGGTTTAGGAATGGTTTCATTGAATTAAATATTCTTATCTTATTATCATTTGTAGAATAAAAAGAAAAGTTGTTTATTTATTTATATAAAAGTCATGGTTAATTTGGAATAAAAGATGTGTGATTTAAAGCAAATTATATATATAAAATGTAAAATTTGTAAATTCATGCAAAAAAAAATGGAAAATCATCAATTTACACTACTATTATATTTAGTAAAATATATTATATACGTGGATATTTATTTATTTTATATAAAATTAGGATAATAAAACGAATCAATTTATCCACAAATTTTGTAAAGTTTAGATGGAAATGGACAACCCACCCATAATTTTTACTTCATTTTATTAATACATATATATATATATATATATATATATTTAAATATTTCTTAAATTATATGAATAATTTTTTAAATTTTATTTATTAATTAATATTTTTATTAGATAAATTAAAAAAATATTATATTTATATGTTAAAATATTTAATTATAATTAATAATTTAAACCTAATTAATTAAAATTTATAATTTAAATTATAATATTATATAATATTTATATATATTTAATAATATAATAAAAAATATAATATTTTTAATTATACATTTTTTAATTTACTATATAAATAATTTCTTAAAACAAGATAGTAGATCAACCCCTCATTTATAATCCATCAAATTAATAAAATAAATAAAATAAATAAATAAAATAAAATAAGAATATTTTTAATAAAAATTACTTATTGAGATGCTTAAATAATAAAATTAGTTGCTTAAAGTGATTTTTTAACGAAAAAAACTTATATAATATAATAAGTGCTTAAATTTTGTTGGTAATTACTTTATTAAGCAACTTATAGCATCTCTAATAAAAATTATTTATTGAAATATTTAAATAAAATATTGATTATTTGAAATAATTTTTTATTGAAGAAATATTATGTAGCATATTTAGATTTGTTTTAAATTGTTTTAGCAAATAACTTATAAAAATGAAGAAATCATGAGGAGGGAAAATAAATTTTTTAAAATTTATTAAAAAAACTTTTTAATAAAAAAAATCAACTTTAAATTTGTTAAAAATAATATAACATAAATATCTACTTTAAATTTTTTAAAATAAGAAGCAGTTGCTCGTATTGAAAATACCTTTATAAAAATATACAAATCAAAATAAATGAAAAAGAAAAAAAGTTTTTTAAAATTTATTAAAAATATTTCTAATAAATAAAATGAATAAAAAATTATTTAAAAAATAAGTTATTATTTTACATTTTTCAATGCGAAACATTAACATCCACGAATCATAATAAATTTCAGCCACACACATCGTCAACCATGAACGAATTGACCACAACTTATCAGTGACGGAATAAAAACAAGTACGAAGTACTTTCGACTTAATTCACTTGGACTTTCGATAATATCATTCATCACATATTTAATGCTTTCACTCCATACTTTGAAATAAGATGTTTCAATTTAATTATCCTTTATTAAATATTTAATAAAATTAATAAAAAAGTGTTTCGCTTTGATTACATTTTAATTTAATATCAAATTTAAATTAAATTAAATTTATGTTTTATGGTTCGATTAAAAAAAGTTGGCCCTGTTGTAAATTTATTAAACATTTTTATAGAAAAAACCTATAAAACTAACTAATTTATAAAAATCATTTTCAAATAGAGAAGTGTAGTGTGAATTTTTTAAATTTTTTTATTATATTCAAAATTGTAATTTATTTCATATTTATAAATAATTGTATCGTTTTATTTTAAAATTATAATATAACTTTGCTATTAAAAGACATATTTATGTATATTTATTAGTGGATAATTAATTCTAAATATAATAATATTATACTTAAATATAATATACTAATCAATTTACTTTCGTTACTATTTTTAATGGGCCAACCCAACAAAATCCAAAATAAATTCAATTTTAATTGCTTTTAACAATGAGATCTAAATATTATGCACGTAATTCCATTATTTTCTTTTTTTAGTAAATTTAAATAAAGTAGCTTAACTTAAGTTATAAGAAAATAAATCTTCTTTAATAAATAATTTATTCCTGACAATTAAAAAATATACGCCTAAACAAACAAATAATGAGTATATATATATATATATATATATATATATATATATATATATATATATATATATATATATATTTTTTTTTTTTTCCAATTTTTTTAAAATAAATATTTATATTTATTTTAATATCTCAAATTTAATCTTTGTATGTGTAATTCAATAATATATTTGACGAGACAATATTTAATAGAATGATTATCCATTTTTAACATTTAAATTAAATATAAGTACTTCGGTAAGTACATGGAGTCTCAGTATCATTTTGGAGTCAAGGTCAATGTTAGTTTAAATACACTTTTATCTCTTAATTTATTAAAATACTTTTTAAGGATAAATTCGTAATAAAAGAGAACTGCAAGATGGACAATACCTCGAATTTAAAAATTGACTGTAACGATACTATCAAATGGACATGAGACCGAGACACCTATAAAAATAACTTTATCTCACCTTTTTAAAATAGTTTTAATAAAAAGTTTATAAACAAAAAATTTTCAAAATTCAATTTTAATTTATGTAATCAAAAGGAAAAAAATGTTGCTTTAAACTAACGTTAACTTAAAATCAATTTTATAAAATTATGTTTAAATTAATTAACTGTATTGTGAATCAAGTAAAGAAATTACTTCAAGATTATAAACGCATTCCCTCGTAAACTTGGTTGAGGTTGGGGGAGATGGTTCATGGCACGTATACATAGACCATTAATGGTGGTGTCTAAGGCTTAGTTGACCTTCATTGTAATTTTTATGAATAAAAAATGATAATATAAATAATTTGAATTTCAGCTAGTACCAGTGTAATATCAGCAAGTTATGTAAACAATTGCATGGAAATTTATAAATTTATATCCTTACATGTATAGAAAACATGTGTTTAAATCCTTCACATATATGAAGTAAAACTGCATCACTTTTAATAAATTATATATATTTTAGTGTTTTTATTTTATTGTTTATATAAATTTTAACATAAAAGTTAAAATCTAAAAAATCTAAATAAAAATAAAATAGAAATTGTTTTCTTACATCATTCTATTCTACGCCTAACTTCCTTCTATATAGTAATGAACGAAAAAAAAGTCTTTGCTAGATATAGTTAATTAATATTAATAAATGTCTTTGTGTTTTAAGTTGCTTTAAGTAATAACTTATCAGTGATTTAGTTAAAAGAGTTGAAATTTAACATTGTTGAGACATTTAAGTTTGAATATATGATGTAATGTTTGATATTGTTTTGGTACGTTAACCAATTTAAAAATAATTGATATTAAAATAATTTATATATACTTTTTCGTTAATTGGTTAAAATAATTTATAGTCTCATTCGAGATAAAGAGAGATTAAGGTTTAGAGATACTATTTTTGTGTTTAATTGTAAAATTAAAATTAAAATTAAAATCAAATCAAATCAAGGGCTGTATTTATTCTTTAAGTATTAAGAGTGGAAAAAACTAAAAAAAATCTTATAATGTATGGCTTTTAAAATGATAAAATAAACTTAATTCTATTTTTTGAAAATTTTGACTGGGAATATCTTGGCTTCTATATATTGTCTTATAATGTCATTTATTTATATATTTAATTTTTTTATTTAAGAGATAAGGTAATTTAATATAATATCTTATATTGATTTTTTAGAAATGTTTTGACATCAGTTTTTTAAAAATATTTTGGATTAACCTTTCTAAAAGTTTTTCATAAACATTCTAGAATCACATTTTCATATATATTATAGATTGATCTTTTCAAAATAATAAAACTATGTTCCGTAAAATATCATTTGTGGATTAATCTTTTTAAAAACTTTTTCAATTGATCTTTTCAGAATGGTAAAATTATATTTCGGATTTCATAATTTGAAATTTTTTAAAAAATTATATATTTATAGATTTATTCATGTTATTTTTTTCTGGACTTTTGTACGTGGAATACTTCAAAATATGCTTATCGATCACGTGTTCTATAAAATTATCAGGGATGTTGTTGTCTTTTTAAATAAATATGGGGTAAGAAAAAAATGTTTAGGAGCAGGAGGAAAAATGTTGCAAATAGAAAATATTGAAACTAGAATACGGGCTAAGCCCAGTTTTGTGAAGGCCCATCTCATCACCCAAAACAAAAATCAGAAGCAGCAGTGAATTGTTCGAACTTCGTGCACCCCACAGAAACCCCACGGCGGTGCATTTAAAAATTATGGGGTACAAAAAGAAACACTCACGAGGTAAAAGCTAGTAAAATACAAAAAATAAAGTGGAAAATGATCAAATGGGACTGAACCGAACCCACTATGCTTATTATTCCAAGAGACAAAAAGGTTGTTTCTTCTTCCCCACTCCAATAATTTCTTTTACATCCCATAATATATATAAAATGTTAAAATTATTTTTGTGACTAATTTTCTTTTTCTGCACCACACTTCCGTATCAATACTTGTATTTTTTTTTCGACACCTTCGTTTAAACATTATTTTCATTTAAAAGTTAAAAATTTGTCGATGATTCGTGCTTCTAATCATATAATATATTTTAAATCCAAAAATTTCATAAAAACAAGTATTTGATTTATATTTGTGATGTTTTAAAATACATTTATAGAAAACAAAATTCGAAAATGAGTTTCAGATATCTTAATTCAGAATTTATTTTTGATTGTGTTTTTTGGAAATGCATTATGAATTTAATAATTTAAAATTTATTTTTAAATTGTGTTTTCTGAAATCAGTTTTTAAAAATTTTTCAGATTCATCTTTCTAAAATAATATTCACTACTAGAAAATTAGTTGTTTTTGTTGTAAAATGAGGGGTATTGCAAAAGCAGAGCCGGTGTTCTTACACGTTGCAGAAAACCGTTTCAGAGCACGTGTTCTCACACGTTGCAGAAGACTATTTCAGAGAGAACGTGTTCTCACACGTTGCAAAAAACTATTTCAGAGAACGTTGCAGAAGACCGTTTCAGAAAACCAGAAGACTATTTCAGATAACGTTGCAGAAGACTGTTTCAGAGAACGTTACAGACCCACTACCAAATCTTCCATAACTGTTACAAACTTTCTCTTATAAATAGAAACCACTTCACACTCTTCAAAACACACCTCTCTCATCTTCTCTTCTCTGATCTTCTTTCTGTGTTCCTGGGTTGATTTATTCTTTTGAGAGTTTCTTGCTAGTTTCTGAGATCCTCGGATATTCCGAGAAGTTCCTGTTGTATCCTGGGGGACTTACGCAATACACCGCGGATAAGTCCTTACGGACAGTGATTATACACACCTCAAGAATAAAGTTTGCTCGTGTCTCTGTCAGCTTTCTCAACAATCTTAAGGACTTATGACTGACAGTACGAACATCAACAACTTCCTTTAATAGTTTTAGAATATTGAATAGTGAAAGAAAAGGAATTATGAAGTGCTCATGGATCAAGGTTAGTCCTCTTATTATAATTCATGTATGTTATTATGTGAGAATCAATTCATGTATGTTATTATATGATTATGATTCATGTACGTTATTATGTGAGAATCATTCATGTATGTTATTACATGATTATGATTCATGTATGTTATTACGTGAGAATAAAGAATCTAAACGTGAAGAGTAGTTTTATAGAATTAGTAACGTATAAAAACTACAAATTAAAATACATCTGGTATAAGAGTCATACTTATTAGATTTATGATTTTTTCTATAATTTTTAAATTATACTTTTTCCAAAATTGAATAAAGGAATAAATCATAATCTATGTTTTAAGCTGCAATCAATTTCAAATTGAAATTAATTTCATAACCCCTGTGTGAATGACACTATAATTCTTATTGAAATATAAATGATCCTGTAATTGATTTTAATTGAAAAAATAAGTTACGTGATTGGGTTAACGGTGAATCATATGTGAAATTGATTACTGCATGTTATAATTATGATGAAAGAAAGGTAAAATTTTATATCAAATGATATCAGCATACATCATGCAACTTGTCCATAGAGCACACCTATCAAATACATGTTTCTTTTTCGGATTTATTACACCAATACAACAGAGAAAATGAAAAATGCATTATGCATAATTATTTTATGTTATGGGAGAAATTATGCAAAATTATTATATGTTATGAGAGATTTTGTTTGTGAATAATTAGCAATTACATGTATACAATGTATGACTTAGATCTACATATTATTTTGTACAATAATATTTTGTCCACATATTATTTTGTACATACGTATAAGTAGAATATTATTTTGTCCCCATATTATTTTGTACATACTTATAAGAAAGGGTTGAGACTGTATGAAATCAATGGATTTAACCCCACGTTACGTTCAAGAAAAAGGATAATTATTTTTTGTGTGGAAAGTCAAGTCATCATGCATATAGAATAAGAAACGACAATCCTCCTAAGGTAAATTTAGCCAAAGGAGAAGATATCATTATTGTGGTCGTTTCCCAAATAAACTTTGTGACAAATGTGAGCAAATGAGTGGTAGACTCTGGTGCTACCAGGCACATCTGTGCAAACAGAAGTGATTTTACCTCCTATACTAATGTTGGGGATGGAGAAGAACATATTTATCTCGGTGATTCCAGGACAACTCCTGTCTTAGGAAATGAAAAGTTCTTATAAAACTCACATTTGGAAAGACTCTGACCTTGAATAATGTGCTACATGTGCCATTAATCAGAGCTAATATAATCTCTGTAGCACTGTTGGGAAAAGTTTGGAAAGTTGGGGTTAAAGTGTCATTTGAATCTGATAAGATTATTATGACAAAAATAAAAAATAAAAAAATAATGTCCTTATAAGGAAGGGATATTTTGTTCTTCTGCTTATATTATTTATTCATATGATCTGTGACATTTATAGATGACTACTCTACATACACCAAAGTGCACCAAATAACCTCTGAGAGAATATATACTTACAGTGTTTTTTTTTAAGAAAACGGGTAAAACTCCCTATGAGTTATGGAGAGGTTATGAACCTAATCTTAAATATCTAAGAGTGTGGGGTGCCTAGATAAGGTAATGTTATCCAATCATAAGAAAAGGAAAATAGGTTCTAAACCTTCTGATTGTATGTTCTTAGGCTATGCAGAACATAGTGTTGCCTATAAGTTTCTTGTCCTCAAAAGTGATGTAATTGAGCATAATACTATAGTGGAGACAAAAAATGTTGAGTTCTTTGAACATATTTTTCCTCTAAAGTTTAGTGAGACACCTAAACAATGTATAGAGATTAATAGTGATAAAATATATGAGGATTTGAGGAGAAGTAAAAGACAGAGGAAGGAAACCTCCTTTGGAGATTATTTCTACACTTATCTAGTTGAAAATGATCCAACGAGTTTTTTAGAGACTACTAGGGCTCCTGATACAATACATTGGGATAAGGCCATTAAGACTGAAATTGATTCAATTAAGAAAGATAATACTTGGACTTTGGTAGATTTGCCTAAAGGAACAAAACCTATTGGTTGTAAGTGGATCTTTAAGAAAAAGTATCATTCTGATGGATCCATAGATAAATATAAGGCAAAATTAGTAGCAAATGATTTTACTCAAAAATCCAACATTGATTATTTTGACACCTTTGCCCCTGTGACTAGGATTTCCTCTATTCGAGTTTTGTTAGCTCTAGCAGTTATCCATAAACTAGTTATATACCAAATGGACGTTAAGACAACTTTTTTGAATGGTGAATTAGAGGAAGAAATTTATATGACTCAACCTGAAGGGTGTGTTGTTCCAGGTCAAGAGAACAAAGTGTGCAGACTTTTAAAATCCTTATATGGATTAAAACAAGCACCAAAACAATGGCATGAAAAACTTGATAGTGTTTCTACTTTGTAATGGTTTTTCAACTAATGATGCTAATAAATGTGTGTACTCTAAATTTGAGAGTGGTGAATGTGTCATTATATGTTTATATATAGATGATATGCTAATATTTGGTACATGCATTACATGTGTGTACTCTAGAACTAAGTTGTTTATGGGATCTAAATTTGAAATAAAAGATATGAATGAAGCCAATGTGACTTTGGGAGTTAAAATTATAAGGAAGGGCGATAATATTTTTCTATCCCAAGAACAATATATTGAGAAACTTCTTAGGAAGTTTTGGTGTTATTAACGCCAAACCAGTGAATACCCCTTATGATGCTAACTCTAAGTTAAAGAAAAATAGAGGAGACTCAATCTCTCAACCTCAGTATGCCCAGGTAATTGGGAGCTTACTGCATTTCCAGACCTGACATTGCTTATGCAGTAGGTAGACTGAGTAGGTGCACTCAATGTCCTAATCAAGAACATTGGAATGTACTTACAAGACTTATGAGATACTTAAGAGGTTCAATGGATTATGTCATTGAATATAGTGGATTTACCGCTGTACTAGAAGGATACAGTGATTCTAACTGGATTTCTGATTCAGATGAGACAAAATCCACTAGTGGCTATGTATTCACACTCGGGGGTGGTGTGATTACATGGAAATCAGCCAGACAAACAATTATTGCAAGACTAACAATGGAATCTGAATTTGTTGCTCTCGAAATGGCTGGTAGTGAAGCTAAGTGGTTGAAAAACTTCTTAGTAAACATTCCATTAGGAATGAAACCGATCCCGTCTATATCAATACACTGTGATTGTCAATCGGCAATAGCTATAGCAAAAAATAAGAATTACAATGGAAAAAACAGACATATACAGTTGAGACATAATTTAATGAAGCAGTTGCTAAAGAATGGAACAATCTCCATTGGCTATGTGAAGTCAGAACGGAATCTAACAGATCCTCTAACAAAACCCTTAGCGAGAAATATGATTTTAGAAACATCGAGGGGAATGGGCCTTAAGTAACTTGCAAACAAACAGGTGATGGTAACCCAACCTTTGTGATTGGAGATCCCATGAATAAGGTTCATATGGGTAAAAACAAGTCACTTGTTAGTTCTGCTAGCACTAAAATTGATTAAAATCAATTATGTCCATTCCTATGGTGTATATGTGAAAGTGCTAGATACTGCATCATTGAGAGGTTAAACTTTGTAATTAAAATTCTATATGGTGTACGAATTTTAGTCTAAACAAAGTTTTTAAACGATTTCATATCCCTTAAGGTTGGTGTATGATTTGCAGCATACGCTTGATGAAGTCACCTATATGAGTGTCGAGTGGGGCCGCTTGTATGAGATCTTTGCAAGATTTCTAGAGCACTCATGAATACTGGGCACGCGCATGGCCTAGTAAGCACAACACAGCGATAACAGCAAGAATTGTGGGGGTGTATTGTGATTATTAAAACCGCTAACACACATCAAGTGTTTTGGTTCATATAGCTTGTTACACCAACTACACTGTGTGTTAAGTTTTTTAGTTTAAGACTGGTTCATATAGCTTGCTATACCAGCTCTGATGCATTACATCTTATATGAGACCCAGGATTTTCTTCTTTTATTTCTTTTATCCCTTTTGTTTTGCAATACGTGGGGGATTGTTGTAAATTAAGGGGTATTGCAAAACAGAGCACATGTTCTTACACGTTGCAGAAAACCGTTTCAGAGCACGTGTTCTCACACGTTGCAGAAGACTATTTCAGAGAACGTGTTCTCACACGTTGCAAAAGACTATTTCAGAGAACGTTGCAGAAGACCGTTTCAGAGAACTAGAAGACTATTTCAGATAACGTTGCAGAAGACTGTTTCAGAGAACGTTACAGGGAACGTTACAGACCCACTACCAAGTCTTCCATAACTGTTACAAACTTTCTCTTATAAATAGAGACCACTTCACACTCTTCAAAACACACCTCTCTCATCTTCTCTTCTCTGATATTCTTTCTGTGTTCCTGGGTTAATTTATTCTTTTGAGAGTTTCTTGCTAGTTTCTGAGATCCTCAGATATTCCGAGAAGTTCCTGTTGTATCCTGGGGGACTTGCGCAATACACCGCGGATAAGTCCTTAAGGGCGGTGATTATACACGCCTCGGGAATAAAGTTTGATCGTGTCTCTGTCGGTTTTCTCAACGGTTTTTTCACAATTTAAAAAAAAATTGTTTAAATATATAGAAAACTTATTTTTTGTAACTTTTATAAAAAAGTTTGCAAATATATTCTCTTAAAATATGAGAATTTCTAGTTGTTATTATCGTTTAAGATAGATAGCGGAGTACAAGAAAAAAATATGAGTAGAAAAAAGAAACAATAAAAAAGAAATGAAACTCAAAATCACTTCAAACTAAAACCAATTGAAACTACTTTTTATTTGATTTAAAAAACGATACATTTTCACATTTTTTAAGCAATTTTGTTTTCTAAACCTAAATATGATTACATTACATGTAACATTCCACGTTCCTAAAGTAGGAAAATACATGATTTGGTAAATCCATAGTTTTTGTTTAGTGGGAAAACGAGAATGAAAATAAACAACAGATTTAAGATATCATTAGAGTCAAATAAATACATCCACTTTTCTAACTCAAAAGATTATTCCTTCTAGAAACTTTGGCCTTTAAATAACTCGAGGAAAAAAAAATGATTTGAAGGTCAACTATGGTTATGTTTCTTAATCTCCACCAAATCAAGAATATCACAAATTATTTCAATAATTGGTGTTTAATTTGAATAAAAATCCACAAAAGACAACTAATGAAAAGCATGCACAATTGTATTGGAAATATAGCAATGTAGTAGTAGGTAAGAGATAAATAAAATAAGGTAGTGATTCCTTTTCTATCTCCAGAAGACATGGAAACCCTTTTAAAAGCAAAATGTGATGTCTATGAAAAGAAAAAAAAAATGTATCTTAATTTCATAGGTCAATTTGCTACATTTAATAACATCATGGGATCCAACCACCTGCAATTATAATGCTAAACTAATGATATTTTAAAAACATATGCAACCAATCTTGCTTTGGTGTCCTAGATAAGTACTTGTTAAACAGTGTTTATCTCTAATCACCTCACACTAATCACAATAATCTCCAAATTAGTGACACAACACATGGGTGATGATGAACATGCAGTGCGTTTTGGCATTCTTGGTTGTGCTAACATCTCCATCAAGCTATGCAAAGCCATAACCAAAGCACCAAACGCGGTGCTTCACGCCCTAGGCAGTCGTTCGATCGAGAAGGTTAAGAACTTCGCCATCGAACATGATCTGCCTACCACGATTAGGGTATATGGAAGTTACGAGGATGTGATTGAAGATAAAGAGGTAGACGCGGTGTACATCCCTCTTCCGACGGGTTTGCACGTGACATGGGCGGTGAGGGCGGCGGAGAGGCGGAAGCACGTGTTGCTGGAGAAGCCGGCGGCGATGAGTGTGGCGGAGCTTGACCGGATTCTTGAGGCTTGTGAGAGTCATGGGGTGCAGTTCATGGATGGCACCATGTGGATGCACCACCCACGAACGGCTAAAATGAAGGAGGCTTTGTCTGATGCTCAACGTTTTGGTCAACTCAAATGGGTACGTGCATATTAATCAATTCATATACCATATTGCATCCTCTTATGCTTCAGTTTTGTTCTTTTATCAACAATTTAGTTTGAATCGAATCATCCTACAACTAACTAAAAGAATGTATACACTTTATTCAATTTCTAAACTACATTATTATTCATTACATTTATTTATTTATTTATTTTCAAAACTACCATTATAACTTAATAATATTTTAATATAAAATTAGTTTTGATGTAATATTTGAAATATCTAACTTAATCTTGTAAAACAAAAATTGTATATAATTCTAAATCTGATAGGCTTATTTTTTTATTTTTGACAATTTTAAAATTGTCTTTATATTATTTTTATTTGGTTAAAGTAAAACGACAATTTTTTTTACCTCCTTTGTTTATCGTTTTCTTTAAAATACTCAATTCTTCTTTCTCTTCTTTTACCTTCTTTCAAATTGTTTTTAATTATTCGAAACTTTTACACACACGCGTGGATGTTTGTCTTTTCTCAAGCTAGATTTGTATGAGAAACACAACTACTATACTAAATTGTAATGCTCGAAGTGAATAAAAGATAAATCTAGCAAGTATAGGTCCATATTAATTAATTAGTTAATTAATTACTTTTGGTGTTGTTTATGAAGAAAATGAAGAGGATTAAAGTTGTCTTTTGTTGTCAAAAGTTTGCTAACACTTTACTCGACACCATGGTTTTGAGGTTTAGTAGATCGATAAGAATGGCGAATATTTAAGCATTTGTTCCCTAATTTCAAAATTTGATTAAACGAAATAAAAGTAACGTTGCTTTTTTCTTGGTAACCAAGTTAGGGAATGGTTACAAGAGAAAGGTGGGGTTTTCTATGGTTAAGTTATCGGTGATTTCTATATTGTTCATGTAGCAATATGAAAATGTTGTCACGTGTTACTTTTTTTTCGTTTGATGAACATGCTCGTAGAATATTAAAAAAAATAATCATTAATAACATTTTTAGATTTATTTTTAGATTTTATTTTTGTAAATTTGTTTTTTATATATATTTAAATATTCTTTAATTAATTTTCAAATTTTTAATTAAATATCTCACATTTATAATTTTAAACGACTATTTAATGACCCACCATTATATATATCCAACCTATGTTTGGAACTCTTCACAAAGTCATTAGCCCATCAGATCTTGAAAGAATATATATATATATATATATATATATATATATATATATATATATATATATTTTTACAATTGTTATATATTGATTCAAACTTAACTATTAGTTGTTTGGGAACACAAATACAATACAAGATAAAAGTAAATAACAAGAATACAAAAAATTTATATGAATCAAAGTAACCTATGTTTACGACTATACTAGATGATAATTTTCATTTACATAAATAAAAGAATAAGTAAATGGTAAGACCTAATAACCCTTCAAACTCCACATACTTAACAATCTCCTATTTGGAGGTTGATCACATCAAGCACACTTCAGAGTAAATCTAGTAAATCTCAAAGTTATAACAATGTCAAACTAGTGCAATGTTCTCTCAACAATTAACTATGAAAGTCAGTTGAAGTTATGTAAAACTTCAACTTCTTAGTAGCAACCACCTTGGTCAACATATTTGCGGGATTCTTTGACCAAATGATTTTCTCCAAAAATAAAGTACCATCATTTATTAGTTTTCTAATGAAGTGATACCTTAACTGGATGTATTTTGTTCTTGCATGAAAAACAAAATTCTTTGCAAGATGAATGACACTTTGACTGTTGCTATAAAGAACATTGTCACACTACTTTTTTCCTAGCTCCTCAAGAAAATTCTTTAACCAAATAATTTTCTTATTGGCTTTCGAAATAGCCATGTAATTTGATTTTGTGGTTAAAAGTGCAACACTTTTCTGAAGTCGGGATATCCAACTAACTACTGTGTCACCTGCTATGAAGACAAATCATGTAGTACTCTTCTTTGCGTCTAAACAACCTTCCAAATCTGCATCGGAATATCCTTTTAAAATAACATCATTTCTTCTAAAATATATTACAGTTTTAGAATGACCTTTCAAGTAACATAACAACCACTTGACAACTTCCCAATGTCTCCTTCCTGGATTAGACATGAATCTACTAACAACTCACACTGTATGAGTGCATGAGTAATGTCTGGTCTAGTGCATACCATTGCATACATTAAGCTACCGATTGTATATGCATAAAGAACCTTAGTTATTGCTGCATTGTCTTTATCTGTCTTAGGTGACTCTTATTGAGTGATATTAAAGTAAACTCCTAGAATTGTACTTAGAATTTTAGCATCCTGCATATTGAATTTCTCTAGCACTTTTCCAATATATTTCTCTTGAGATAATATTAGGGAACCTTCAAACTTGTTCCAGCTGATATTCATACCCAAAATATGCTTTGCAATACTAAAATCCTTCATCTCAAACTCGTAAGACAACTATGTTTTCAATCTATTGATTTCATCCATGTTAGAACCTCTTTTCTGTTGAAAGTCTTTCATCACCAACCATGCCTTATATCTCTTGTTGTCATCATGCTCTTCCTTGATTATGAAAACTCACTTATTCTGCAATGCCCACTTTTCTGCTAGTAGGTCAGTCAAACACCAAGATTTATTTTTCTCAAGTGAGTTCATCTTCTTTTGAATGATTAATCCACATTGAGCTGCATCATTCATCTACTACAAAATATACTTTCAACGTTGCCATTTAACGTCGGTTAAAGCTGAGCCGACGTTAAATACACTTTCAACGTCGGTTGGTTAAAAAACGACGTTGAAAGTGGAATGTTGGACACATTCTACGTCAATTCTTAGTCAACCGACGTAGAAAGCACTTTCAACGTCGGTTCTAGATGAACCGACGTTGAAAGTCCTTTAATTTAGACATTCAATGTCGGTTCCCAGATGAACCGACGTTGAATGTGTTTTCACCCAAAAATTCTCTTAATTTCAAGAATTATCACTGACAGGATTCGAACACAGTATTTTAGAGTTGAAAGTTGATACTCCAACCACTAAACTACTGTAATTTTCTGATAATAACTTACAAATTAATTATATTTATATACAAATAAATATATATCCGTGTAAATATATATTTATTTATATATATTTTCTAGAAAGTGTTTTTATTTTTTTCAGTTCAAAATTTACTTAAGTTCGAGAATTGTCACTGAGAAGATTCGAACCCAGTATTTTAGAGTTAAAAGTTGATACTCCAACCACTAAACTACTGTAATTTTCTGATAATAACTTACAAATTAATTATATTTATATATAAATAAATATATATCCGTGTAAATATATATATTTTCTGAAAAGTGTTTTTATTTTTTTTCAGCCAAAAATTTACTTAAGTTAGAGAATTGTCACTAACGAGATTTTTGAACCCGAGTATTTTAGAGTTGAAAATTGATACTTCAACCACTAAACTACTATAATTTTTTTATAATAATTTACAAATAAATTATATTTATATACATATAAATATATATTCGTGTAAATATATAAATATAGAATATATAAATACAAATATATTTATATATTTTGATATATTTATATATATTTATATAGTTATATAGTTATATATTTATATGTTGGATGTGAAGGCGCGTTCGAGGGTGAAAGTGAGATTGACTCTTGCTTGAGTGAAAATACGTTAAAACTCACGAAAATTCACTCGTTCAAGCCTCGCTTGAGCGAAAATTGATATTTTTCGCTTGAGCGAATGATGCGTTTCTCATATTTATTTTATATCATTAATAAATTATAAATATTATATTCTGTCATTAAATTACAAACCCATATAAAGAGACTCGCTCACAAATTTGACATCAAATTTTGAAAACTCACTCGACACATTTTCACCTTCGAGCGTGCCCTCACATCCAACATATAAATATATAATTATATAAATATATCAAAATATATAAATATATTTGTATTTATATATTTATATATTTACACGGATATATATTTATTTGTATATAAATATAATTTATTTGTAAGTTATTATCAAAAAATTCGAGTAGTTTAGTGGTTGGAGTATCGACCTCCAACACTAAGGTACTAGGTTCGAATCCTTTGTCAGTGACAAAAAATTAATTTCGTAATGCTCTAAACTTTAAAAAAAGATGATAAATAATAAAAATATAATATAAAAGAGAGGGGGGATTTCTAGATAAATAGAGAGAGAGGAGAGGGGTTGGAAATAAATAAAAATTTTTGATTTGAAAGTCAGGACTTTCAACGTCGGTTCTATTTCAACGTCGCCTGATACATAACAAGTAATTTGTTGAAGGAGAAAACCTGTGAGAATGCCTAATAACGCTACTGGATCTCCTTAGTTCAACTACTGGGGTGATAGGAATAGTCTCTTCAACAGTCCTATCTCCCAAGCTCCCACCTTTTTCTGAAAGATCGTCTTCTGTAATGTCCTCTAACACTACTTTTTCCTTCTCTGTTGACTTCTTTTCAACTTCAGCTTTTGTCTCAAGTCTATCTTTATACATTGCATTTTCATTAAATATAACATTTCTGCTTCTAATGATCTTTTTTTTCTAATCACCTAGAAACGATATCTCATATCATCTGCTCCATATTCAATAAAAATAATGCACTTTCTTGCTTTCAGATCAAGCTTGTCCCTGTTAACATTTTTAACACAAATATAAGAAGCACAACCAAATACTTTCAAATGAGAAAAACTTACATTCTTGCCTTGCCATTCTTCCTCGGGAATCTTAAATCCTATGGGAACTGAGGGTCCTCGATTAATGAGGTATGTTGTAGTGCTCACTATTTCTATCCAAAATATCTTCGGTAATCCTGTATAAATTCTCATACTTTTTGCCCTCTCATTCAGGGTCCTGTTCATTCAGGGTCCTGTTCATTCAGGGCCCTCTCATAATTTTAAGCATTCTAATTCCATTCTCAACATAATAATAAACAAATTTAGTACTACTATATTCACCTCATTATTAGACTTTAAACATTTAATTTTTAACCCTATTTTATTCTCAACAATGGTTTTCCACTTCTTAAAGGTATTAAATACTTGTGATTTTTGCTTCAAAAAATAAACTCATACCTTTCTAGTAGAGTCATCAATGAAGGTGACATAGTATCGTGATCCTCCAATGATGAGACTAATGTTGGTCAATACACATATGTATGAACAAGTTCCAATTTCTCTACCTTGGGTATCCTCCCTGACTTTGCAAAAGTAACACTTTTCAGCTTCCCAGGCACACATGGTTCACAGAAACCAACTTCTACCTTTTCCAGCTCTGGAATCTTCTTCTTTGAGACTAATATATTTATATCCTTCTCGCTCATGTGACCAAGTCTTTGGTGCCACAAAGTCGAAGAATGACTAACATAATCATTAATTGAATTTACTTCTTCTGTAGGTAATTTTGTCATGTATAAGGTTCCTTTCTTCCAACCACGAGCAACAATTAGATTATCATTCACCACCTTCCATTGGTCTTCTCCGAATATAACTTGATATCCTTGAACATCCAACATACTCACAAATATTAACATTCTTTTGAGTCTTGGAATATATCTGACATTCTTCAGAGTCCATACTATACTCGCAGATATTTTAAGATTTATATCTCTTATGCCTGCGATGTTTAAAACTTCATCATTTGTGTTGAATTATTGGCAAGCGTACCAAAATTATCAATCACAGTATAGTATTTCGATTAAATAAAAGTCGATCCCACGAGGAACAGTTTCAATGGAAATTCTCAATTATGCTTACTAAGTAGATTAAAACAGATTAGGTTTGCAAATAAGAGTTGAATTGAAATTAAATGACAAAGAACTGTAAATTGTTGAGAAAATATCAATTAAAGGTACTTAGGATTGACTTCCTTCCTTATCCCTCTTTTGTAATGATTATGTCAATTAAGAACGTCAATTAACCTAACAATGTTGATGCCACCTACTCAAATCATCCATGTTGATTTCTCACACATGAAATTCATAAGAAAACCTAATAAATGTTGATTCCTCACACAATTAACAGGTTTTCCAGCATTAGGGTTAGGGTGTTAAGCAATTGATACATTCATTCCATTCCTGGCAATTAACGTAACAAATATTCTTACCGTGATCTAGGGTTCAAGATATATTTTCCAATCATACCTCAAACAATCAAGAATAAATCATTCAAAAGCATAAAGGATAAGAATAACAACATCAAAGCATAGATTAATATATCAAAATATCACCATGATACAAAAGAGTTCAAAGGAAGTGCACCGAATCCTAAGAGAATGAAGTTAGCCACACTCATGTTGGCCATTACAATGTCCCAATTGATGAAGTGAAGAATTGATGAAGATTAAACAAAACCCTAACAGTAGTCGTGCCTCCTCTCCTCCAAGACTCTTCTTTTCTCAAAATACAACTTATCTTTTTATAAGAGAATTTGGGTCGGGCCTTGCATCATTCATTTGCTTAAGCACTCTTCTTTCTTTCAATTTTACTCCAATTATGCTGACAATTATGCTCCTTACTCTTGTATCAAGGTATTCTCAAATTCATCCTATATTGGTAGAAAAATATATTAGAATTAACATAAATTAAGTGGTTTTATAACAATTCAAGACATACTTATATTAACTTTTTACCACTTAACAATTTGTCAGACACACTTTGTCAAAATTTCTACTTCTAAAATTTTTCATCAAGTCCTTGCAAGGAGAAACATGAAAAGATGCACTAAAATCTATGATCCAAGATTCAAACTTGCTCCCAACACAACATATCAACGCATTATCACTGTCTTCTTCTGCTGCATTAATTGTATTGTCATGCCTCTTTTCTTTAGGAGCAATACACTAGTTCCTAAAGTGTCTGTTCTGCTGACAATTCCAACAAGTAATATCCTTGCAAGATTTAAACTATTTTTGTTCCTTAAACTTTGATCTATCATGTCCAGAGTCATGCCCTCTTTCAGGTGTTTTACCTCTTCGGTACTTAATAAGAAATTTGTTGATTCTTTAGCGTTTCTTCTACGAACATCCTCATTAAGGATTAAATCACAATTCCTTCAAAGGTTAATTTCATAGTCCTAAATGTATTGGTTACTACTGTGATAATTCCTGAACAACTATCAGACAACAAAGATAACAATAACAGGGCTTGTACTTCATCATCAAATTTAATATCCACTAACATTAATCTTAATAATAAGAAATTAATTCATTCATATGATCTATAATATTAACACCTTGGTATTAACTAATTGACAAATAAAAAATAATTTGTTTAATATTGATGACTTCTTGTACATATTTGATAATACCTTTATAAAATTATATGTCGTCTTCTCGTTGATGATGTTGTAGGCATTATTTTTTGTCAATGTTAATCTGACAACGCCCAAAGTCTGTCGATCTAATAACTCCCAATCTGCCTGAGACATAGTTTCTGGTTTATTCTCAGACAAAGGCTGATACAACTTTTTCTGATAAAGATAATCTTCAATCTGCATATTCCAAAATCGCTTCCATCGAACTTGTCAACCTTCACTTTCCAGTCTTCTACCATTGCTCTTACTCTCATGAAAAAAACCAAAGCTCTTAATACCATTTATTGGGTCTTTCGAAGGGGATTCACCGGGAAGAGAAGACATGAACCCAACCACATAAGGATTGACATCACTCTCAATCTAAAAACTTAGGTATTGGATTATGGTTTATACTTCCTTATATGTTACTCAACTTTCTCATTACACTACAAGAAAAAACGCTATTAGCGACCGAAAAAATCGGTCGCTAATGGCCAAAAATCGGTCGCTATTCTGTTAGCGACCGAAATGGTTGGTCGCAAAAGGGCAAGTCGCTAATTTGTTAGCGACCGATTTACATTTCGGTCGCTAAATAACGCCGATAAGGTGGTCGCTAAATAATTTGGTTACTTATTCATTGAAGACCAAAATAGCGACCGAAATTAATATAATAAATCAGTCGCTAAATCGGTGGTAAAGTTTTAAAAAATAGTGACCGATATATTCGGTCGCTAATATATTAATATAATTATGTAAATAATAATTAAAATCGATCGCTAAATCGATCGCAAAAATAGCGACAAAAATTAATATAGTAAATCGATCGCTAAATTGGAGACAAAGTTAAAAATAATAGCGACAGATATAATCGATCGCTAATACATTAATTGAATTATTTAAATAATAATTTAAATTGGTCGCTAAATCGGTCGCTAAAATTGAATTGTATATTATAATAAATTTGTAGCGACCAAAAATTCGATCGCTAATCTAACCAAATCTGAAAATTTTCGTTTAAAATTTTGTATATCCAATTTTACAAAATTTGTACCGCTTAATTCATCCAAACGAACACAAATGAAAACTTAAGAACTAAATTCAAATTATTCAAATCATAATAAGAACAATTCAAAGTCATAACGAAATAAAATGTTTCTAAACAACTACTCAAGATTCAAAATCTTAATATCATAAAATTGAAAATTTGTCCTCTCGGTATATTGTCGGTGTCATGTTGACTTGTAGTAGGATGACTATTCATTTGAATATGTTGTAAAATAAGCTTCATCTCGCTCATCTTGTTGGCGTTGGTTGTTCCTCAATTCCTCGCATCTCTTCTTGAAGTGTCTTCTCCTTATTATGCTTTGCCACCAATTCAACATTTAATTTTTCAATAGTCTCACGCATTTGTTCAATTTGATGAAGTACTGGAGTTTGAGTAATAGAAGATTGAGAACCCGATGTAGTAGTGAACTTTTTGCTCAATGTACCAAGTCCATACACATTTCCTTTTTTATTTTCACCTCCAACAACTCGAAATGTATATTTCATTATCATCAATAAAGACAATAGGAGACTCTTGTGAAGATGAGCCTTCACGCAAGTTATGTTGATGGACTTCTTCTCTGCGCTGCATATATTGTTCCTAAAAATGAAGTGAAATATAATTATTATGAAGAAAACATATATTGAATAATAAACTATAACTTAGATGTTAAACATACAACAAGATAACGAGTTTTTTCATTGACCCATTGTCCAGTCTTTAATTTCTTTTTCCTCTCAACAACCTCCCAAACGGTTGGTTCCCGTTGAAACTCCGTAGTCTACACATTAAAATGAGACAAAATTTATTACCTAAAGTGTAATATATTGTATTAAATTACTTATATAAAAATATAATAAACTTACCATCTTCTCAAAGTGAGCTGCAGTAGATATGGAACCCCCACGATAAGTCGAGGCACCCTCATCAATAGCTCGATTAACCTTGGCAATGGCACTCTTGTTTTGGAAATCTGGAGAACTCCAATGTAAGTCCAAAGATGCTCGAACAACTGGCGGTATCCAGATTCCCGTATCCTTACCATTCCTAACTTTGTTCATTGAGTTTTTTAAAATTCGAGAACCTTTCTTATCAAAAACAGATCTTATGGCTTGCTCTTGTTCCACATCCCATATATACTCTTTCGCATAAATAAAATACACAACAAACATTTAGTTTATAAGAATGAAATGACATTGTTTAATGTAACTATAATTCAAATTACCTTGAACTCTCCAAACCATCTATCTCGAAGCTCAAGTGAAACCTTTCTCCAAGTGGGACTTGGTTCATCAAATTTTTGTTTGATGATTCTAGAGATTATAGCAGGAGGACCATTTCGTTGGTATAAACCCGTGTTGAAACATATTGTGGGATTGATATTATTAAGAAATTTCATATTAAATAATTATAATTAAATTAAAACATACTTACTCTCCTTTGTCTCGCTTGTAACCATGGCCTTTGATCAACCATATTTCCGGACTCAACCTCAGCTGCGACCGACCCAGTGTACTGTGTAGGTTGACCAAATGTCGCCTTAGTAGAGAAGGTAGTAGGAATTGTTTCTCCTACTATAGCTATAGGAGATTCCTGCCGAGTTGAGGGAGGTGTGCGTTCTACAAACATAGGATTAGTAGACTCCATGGATCTTGGTCGAACGTAACTAGGAGAGTTAGGGCTGGGTGAACCTCTATCATCAACAAGTACACCTCGACCACCACGATGAGGTGGTCTACGACCACCACTTCTACCCCTTTGTGGCATCTACAAGCGGATCTTATTACATATGTAACATGCATAAAATTAAACAATTGAAACAATGAATTACCCGATTTTGTTTTCTACACCCAAACGTGTCGGTTAGCTTACCACTCATTCACTCGCAAATAATTAAATCATAATCATATCAATATATATATGTATATATATATATATATATGCAATATTAAATAAAGGTGTACAATCAAATTTAACAATTGTAAAAATAATTTTAATGCATGAATTACCGAAGTATCTCGTATCATCAAAATCACTCTCAGCCTCATCCTCACTTGAAATATATTCATCCTCATCTTCATCTATATTTCTTTCATTTAGTAATTGTATATCTATTTCTTCTCCCCCACCATTAACATCAGCAAGGGAATCATCAATGAAGTTAGGATCAACACGAAGCACTACTTCAAGTCCTACAAGCTCATCATCTTGGTATGGAGTCTCATGCTCAACTTGACTCGACTATATTATCAATGATTCTACTAGGAGATTTTGTCTTTATTACACCCAACCAACCTCGGTGTCCCTCCGGATAACTTGTGTAATAAACTTGTTCTCGCTTGTTGTGCAAATATGAAAGGATCATATGCTTTATTATATCTTCGTGATTGCTTTACTTCCACGATTCCATACTTATTATCTACTTTGGTTCCTATATTAAGAGTATTGTCAAACCATTCACACCGAAAGAGAACTAAATTCATCAATGGCAAACCAAGTATACTCTAATTGAATAATATTAGACAATAATCCATAAAAATCTGACTCTAATTGACCATTGGTTCCTCGTACATAAACACCATAGTTACAGGAATTCATGCCTTCACTCCAAACAATAGTGTGGAATTTGTATCCATTGATAACATACATAGGCCATGATTCAACTTTTCTCTTGGGACCCCATGCCAAATTAACCAATAATGGATCTTCAATATTATTTTCTGGATTTAGAACCTAAAGACAAGCAAAGTCCTTTACACATTAGACTATGTAAGTCGAATAAATATTTGTAAGACATATAAGTCAAAAACTTACATATTTTTTAAACCATTTAGGAAAATGGGATGAAATGTCTTGGTCAATTTGGGCACCGTAAATACTAGGATTTAGCTGTCTTAAATATTCAATATAAATACTGCAAACACGTAACAAATTACTCAAACCACACAAAGTAACATGAGTAATTTTGATGTGAGAGGAGTGAAAACATCTTACTCAAAATATGGTTGAACCTCTTCACAATTTTGAAGAACATATAATTCTAGCAAGCATCATAGTCTCTTTGGTGCAGTAAAATATGTTTGAGATTTTCCAATTGGTCTTCCTGGGTAGTTGAAAATTGAAATAGGAGGAGGGGATGAAGAACCTTCACCTACATGAACATTTCTAGCAATCCTAGTCCTTCTTGTTTCAACATGATCAGGATAATAAAATGAGGCAAATGTAGATGTTTCTTCCACCAAGTAAGCTTCACAAATAGAGTCATCCACCCTAGCTTTATTCTTCACTTTCTTTTTTAAGGAGTGTAAGAATCTAAAAAAGAATACAAAAATGGAGTCTTTAAAGAACATATAAAATACTTTAGAAATGGAGGGTGAGTAGTTAGTGTAAAGATACCTCTCAAAAGGATACATCTAACGATATTGAACTGGACCACCAACCTTTGCCTCATAAGGTAGATGAATTGGAAGATGTTCCATTGAATCAAAGAAGCTTGGTGGGAATATTTGTTCCAATTTACACAATAAGACAGGTATATTTTCTTCCATAACTCGTAAGTGTTCAATATTTAGTGTTGTGGAAGTCAATTCTCTAAAGAAAAGACTAAGTTCAACTAGTACTTTCCAAATTGATTTTGGCAACGAATCAAACGCAATTGGAAGTAATCGTTGCATGAACACATGACAGTCATGACTTTTCATACCATGTAACTTTCCTTGATTCAAGTCGACACATCTACCCAAATTGGAAGCATATCCATCTGGCAATTTAAGTTCTTTAACCTACTTACAAATAGAGAGTCTTTGGGATTTGGTGAAAGCATATGCTGCCTTTGGTTTGATAAGTTTTCCACGTCCAATGTCTTTCAACTCTAGCTCTTTTCGATTACATATTTCAGCTACATCCAATCGAGCCTTGTTTGTATCCTTAGTTTTGCCTTTGATATCCATGACAGTGTCAAACACATTCATGAACACATTTCTTTCTGTGTGCATAACGTCAATATTATGACGTAAAAGTTGGGTTTTCCAATAACGCAACCTCCAAAAAATACTTTGTTTCTTCCAATTATGTGTAATACCATATCCTGCAATATTGTCTACTTGTTGTAATTCATAGGAAACTGGTAAGTGTGTCACCCTATTCCAGACATCAATACTAGATAAACGTGGAGGAGGGGGACCAATCTCAACAACGTTCTTCTTGAATGCCTTTTTATTCCTCCTAAATGGATGGTCTTGTGAAAGAAATTGACGGTGACAATCAAAATAGGAGATCTTGTGGCTATGACTAAGAGAAAATGTCTTTGTTCTTTCCATACATATAGGACAAGCAAGTCTACCAAGCAGTCGTCCAACCTCGATAACATGCCATAAGTCGGGAAGTCATTAATTGTCCACATCAAAGCAAACTTTCATCATAAAATTGTGCCTCAATGACACATCATAAGTCAATATCCCTTCATTCCATAAGGTGCACAAATCATCTATAAGTGGTTGCAAGAATACATCAATCTTATGCTTTGGATTTGAAGGACCTAGAATTAAAAATGTCAAAAACATAAATTCTCTCTTCATGCACATGGTAGGTGGAAGATTGTATGGAGTTAGGATAATCAACCAACAAGAATAACTTTTGTCATACTGACCAAAAGGATTAAACCCATCAGCACATAACCCTAATCTGACATTTCTTGGGTCTTGACTAAACTCTGGGTGAAGAGTGTCAAAGTGCTTCCAAGCTTCCCCATCCGATGGATGACACATAATATCGGGGTCCTTTTCATTCTCGCTATGCCATCTCATGTGAGGTGCAGTGGCCATTGAAGAGTATAACCTTTTGAGTCTAGGAATAATTGGAAAGTACCACATTTTTTTAATAGAAATCTTTTTCTCAACTCCCCTCCTAGTGATAATCTTGTATCGATCCATTCCGCATATCAAACAATTAGTTATATTTTTAGATGAATTTTCATTATAATACAACATGCATCCGTTTGGACAACAATCAATTTTGAGACAACCCAAACCCAATTTTATCACCGACTTCTTAGCTTGGTTAAAATTTGTAGCCATTCGATGATCTTCTCGGCATAGTCTCTCCCATAAATTGGACCATTCTATTAAAACATCCTTCAGCCATATTATAATCGATTTCAAGCTTAGAGCTTCCAAAGATGCCGACAATTCAGAGTGATGTGTACATCCTTCCCACAATGGTGCTTGCGCAGCAAGCAAGCATGTCAAAGAATTTTTGAGTATCGTGATCGTGGTTTTCTCGCCATGTCCTCTTCTCTAATTTCACTCTCGGCTTGAAGTTGGTATCCAAGTGACGGTCCGACATGATCCATAATCATTTGATGGAAAGGACCTAATTCTTCCCTTTGTTGAAAAGTTCCATGTGATCTCTCAACAACCACTCGCAGGAAATTCCGGCGACTCTTCACCATGGTTTGTCCACCAATAATAATTAGGCATGAATCCCTCTTGATAAAGATCCCATGCAACTTGATCAACAAACTTGAAAACTTTACACTTACATTTAACACAAGGACATCTTAACATTTCACCTTGTTCTTGAAACATAAGTTGAGCAATAACATATTGTAGGAAATTATACACTCCTTCTCTAAATTCATCTCGTTAGATATTTGTTACCATCCAATCTTTGATACATCCACATTCTACCAACTGGGATCTCCATTCTTGCAAACTAACCACAACAATCAAGCATAAGTGAAACCGCATTATTAACTTTATGTGATGCACTACTTATGTTTTTCTATTCTTGCAAATTAACTACAACAATCAAGCATAAGTGAAACTGCATTATTCACTTCATGTGATGCACTACTTATGTTTTTCTATTCTTGCAAATTAACTACAACAATCAAGATAAGTGAAACCGCATTATTCACTTTATGTGATGCACTACTTATGTTTTTCTATTCTTGCAAATTAACTACAACAATCAAGCATAAGTGAAACTACATTATTCACTTCATGTGATGCAAGTACTTACGTTTTTCTAATACATTTTTTCCAAGGTATTTATCCACTACTTATGCAAGACGTATGATACGTACTCAACAAATAATTGTGTAAGTAAACCCAATAATTATGAAATTTCTTTTCACTAAGATCCAATAGATAATTAAAACAAATTACAAATGGTTAACCTGAGGGCGCATAGCCTCAACAAGTTCCCAAATTGGTCCTGTCAAGCACCACCAAATCCGCAAGTAAGAGGGATCGAAGAACCTATCTACTTCACAAATCCACCTACAACAAACGATAAAGAAATTCTGTCAAAGTTATCTCTCCTATATTATTCACAATGCAAGAGAATAACAAGATATACATTCAAACAAGCCAAACCTTGGTTGAATATACATTCAAGCACATGTTTTACATATATTCTGAAGGTCGTTTCTGTGGCGTAGGTCGTGAGGAGGTTAAGAACATAGGTGTGGCGCGGTGGCTCACAGGGTGGCATCCGGTTGACGAGGAGCTTTGGTGGAGGTTGCATTAGGGTGAGGGCTGACTTGGGGGGAGCAGTGAGGGGGCTAGGGCTCGCCGGGAGTGAGGAGGAGATACTGACCATGGGATTTGCAAGGTTAAGAGGAATGGGTAAGTGAGGCGCGAGAGTTAAGGTTATTTGGGGATAAGTGGCGCGACTATGATGTATACGAAAATGAAAAATGTGGTTGTATATGATAGCGGTTCCACTAGAACCGCTCTTAAAGTTAACATCTAATAGCGGTTAAACCTTAACCGCTATTATATATTTTCAAATATGATCGATCATTTGAAAATGTAATCGATCATAATAAGAAAATGTGGTTGTATATGATAGCGGTTCCACTTGAACCGCTCTTAAAAGTGAGCATCTAATAGCGGTTAAACCTTAACCGCTATCTAATTATATTTTATTTATTTATTGATACATTTTTTCATCAGATATCACTCGAGCGAGACCAGTGTCGCTCAAGCGAAATACAACCCGAGAATGTCAATTTTGTGCAGGTGGCGTCGCTCGAGCGAGACCAGTGTCGCTCAAGCGAAATACAACCCGAGAATGCCAATTTTGTGCAAGTGGCGTCGCTCGAGCGATGTTATTTTCGCTTGAGCGAATGTTGACCTGCGTAACCGTCGATCAAAGTTAGCCGGATAATGTAACATGGGTGACCTCATGTTTGAATCGGATGTCGCTCGAGCGAGTATAGTGTCGCTCAAGCGAAATACAACCCGAGACTTCACAATCTTAAGCAGTTGGCGTCGCTCGAACGATGTGAAATTCGCTTGAGCGATATTGCAAAAATCGATAAAATGATCGATTATTTTCTCATTATATCATAATAAAAACTTATATTAACTATTTTTTTGAATATTATGATTTTAAATTTGCTATTAGAGAAAACGCTTTCGAATTCAAAATGTTAAATACTTTTAAATATTAAAATTAACTTTATCAAAAATTAGGAAAAAAATTAATCCAAAAGAGTTCAAAAATGTATTATAATATTGTCAATTTTGAGTTTAATTATATTGTTCATTCTCAAAGTAAAAAAATATATTGTAATTATTTTAATTTAATAAAATATAATTTAAATTTTTAATACTAAAATTAAAAGATTAAATAATAATAAATTTATTTCTTTAAATTGAGTATTTAGAAACTAAAATTATAGATTCTCTGTTTAAAAAAATTGAAATAAATATTTAAAAATAAAAATCAAAACTAGTATTATCTTAAATTTATTAACAATGTAATTAAATCTCTATTTTCTTAATTTTTTTTGTTTTAAACTTCTCAATTCTACATTTTTGTAAGTTCTATCATTATATTATCATCCTCATCTCCTTCTATGTTCTGCTTTATCTTTACAATAGTTAATTTTCTTAAATAATTTATATTTTTAATTATAATTTTTTAATATATATTTCGAAATTAATCAATTATAATCTATTATTTGAAAAACTAATCAATTCTAATCAATAATTTAGAAAACTAATCGATTATAATTAATTATTTGAAAAAATTATCAAATATGATCGATCATTTGAAAATCTAATCGATCGAATAAAAAATGTGGTTGTATATGATAGCTGCTCCACCTGAACCGCTCTTAAAAGCGCATTCTCATAGCGGTAAACCTTAACCGCTATCTAAAATATATTTTAGATAGCGGTTAACGTGGAACCGCTATTATATCGTTTCAATTATGATCGATCATTTCAAAATATAATCGATCATAATGAAAACTTACATTAACTATTTTTTTGAATATTATGTTTTTAAATTTGCTATTAGAGAAAACGTTTCAGTAATTCAAAATGTTAAATACTTTTAAATATTAAAATTAACTTTATCAAAAATTAGGAAAAAAATTCATCCAAAAGAGTTCAAAAATGTATTATAATATTGTCAATTTTGAGTTTAATTATATTGTTCATTCTCAAATTAGAAAAATATATTGTAATTATTTTAATTTAATAAAATATAATTTAAATTTTTAATACTAAAATTAAAAGATTAAATAATAATAAATTTATTTTTTTAAATTGAGTATTTAGAAACTAAAATTATAGTTTCTCTGTTTTAAAAAATTGAAATAAATATTTAAAAATAAAAATCAAAACTAGTATTATCTTAAATTTATTAACAAGTGTAATTAAATCTCTATTTTCGTAATTTTTTTTGTTTTAAACTTCTCAATTCTACATTTTTGTAAGTTCTATCATTATATTATCATCCTCATCTCCTCCCATGTTCTACTTTATCTTTACAATAGTTAATATTCTTAAATAATTTATATTTTTAATTATAATTTTTTAATATATATTTCGAAATTAATCAATTATAATCTATTATTTGAAAAACTAATCAATTCTAATCAATAATTTAGAAAACTAATCGTTTATAATGAATTATTTGAAAAATTATAAAATATGATCGATCATTTGAAAATCTAATCGATCAAAATAAAAAAATGTGGTTGTATATGATAGCTGTTCTAGTAGAACCGCTCTTAAAAGCACTTACTAATAGCGGTTAAACCTTAACCGCTATCTAAAATATATTTTAGATAGCTGTTAACGTGAACCGCTTATTATATCTTTTCAATTATGATCGATCATTTCAAAATATAATCAATCATAATGAAAACTTACATTAACTATTTTTTTGAATATTATGTTTTTAAATTTGCTATTAGAGAAAACCTTTCAGAATTCAAAATGTTAAATACTTTTAAATATTAAAATTAACTTTATCAAAAATTAGGAAAAAAATTAATTCAAAAGAGTTCAAAAATGTATTATAATATTGTCAATTTTAAGTTTAATTATATTGTTCATTCTCAAAGTAGAAAAATATATTGTAATTATTTTAATTTAATAAAATATAATTTAAATTTTTAATACTAAAATTAATAGATTAAATAATAATAAATTTATTTCTTTAAATTGAGTATCTAGAAATTAAAATTATAGTTTCTCTGCTTTTAAAAAATTGAAATAAATATTTAAAAATAAAAATCAAAACTAGTATTATCTTAAATTTATTAACAAGTGTAATTAAATCTCTATTTTCTTAATTTTTTTTGTTTTAAACTTCTCAATTCTACATTTTTGTAAGTTCTATCATTATATTATCATTCTCATCTCCTCCCATGTTCTACTTTATCTTTACAATAGTTAATATTCTTAAATAATTTATATTTTTAATTATAATTTTTTAATATATATTTTAAATTAATCAATTATAATCTATTATTTGAAAAACTAATCAATTCTAATCAATAATTTAGAAAACTAATCGATTATAATTAATTATTTGAAAAAATTATCAAATATGATCGATCATTTGAAAATATAATCGATCAGAATAAAAAAATGTGGTTGTATATGATAGCGGTTCACTTAGAACCGCTTATTATATGTTCACTTTTAAGAGCGGTGTAAATATTAACCGCTCTTAAAAGTGACAAATATACAACCCGAGAATGCCAATTTTGTGCAGGTGGCGTCGCTTGAGCGATGTTATTTTCGCTTGAGCGATATTGCAAAAATCAGATAAAATCATCGATTATTTTCTCATTAGCGACCGATTTTAATTCGGTCACTATTTCAGTTTGTAATTTGGTCGCTAAATCAGTCGCTAAATGATTTTTTTATTTATGTATGAAATAGCCACCGATTTAGCGACCGAAATTTTGTGACGCAAAATATTGGTCGCTATTTCGGTCGCTAAATAAAAAAGTGAAAATCAAATCATATTTTGGTTGCTAAATCAGTCGCTAATTGCGACCGAATTAAAGTGGTCGATAAATCGGTCGCTAATTGCGACCGAATTAAAGTGGTCACTAAATCGGTCGCTAATTGCGACAGATTTAAAGTGGTCGCTAAATCGGTCTTTAATTGCGACCAAAATTAAATCGGTCGCTAATTGCGACCGAAAAAATTCGGTCGCTAATTTTGATGGCTAAATGTGTTTTTTCTTGTAGTGTTAATGTTGTCTTGTCTCTCCCCGGTGAATCCCCTTGAAAGGCTCGCATTAACCTCTCTAAATATTTTTAAAACATATTTAAATAGCTTAATAATATTCTGTATAATATAAAAATTAATCTTTTGTGCATCATACATCTCTAGTTACAAGTTTATTTTTTATTTATTTTTAAGAGCATTTTTGAGTAAATAAAATATTATGTGTAAAATATAGTATATTATTACTATATATTTATTTTTTCATTATAAGTTCTCTATCGTATAAAACATGTGGTATAATCTTTCGATACGTTAATGTATGCAGTTTTTCACTTTAACTTCATATGTTCTTATTGAATGATTATCTTTGGCATGTGTTGTTGTTCATCAGATACACACTTGCCTCACATACAACCCTGGTCCTGAATTTCTGAAAAGTAGCATTCGAGTGAAGCCAGATTTGGATGGTCTTGGTGCCTTGGGAGACACTGGTTGGTATTGTATCAGAGCCATCTTATGGGCTGTGGACTATGAACTTCCAAAATCAGTGCTTGCATTCCCAGGAGCCATTCTCAATGAGGAAGGTGTAATAATCTCTTGTGGCTCTTCTATGCATTGGGAAGATGGAAGATCTGCCACCTTTCACTGTTCCTTCTTATCCTATGTAACCTTTGATGTAACAGTTTTGGGAACAAAAGGGTGTCTTCGTCTCCATGATTTTGTCCTTCCATTTGAAGAGAACTTGGGGTATGGCACCTTTTTGGAGACCTCAGAGTTGGATTATGGGACGATTGAACCGGGAATGTGGTGTCCTAAACCAAATGAGCATGTTGTGGAGACAGAATTTTCTCAAGAAGTTTGGATGGTTAAGCAGTTTGCGGATTTGGTTCAAAAAATTAAGGGATGTGAAATGAAGCCTGAGAAGACTTGGCCAGTTTTCAGCAGAAAGACTCAACTTGTGTTGGATGCAGTTAAAGAGTCGATCCAGAAAGGTTACCAGCCTGTTGAACTCGTGAGTTAAAAGATGGAGCTTAGCAATTTTTTTTACAAGATTGTCTGATTTATCTAAGTAAAAATGGAGTTAAATAACCTTATCATAGATGATTGGTGTATTTTTTATGGTGCTGTTTAATTTGATTCCATTTTTACTCAGAATAAGTTATATAACTTCTTTCTGTACACGTGTTATATATGTACAAAGACGAGAATCAATGTCTAGCAAAATTGCAACTCCAAGTGTGCTTGATTAATTGTTGAAATTAGTTTATGTTAATTATGGGTAATTCTTGGCATTTATGCTGTGGCTTCTTGTTAGTGGTGACAGAAGAGACTCGTTGTTGCATTCTGAAATGTGTAGGTTTGGCTAGTGAAAATTCCACACTCCTTTTTACTTGCTCTCAGTTTCCACTGTTTCTTTTTCTCAGAGAGCTTAGATGTTTCAGATACCTTATTTTTCTGATAAACTTTCACCTGTACTTTCATCCTTGGATGTGGTGAGAGGTAGAAGGTCATATTAACTAGAGTTCCTTTAGGACCCTTATACAAATATGTTAAGTACAGAAATATGTAAGATGGGATGTGTGCATACAGAGGCAAAAGCAACTTGCATGCTACAATAAGTTCTATTATGACTTTAGCAGGTCCAAAATAATGCAGACTCAAATTTCTTGTGTCCATGGGAATGTAAAGTAGTTTGTTGAGAAGGTTACAACTTGAGAAACTCCATTATTCAATCTGGAATTCTACATCTAACATTTTCGAGCTCATTTGTATCTTGAAACAATACAACTGACTGTTATCTCCCTATACCAGAGATTGACCATTACCACCATAATACATGAAAGAAATTTGGTGCAGACAAGGTAGAGAATGAACAAAGATTGAATGAAAAGGAGTTGCAGTGAAGGACAGAGGATTTGGTCTGGCATGGTGTGGGAGAACCAAGAGTTTAAGAGTTTTTATACATTAAAGACACATTTCTTCTATAAAAAGACTACAAATTGACACCAGAAAAAAGTTAGTCTTGAAACCAACATTAAGAATTGGTCACTGCGATACTGAACCAAGACTTGTTGTTTATGAAATTGTTTTAATCTAATTACGTTTAATTCATTGAACTATAAATCTAATTTTAATTTGGAGGATTATTTATGATAATACAACTAATATTTAAAAGAAATAAATTATTTGTGTCAGATAATACTAATAAATAATTCCCTCAGCTAATAGTAGATAAACTATAAAGCGAAATCTTCTAATATTTTACTTTTTATTTAGTTAATTACTTAATGATTAATATTTTAGTCGTTAAATCTAATCTAGTTCCTAATTTTTCAGTGTCTTAATTTCTATTTTATTAAAATATATTTTTATATTATATATTTAAATTAATTTTTGAGGAATGTATATAGTAACCATAATTTTTAAATTTAAATTGTGAAATGTTTCCAAATATATATAATTAAGAGAAGGAATTCACTCTAAAAAAGTAAAGATTAAATATTAAAGACTTATTTTTATTACTACTTTTTAGATTATTAAGAAATATATAACAAAAACAAAGAACAAATTTTTAGTAACTCTCTCTCTCTCTCTCTCTCTCTCTCTCTCTCTCTATATATATATATATATATATATATATATATATATATATATATTTCCTTAACCCATGAAAATTATTACAAAAACTTGGTGTTGCAAAATAATACATGTATTGTATTAAAAGGATGTTTATTATAATTCTCATAAAAGAAACTGAATTATGTCATACATGATGTTGGAGTGAAGTTCCACATCCATGAGTTTGTCTTTCGAAACTTCTAATTTTTACTATATAAAAGTTTAAATGGATTCTTTAAAGTTATTTTAAACTTTTTTATATATTTTTTTATTTACTTGATAATATATGAAGATATTTAAATGACTTCTTTAAATATTTTAAAGTAACTATTTTTTTTTAATATTTTAGCTACATATTAATTTTTTATTTTAGGCTTGTTAGGCAAGTATTTATTTAGAATAAAATGATGACATATATAATGAAAAAACACAGTTTTTACACGTTAATCATAGGCTTAATAAGAAGTTACACTATGAATTTTTGTCTAAAGTATCTTTTAAAAATTTATAATAATAATAATAATAATATTTTTTTTAATATTAATAATTAAATGATAAAATTTATAATTAATATTATTATAATAAATAAAATATGTTTGATTAAAAATATCTAATATTAGTAGAATCTTTCTTTTTATTAATATCTATTTTATTTTTATTATAATTAAAAGTTATTTGAATGTCATAAATTTATATAATAATAGTTTTCACTCCCAAACTATAATTAATATTAGTATATAGAATCTAAGTAGGTAAGGGTAGAATCTTTAATAACCTATGTTCAAAATTTATACTTTATACTCTACATTTATTTAGAATTTATTGACTATTATTTATTTATTTTAGTTTTCTATAAATTGACATTTAATTTTTTTAGAAATAGTTATTCTTTCATCTAATAATTTAATAAAATTACTCAAGATTTGAATTAGGAACTATTAATTAAACTGATATAAAGTAATATAAAGTGATAACTTATTGTTATAATTAACTACTTATTTTTTTATATATATAAATTTTCAGCTAAATTATTAACTAAATTAATATAAGATGATAATTAATTATTATAATTAATTTTTAGATAACTATTTATGGTTTATAAATTAGTATCATAGGTAAGTTCGAACAATTGGAGAAATGAAAAATAAATCATAATTATATTATTATTTAAATTATCAAAATTAGTATATAATGAGATAAAAATTGATATAATTTACAGTTCATAGGTACATGTGAAATTGATGTAACATATTGCGTGATAGAATTGAAAGGTAACCTAACCACGTGGAGGTGTTGTTCCGAGGCAACACTCTGTCTAGCCGAATCAAAATTAGGTTTCACATGTCACAGCATTGGGGATCCGATTTCTTTGGTAACATTTTCCAAACCAAACAAAATCACCGAAAGCAGAGAATGTACAGTGTAAAGCAGCTGAATTAGATTTTCCAATTAATACTCTTCAAAGTGTTCGGCACTGCCACTGTCTCTGGACCGAACATGATACGCTCAGAATGTTTTTTCGTGTCTTTTTATTACATATTTATTCGGTCCCGGATATATTATTCACACATATTAAATTCATAGATATTTTTATTTTTAATAAAATATCAAATTTTTATTTATTTTTAATTAATTCTTTAATTTCTTAATTTTTTTCTTTAGTAAATTCATAGATACTTATTAATGTTTTTATTATACAAAGAAATTTTAAACTACTTTAGTTAATTATGGAACTGAATAAGTATAATATAAATGCATTGTCTATTCCATAATTATATATATATATATATATATATATATATATATTATTGTTTTTAGGTGACAAAATTAATATTTAATTAATTTTATTTTTAATGTGGTTTTAATTTTAAAATAATTTATGCATATATTATTATGTTAGATGGAAATGATAAAATGAAAAAAATAATATTTAAAAATATATCTTTATTTACAAGGTTTACAAATATATTAATTATTTTTTATTATATTTTTTTTCAATTTTTTATTATATAAAAAGATAATAGATTATTATGAGTGATTTTTAATTAAGAATAAAATATTAAAATAAAGTATTATTAAAAACATGACAAATATATTATAAATCATAAAAATAATATTTTTATTAATTTCCGTAAACACGCATATTAAGAACAAAGCGTAAATATTTTATTAAAATTAAAAAGTATTATCTTTCTCGATTCTTGTAAAAATAACTTAAAAAGACAAATAAAAAATTATAAGAATTAATTAACGCGCACATAAAGTGAACATATATATCTACAATTCTCATTGTTTTGATTTAAGTGTAATTGAAATCATATTTGTTGACAGTAAATATAAGAATATAATTAATAAAATCTAATTTTAAAATTGTCTTATTATTTTATATTTAAAAATGGATAAATCAGATTTCGAGTTCTAATGTCATGAAGGTATTTTAAACAAAATTGATTAAAAAATATGATAAAATAAAACGTAGAAAACTGGGAAAAGCAACAAAACATATTTTATAGGGGCGAAAGGTATCATGTGACATGGTCCTATGTTAATGTTGGGATGAGGTATTGTATGCAGTTTCAGGCTTTTCCAAGCACTATGAAAAAGCATGAAAGCAATTTGTCATAAAGCAAACATGAAGCATAAGGCCAAGAAAAGGGACACACATAATAAGCCCCACAACAACACCCTTCACTTTTTTTCAAATTCATCCAAACCCTACCCTCGTGTGCTCTCTCATCTTCCATGCATCCATTTTAACCATTCCTCACACTTATTTTCTCTTTTTCATGTTATTCTATTTTGTTTATTACTCTCATAAACATCTTCAAAAATTTCATGTCTTTCACCATCAAACAAATTTTAAATGTTTCTTTAGGAATATTAGCCGCAACGCTGACAATTGTTGACCACGTTAATCAATGTATTAAAAAGTGAAAACTTCAACGATCATTCATTTGATTTCATTGCTCTACGCGTGTAATCACTCGACACAATTTAATCTCATTGATTTTGCAGATCATTAGATTTTGTTCACTTTATTGTCCTTTGTGTTCCAAACATGAAATTTAGTACTGTTTTAAACTCAATACTAATGATTCCACACATTCTTTTATCTTATAAAATAAACGAAAATATATTAAACAATCAAATATTTGATTAATTAGTAGTTGATGCTGTTTTAAGTTGAAAAAATTCGATGGTTTTGTTGGTGCGTTTTGTAATTCATAAATGCATTAATATTTTAATATATTTTTAATATCTGAATCAGAAATAAATGAAAATACACAGAGAAACTAAATGGTGGCACGCTAAAACATGTATAATTCATGTAAATTCAACTAAAAAGACAAAAGTGTTTAATGAAAATCACATTTTTAAATAAAATATGGTGGATGTGAACGATAAAGTACAAAATCTCATAGAGACTACTCATAGAAGAAGAAAAAAAAAACAAAAAAAAAACTTTTTTTATAACCTAAAACTAATTCATGTATGCATAAAAATATTAGAATAAAGCGATTTCCAAAAAAATTAACAAACTTATATACAAATTAAATTTTTAATTTTTAAAAACTCATTTTATTCTTTGTATAAGTGTTTGTGAAAAAACTGCAAAAATGATTCATCTTTGATATAAATTTTATTCACATATTCATTGATCGTTTCACTAAATACAAAGGGTTTTGTTGAAGAACAAAATTCAAATTTCTCTTGTAAATGGTGTCCAAAGACACTTACACATTGACAGAGCTATATATGTTACAGTATGTAGTGATAGTTGGTCCCAAAATAAACCCTCTAATAAAAGTTAAAATTAAATTTTGTCCCTTTAATATTAGTCCAATTAACATCGAATTGTTTTTTATTCTGACCTATTAAAATTTTCCATTTTTGACAATGATTTTTTAATACATTATACTGAAGCTAACCTATGTTGCATGTATAAATAATGAGCTTTTTGAAAAATGCATGTTTAATTTAATTTGGGACATTCATAAGAACAAGTATGATTATGTTTTTATTTTCATGAGATTAATTTCGTAACCAGAATCTTCAAAACAAGAAGAAAAAAAAGTAATGAACTACTATTTTTTGTGATTTAATAACAAATTATTTTCGAAAAACTAATATTGTACGTGACATCAATATTTTGTACAAAAAAAAAAAGTTTACACATTTCAAAAAAGCATCACTGTTTTCCTCTGACCCTTTCATTTTAGAATCCCAAGCATTTTGTGTAGTTATTCAAACCCGTTGCTCATTTCCACATGCACGATTTTATGAAGAATTAACTTCAAGCCATACTCATATACTATCACAATTTGAGTTATTCAAATTATTAATTATTTATTTTATATAAAAAAATTGTATTTTTTAATTTCTATTTGTCAAAAAACAACCATTTTATTTCACTTTTTTTCCCTTTCTTCCTCTCCTTTACTCATAGAACAATGTTATAAAATAAAAAAATACACAATTGAAATATTTGTCTGTTCAAAAAAATTAACAACTTTTACTTTTATTTTACATTTTTTTGGTCTATCCCTCAAAAAATGTGAAAATTTATTTGTAGCCTTTATTATGTTGTCATACACATTAACTTTTTTCACATATTTTAACAAAAAATTTATTGTCTATAGTGGAATCTATTAATGTTTGTGGTACAAAGCATTACTTATTTTTTCGAAAGCCACCTACTTATCTACCTAAAAAATAAATTTCAGAAAAAAAAAAGTATTTACAGATTTTATAGAGTACAAAATGAAAAAAATAAAATTTAATTTTTTGATAAAACTAAAATAATGAAAAAATTAGAGAAATAAAAAAAAACTAAAACATATTTATTCAAGAAAAACTGAAAACACATTCAAGTATAAATATGACAAACAAAAAAAAAATCATCCTTAAAAACCTTGAATTTTTTTTGCTCTTTCCCATACCCTTCTTCTCCATGACCACCCTAGACACGAGAAAAGAGAAAAAAGAAAGTGGGCCCAACCGTTGAAGGATTGGTCCCCTCTGTGGCATGCCCTATCATGTAAGATTTTTGGGATGAGTTTGGCAATGTGGCAGTCCGGCGGTGTGACTTTCACAGTGTGGCTTTCGGTTGCCATCTAAAGCCACTTCCCACTTTTGGCATTTTGGTGAATGAGCCAAATAATAATTCATATATTATAAATGCTATGAAATTACCACACCCATCACCACCTATTATAAATACCCGCATAGAACTATCACAATATGCAACATGCAGCACCACTTTTATCTCTTCTTCCTAAGAGAAACTTACATGAAGAGGCAGAGAGAGTGATGCAGCCAAGGATGACTTGCCGGCGATACCATTTCCTCTTTCTGGTGACTTTGCCGGCAAGTTGTTCCTGGCTACGTTTGGCTCTTTTCTTCTCATGTAAGATTCAGTTAGGACCAATTACTGCATCAGAAACCCCTTCATGGTAAGTAACCACCAACCTTGTGCTTAGTTTGAATATGTTCAATGTGTCTTTCTTTTGGTCATGTTTAGTTTCCATGAAGTTGAACTCACAACTTTGTTTGTTTTTTGAGAAAGATGTGTATAACCAGAGAGAAACGGTGTAACTTTGTGCTGGAGTGTAAACTATGGAGGTTTGAAAGCTATGTATTTGACACATGCAGATGAAAAATGGATACATAAAGATGTTTTGTAATGTAACTTACTTTAAAGGTGTTTATCTTTTGATCTTAATATATGATTTAATGTTTCTTCTACTTTCTTTGGTTACATAATAAGTTGCTTTTCTGCAGTGAAAAGTAGTTTTGTATAGTGTACATGTTGTTTGACAGAGAGGTTGTGAGTGTACGTGTGAATAATAATTCAGCTCAATTGGCGTGGAGATCAAGGTAATATATGTCAGCATACAGCCAGGCCAAGAATCAGAGAATTGAAATTTTGAACAGGTAGTCCATTCATATCATACATTATTGTCATTTTCTTTGACCAATTGAAAATGGCACCAAAAACAACCACGTATTGATGAAGAGTGATGCGACTGAGAGTGAACAGAAGTATAAAAACAAGCATTTATTGGTTTGTTTGTTTCTATTTCAATTTTTACCATTTCTTCTTTTTATTACATTACACTATTTATCACAATCTTTAATCTTTTTTATCTCTTGCTTGGGAAATCACATTTACTTTGTGTTTATTTAGGATGATGTACTTTCGACAAAAAAATGAATTTGAGAGGATATTTTCACCTTGTGATAGCTTGTTTGCATTTACATGAAAGAAAAGGGATCTGGGTTCATTGATTTAACTTTTTATTGTTTTATGGTGAAAAATGCAGCAAAAGTCATTGCATGTTCTGAAATATATCTGTCCTTCATAATTCATAAATTTTATATTTCTTACGGTGAAAAAAAGAAACTAAAAGTCATTGCATGTTCTAAAAAATATCTATCCTTTACAATGCATAATTTTCGATTTACTTTCTATTTTTTTAAGGTGAAAAATTGCCAAGAAAGTCATTGCATGTTCTCAAAAACATGTATCCTTTATAATTCATAAATTTCTGTTTCAAAGTCTCGTGAACCAGAACTAAAATGAACAGATTATATAATAAAATTATGTATTACGTATAATCTCGATTATATTAGCTAAACAGTGATAGTTGAGTGTGGTGACAATGTATATGCCTGTAGGAAAGTGAAATATACGTTGGAAGGACACATTTATCTGTGCACTGTCCATATCCATGTGCAAGTAAAATGCTTAATTGCATACACATGCTGAACCTTTTGTACGTGGGGCCATCCAAAGTGGACCAAACAATTATATCTCTGCTTCTTGTGCACATTTTGAGTCTCCCAAAATGATTCCTGAAATGCATCATGTGCACCAGTTATCTGCCATTGATACGGAAGCAAATACAAGTTAATTTCTTTTGGCATCTCTACAAATAATTTTTTCTCTTTTTTTTACACATATAGTACTTTCAAATTCATCTGCAATATTCATGTATATCATCTTCCATCATCATTCAACTGTGGATACCATTTAACTGGGTGTGATCGAGAAACAGTGAAGTCAAGGATGGACCATTTCATCAAGTGGACCACTGCAAATCATAATTTTTCTTAATGATAATCTAGGGTAGACTATTTTGTTTAAGCTCTTTCTCTCTCCCTATTAATGATTTTTAGCATCAGCCTTTATCAGAAAGTAACATAACAGATATTGGAAGCTTTTCATGGAAGCCACTGCGAAGGAGATATGAGGATTCCAACAACAATGTAGTGATGGAGGAATGAAGATTCAACCGAGAAAGCGCGTCCATATTCGTTGCAGTGAAAATTTATGAGCTTTATCAATGGACCACCTGCATTGCTGGTCCACCCTGGAATCCACAGATAGAACCATCAATGAATATGAAGAAAGAAAAGAGAAATGGGATAAAGGGTTAGGTTCATGGACGAGAACCATTGGTCATGTTAAAATTCATTTCTACTCAGAATATTGCGTATGGATATATGACTGATGAAGATGTTGATGAGGTTGTCGTTGTAACCATAGAATGCAGTTGTTTATGACAGAAAAATGTGGTTGTAAGAGACACTAAACTAAGCAAACAAGAATGAAAAAAATCTTCTACTTATGGATTTTCATATTGCATACATGTACTATTGATTTTGGATGAAGTGATTCCATAGTTTTGCATGTTTGAGATGTTGAAGTTGTAGTGGAATTTTTGTTTTTTCCTTAAACCATTTTCCAGTTCTGCCAAAAAGTGTTATCCACAGTGAGAGTGGTGACAGGACGAAGGAGACAAAGATTATTATGTCTTTTTACTTTGGTTTTACCTATTAAAATTTAGTTAATTATAATCTAAATCATTGAAATATTTTAATAATGAATCTGAGGACTGATAATGTTGGTGCACCCATAGATAATGTGCTTCTTCAAACTGCATGAACTATAAAATGGCATCAGAAAAAGCAGAAAGAGAAGAAAATTAAGGATGAAATGACCAAAGTATTAGATTTTGTTTAAAATTTGATTAATAAAATTCGTTTTTAATCGTTAAATATAGTTAAAAAGTTTCCAAATTAACCAACGAAATAATTAAGATATTTAGTTTTTCCTATTCTTCAAATTGTTTGAATATGAAACTTGATCACATTTAATGTTTATTGTCTCCTTTTATATGTTTTAGGAAAAGTAAACTCAAATATATTTTCAGAAACTCTGCGTATACTGTCAATTAAATAATATTATATATTTATTTTAACAGTAATTATTTTATATTACATTTTCACTCAATCTTTAATTACTCTCTCTATATATATTTAATTATTTAGAAATTGAATTCACCCCAACCAAAAGGTTTTTTCTTTAGACATATGAAAGAAAATGTCTTTAATTCTTTCTCTTTTTCGTCCCTTTTATTTGTGGGTTGAATAATTGGGAGCAGACCCAAAATACATCGAGTCTTTTTTTGTGGGCTATTGCTCATCTATGAGAGGTTCAATCTTTCTTTTATTTCCTATATTTTTTTTAAATAATTATAAATATAAATTCTAATAACAAATTGAAAAATAAAATAAATAGTATCTTTCTATCTAATTTATATCAGAATAATAAGTTACTCTTTGTATTTCGTTGAATTTATGACTTTTTTTATTAGGATTTTGCATCTTAAGAAAACTTATGATCTTTGCTTGTTGATCTAAAATTGCTCCATCTGGACTGAACTAATTGATAGAAGCCAAACTAAATTGAGTGCAGAGGTAGAGAGGAAGGACAAAGCAGTGAGTAACAATAAAAAAAATCGCATATTTTTTATGGAGTTTTATTGATGAATTTGTGATGAATTTCTAGCGGTTGAAAAATGAGTTACTATTGACAGAAATTAAGGACAAATATAAAGTATTTGAAAAATTTGATCTTACCGACGGATATATTCATTGGTAAAATAATAATTAGTCACCAACGGATATATCCGTCGATAAATCCATTGGTAAATTAACAATTAATTACCGATGGATATATCCGTCGGTAAATTAACATTTATTTATCAACGGTATAAATTTATCGACAAATTAACAATTAGTTATCCGACGAATATATCCGTTGATAAATTCATCGATAAATTAACAATTATTTATTGATGGATATTTCCGTCGATAAATCTATCGACAAATTAACAATTAGTTACCGACGGATATATCTGTCGGTAAAATTATGTAATAATTACTTAATATATTCTAATAAATTAATTATTCACCTAATTAAAAAATTAAATATTTTTTTATTTAATAATTTAATTTAATCATAATTAGATTAATTTATAATAATTTATTAAATTAAATAATTTTAAAAAATAAATATTTAATTATATATAAATATATCAAAATATATAAATATATAAATATATTTGTATTTATATATTTACATGGATATACATTTATTTGTATATAAATATAATTTATTTGTAAATTATTAAAAAAAATTAGTAGTTTAGTGGTTGAAGTATCGACTTCCAACTCTAAGGTACTTGGGTTTAAATCTTGTCAATGACAATTTCATTAATATGATAATAATTTAAAGTTATAAAAATATAATGGGGGAAATAAATAATAAAAATATAAAGGGGAGTCGCCATTAATCTGATAATAATTTAAAGTTATAAAAATATAATGGAGTCGCCATCAAGGTTGTTCAACAATTTGGTATGATTCGGTGTGAAGTAGATCACTCTGTCTTTCATCGACACTCAAGTGTTAGATGTGTTTACTTGATAGTATATGTTGATGACATCGTTCTTACAGGTAGTGACAACCATGACATCTCTCAGTTGAAACAACATCTTTGTCACCATTTTCAGACCAAAGATCTTGGTAAACTTAGATATTTCTTGGGTATTGAGGTGACATAGTCCAATGATGGTATTGTTATATCTCAGAGGAAGTATGTCATGAATATTTTGGAGGAAACTGAGTTGATGAATTCAAAGTCTGTTGATACTCACATGGATCCCAATACTAAACTTCTACCAAATCAGGGGGAGCTTATACCTGATCCTGAGCAGTATAGAAGATTGGTTGGAAAATTGAATTATCTTACAATTACTCGTTCTGACATTTCCTTTGCAACCAGTGTGGTAAGTCAATTTCTTAATTCTCCATGTGAAGATCATTGGAATGCAGTCATAGTATATTAAAGGATCTCCTGGAAAAGGATTGTTATATGATTCTAATAACCATACAAGAGTTGTTTGTTACTCAGATGCTGATTGGGCAGGATCTCCTTCGGATAGAAGATCTACATCTGGATATTGTGTCTCCATTGGTGGTAACTTGGTCTCATGGAAAAGTAAGAAACAGAGTGTTGTGGCTAGATCTAGTGCAGAAGCAGAATATAGAATTATGACCTCAACTGCCTATGAACTTGTTTGGCTCAACACTACTACAAATATCACATTTCACGTCGGTTCTGGAAGGCTTTCCACGTAAATCAACTCTACATCAGTTATAAGTAGGCATGGCAACGGGACGGAGCGGGGGCGGGTTTTGCCTCCTCGACCCCCGCCCCCGACTTTTTTAATCGTCCCCGCCCCCGATCCCCGCCGGGGTTAAAAATTAAGTCCCCATCCCCGTCCCCGTTGGGTTTCGGGTTTCCGCCCCGGCCGTCTCCGTTCTATGGTATTATTTTAAAAGTAATTATATATAAATTATAATAAAATCATTTAAAATTATTATCTTCTACATTTTATTTTTTATAACAAATAAATATAATATTATAACTTTTAAAATATTATTATTGATTGAGTGTATATTTTAATTTATTACGTTTATATTAAAATATTTATGCATAATAAATATATTTTATCATTCTTTTTTCTTCTTATTATAAGTTGTTAATCCTTTAAAATTATTAATCTTTGTAAAAAATATATAATAAAAATAAGTTTCAACTAATGATCCTTTTAAAATAATTATGAAATACACACTACAAGAAAATCGCGTATTACCGACGGATTTATAATCGTCGGAAAATAATTATTACAAACTGAAATTACCGACGGATATATAATATTTGTGGAATTTGATCTTACCGACGGATATATCCGTCGGTAAAATAATAATTAGTTACCGACGGATATATCCGTCGATAAATCCGTCGGTAATTTACAGATGAATTTACCGACGGATATCTCCGTCGGTAAATTCGTCGATAAATTAATAATTAATTACCGAGGGAAATATCCGTCGGTAAATTCATCTGTAAATTACCGACGGATATTTCCGTCGGTAAATTATCAATTAGTAAATATTCAACTAATTAAAAAATTAAATATTTTTTATTTAATAATTTCATTCATAATTAGATTAATTTATAATAATTTCTTAAATTAAATAATTTAAAAAAATAAATATTTAATTATATAAAAATATATAAAAACATATAAAAATATTTAATTATATATAAATCAACTAATTAAAAAATTAAATATTTTTTATTTAATAATTTCATTTAATCATAATTAGATTAATTTATAATAATTTCTTAAATTAAATAATTTTAAAAAATAGATATTTAATTATATAAAAATATATAAAAACATATAAAAATATTTAATTATATATAAATATATAAATATATAAATATATAAATATATACATATATACATATATATAAATATATAAATATATAAATATATTTGTATATAAATATAATTTATTTGTAAATTATTATCAAAAAATTACTGGTAGCTTAGTGGTTGGAGTATCAGTCTCTAATTCTAAGGTACTAGGTTCGAATTCAACAATGACAATTCTCTTAATCGATAATTGAAGCCTATAAAAATGTAATAGGGAAAAATAATTAATAATAAATAATAAAAATATAAAGGGAAGGGGTATTCTATAAAATAAATAAGCTATATAAGTAAAATATTTAATAAATAATAAAAATATTACCGACGGATTTTGACCGTCGGTAATATTAAAATTTCTTGTAGTGACATCTAAAAATACTAATAAATAAGTAAACAAAGTTTCTCATGGAAAATAATATAAGAAAACTGCATAATAATGCATAACCGTGTATAACAATACATATAAGAAAAATAACAAATATTAGATAATTTAATGATCATCCTCCAAATGAGCAACAATGCCACTGTCCATCAATTCACCTACATAATTTAAAATAAAATATATTATTGAAAAGAGAAATAAAATATTAAAAAATAAATAATAATATTTTTTTAATAAATAAAATAATACCTTCATCATCAGAATCCATCTCATTGAGTAAAATAGCATAGTCATCAATTAGTTGAGAATTCACACCACCTAAAGATAAAATATAAAGAGAATACTTGTTAAAATCTAAAAATACAATCATTAAATATATATTTAAAAAGGTATATAAAACATTACCGTTGTTTTCAGCACTCCATAACCAACTCCTAGCACACATCAAACCTCTAGAGTAGTCCAATGAAGTCTAGTGCGATGGGGGCTTAATATTTGACCACTAATACTAAATGCAGATTCAGAAGCTACAGTGGAGATAGGGATAGCTAATACATCTTTAGCAATTGCTTGAATTGTTGGGTATCTCCATTCAACTTCCACCACATTAGAATATCAAAATCAGTTTTTCTTGGTAAAACTTCTTCTTCTAAATAATGGTCTAACTCTGTTTTAACATATGTATTTCTTGCCCTTTTTTTCTCAAAATATACCTGTCATACTCAGTTAATGCATCACCAGCAACATTAGTACCATCCTTTGTTGGAGACTCACCACATGTGTCTTTATTCATTTTTGTTTGATACTCAGAAATCAAGTCATAACATAATTGACGAATCATCCTAACTTGCAAAAAGTATTCATGACCATACAACTTTTCATAATAATATTCAAGTAACTCCATCTTGTATCTAGGATCCAAAACAGTAGCGACTCTCATAATAGCATGAATCACATTCCAATACTTATCAAATTTGAACAACATGTTCTCAGACATTTTTTTAATCACTTCATTTGGAGATGCAATCCACTCAGTCAATGTCAATTTAATCTCACATATATTGGGAAAATACAAATTAACAGTTCGATGTTTAGTAGCAGAAAATAATTCTGTTATAAAATTGAACAATTTCAACCTTTCACAAATTAACTGTCATTATAAACTAGTTGGCAAACAAGTATACTGAGAATCTCGTTGCTTCAATCGATTAAACACATCTTCATATATTATGGAAATTTCAAGCATTTTGTATGTTGAATTCCATCTTGTTGGACAATCTAAAATCAAGCTCCAAGTACAAGAGATGCGCAATTGCTTTGCTGTTTCTTCAAACTTTTCTTTCCTCTTAGGTGTTGCAGACCAATATGCTACACTACCCCGAATTTTTTCAATCTCATCTTTCACTACCTCTAGCCCATCTTTGACTATCAAATTTAATATATGAGCACAACAACGCATGTGAAGTAAATCTCCATCTCTTAATAAAGTGTTAATTTGCAATTTACCCTTAATTTTTTCAACCATAACATCGTTTGTAATATAATTATCAAGGGTGATAGTGGATAATTTTGTATCAATATTCCAATCCATCAAACATTCAACTAATGCATTGCAAAGTCTATCACTTGTGTGAGGAGTTGGAACATAAATGAACCTAAAATAATAATATTCACATAAATTTAATCAATATTCAATCATTTTACCATAAGAAAATAAAATAAAAATAATATAAAATATGACTAGGAAAGTGATTTGTTACCTTAAAATGTGACTCTGTAAGTTCCAAGAATCATCAATATAATGAGTAGTGACAGTCATATATCCTCTTTGTTGATTACCTGAAGTCCACATGTCTGATGTTATAGTCACTCTTCCTTCAAGGCTATCCAATGACTTCAAAATTATTGATTTCTCAGACTTGTAGACTTTGAATATTTCCTTTTTAATAGTGTTTCTAGAAGGAACTTGAAATACTGGTTGGAGAGCATATGAGTATCTTTTGAAACCAATATGATCTACAATTGAAAGTGGATATTCATGCATAATAATTGCATGTGCAAGTTCTTTTCTTACATGTTCTGCATCATAAATTCTTGTACCCAACTCTTGTTTACCTTGCATAACTTTAGGGGTAAGAAATATTTGCCCTTTGTTCCCTCTAGTAGAAATCTTGAATTGAATACAATTATCATTGTGTTGCCATAGGTGTTTCGTCCCATTTTTTTATTTTCCTCCCAAAAGTTTCTTACAATAATTGCACTTAGCCTTGTCCTCTCCATTAACTTGAATCTTTTGAAAATGTTGCCAAATCTTACTTTTAAGCCAATTTGATCCTAATGATATAGTCTCATCATGCTCATTATCTCTAGTTACTGGTGGGACTTCATTTGGTGTAGGAGTAGGACCTTAAAGGTTATAATTTTCTTTTAACAATGATTCATGCATACTTGCTTGTGTTGTTTCATTATTTTCCATTGTATATAAAAAAAATCCCTACCACCATAAACAAGACATGTATTATTGATTGCCTAAAGATAAAAAATCTTCTGTTTATTTCTTCTAAAATAAGACTTAAATTGATCATAAAAGATAAAAAAATATAATTATTTAATTAACATAAGATATTATATATGATAAATAAGAATAGTAAACCCGAAAAACATGATATAACAAAAACCTAATAAAACCAAATTAGAAATAAAATGATACATTGATGTACATATTTAGAAAAAGATAAATAAACAAAAAATTACCTTATGCGTTCGATAAACTCGGTTGAAAATACTGGAGAAGTTGATCAGATAACTCAAACTAGTAAAGAGATAGGAGAAGCCAAATGTGAGTTGAACTAAGACTAGTTGTGAAAAGAGATTCAAAAAGACAAAGAAATTAAGAATAAATGGAAGTAAAGTGAAGGAAAGGAACACACTAATGAGAAGATAAAGGGTATTATAAGAAGACAAAAAGGGTAATGTGAAAAAACTAAGAGTAATAATGTGAAAAGACTAAGGGTAATATGAAAAGACAGAGGGTTATATATCAGGATTTAAATTTAAATATAATTAACATTAAAAAAAAGAAAAGAAGACAAACAGACAAAAAGTTAATATTTTAGAATTTAGGTTTAAATATAAAGTCGGGGCGGGGACGGGTTTGATTGCCATCCCTATTATAAGAAGAACCGATGTAAAAAGTTTGAATTTTTTATTTTTTTATAATCCCCTCTATCCTCCTCTATTTATCTAGAAGTCCCCCTCCCCTTTATATTATATTTTTATTATTTATTATATTGTATTAAGAGAATTGTCACCTGCAGGATTCGAACCCAATACTTTAGAGTCATAGGTCGATACTCCAACCACTAAACTACTAGGATTTTCTAATAATAACTTATAAATAAATTATATTTATATACAAATAAATGTATATATGTGTAAATATATAAATATAAAATATATAAATACAAATATATTTATATATTTTGATATATTTATATATTTATATAGTTATATATTTATATGTTGGATGTGAGGGCGCATTCGAGGGTGAAAGTGTGTGTCGAGTGGATCTTCAAAATTTGATACCAAATTTAATCTAATTAATAGAACAATTTTTTCCTTACATAGATTATTATAAATTAATCAATTGATTAATTTATAATAATTTATTAAATAAAATAATTTTAAAAATAATTATTTAATTATTTTTTAATATTTGAAAAAATTATTTTAATATAAGAATTTCAATTAAATAATTGAAGCAAAAAAGATAAAAAGAATAAAATAAAAATAAATAAAGAAAAAAATTATTTTATATCATTATATAAATAAATTATAAAAGTTATATTTTATCAGTAAATTACAAACCCATATAAAGAGACTCGCTCACAAATTTGATATCAAATTTTGAAAACCCACTCGACACACATTTTCACCATCAAATGCATTCTCACATCAACATATAAATATGTAAATATATAACTATATAAATATATAATTATATCAAAATATATAAATATAAAAATATATTTTATTTATATATTTACACTGATATACATTTATTTGTATATAAATATAATTTATTTATAAATTATTATCAGAAAATCTTAGTAGCTTAGTGGTTGGAGTATTAGTTTCTACCATTAGTTCTAATCCTCTCATCTCTTCATATTAGTTCTAATCCTCTCTTTCATGAGAGGACAAAATACATTGAGATTGACTATCATTTCATTCGAGAAAAGATTATGTCTGAAGACATCAAAACTGAGTCAGTTAGCAGATATTTTTACTAAATCTTTACGGGATCCTAGAATTGATTACATTTCTATTTATTCTGTTACTTTCAATTAATCTTTTGGTTGTATCTCTCTATTTAATAGACTATAAAATAATTTTGTAAAACATTTACTGATAGATTTTGACCGTGTTAATTTCAGTATTTTGTTGTAGTGTGAATTGTTGTGAATCTAAATTGGTAGAGACTTAGTTCAAAGTTTGTTCCTGAATTTCAGAGCCTAATTGTGGGGTTCATAAAGCTAATGATTGATTGTTTTGTACATGATGAACAACAGAAAGCTACACAATATGATTTCCCACATCACTTGTATTATTGGGAGGATTAACTTTTGTGAATCGAACATCCACCATTATATGACCTATTTACATAAACTCAATCCATTTGATTAATTCCATCCATTCGTGTTAAGTCTGCATTGGATGGTGAAAATGGCATTCAAGATTGATCATAAATATGTGGTCATTCTCAGCAAAGCAAGCCACCAGTTTACATTATTTCCAAAATGGACAGAAAAAACACAAATGTCAACATCATTGATTCTAACGAAATGAATTAATTCATTGACAAAGGAACCTTGATATTATCACAAACTTCTGAAACAGCACACACAGTGAAAGATGGTAATTTATTACGAAATCAGAAGCATAGAGTGATCAAACCATTCTAGGATCCGTTGACCTTGTTGAGCATTGAAGTGTTTCTGCAGAAGAACCAATTGTCTGTCATTGCGAGATTGGAAACACCAAGGATGCTCTGGCATCACACTGTGCAACAACTTCTTTAACACAGTGAAATTTATGGGGATCTCAGCCACTAAAAGATAAATACTAAGAGAGAGTATAGATTAGAAAGAGTATTTTTTGCATTTTGCATTGAAAGTGATAGATTTTTTATTGCAGTTCCGTCCAACTCAACAAATTTTAGTTTGGTGCCAATATTTCTCGAAACATATATAACAAGACCAATCATGAGCTTGGTACATCCTTTAGCACAAAACCTTTGAAGGTTATGTAAAGATCAAACAGAATCACGAATCTCAAGCTAATTTGTGCATTGACAAACACACAATTCTTTCTAATTTGAGAAACAAAACTGTATGGCATTTGTCTTATGTTCTTGGAACTTCTGAGAATCAAGAGTCTCAAGATTTTTGAATTCTGCAACATAATAAGTCTAGTTCAATAACTTTAACAGTTAGCGGTAGTGTGTTCAACCAGAAAACATTACATCTTATAATTAGTGACACATGCCTGAAGGTTTCTCAGTTTTCTAAACAGATTTTGATTCCATTGCCCTCTTCTGGCATGTCCAATTTCATCATTTTCCTTCCAAGCCAAAAAGCACAAAGGAACTACAATTTAGAATTCAAATATTATACTCTTAGTGTAGGCTCTTAATAAATTGGGTAGGTAAAATTCGATTAGGAACAATTTAAGAATTTATACTAGTAAAACAAAATTAAGTGAAGGACAGGGAATCTAGTATGCAACTTTAACCAATCCAAAATGATAGTTTAAATTGAAAACTGAAAATTGAATTCAGAGTAAACTTTGTTAAGCAATCTACAAGAATGAAGATATATAAAATTAATGTATACCCTTATGTTATTTAATTACGGACTCGTCCTTTTATTTTCTAAACTCAATTTAAAAAATAATACCTTTCCGTGAAAAAAAAAAGAAGTTTCAGAATCTTGAAATTTACTCTTTAAAAATTAAAGTTGTTTTTTTTTAAATCAAATTTGTCTTTTAAATTTAATATTTACACATAAAAACTGCATCTTTCAAATTTGAGAAACAAATTAATTATTCTTTTAAACTTAAGGGATTAAAACAGAATTAACCCCAAATTTCATAAACTAAAATCTAAATTATATTTTAAATTTTTCATTATCTTTTTATTTTACTTTCTTCCCTTTGTTGTTCTTATTTTAAGCAAACGAAAATCTATTTAAGGAATAATACCCGTAAGCAAAAACAAATGCAAAGATGGTGTTTTGGAGAGTTCTAATATTATTAATTATTTTTTATCGGTAAATATTAACTATTGATATATTATTTTTTAAATAATTTAAATTAATATTTTTATTTTATTTTTACTATCTAGTAATTAAAATGAAATATTATATATATATATATATATATATATAATTAAGAATTTCCCATATTTCTATTAGATATGCATTTTAAAAATGTACCACGTCACCACGTGTAACACATTTGTATCGTGAGTCTGCTCGTTGTGAAAGAAACACCATGGTACTTACTTTATATAAATTATTATTATTAAATAAATGTTTCTAAATTAAATAATTCATGGATTTCAGACTAAAACATCATCGTTGGAAAATTTAAGGAAAAGAAACAATTAATAGATTTTTCTTCCTCAATGAATCATTAGTCAATTATATATATATATATATATATATATATATATATATATATATATATAAAGTTTAATAGTATACTTAAAACCTTAAAAACAATAATTTTATATGTTTTTTTTTTCACTTGTATTCCAAGAATTACTATTAAATATGAGTGATGCAATTTTATTTAACCATTTGAATTCACAATTTAAGAATTGATGTAAAAAATTCCACAAAACTGAGTACATTTTTTAAGTAGTAAGTAGCAAATAATGCAGCCAACAATAACCCTAATACACACATTGCAACCTCCCAAAGTGTAATTTTCTTTTTTTTATTCCCTTCACAGAATTCTTATCTTCTTGTATAAACCCTATTTCCATTTCAACACTTTCTTCACCCACCACACATGCACTACATCACATCCTGTCATCGCTTCACCTCGCACCACGAGTCTTCTTAATTATCAGGTCTCATCACCTGTTCTTAGAGGGTCCCTTAGAAATGGCGTTTGTGCATATATATTTAGATATTGAAGTATTTGGGTTCAGACTCTAATATGAACTCGAACATGAGAAAAACCAAATGTAGTGGCTTCGAATCAGATTTGGCGTCATAAATATAAATTCTAGCTAGATCGAGAGAGAGAGAGAGAGAGAGAGAGAGAGAGAGAGAGAGAGAGAGAGAGAGTAGTAGGAGTGAAGGAGAATAGAAAATATTTATGAAACTCATAATCAAAAGAAGAAGAGAGAAGCAAAGGAAGAAATTGTAGTTTACTGAGAAAGTTCCTTTCTCTGGTTGTTATTACAATTTTAAGTAATCAAGGGAGATAAAGAAAATTGGAAGTTTCAGCTTCCATTGATTCATATCAGTGACTTTCATCACATTAATTGCATCTACTTGGTGATCACATGATCATAACGTGGAAGACCTGGGTAGCCAAGACTTAAAAGTAGTACCGTTAAACCACATGTTTTAGAAATTTCTCATGGCCTCAAAAAATAGCAGGTACGCAAGCTTAAAAGAGAGACAAAAATCTTGATATTAACTGCATTTACGTGGACTGTACATGACCATAATGTGCGAGACTTAAAAGTAGTTCTGTGTGAGAAGTACTCTCAGATATTTTCGGAATTGTTTTTTAATTAAAACTTGACTTTCAGCTTACAAATTCCCATTATAAAAACTAATTTGAAAACATTTATTTTAATTAAAAACAAAACAACACAAGAATTATTCAAGAAATCATAACCAACTTTTGGCTCCTTGTAAATTAATATGTGGTTTATAATCATAGATAACCGTATCAGAAGCTTTAAATTATGTTGTCTGTCACAATCAGTTCTAGTGCGTTGTTCATCCTTGCCAATCTTTTAGAAAGAGTTAACTTTTCAAAACACTATTTTTATATTATTCATCTTCTCATACCATCTTTATTAATCATTCTTTCACACACACTTCTCATTTTTATCTCTCTACTTGATACGTGCATATATATTTTATTGTGTCATAAATAAACCAAAGATTTCTGGTGTCAATAAGCCAGAAGAGTTAATCAAGATACATACACGTATTGCATATATATAGCATACTCATCAAGCAAATTAAGCAAAATCCCAGATGGCCTCTCTATCTATCTTCAATTCAGAATCCGATGAAGACAATTGGGTCATTCAAATCAACCAATTGGTGAGTGAAACCAACCTGTCAATCTTGAACAAAATGCCTGTTTGCATATACCAAGTTCCCAAATCTTTGAGCTCTGCCAAGCCGGAAGCCTTTGCTCCTCAACTTATAGCCATTGGTCCATATACTCACTTTCGTCCTGAGCTCTATCCCATGGAAAGGTTCAAAGTTTTTGCTGCCAAAGGGGTCCTCAACCACTTCAAAAAATACGACCTCAAACAACTAGTTGCGCAACTCCATAGCACAGGACCCTTCATCCGTGCTAGTTACCACAAATACTTGGACCTCAAGGAAGAAACCTTGTTATACACCATAGCCATTGATGGTTTGTTCTTGTTGGATTTCTTCCACAACTATCTCAATGAGGAAGTATCTGGCTCTTTCATGACAGGATTAGAATACCAGGTTCAGCTAAGTGGTGTGAAGCTTACCAAGGACGCCATCATAAGGGACATCATCATGGTGGAAAACCAAATTCCAACCTACGTGTTGTTGAGGATCTTGGTCCTTCAAAGCTCCAAACCTGCTGATTTAGTTCAAGAGTACTTGGGTTCGATGCTCTTGTCATTCTGTCAGAAACACTCTCCACTTGAGTTAACGCACTCCCCCACATGTTCTGAAGCTGTCTCTGAGCATTACCATGTCTTGGATCTCATGTACCATTTGGTGGTTTCTCACGCTGAAAAGTCTGAAACACCAATACCTGATCAAATCGAAGGTGTGTGTAAACTCTGCCATAATAGAAAAATTATAAGATAACTCAAAATTATTATGGTCTCTATTAATCTTCACATAACATAAGTGATGCTAGTTATTTTTTGTTGTAAAAATTGAACAACTTAAATATATATTATATAGTTAGCTAGTAATTGGTTATAATCATAGACACGGTAATGTTACCTGCTAATAATTTTTCGTGGTAATATTGACTCTACCACAGGTACTTCTATACTTCAGAAAAGCTCAATATCTGAAAGCAAAACAACTTACTTTAAGAAAGTTAAAGGTGTAATAACATGGATCCTAGACTCTCTAAAAAAGTTGAAGGACGTGAATATTCCTCTTGTGAAACCCATTAAACAGAACCTACAGCCAATACTAAAAGTGTCCTCTCACCTTGAAAGTCTTTCATCGCATCCAAAACTTTCTGAAAAAGAAGAAGAAGTTCCTACGGTTGTCAACATCCCTTGTGTGCGAGAGCTTCATTCAGTTGGGGTGTATTTCCAACCCTTGGAAGGTGGCAACATGGCTATTGAATTTGACGAAAAGATGGGCATATTTTACCTCCCGGTGCTCAGATTGGATGTGAACTCTGAAGTGATAATGAGAAACCTTGTGGCTCATGAGGCCTTGACCAAACCAGATTTTCTCATATTCACAAGGTACACAGAACTGATGAGGGGAATCATAGACACTGTGGAGGATGTGAAGCTGCTCAAGAATGCAGGGATCATTGAGTCAAGTAGCTCTCTCAGTGTGGAAGAAACTGAGGAACTGTTCAATGGAATGAGCAAATCTATTGGACCCACCAAGACTGACAAGTTAGATAAGACCATTAAGAAAGTGAACAACTACTACCATGATAAGAGGAAGGCCAACCTCTACTGGATCTTGACAGATTCTGTTTACAAGTCATGGAAGCTCTTCACACTTCTTGCCACCTTTGTTCTTTTGGCCATGACGGCTCTTCAAACGTTTTGCTCGGCTTATGATTGTCCCAGCTATTTTAGACCCAATTGAGGTTTTCATATAATTTCAACTTTTGCAAGAGGGGATTATGAATGGTAATGGCTTCTAGTTATAATGTTTTAGCGTAAGTTATAATGTATGCTTCATGCAAGTTTTCCAACTGAAACCATCTAATATACGATTTCTATTTTCTGCTCTCTGATATACTATACTTGATATGGTTAGAGTTTAAGTATGAATATTAAGTTTCAAATCGAATGTAAATTATCTTTTATTTTATTTTTAGTTGACTTGTCATCTAGTTATTCTGATTCCTAACCTACAACACTAACACTAGCTACGTATACAAACTAGAATCTCTTTATTGTGTTCGTAAAAATGGACCACAATAAACAAATGATACTTGACAAATATTATTGGAAAGTTGATTTTTCTGTTGAGTTGTGTTTATCTTTATACGGACAAACATAGGGTTGTCACATTAGACCATTATGTCAACAATTTCTCTTTTATGTTTTTCTGCAGAAATTAATGTAAGAAATTCTCCCTTTTGTCTTTCTTCAATAATATATCGTGTGGTTGAAAGAAGTACCTATCAATTTGTGGAACATAAGTATAGACTTCAATTATTTATAGGGTTTGTGTTTTTTCAACATTTTTCTCTACTCTGCAAACCATTTGTTTGTTACTATATTAAAATCCATTAAAAAATAGTAATTTAGATTTTGTACTATAAGCACCATTTTACAGATTAATAGTTCCTCAACTCATCTTGAAGATTAACGGTAGCGTGAAGTTTTGTCCTTTGATTGATATAAATGAAAATTCAAATTCAAATTCAGAAACACTATAAAAGGACAAGAGGAAGGTAAAGTTCTGTTTGGAATCACTTCAAAGTAGTTGGCAAGAACATGTGGTTGCATGATAAGAATCTTTCCAAGCCAAGTGTTAAGCATGACCGTATACAGTTAAAAGGCATTAAATGTACAATGGTTATGGTTTTCAGGACAATACTTGGTTGCACTACTAAAAGCAATATTTTCTATATCTTATTTCATCTATTTTACTTCACTCATAGAATCAATATAGATATAATTGATATAAAAATTGTAACGGAAGATACAGTACATCAATCATCTTATTAATTGATATAACATATTTCAATTTTTTAAATTAAATTAAGTATAAACTTTTATCGATTATCTCTACAATTGATATAATATACGTACTCTTTACATCGAATTTTCTATAATTGATGTAGTATGTGTTCAGTTTTTTAAAAGAATTATTTAATTTATTTGTTTGTGCTTGTAATTGTAATAAAGTTGCAAACGATTTCATATATAATTAAATGCGATTTTGTTTTTATATTTAAATTTTCACTTGTACATAACATTCCTATATTCTAAGCAGCATATATTTTTATACATATTCCTATTCTTTAAATTATAACAAAATATATAATATTAAAAATAAATTAAATTTCTGATTAAGTTGGAGAAGCATGGAGGGTAATATTAAGATATATTTAGTCGATGATTTTATCATTATCTCTTATCAGTCATCAAATTTTATTTTTTTTATTGATTCAGATAAAGCCAGGGAGAAAGTGGATGAGAATGAAGAAAATATAGATGAAAGAAAAGTAAAAGGATGTAATAAGAGAAAGAATTTTCAAACCTTATCACTCTATCGGGTTGACGTTGTTTTCATCAATTAATATGTTTTTTTTTATAAATATCTTTAATAGAGAAAAATAAAATTATTTGTGAACTAAAAATTAATCATCCATGCCTAAGTTAAAAAAAATACTTGAAATAAGTGAATAAAAAATAATTTGTATAATTGAACTCTTATAAGTGAATAAAAAATAATATGGCTGTGACGGCTTAGCTAGCTTGACCCATTATTAAATCATTAACAGAACATTTTTATTTTTAATGTTTCTACATGTTTTCATTATTTTTGTTGTTTACATGCATATACTTGAGCTTAACATATTTTTCATGTTTTAACCACCAGTACGGAAAACAACGAAAATAATAATAAAACCACACTCTTCCATGTTTCCCATATAAATATTCAAAATGTGTTACATTTGCGTAATTATTTATGAAAATTGAAAAAAGAAAAATGAAAACATGTTCTCAACTTGAACGTCAACAAATTATTCTTAAAATTCTCAAAACACAATGAGCTAAAATGTCGTGTCTACAATCTGCTGGCAATCTGAGAATTGGACCTATGATGAGCAAGTTTCAGACAGTCCAAATCCGCGTCGTTGACGTTTCTGAAGCACTGATCCACCATTTCATCGCTCACCAACTCTAACTTTGAAGGTTCCCACTAATTTGTAAAGTGAAACAGAAAAATCATTAATACATCATAATCATATGAATAAATCTATGTAAACAGAAGATAAGATAGTTACTCTTACCTTCGGCTTGTTGTCTTTGTCAAACAGCTTTGCTCTAGAACCCTAAAACATACAAAATTAATAAACACAAGGTTAATTTGGAGAGAGATATTTTGTAAAGAAAATCAGAAAAAAATGTTAAAAACATTAATCACCTCATAGAAATCATTGCTAACGGTTCTTCTGAGGATGTGGGCACCAATGGTGTAATCCCTGTAAAGGCATTGTTCAATATTTTGAACACGACCTGTTCTGATCTAATTATGCAAAAAAAAAAAAAATTACAAGGTTTTTCATTGATTTATTATATATACATAGTTAATGTTTATTTGCATTAAGAAAATTAATTTTATTTTGCTTCTGATCATACGTACTGATTTCAGAAATATTTTGAGGCTCAAGGGAGAAGACGATCGCATGGAACTTAATGCATTTTTTATCCACTCTTCTGCTCCATTTTCTAATTCCTTTTCCTGTATATGATTCAAATGTTTTTGCACACAGCGTAGGACTTCACAAATTAATAAAAAAAAAAGGGAAAAGTAATAAAATGTTTTTTCACACCTTAATAATTAATATGTATACTTACCAAGCATATAATAATTTCCTCCACTGTCCCTTTTGAGAAACATTTGTTTATAGCCTCCAATCTGTTTTTTTTTTTTTTTTTTTTTGGGACAATTGATCAGAATTAATTAGTGGTCAATTTATATGATTTGTGTGAAGTGTTAAAGTGCAGAAATGAGAGGTTGATTATGATTTAATCATCGTTATTTACCTTCTTAATGAACTCTCTTTCTTCAGATTTGCTTTGTCTGTGAATGTTTCTATAACTGTCGCCATTGATACATCCGAAGTAACAGTTTGTAGGACATTTTCTAGTGAATTTAGCTTCTTTTACTCAGAAAATAATGAAACAAAATTGTCAATTCAATCGGCTAATAATATATCCTTCAAAACAACACAAGAAATATTCAGTTTTTACCATTGAATTCACAAAATGAGTAGCTAAACCACATGCTACCATTTCTGCTCCATCTAACCGTGCACCAGTCAGCCCAATGTACTCACCTACAAAACCAAGCAAATATACCAAGATTAATTAATATATATATATATATATATATATATATATATATATATATATATTTCAAAAATAGATAATATATCAAATATATTTTAATGATCTTGTCACAGTGAATATAAAATTGGGATACCATAATTTAAAGATGTCAAAATAGATATAACCAATGAACTAATTTGAAAGATTTGAAAAACAAGTCAAAGTTAAAAAAAAATTATGACCAAATTAAATTAGGTTTATTTTGGTCTAACCTATTTAAATCATGATTTATATGGGTTTAGGTCAAATTAGTATGTAGAATTATGGATTGATTGGTTTTATAGAATAATAATTATCTTTTAAATAAAAATAAAATAATTAATATTATTTTATTAAAAAATATATATGTATTATAAATTAAATTGATAAGAGATTTACCTATTCTAAAAATAAATATTAGAATAAATCTCTAAAAATCACTTACTTCAAGATAGAGGTGTCAAAATAAGCTTAGTTTGATGAGTCAGTTCCAAATATCCGAAAAATAGGTTAGATTGAGCTAAAAAATTTATGACCTAAATAGAACCAAATAAATGTTGACCTGACATATTTAGGTTAGGCCTAAATTGGCTTAGGCCATAATAGTCCGTAGGCTTATAGGCTAACCTATTTTATAAAATAATAATTATTTTATCAATAAAATAAAAGTAATATTATTTTATTAGAAAATATATGTGTAATAAATTATTTTGATAATATATTTTGTTATATATATATATATATATATATATATATATATATATATGTATGTATATATAAAATTTAGAAAGAATAATAAATTTTAAACATAATCTTCATTTGTTTTTGTCATCTTCTTCATTTCTCTTTGTTGTTGTCGTCATATTTACTTTTAGGACCAATAACTTAAAATGACATATTCTTAAATATAGTATATTTCCAAAGTATCATAACATAGGAGTTATGTTGAATAATAAAACTAGTTTGTTGAAGTAATGAAAATTTGATTATAAAATTTACTTGAGATACACTTGTTACATGCATTATTAAGCATAATATTCAATTTAGCTATGTTGGCTATGAGGAGTTTGAGAGATAAATAAATTTTTGAATTATGATTTAAAACAAATTATTATTAGAAATATTTCAATTACAGATGTTTATAACGTGTATTTTAAAAAAATAAAAAATAAAATATGAGTTATCTAATATTTCTAGTAGGATATTTTAAATCAATTACTAAACACTTCAATTAAAGAGATTTATAGCGGATATTTAAGTGAAAATAAAAAATTAGAAAATGTGTTATCTAATATTTTTGGTAGGATATGTTTGACTCCGATATATTGACAATTGTAATTCTTTAAGGTTACATGAGTGGAACAACTCATTTTTATGATTTTTTTATACATTTGACTTTATTTTGTCTAAATAGGTTATGAATTAATTTTAAATAAACAAATAAATAACATATTTTTTTAACAAAATTAAAAAAAATTATATAAATAAAAAAAATTTATTTTTAAGTAGGCAAAAAATATTTTATTAGTCTCGTTAGCTTAACATAGAGTCTAATTAGACAAAAATATTTGGTCGATTTTAAAATATAGGTTAGACTAAACTATTAGATTTTTTTATTTGACTCATAAGGTTAGATTAGGCTGAACCGCCCATTTTGACCGTTCTACTTTAATATATAATGATTAAAAATTATTATTATTTTAAATTAATAAATTATTAAAAAATAAATAATAATAATGAGTAAGTTTGTAATTCTTATTTTAATATCGAATGAATATATTTTCTTATAGTTTATATATTAAATTATTATATGTTAAATAAAAGTTAATTTTATTAATAAAATTTAATTAAAAAAATATGTTTATTTAAATATTTTTTAATTAATTAATTTAGTATAAATATGTTAATATTAAAAAAATCAATCACAAAAATTTATCCGTTAATTCGTTGAAATAACATGAAGATAAAAATTTTACTAATTTTAAAATATATATAAATTCAACCATTAAATTTTTTTAATAATGTCTGTGCTGATAAGTCTAATATAATATTGAAGAAATACATTATACATACATGCCCCACTTTTAATATAATAATAATAATAATAATAATAATAATAATAATAATAATAATAATAATAATAATAATAATAATAAAATTAATTAAAGGGCGTATTTAGTTACCAAAAGAGCCAGGTAGTCTAGAAAGGAAGAAGGATGCCCCAACATCTGGAAAGAGTCCAATGGATGCCTCTGGCATTGCAAATATCTATAAACAAAATTAATTATTTTCAATACTGAGAATATTTTAAAATAAAATAAAAAACATTTAAAAATGTAAATCTACTTCTAAGAAGTGAAGTCATACAGCTTTTTCAGTCACAACCCTAAACTTCGTGTTTATGGATAGACCTGCTCCACCTCCCATCACTAATCCATTGATTAGAGACACCTGATTTCCAAACATATGCAATTTAAATCTACATTTTCTCGTAATTTCTTTTTTTATGTTGATAGGAAAGAAATGTTACATTAATTATAACCCTAAAATTATAATGCTATCATTTTTTTCTATAATACTATCATAATTATTTTAAACCTTAAAATTATAAAAATAAAGATTAAATATATAATGATTGTAAAGAATAGAATGATATTTGATAATTTTGGATGGTAAAATAACCAATATTAATTATAAGTTTAATGAACTCACCGTAGGTTTTGCGTAGGTTGCTATAAAATACTCTAAACTAAGCAGTTTCTTGTAGAAGATGGAATTATAGGTCCAGTGTCCTGCTTTCATGTACAATATCAACGTATGCATGTTATTCTAATAAATTACTCCCCACAAATATTATAATAATAAATTACAAATTAATTAATATAATTAACAAAAATTGAACAAGTTTTGGGTATCAATAAAAGCAAAATTACCTGCAAGTGAACACACGATTACTGACACAACATCACCACCAGCACAAAAGGCTTTTCCATTAGCCTATTAGTTAAAATTATTAAAGGAGAAAGATTATTGATTAATCGATCCATTAGATGAAAAATAATTATTAGTTATATATAATTTTACCCCAAATCGAAGGAAAAGATATTTACCTTCAATATCACAAGTTTCACCAAAGGGTCATTCTCATACATTTCTAAATTCTTTTTTATTTGACTAAGCTGCGTATAGTGAAAGAAAATATATCAATTAAACAACGAAAACAAAAGTTTTTCCAATATATAATCACTTATTACATAATTAGGAATAGAAAGATAAAAACTTACCATTTCATAATTAAGGATATTCAGCTTCTGGATTCTGTTCAAAATCACTGTTCTTACACAAGAATTTCCAGTGAAAAGAACCTTTAAGGAAGAACATCTCAAACCATAAGAAAATATAAAGGATAAAAAGAAAAAAATGAAATGGTAGAATGTAAAAAACCTGGTTTGGTTCTTTCTGAAAGGTGAAACTGAGAGCCATTATATGTTGATGGATGGTCCTGTGATGAAAAGGTTTTGAAGGAAACAGATGCATGCATGCATAACACAAGAACTTCTCTCTATATATAATATAACAGGAATGAAAACAACTTGTTCTCGTCAATCACAAACACACATGTGAATCATATATACTCTGAACTTAATGCAAATTCAACGTCAGTTTCAGAGATACGTGACGTGTTTTCTGCTAATTCCCTCAGTCCTCACCACTATTTAGTGATATAGGCTTAGATTGTTCTTATTTCATCAAACTAGATAGATGCATTGCGTGCACATTAAGAAATTTCTTCACGGATAGTTGTTATAATGGGATTGTTAGGTGAATCATGTGATATGGTAATTGTTACAATGATATTATTAGGTAAATAGTAAAATATTGTCGGTTTTAAATTTTTAGTCGTTCTAGTTATAATTTTAAAAGATATAATAATAGATTGAGAAAAAAAAATATATATATATATATATAAATTATTTTTTTATATTAAAATAATATAAAATTTATGAATATATCAAATATATAAAAATTGTTTCTAATAATAATATTATAATAAATATAATACTGGACCATCTCATGAAACACAGGCATGTTTTGTTACGATGATTCTCAATAAAAGATTATGAAAGTAGACTTTATTATTTATTTTGTATTATACTTGATTGAGACAAATACCGAATGAACCTAACTCTGATATTAATATGAGGAAATTTTAAGAGAGACAACGCAGAAACTTTATGAAGAAAACAACAAATCAATGGTATAAAAGAACATGAAATTCCATAGTTAATTATCTTGTTCGAGAATCACACATGATGTGATTGATCACAACAAAATCGTAATATCCGTCAATAAAGACACCACGACTTATTGAATTTGATACCCTTCATCTTCATCTAGTAATTGAAGTTTTCTGGTACAGTCAACAATCAAATATTTTAATTATTTATCCGGGAAAATAAATGAAAAAAATATATATTGTAATAGAGAATAAGATAAAATAAATATTATAAACCTGCTTTGTAAATATTGCAAATCACCATATGATAGTTTATTAATTTAATAATGATTATTCTCATAAGCGTATAATATAAAATATTTTTTTTGGACAAAATATGTTCTTTTTTGTAATTTATATTATCATTTTCTGTTTTTAGTATATTGCTAATAAAAATGGTTTGAATTTTAGTTGCATAATTAATACTTAAGTTATGCAGTCAAACACTCATGTGGATAACAATTATTTTAAAAAAATAATTTATTAATTATACACATAAATAACTAACATCTCAAATATATTATTATATTTTTTTATGTGACAATATCCAGTCAAATATTCATTAATTGACTTATATTTAAAACAAAATTATATTTGATGATTTAAACCATTTTTTTTTATATAATTATACTACAAATCAACAATACCTATCATATGCAAAACATCAACACACTATTATATGAAAACTACATTCTAACACTCAACTTTGTTCATAAATTACATGCATAGTTCTTAAGGATAACCACCATGAATGAGCTGAATTAAACCTTGTAGCTTCAATCTACAATCTGCATACAATTTGGGAATTGGATCTATCAGGAAATCGAAGAAATTCCCATTCCTCATCATTGAGGTTACTGAAGTATTCATCCACCATTTCTTCATCAACAAGCTCTAGTTTCGAAGGCTCCCACTATAAATAAATCAGAAAAGAAAATTCTGGTTTAAAAGAATTTTTCACAGCAATATATATCCATAGAAATGGAACATAAGTTACTGTCTTGTACCTTGGGCTTGTTGTCTTTGTGGAATAACTTTGCTCTCGAACCCTTTTCAGTTCAAGAGATTCAAGAGAATTATTAGAACATAAAAACTAATCTCTATCCTACAGAGGGTTCTAATGGAGTTTCATAAATGGAGACTGAAATAGCTACCTCATAGAAATCATAGCCAAAAGTTCCTCTGAAGAAGTGGCAGGCAATGTTATAGTCTCGATAAAGACATTCCTCAAATTTTTGAACCCGGCCTCTCCTGATCTAAGACCCACCAACCATCAAAATCAATCTCATTAACATTGCAAAAATTTTTAACAAAATAGTGTATATATATTGTGAAAGAAAATGTAAATGAGTTCAATACTCTAGGATCTTTTGGCTATTTTGATATCAATAAAAATATTTTTTTTTTATTTAGTTCTTTCTATAAAATTTGTCAACAAGTTATCAAATTAGTGTATCTTCACTTGAAAAGCAATTCTTTTATGGACAATTTTGGTTAATTTTTTATCCCAGTTGTACTTACTGATTTCAGAAATATCTTGAGGCTTGTAGGACAAGATGAACGCATGTAGCTTAATGCATTTGTAATCCATTTTTCAGCTCCATTTTGCAATTCCTGTTCCTAAAAACATGATTATATTATTGAAAACGACATTATACATTAAGCATATTATCAGAACAGCAAAAGAGAAATGATCATTACGCACTGATATACTTACCAACGATTGAATAATTTCCTCCACCGTTCCTTTTGAGAAACATCTGTTAATAACTTCTAGTCTTTGTTTGGTATAAACGTGAAAACCATAATTCAGTATATAGGTGTTTGAATTCTCAGAAAACATAAAATCTCAAGAGAAGTGATTTACCTTCTAAAAGTGCTGTCTTCTTTCACGTTTGCTTTCTCTGAAAAGGTTTCTATTAGTGCAGTAATTGTTGAAACATTTGGAGAACTAAGATCTTCTAAGGCGTTTTCCAACAACTTCAGCTTCTGTGGCAGATAAAAAAGGATAGTTCTCAACGATTACAATATCAATCCAATTACAGTCAAAGTTATTATCAAAGTACTGAGGAAGTAGTGATGAATATATAGTTTTACCAGTGAAGGCACAAAGTGTGTGGCTAAACCACATGCTGCCATTTCTGCTCCATTCAAACGTGCTCCAGTCAACCCTAGGTATTCCCCTGCATATAATTCAGCAAGAAGGATAAAATTGCAAATTAATATCAGTGCAAAAGAGGAAAAGAAAAAATAATTTTTCACCCTGTACAACATACTTTATAACATGTTATTTCTACATTAAATAAACTGGGACACTTTAAGCCAAATTTATATATATATATATATATATATATATATATATATATATATATATATTATTTAACTGATAAAAAAAACACATCTTACACATTTAACCACCTTACCAAAATAGCCAGGAAGCCTAGAAAGGAAGTAATTGGAACCCACATCTGGAAAAAGTCCTATGGATGCCTCTGGCATTGCAAATACCTACAAATAATAGATAAAAATCAATATATATTTTGGTAGAATTGTTATTACCGACACACTAATACTATTTCTGTTTTTACAAGCGTATTCTTTCATGTTTAATAATGATTTTCTTGAAAAAGTGAAAAAAAAAAAAAAACTTACTTTGTGAAAATGATACTAACAGAGATACATAAAAATAGTGAAAAAGATAAATGTATAAAGATTTAAAATAAACCCAAGCTATTGGGAATATTCACCAGAGGGTTATCAAGCATATATTGAAAAGAATACATGCTCTATACTTGAGCTTAACATTCTTTGGATAATGAATGAGAATTTTCATCTTTAATAACTCCACTTCTGGGAAGTCAAGAGAAGCTTACAGCTTTTTCTGTCACAACCCTAAACCTTGTGGGAATGGAAAGACCTGCTCCTCCTCCCATGACTACTCCATTGATCAGGGACACCTGATTCCACAACCGTTCAAACAAAACCACCCAATAAATATGTAATAATTAATATATATATATATATATATATATATATATATATATATATATATGCTAACAAAAAGGTACTTTCACTATAAAAAAATTGTTTATTTCCGACGGAATTTTACCAATGGATTTGTCGTCGATCAGAAAATTAGTTATTATCGATATAAAATATTTGTGAAATTTGGTCTTATCAACATATATATATATCAATCGTTAAATTAATAATTAGTTATCGATGGATATATCTGTCGATAAATTCGTCGATAAATTAATAATTATCCGTCGGTAAATTAACAATTAATTTCCAACGGATATATTTGTCGGTAAATCTATCGATAAATTAACAATTACTTACCGATAGATATATCCGTCGATAAAATTATATAATAATTACTTAATTTTAAATATATTCTAATAAATTAATTATTCACCTAATTAAAAAATTAAATACTTTTTCTATTTAATAAATTAATTTAATCATAATTAGATTAATTTATTAAATTAAATAATTTTAAAAAATAAATATTTAATTATATATAAATATACAAATATATAAATATACAAATATAAAATATACAAATATATAAATATACAAATGTATAAATATAAAAATATAAAAATATATTATATTTATATATTTATTTGTATATAAATATAATTTATTGTAAATTATAATTGAAAAATTCTGGTAACCTAGTGGTTGGAGTATTAGTCTCCAACTCCTATTGAGTCCTCAGTCACAATTTTCTTAATCTAAATTATAATTCAAATTTTTAAAAATATAAAAGAAAGGAAATAAATAATAATTATATAATATAAAGAAAGGGGAGGGATGTCTCTAGAAAAATATTTTATAAAAATAATGTAATAAATAATAAAAATATTTCTGACAGAAAATCTGTCGATAATTACTCATAATAGGCGGAGACAGATTTTCTTATTTACCGACGGATTTTAACCTCGGTAATTTTGATTGATTTTTCTTGTAGTGTTTTTACAATAATATTAGGGTACTTAATAAAATATCATAACAACTTGAGACTTAATCAACTCACTATAGGCTTTTTATAGGTTGCAACCAAATGGTCCAGAATAAGCTGTTTCTTGTAAAAACTAGCAGCATAGGTCCAATGTCCTGGTTTGACATATGCAGATAATATTAGTACGTAGTTAGTTTATCAAACAGCTTAGTTTCAAAACCACTAGCAACACAACCATTAATTCAACATGTTCTTGTAATTTGAGTTAGGGAGTTTTTTTCCATAAAATTTTGCTAGTTTTGGACAAGTTGTACCTGCAACTGAAGACGTAATCACTGATACCACATCACCACCAGCACAAAAAGCTTTTCCATTACCCTAGTTAACACGATAGTTACTTCAAAGATAATGATAATGGAAACTTATCGTACATAAACTAATAATGCAAATATTTAACTAAATATTCATTTCAGAGAAAAAAAAAATTAATCAGGTAAAAGGTACAAACTTTAACTGATAAGAAACTGCAGATTTAATTTCATATTATGGCCAATTTCTGATCTCAATCCAACAAGAATATTATTAGGAATATTCCCCTTGCAGATTATTTGCTGAATTTACCTTCAATATCACAAGTTTGATTAAAGGGTCATTCTCATACAACTCTAAATTATGCTTTATTTGACAAACCTGTAAAACAACAAAAGAATCCATTGTCATTCTCTGATAAAAGTTAACGTGTTTTCTTTAAGATTAAATTTTTTAACATTATTCAAGTTGTTAATAGAAGAATATATTTGGTGACTCATCCTTGCATCTAGCGTTTGAAAAGGAAAATCCTTTAAAAATTAAATCACTTGAACTCCTAACAATGACAGCTCAATTAATTAACTAATCTTCACCTAGTGATTTTAAAAACAGTGATCAATAAGTTATTAAAGTAATCTATATCAAAAGCATTTCAGAATTTGTTTTATGAACACTCACCATTTCATGGTTAAGGCTGTTTAGCTTCTGAGGTCTGTTTAGTATCACTACCTTCACATAAGAATTTCCAGTGAAAAGTACCTATACAACAATTAATATACAACAAGTGTAAGTGTAGTCATGCAATAATATATCACCAAGAGTTTGATATAACATATTGATTATTAAACTATTCATCTGATCTTTATATATCTCTTTTCTAAGATTTAGTAAGAACACCATTGTAGGTTTTAATTGCTGTACAACTTTTTGTTGCAGTGTATATCACTGTCCAAAAAGCTTTTGTAGCAGTATTATATACTCAGAAAGTTTATCAGTATCAGTGACCATGACAAAAACTTAAATTTTATGCTGTAGAGATAATAGACACGATGAAAGAGAATAAATAACCTAATTAATTCAATAAACAACGATAAAAATTAACGTTTTTTTGGCTCATATTTAATCTCATTTTAACAGATAAATATTAGTAAGATAAAGTTGTCTTTGAAGGTTGACTAGGGCGATGTGTCATTTATCAAACATTCATGAAATAATTAAAAAGATGTTCATTGGAAAGAAGAAGGAGAAGAAAACCTGGTCTTGTTCCCTGTCAAAATTGAGAGTGGGAGCCATGGTGGTGTGATGTGAATTCTTACAATAACAGTTTTGAAAAGGAGGCATACAAATTGAACTCGATAAAACCTCTCTATTTATAGACTTCACCAATGCTTCAGCGTCCCAAAAGGGCAAAATATTATTCTATTAAGTGAGAGAAACATTTTGGTTGTTGGAATAAAAAACAAAAATCACGAGGTCGGGAATATTTAAGTAAACACAAGATATGAGTTTGAACATTTACAAGAATTGTGAGTGTGAACATTATAACAAACACATAATTTACACTACTTAATTTAAAAATCATAGTCAACTTAAAACAGTTCTTGATTCTTGCTTTTAATGTAAGTTCATGCATTAAAGTTTAATATAAAAGCATTTCCTTTTTATATAAACATTAAATTCAGATCCAACTTATATAAACCAGAATCTAGCGATAGATCCACGTTCATTTAATTAAATATTAATGCATTAAAGTTGACCATGTGCACCAACGTAGTAGAACATATTTGAAAATTAATCTTCTTCTTTGAATATATTATAGTCATATGCTACATAGTAAATGAAACAAATTTTTCATCTATCTCACTCTTTGCAAGAAAAAAAAAAAAGATAGTTCTAATGTTATATAGTTTTTCTTTTCAACAAAAACTAAAAATATATATTAATCTAAACGTACAGCAATATCATTGTGTATAACAATATAAATGTAAATAGATCATGAAATAGAAAATCATTCATTATTATAATTTTCAGCAAGAATAATAGGTGAGTCTATTGTTGAAACAGAGTATTCAAATATCATTATACTTCATATTTTTTTCAAGCTGAAAAGATAGTATTTTATCACTATATTTCAACATTTATTATGATTTTCGATGATTCATTATATAAAATAGACAAAAAAATGATTTTCTTTAACAACAGTTATATGATAATCATTGTTAAAAAGATTAGTTTTAATTTTTTAATAATAATTCATTTATAATGGGTCGTTATTTATGACGATGATAATTTTAAATAAATATTATATATACAAAACAAATATATAACGACGATTATATTTATAAAAATTTATCGTCATATATTATATAAACGACAGTTATTTATAGAATTATCATCGTATATCTCATTAAAAATTTTAATTTCGTCTATTCTATTCATTTTATATTTGCATTTCCACTTCTTCTTCTTCTTTTTCTCTCTTTTTTTTTTTCTCTTCTCCTCTTTTGTTGTAACTTTGTTCTTCATTTATTTATTGTGATTAAACTATTTTTTTCTTCTTCTTCCTCTTTCTTTCTTTTTCAAAGTATTTCTCTCTATAGTACATGGTAATGTCTTCACCAAATATCTCTAACACACTTAAAGTTATTATAAGGGAGAATAATAGTAAAAAATAATATTTTGTTAAAGTAAAGATAGAGAACAATGTTTTGTTAAGACAAAAATAAAGAAAAATATTCTACTAAATAAGTTGAAACTGAGTTAGAATAGCAATAATGAAACTTATCGTATAAATAATCTATGTTAACTATTTAAAATCATCATTAATTTATTAATTTTTAACCAACAATTATTTAAAAATTATTCTTATTTTTTAACAGTCGTAAATTGTAGTGATTGAATGACTTCTAACAACTAGATTCAAAATATAATTGCTAAAGATCATTGTCATCGGTGGGGTAAAATTTGTGGCCTGCAATATTATATGAACTTGCGAGTTGCAACAACTTGTTGTTTAACTTATGCACCACAACAACTTGCAGAATTAACTTGTTCCATGATTGAAGTTAATATCATTTTCCTTTTGTAATATATAATTACTTGTCTAATTTAATAATATATTAAATCACGCAAGACTCAAAGAAACTTTTCCTTCTTCATTTTTTTCATTTAAGTTGACAATATCTTTATCATACTATAATTACACTATGCATATTTTTTATGTGCTTAAATGTTTTATTTTTAAATGATTGGTATATGGACAACTTTTTTATATTTCAATTTGTGAAATAAGCCAAGAACATGACAAATTCCAGAATACGTGAGCATTCTCACGTATTAAAAACTACGTGAATTTTCTCCTAATCAACTCATTGAAAAAATTACCTGTAATATTTTTATGGATATTTATGAGAAAATATTGAAAAAAAAAATTAAATTCAAATTAGTTTATTTTAATTTATAAACATCTTGGAGAAGCTAAATGATTTAGCTTTTCCGAAAGAATTGATTATTTTAATTATTGAAAAAGCTCATTTATTTTTTTCTTATTTTATTTTTTGTAAATGTTTACCGACAAACTATATTCCTAATAGAATCTTAGTTTCAAAAATCTATTACTTGTTGTTCCAAAACGAGACCTTTTAATTGGATCTCATGTTTTTAAAATACACTAAAAAATAATAGATATATGGACCTGAAAAGTATATAAATATCTTATGTTAATTATTATAGTTATAATTATAAGTTTATGATATTCTTATTATGAATACCAATTTTCTTGATTTCAATATTTTATTGATAAACATAGAATATACGATTACAAATACCGTATCATGCCATGATTCTACATGATTAATTTTTTCCATATTTAGCTTGGCATGACAGCGATGCACAGTGATGCACATTAATGTCATATCTGTTAATAGACAAATTTAGGATACCGACTATAATGATTAGCGTAATTATAGCCTAGAATGTTTCTGTATTTCATGTATATATTGTGCTATCATATTCAATACAAAAGAGGGGGTTTTTGGAAATATTTTTATCATGGTATCAGAGCGAACCAAACTCTGATATCCAACAGCCCGAGAACACAGTCGTACTTCTAAAATGGCAGAGAGAGGAGAGACGGTGAAGAAAACACCATCGCCATACGATCTGAGTGCCAGTGATAATCCTGGAAATGTGATTACACAGGTATAATTACGAGGAGAGAATTACGAGGAATGGGCAAGGGCCGTGAAGATATCTCTGCGGGCTCGAAGGAAATGGGGTTTCATAGATGGAACTCATAAGGAACCTGAAGAAGACACATCTGAGATAGAAGATTGGTGGACAATTCAATCGATGCTTGTATCTTGGATACTAAACACTATAGAACCTAGTTTGCGTTCCACTGTTGCATACATGGAAAACGCAAAGGACCTATGGGATGACATCAAGGAACGATTCTCGATCGTGAACGGACCAAGAATCCAGCAGCTAAAGTCAGAGTTGGTAGAATGCAAACAACAAGGAATGACTATGGTTTCCTATTATGGGAAGTTGAAAACGTTGTGGGATGAACTGGCAAATTACGAGCAAATCCCACAGTATAGATGTGGGGGATACAAGTGTAATATTATGACGCAACTTGAGAAACGAAGAGAAGAAGAAAAAATTCATCAGTTCTTGATGGGGCTAGATGATGAGGGCTATGGAACTGCACGGTCAAATGTTTTGGCAACAGATCCATTACCCTCGTTGAATCGGGTGTATGGCACCATGGTGCAAGAAGAAAGGGTGAGAACAATCACCAGGTCTAAAGAAGAGCGAGGAATGATCGTGGGAATGGCTATGCGAGCGGAAACCGGGAACAAGTTGCGCAATGAAGCGAAAGAAAAATCGAGTTGTTTGCATGCGGTGTGGAAGGAAGGGACATGACAAAGGCAATTGCTTCAAGATCATTGGTTACCCGAGAATGGTGGGGAGAGAGACCACGAAGCCGATAAAAGCGATGAAAAAAATCAACAAAGAACAGGAACCTTCCGAGGAAAAGGAGGAACGGCTCGCGTCAATATGGCGCACACTGGTGCGGATAACGTTGGTTCAACCGAAAAACCGAAGTCGCGGGGTCGAGTAATGAGCAATGGCGGATCTTGACAGCAATGTTGAATTCTCGCAAGGCAAATGAAGCTGAAAAGATGAGCGGTAAGAAAGCATGTGACTTGTGGATTATTGATAGTGGCGCCTCTAATCATATGACAGGAACACTAGAAAACTTGAGGGAGAGTCGAGCCTTGGAAGGGTGCCCAGTGGGACTACCAAATGGTGAATTGGTGCTGGCAAACAAAGAAGGATCGGTTTTCCTTGATGGAGGACTGAAACTTAAACATGTTCTATATGTTCAGAAATTGAATTGCAATTTGATTTCGAGTATCACAATTGACGAATGAAGTAAAATGTACAGTACATTTCCTGATAGATTTTGTGCAATGCAGGACCACACTTCGAGGATGCTGATTGGTGCGGGTGAACGAAAAGAGGGACTCTATTGGTATCGTGGTGTGAGTGGCATAAAGGCGTATCGGACCAATGCGAGAAAATCAACTAGAGATTTGGCACAAGCGAATGGGACATCCTGCCTACCAGATTGTTAGAAAAATTCCGCATCCGAACGGCGTGAATAGAAATACGGATACAACTCGTGTGTGTGAAGTGTGTGAGAGATCAAAGCAATGCAGAAACACATTTCCTTTAAGTGATTTTCAAGCATCCAATATATTTGATTTAATACATTGTGATGTATGGGGTCCATATAGAACTCCCTCGTCTTGTGGTGCATCTTACTTTCTCACTTTGGTTGATGACTGTTCTCGAGCTTGTGTGGATATATCTCTTGAATAATAAGAAAGATGTGTCACAAACCTTAATGCATTTCATCACTTTAATAGAACGACAATACGAGAAACAAGTCAAAATATTACGAAGTGACAATGGAGCCGAGTTTATGTGTCTTCAACGATATTTTCAGCAACATGGGATACTCCATCAAACCTCATGCACTTGGAACACCTCAGCAAAATGGGAGAGCCGAACGAAAACATCGACACATCCTAAATGTAGCTCGTGCTCTACGATTTCGGGGAGAACTTCCACTTCAATTCAGGGAGAATGCATTTTGACCGCAGGATACTTGATCAATCGTACACCCTCAACCGTTCTCCATGGAAAAACTCCATATGAAATATTGAATGGGAAGCCACCCACTTATGACCATCTACGGGTATTTGGATGCTTGTGTTATGCACATAACCAAGATAGGAAAGGTGACAAATTTGCAAGTAGAAGTCGCAAGAATGTATTTGTTGGATATTCAATCGAAAAAAGGGCTGGAAATTGTTTGATGCTGGAAAGAGAAGTCTTCCGGACTTCGAGAGATGTTAAGTTTGTAGAACATGAATTCCAGTTTGCCTCTCTTGCCCACAGTAGACATTCGGAGGTAGGATTGCCTACTGTTGATGTTGGCATTGTCGAGGAAGCATTGTCTGGACTTGGTGCAATGAACAATGCGAGAACACGTTGTGGAGACCGATGACGTTAACCCCACAACGGAAGATGTGCCCACAGCCGAGTTCGGGGAGGGCCACGCCGAATGCCATGAACAAGAGCCTCCCACCCGGATCGTTCTCCCGCGGAACAAGCCGACTCTATGATGACGGAACTAGAGGTTCCTGAGGAGCATACTGTCCCTGCATCCCTGGGGAAAGGTCTTCGTGTACGAAAGTCATCTGTGAAGCTTCGTGATTATGTCCCTAACACCACTTTACAACTCGGTCCCTCAATTCGCACTCCACATTCGGCTTCCTCGGGTATGCCTTATAGTTTGACAAAGTACTTAAATTGTGCTAAATTCTCCTTCCCCCACTGAACCTTTCTTGCGGCCCTTCATGCGGAGAGAGAACACTGTGCATTTCTTTGAAGCCGTTCGGGATGTTAGATGGAGAGATGCCATGGCTAGTGAAATTCGGGCCCTCCAAAGTAATGAAACATGGGACATTACTCCTCTACCAGCGAGGAAGAAGCCTCCGGGTTGCAAGTGGATTTATAAAATCAAATATCATTCGATGGGAGCGTTGAACGCTTCAAAGCCCGATTAGTTGTCTTGGGAAATCACCAAGTTGAGGGGATTGACTATGACGAGACTTTTGCCCCAGTGGCAAAGATGGTCACCATTCGGACAGGTGCTTGGCGGTGGCGGTAGCCAAAGACTGGGAACTTCATCAAATGGATGTCCATAATGCTTTTACGCACGGCGATCTTGAGGAAGATGTGTACATGAAAATGCCGCCGGGGTTCTTGGTGTCTCAAAAGGGTATGGTGTGTCGTCTTCGCAAGTCCCTTTATGGTCTTCGTCAAGCTCCTCGGTGTTGGTTTGCCAAGCTCTCAACTGCTCTTGTTCAATATGGGTTTCAACGTTCTTCGTCCGATCACTCCTTGTTCATCTTTCGCAAAGGAGATGTCGAGCTGGTTGTGTTAGTTTACGTGGATGACCTAGTCATTGCTGGCAATCATCATGAAGACATTGCGCAATTCAAAGATTATCTTCATCAATGTTTTCGTATGAAGGACTTAGGGAAATTAAAATACTTTCTTGGGGTGGAGGTTGCCGGATCTCCTACAGGAATTTTCTTGTGTCAACGGAAGTATGCGTTGGACATCATAGCTGAAGCGGGATTGCTTGGAGGGAAACTCGTGTCCACGCCAATCGAAGAAAATCATCGTTTAGCATTGGGCGATGGCGAACTACTTTCGACCCGAGTCAATATCGACGTCTCGTCGGTCGCCTTATTTACTTGTGTTTTACACGACCTGAATTATCTTACGGTGTTCATGTCCTATCTCAATTCATGCACCAACCGCGTCGGGAGCATTGGCGGGCTGCACTCCGCGTGGTACGCTATTTAAAGGGCAGCCCGAGTCGGGGTGTGCTTTTAAAAGAGAGAGTGACCTTCGTCTTTATGGTTGGTGTGACTCGGACTGGGCAAGTTGTCCTCTAACTCGAAGATCTCTCACCGGTTGGTTTATTTTCCTTGGTCAATCCCCCATTTCCTGGAAAACCAAGAAGCAACATACGGTTTCTCGATCATCCGCTGAGGCAGAATATCGTTCTATGGCCAACACGACATGTGAGTTGAAATGGCTTCAAGGCCTTCTTTCGAGCCTAGGCATTACTCACACCGACCCTATGACTCTCTACTGTGACAACCAAGTTGCCCTTCACATTGCCAAGAATCCTGTGTTTCATGAACGGACAAAACATATTGAAGTGAATTGTCATCTTATTCGTGATGAAATACAACACAATCATATCCAACCCTCCTATGTGTCCACTCATCATCAACTGGCTGATCTCTTCACCAAATCTCTTGGCGCCACTAAATTTGGTTCTTTTTTAGGCAAGTTGGGCATTCACAACCTTCATACTCCATCTTGAGGGAGGGTGATAAACATAGAATATACGATTACAAATACCGTATCATGCCATGATTCTACATGATTAATTTTTTCCATATTTAGCTTGGCATGACAGCGATGCACAGTGATGCACATTAATGTCATATCTGTTAATAGACAAATTTAGGATACCGACTATAATGATTAGTGTAATTATAGCCTAGAATGTTTCTGTATTTCATGTATATATTGTGCTATCATATTCGATACAAAAGAGGGGGTTTTTGGAAATATTTTTATCATTTATTTTTCTAAAAAGGTAAATTACTTGTCCTAAAGATTATGTAGTTTTGTATAAATTATATATAGATTTTCATTTCAAAATTTTGTTTCCTGATAAACATTGTAGATTTTATATAAATTTAGACTAGTACTTAGACCGTGTGATCCATGATTTTTTTTTTAACATTTTTTACATAAGTTTTTAAAAATTACAACTTTAATTATAATATAGAAAATGATAATTATAAGAATTATAAAAAAAATATTACAGAAAATGTATATCTATTGATTTTTAAGAGGAAACTTATTTAAAATTAACAGTTAATATAAGTTACCCAAAGGATATATATTGTAATATATTATAGTAAATTAAATTTAAATCATTCTAGTATTGACAAACCATATTATATTCATTACAAGATGCAATTTAAATGTGAAAAATGTTTGATTTGATGATGTTTTGATTATATACATTTATTAAATTTGTGTATACGTGAATTTGAATAGGTCAGTAACCTGACATATTCAGAATACGTAATCAACTTACATCTAAAATTGCTTGATATATATAATATTTTAAAGGTTAGGATGAATATTTTCTATAAATATTCACAAAAAGTAGTCATTTTAACTTGTCTCAAAGTTAAATTGTGAAATATTGAATTGATTTTAATTTATGTATTAATGTGTTCACTGAAAACTGCTGAGTCATTGTTAATCTGATCTGTTAGAAAAATTCTACTCCGCGTTCCGTTACTTTACTCCTTAAAGAATTGTTTTTATGTTTCTTTCAGTAAAATTAGAAAATCGTTTGAAAAACATTAGTAAACATTAACAACTAGACAACATTAATTAAACATCGTCTAATAAATAATGTCTTTTCGTGCAATGCACAGTCACATAAAATAGAATAGGTTTTCACAGAGCGAATCATGACTATTGGCCAAATTGTGAAATCAAATTTCAGCTTATAACAACCATTAATTGCGACATCCATGTGGGTTAGCTTAATTTCTCAATATTGTAATACGTTAGAGTTGACGAAGAACAGTTCATCCTTTCGCCATGGTTATTTAAGGAGTTGTGTTTATACGATTTCAACACATTCTGGTTTAGATCATCTTCATAGAAAGTGTTTTACAGTGATCTTGTTAATATGGCATGCACTCCACAGCCCCTTCTTGCAAAAAGGTGTGGCTGATATTAAGAACCATGCAACTTATACAGAGTGAAATTCAAACTCTATATTTTGTTCTAATTTTGATCTTTTTAAGAGCTTCATTGTTGCTATTTGGAATTGAATTTATGATCTCATCAACGCTACATATTTTTATTATTGTTGTACAATTTTGCGCAGACTAGAAGGAAAGGTGGCGTTGATTACTGGTGGGGCAAGGGGCGTGGGTGAGTGCATGGCGAAGTTCTTCTGCAAACATGGGGCAAAAGTGGTGATTGCAGACATTCGAGATCAGCTAGGTCAAGCAGTGCAAGATGAGATTGGAACTGAATATGCAACTTATGTTCATTGTGATGTGTCCAAAGAAGTTGATGTTGAAAATGCAGTTAACATAGCTATATCCAAGTATGGAAAGTTAGACATAATGGTGAACAATGCTGTAGTAATAGATGATGCTAAACCCAGCATTCTTGACAATGATGTCGCTGAATTTGAACGTGTTGTTAGGGTCAATTTGGTAGGTCCCTTCTTGGGAACAAAGCATGCAGCTAGAGTGATGATCCCAGCTAAAAAGGGTAGCATAATAACAATAGGAAGTGTTAGCTCAAGCGTTGGAGGGGTTGCAACTCATGCATATACAAGTTCTAAACATGCCATTGTGGGACTGGCAAAGAATACAGCAGCTGAGCTTGGACAATATGGCATCAGAGTGAATTGTCTGTCATGTTATTGCATTAGTAATGTACTTGCAAAAGATTTCTTCAAACTAGATGATGAAGGGTTCTCAAGAGTTTATTCAAATCTTAAAGGAGTGGTTTTGGAAGAAGAAGATGTAGCACAAGCTGCACTCTATTTGGCAAGTGATGAGTCTAAGTACATTAGTGGACATAATCTAGCAGTCGATGGTGGCTTTACAACTATTAATCCAAGTTTTGGTTTGTTTTCACAATCCTAAATTTGAACTTCTCAGTTCATCATCTGGTCTAACTAATTTTTCCTACTTTTCCTGTTACTGTGCAACTGTGTGTCATGTAATAAACAGTCAGGTGTTCATCTACGCATGTGTAATAATATTTGCCATCGAATTTATACATCATCTACTTAATTTTCCCTTATTTTCCTGTTACTAGTACTATGTGTTTCTATGTAATAAAAGAGTTCTTCTACCTTGATAATGACAACTCAAAAGTTTATTGAAATCTTGAAGGGGTTGCTTTGACAGAAGAAGATGTAGCACAAGCTGCACTGCTTTTTGCAAGTGATGAATCTAAGTACATTAGTTGACATATCCAGTTTACGATTTGTTTTCACAATCTTTAGTTTCAGTTCAGCTGTTAAATCATCTCATCTATGTAATTTTCCCTCATTTACCTGCTAATGTGCAACTGTGTTTTCTATGTAATGTAAAGTTGGTAAGTGTTCATCAATCTATAACAACATTTCCAATGAAAATTATTTATATATCTTGTGTTGGCAGATTAATTTCAAATTTTTCAGACCCCTTTCTTCAAACCTCACTTCATATTTCTGGTCCAAACACTTTATTGTCCTTACCAACTTCAAACTCTGTTACTGTAAACTTTTCAGTTCTCCATTTAGGATTTTCAACTTTTAGTGAAACACAAAAAGTTGTCACCCAATGTTCTTTCAAGCTTTTTTTCCACCAACTCGGAGAACCTCACATGCATAAACTCAAGATTATTGGGTCCCCAATCAATTTTTTAGTTCTTTATTACTATTCAACAATCTGACACATCCTTGTCCAACACATTGAACAAACCCAGGACATAAATTGCTCCAACCTTCATAAACCAAAAGTTTGTCTAACCAATGCAAAACACAATTTATAATGTCATGGTGAATGTGATGAATAAGTAATAGTTGTTGCTGATTGATTTCTTAGATTGTTTATGAAAATTAAGGAAAATTAATTATTTTTCCCAGAAATTACAATAATAAATAACTTCAAAACTAAGTTAATAATGAGCTCCAGCATAGGATAGCAGGTAACTTTCAAATCTACTAAATCAAACTTTAAAGAATGTTAAAGAAAGATGATTTATAAATAAAAACACTATGATAAAATTCTTTAAATAAAAATACCATGATTTGTAAATAATAAAATAGATATATTTATATATTTCTTATAGGTAATAAATTAGATATATTTTTAATATCAATTATTATCTTTTAAATGTAATACTATTTATAATTGAATAATTATATATTAAAATTATAATACACAATTAAATGAATTAATTAAAAAATATTTTTATTAAACATAATAAATATACAAATTTGAATATAAATACATTAATTAATGACAGAAATCAATAAACAAACATAATTATAGCAGAATAAATTAATTAATAAAATTATCATTAAAAGTAACTAATGATAAAAAAAATATTGTATATCTCACAAAATATCATTAATAAAATATTTTGATTGATGTGTGGGTTATTCGGCACAATAAATATATATAAACAAAGTTCAGAAAAAATAAAATATTAATTATTCATAAGGTAAGTTATTTAAACACTATTTCAATTTTCTTTTTATCTTTTGTAAAAAAAAATTATTTACAAATTTTTATAAAATTCATAAAAAATTATGAAAAGTTCATTCAAACAATTTTTTATCAAAAATTGACAAAAAGATTCTAGTATAAAGTTACTGCCATTCTTCTAATAGTTCAATTTTGCTCGTTTGCGCAAATCAAATCCTGAATCTAGGCTAGGCCCAACATGATCCGAAAAAAGAATCTGTCATTTCTATTTGCACTCCCAATAATTGCTATTACATTCACTTCTTCTTCTTCTTCTTTTTTTTGTCTCTCTCTTCTTGACATTTTCATCCCTTTTTCAAACATTTGTATCCCTCACTCACTCTCCCCTTGCTAACACTCATCCGTTGGAATATTCACCACCATGAAAATCTTATTAACAAGTTCTGAAAACTACTTTTTGGAATTGTCCCGAAAAATACTCCTGAGATTTGTTAAAATATGAATAAAATCAATCTTATTTTGTGCACACGGAATGAAAAGTTTGACAAAAAAAAATTGATATAAATTGTTGAATTTATTAGACCTGCAACGAAACAAAATTAAAGTAAAAATGTATACCCTAAACATATAGAAGACCAAAAAAGTGGTAGAACAATCGGAATAGAGGGTTTAGGGAGTGTAAATAATAAAATCTTAAAAAATAAGCAAAATTATTGGGAAGTAACCAGTAAAAGAAAAACAAAAAAAATGACAAGACGAGAGAACAGAATGTGCATTAATTGGAAACGCGTGGTATTATTAGTACTATTATTTATTTATTACGGTGGTTGTGGCTTAGGGTGTGGCTGAAGGTTGGTGGTTGCAGCCATTATTATGGTGGTTGTGATTTTATAAAGCCACAAAAAATGGGTGGAAAGAGAATGCAAACCACAAAGCCAAGTTGGTTTCGATTTAGTTAAATGCATGACAAAAACAAAGAAGGGATAACAACTTGTGTTGCTCAGTTTGGTCAAAATGGTTCATCCAATTTTGATTGATTTGATCCTTTTAACATGTGATTAGTTGAGTGTCAATTAATTATGTTTCATATGTCAACTTAGTCCTTTTTAGAACATTTTTATGGTGCAATTGTGGTAAAGTTGCTTAACCCATTTGGTGACACCATAATATCACATGAGATTTAATAACTTCAATAAGTTTTTGCATATTTGCATACATCATTGAGATGTAAGGTCAATAATTTCATAACATTATTAATTATTTGGGAAATAAAATTGATTATATTTATACATAAAATTAACCATGTGAGATTATTAAAACCTTTTAAGATATTGTCAATCATATTTAAACCTTTATATATAACTCTACTAATTTATTTTTATTTATGAAATTGAAATTAATCATACTTTTGTATATATAGATTATTAATATGAAGTAAAATGAAAAGTAGATGAAAGATTTGTGTATTTTTTCAAATTATAAACAGAATAATAAAACACTTCAGAATTTCATATTACTCACCCATTCTTAGGGAACTCAAAGTATGTGTTTGTCAACATGGTAAGAGGAAGAATGTATAAAAATAATAAGAATTTTGAGTTATATTTTATATATATATTATATATCTAATCCTACTTAATAATGAAAGGTTCATTGTTTGAGTCAAACTTTGATGACTTCATTTTGAAACATAGGTTCTGAGAGAGGGTGATTGAGTGAGAACATCAGGTGCAATAGTTGTATTCTGTGCTCCACTCTTCTGCTGCATTCTCCTCCTAGCCAAGTACCCTCTAACCCATGGTGTCACATCCTCGTTGATTTTGATCATAATGAAGAAAATAATGCGGTAAATCACAATCATGCTGAAGATCACACTCAGGTTTATCCACTTTGATCTGTAGACATCAATTTGGAAGACTTTTTCCAAGATGTATTCTCCTGGTATCTTTGGAAGGTCTGGTGTCTGGTTGTCAAATAGTAAGCCCCTCAAATCATTCTGGTACTGACCCTGAAAGAGTTTTCATAGTTCTTGTAGTCACACTCAGATATAACAATAGCACATGGCTTTCAAGAATTCAAATGTGCTACTTCTGTTACCTGTAGTGCCCAAAAGTGGAAACTGATGTATGACATAGGGTAGCGCCAAACTGGCTTTGGGATATCATGTGGAAGCCTAAAGTAGCCTGAGACCAACATGAATATGCCCTGAAATTTGAAAAATAGAATAAGAAAACTCAATTATTTAGCAAAGGTCAAAGGTTTTACAGAATGAATCCTCGTGTTGAATTTTCACATGATCTAGTGTCATGGAAAAATTGCGTATTTATAGCTATCCTCATAGGCATCTATAGGTGAAGATTTATCAATATTTGTGAGCATCCATTGACATTTGTTATATCTCAACGAGTTTTCAAACATGCCTAGAGACACAATTATCAATTCCTGGTTTCAACTGCTTATGTAACATGATATGCAATTAGTAGATTCACTGTTATATGAAATAAAAGCTAGAAATTTATAGAACAAATGGAGAAGGTTGAATTTATAATACCATCATTCAAGGAAATGATGGTATTGTTTTGGATGGATGTAACTTAATGCACATGTGCGTATACTATGGGGAAGAACATGCATACCTGAATTCCTGCTCCAATAATGATGCCCATGAGGAAGTTGGGGACAATGCTAGCAATAGCCATCATTAAGCTTTCAACCACTGTGACACTGGCATAAAGGCACAACACAAAGAAGACGTAATGCCAAAAGCCAGGGTGTAGGCGAACCATGAAGTAACAAATGGTTCCAGAGAGAAAAGTGATCAAAATCAGGAAGGGCATTGCAGATAATGTGTTGCTGATGACAAATGCACTGACACCATAGTGCCCATTAAGCCTCTCCCTTTGAAAAACCTGCGATTGACATTGAAAATGTATGATTTTCTACTACATTATACTGAGTATAATAATGGTTTTGGTTAGTGGTTGCATGGGGGCACAGAACATTTACCTTCATGTCTTCAACAAATGAAGGGAATCCACCAATTGACATGAAGGTGACAAAACCAAAGACAAAAGATGCACAAGAACCTCTGGCCTGAAAACAAAGAAAGAATACGCATGAACTCCATGAAGGTAAAATTTCTTGCCAAACTGATCCAATGACAAGTTCAAATTTCTTTCAAATGAGAAATAGAAGTACCAGAATAGAGTTGTAGCCTGTCCCCACATTCAAATAAATGGTTCCAATACATATAGTAACCACAATGTAGATAACAAGCCTTAGCCAGTAGTAGCCAAAGTCCCTTGACATGTTGATGAAGGAACGTTTGGTTAAAGTGAAAGACTGCATCAAGAAACTAGCCTCACTTCCTCCAGCTTCAAGCACTGTTCCCTTCTGCAGAATGCATCATTCTTAAAATATCACAACATTGAAGAATTGACTCCAGCAAATAAACAGCAAAAGGGGATATATATATATATATATATATATATATATATATATATATATATATATATATATATATATATATATATATATATATATATATATATATATATATATATATATATATATATATATATATACTACGCTCAATTACATCATTCTTAAGTTTGGTTATTTTTTCATCAATAAGTAATCATTGAAAAACACTTACAACTTTCGATATCTCGTCCACCTTTTGTACTGCAGCATAAGAGTGCTGAGATGTCCGGTAGAAGTCAATAAGGGTTCTTATTGCTTCAGCAGTAGTGATCCTGTCCAAAGGATCATCACTTCCCTCGAACTACAGAGAAAGGTTCAGACCAAATGTTATCAGAGAGGTATTTACGTTGGAAAAAAATTTATGAAAAGCATATACTAAAAAGTTGAGGCTAACGTTGCCATTTCATAATAATAGTAATAATATTATTTATAAAGAAGTTAAAAGGTACACTTTTAAGGTGAGAAATTGGTTCCAGATTAATGACTGACTTTAGAGTGTAGTGAAATTGGAAGGCAAATTTGAGTCATAAAAAGCAGAAAAAGTGAATACCCTCAATTTCATGGACCCTTTAAGAGTGGCCTTGACTTTGTCAAAATCAGAATTGATGCACCTGAGGAAATGATCAGAAGGGTTCCTCAAAGCAGGACAAGGGAAGCCAGCTTGTGCAAAGAACTGCAGACAAAATCACTTCCATCAATCATCAAAAAGCTTCATGCACATTTAAGAGACTAAGAAAAAAAAAGTGGAAAGTGAATTTAACCTCATATGCCTCTGAAGCTTGCCCAAAATAAACAGTTTTGCCACTAGAAAGCAAGTACAATTGGTCAAATAACTCAAACACTTCACTGCTAGGTTGATGAATAGAGGCTATCACGGTTCTCCCATCCCTTGCCAATGCACGTAGTGTCTGAGTCACAAAGAATGCTGAAGCACTGCCACAAAGAAAAAATTCCAAAACAAACTAAGACATGAGTTCACCAAAAAGATATGTTTCCACAAACCAAACATTCTCCATCAAAAGAAAATATTAAAAGAATATTGCAACTCCCTTTAGAAAAAGGTGCACATAATTTGATGTTGTGACTGTGTAAAACATTTTAAAATGTAAAACATTCTCCAAAAAATATGAAGACATAACTTCCAAAATCATTTTAAAAAATTGCAGGCTAAAATTGTATTTGTTTGTTTGTGCATCTTTTTAATAGAGATAAGAACAATTTCTAGGATAAATTATGTGAAGAGACAGTGCAGGGCCCGTTATTTAATGCACCATGTTTTTCCTTTCCACATATACACCCCAAAGTTTACTATTATGAACCGATGGAAACACCTACAAGACAAGCATACATCAATCAATAGCTCCCAAAAGTAAGAACAGAAAAGACAAAATACTTGTTCAATTAAAATGATTTTTTTTACTGTTAATTTTAGGACAATGTTAAAACAGTATTTTATGAGTATTTTAAGAATTTTTACCATTTTAATTTGTTTCAAAAATAAATCTCTAAAAGTTATTAATTATTTCTTCCAAAACTACTTTCATTTATTAGTATCCACCTACATAGCTACCACAATCTAACTCTTTTAATAAGGATATTCTGTATTCTAAAAAAGAGAAAACTATCTTATATCACAGTCATTTCATAGAATTTTTTTTTTTAAATCTGCATCATCTTAAAAGCCAAATAGTATGAAAAGGAGAAAGTAATATTCATGAATGGCCTCTTAAAGAATAAATTTTCTAAACTAAGTTTTTTTTCTACATAAATGGCAAAAAACACTACTATAGGACACAGTTACATATACAATATATGTTTGGTAGCAGTTAACAGGTCAAAATTTGCTTGTGATAACTTCAACTGTTGATGCAAATTACTTAGGACAAGAGAATTAAATTCACATAAAATGATGTGTAACAACCTGTCAAGTCCACTTGTTGGTTCATCAAGGAAGAGCAACCTTGGCCTCATCAAGATTTCCAAGGCAATGCTAACCCTTCGTTTCTCCCCACCACTGATACCACGCAAGTGCCAGTTTCCAATCACTGTGTCTGCACAATCTTGCAGCCCCATTGCCACAATGGTGCTCTCCACCAATGCTCTCTTATCTGACCAGGGCATGTTATCAGGCAAACGCAAACGAGCTGAATATGATATTGTTTCTCTTACTGTTAGGGTACCGATCAAGTTGTCGTCTTGTGTCACATAAGCCTGGTTAAGTTCACAACACATCATAAAAACCAAGTTAGGAACAAACCCTTTTTGCAAAAATAGCATAATAAAAGTTATAAAACTTAACATGAAAAAAATAAATAAAAAGTAATTAACTTTTAGATATAAATCTATTAGTAAGTTAGTGTATTAGGTACTATAATTAAAGCAAACCGTAGTTACTCTTAAAAACTCAAAATCATACTAATTCCAAAGTGAACAATCATGACCAAAGTAAGTGTTAGTATATATCATCAACTAACTATATTCTTCCAATGAAACATAGACACGACTAGGTAGCATTTAGTGCATGGACAGGAGAATGAAACATTTTGTTCTATTCTCGATTGTTAAATCTATACCTCGTCATTTGAAAAAAAAATTATCTTTAGTTTCTCTATTCTGAAGAGAGTTGCAGTGCTACAGTGTCCAAAAATTCGAAATATTCTGATTCAGTTGTTTTTTCTGACCAATAATTGAGTGAGTTTGGTCATATATAAAGAGAGAAATAAGAAAGAAAATCTCAAGGGTACCAAAATCTTTAAAAATATATATATCTAATAGTATTAAATAAAGATCCAATATTATATTGACTTTGGTTTGAACACATCACCAAAGACTATATGTTAAAGCAAAAGAGGAAAAAGACTCACTGCAGTGCCAAAAGAAAGTTTGGCTTTGCGTCCATTGAGGAGGATGGTGCCTGAAAGAAAGGCATTTGCAGCTAGGCGACTAGAAAGTGCATCAAGGAGAGTGGATTTTCCTGAACCGGAGGGTCCCATGAGAGCAGTGAAGGTTCCTGGTTCAGCATAACCAGTTAGACCCTCCAAAACGTTCTGCGTCTCACCGTTGCTAAGAGTGACCATCACAGTCAGATCCTTCCATGTGAGCCTGGCTGAGACATCTCCAAAGATTTCTGTGTTGGCCTTCTCTCTCCAAAGGGTCTCACTCAAAGGACTCAACCCTGGTAGGGTGGAACCATTCCCTGAAGGCCTAGATGTTGCTTCTATCTCCATACCCGCATGTGTTGTTGCTTCAGAGTTTCTCATAATAAGTAACTCTCTTCAAACACTCACCTATTAGGCTTCAACACAATATGGCCTAAACTCTCCAAAAGAATTTTGTGGCACTGATCAAATCCGATCCACCAAAAGAGAAAAAGGTGGAATCAAATCCAAAAGCTAAGTAGTGAAACCTATTGAAGCTGGGAGTATATGTGTGTGTGTGTATATATATATATATATGAGGAAGCTACTATAATACAAAAAGGGACAATAGGAGGGAGAGAAAAGTGTGAGTGGTAAAATGGGAATGGTATGATTGCGGAGTTTTGACCGAAGGAGAGATTTTAAGAGAGATGATGGCTCATGCAAAAAGAGCCTTGCGTAGTTGCATAGATTTGTTGCAGCTGTAGAAGGGTTTATAAGTTCTTGTTATGAACAAGAGGAAGTGATTGGAGCAAAGGGTATTATATATTCTGATCAAACTGATGTAAGGGATGACCACAACAACAACAACAACAACATGATATATGATATGATATCTTACTACTACATACTACTCGTTGTTTGGGAGAGCTCAATTCTCGAAGGAAATATTTAGAGAGGAAGCAATAAGTTTCAGCCATTATCTGGAAGCAATCAATTAATGGGTGCAGCTAGTTGTTGGTAGCTACATTTATTGCCAAACCGACCCCCATTTAACCCTGAGGGTGAGGGATCTGTTCATATTATCTGTGTGTGAGCTTTTCAACTTTTCCCTCTCATAACCCTCTTTCTATTCTCCCGTTCCCATCTCACTTTTATGAATCCATACAATTTTTTAACATTTTTTCATCTTGTAATATTTTCTTAACTAGTGTCATTCATAAGTAAAAATAATCAAAACTTGTCTTTTAAATTTCTTAAGTTGTAGGTTGAGAACACTAATTACCAATGCATGGTGTATTGGGAAGATGGGGTTGATTAATTTTGCATGCTCTATGAAGGCAAAGCAAAGGGTTTCTTTAATGGTAAGGAAAAGTAGCAATGGTGGTGGAAAAGATGAGATTGATTGAGAGAAGGGTATCCCACGTGAGATCATGGATAGGACTAATTAATACTCATCCACTTGTATTCATCAATCACCATTGGCCATCCTTGTCATTTGGTTACAACTTACAAGAGAATATTATTATTATTATTATTATTATTATTATTATTTTTTCTAATTCTTAGTTTGGAAGGAGTTGGGAGAGGAGAATTGATTAAATGCTCCAAACTATCGATAAGAAGAAAACTATATACCGACATGTGTTATTTCTTTTTCTTTTTTTTTTCAATTAATGGGGATGAATAAATATTATAGTGTTAGATTTATTTAATGAATATAAGTGAGAGTCAAAGTCGTAGGGTACGTGGCCCCATGCATATGCAATTAAGGACCACCATGCCTTCCACACGTGAGTTAGGTATATATGGGAGAGAAATCATTTTTATGCTTCGGAATTTGTAATATCTTTTTATTTATGTAATTTAAATTTGAAAAATATATTTTTTATTTTATTAATTTGCAAATAAGATTAATATAGTTGTGGTTTTGAGGTAGAGAATCTAAAAGAATTAAATTAGTTTGAGATTATTATTATTATAATTACTTTAAAATTAAATTTATTTGAATCCATTAAAATTTAAAGCAAAGATTATGGATTTTGAAAGATGAGTAGATAAATCAGGGGAAAACGTAAGAAATTGATTAATGGAGAATGAAGGAGGGTAAGATTTTAATTAATGATGTTTAAGTTAAGAGTTGTGAACTTTATTAGTGAAAGTGAACACTTGTCTCTTCAAAATGGTAGATAGATAGTGTATTAATTAGTGGTTGATGACACTTGCATGCTACTTCACATTTTTTCTATAAACTAACTTTAATTTATATATATATAAAAAAAACGTTTTATTTTTTAATATATTAATTTAAAACAAATTTATAATTATCAATTAAATAGTCTTAAAAATAGATATGAAGAAGATACACGTAAGTGTATATATGTGTCAAATAACACATCAATATCATATTATTAATACATCATCATCATGTGTCACCTCAAAAAACTTTGTTAAATACTTTATTGAAATAAAAATCAATTGAGAGATCAAAATTAATTAATTATAATATCTAAAAATCTTATTTAATGAGTTATTAAATTTGTTGAACTAAAACTCTACAATTTAATACCTGAAACATTAAAAGTACAATTAAAATATATCTTACTATTTATTTCTTACTTTCTTTAACGAAAAGTAAAAAATCATAAACAAATCAAAATGTATCCAAATCATTGTAAACAGAATCGGATTTGAATTTCAGACCAAATCTATTGAATTTAAATGTTAAACTGAAATTGATGGGGTGAAAATTTAGAAAATCAAAATAAATAGACCAAATCGTTTGTAATGTTAATTACAATTATTAGGATGATTACAGGTTTAAATTTCGTATTAATTATAATTTAATTTTTTTCTTTGTAATGAATAGTTATTTAAAGTTTACAATTAAACACGTAATTTTGAACCATTCATTATAATATAATATAACATGAAAATCCACTTACACTAATTTTTGGGCTAAAATCTTACAAGCCCATAAAAATATTGAAAAGCCCAACTTTGGGTTCAATAATAACGGCCCAACTTGAGAGGAAAAAAACTCCTTAAAAATATGAGTTTTTTTTTTTTTTGTATTGCTTACTTTATAACGATATGAGAAAACTCTTTTTCGTAAAGACATTTAAAAAAAAAATCTTATAAGTGAGACCGACACTTTAAAAAAGAGTTCAGAAAAAAAAATCTCAGTTGGTGAAAACTATTACTGGGAATATCATATAAATTATTTGTATCAACCAAAAGTTTTTTTTTATCAAATATTTAATTTATCATGCTATCAAATAATTTAATAAAAGTAACTTAGTAACTTTTTTTGGTAAAGTCTTTATTTTTTAACTCGAAAAAGGTTGTTGTTCACCTCCCATATGATAATATTTTGGAAAATTTTGGCTAAAAACATTTCTTAATTTTATTAATTGAAAGATTTAAAAAGGTCAATCAAATTTGAAAAACACGTCCTCCAACTTCAATGAAATCTAAAAATTGTCTTTGTACCAAACACTCCCTTAAAATAAGGTCTAAAATGTCTAATAGATCTGTATAAAAGAGTCACAAGTTACCTTCTTTCATAAAGTCAATTGATTTAATCAACTCATGTGAATATTTAAGTATTTTTTTTACTATTTATTAATTTTTATAATTAATTTTTGTTAAAAATTAAATTATTTTTAAATTTTCCCTAAAGAAAATCAAATTTGACTTGAATAGAATTAATGAAATATAGTAATTTTTAGTATATTTGAATTTGGTTTTAAATTTGTCAGAATGGATGTGATTGGTAAGAGAGTACAGGTTGGACTTAGAAGATCAAATATGTTAGATTATGTTGTGATTTAAAATGACTAAAAATAATTTATTTTGTAAAAAACATAAACTCACTTATTAAACATTTTGATACTAAAATCAATTTTTAAACAAAAGAATAATATATTTGAAAATAAAAAAATCTCCTAATAATCTAGAAAATAACAATAAAATAAAAAATAATAATTGATAATTTAAAATATAATAATAATAATAATTGATATTTAATATTATAATAGATAAAAGATAATAAAACATGCGTAAAAAATAATATAAATAAAAAAATTTAATGGATTTGAACTTATAATTGTTTATAAAAAATAATAAAAATAAATAAATAATAGAGTTTCTTTTCCTTTTCCATAACCTAGTAATGTCGGGGACCTATCCAAAGCTACTCTCAAGAATAAAACATGTTTGTGGTTAAGAAAAGAAAATTGATTTATAAAGCGTTGGAATGAAATAATTATTTCTTTCTATATTCATACAATAATAGACAACCACTTTTGATATGGGCCTGTGGGCCTATCAACCATGCATCGTTATCACAAACGTGAAAGGGTGCCCAATTCTAGGTAAATTTAGGTCCAACTTGAATTTAAGTACAACCATATGATTCTTATGTCATAAAACACAAACTAGTGAATATATTACGTATTTGTTTAACAAAATTTTACTTAAACTTTAATTAATTTTTAATTATCAAAACTAAATCAATCAATTTTTTTAATTAAAAATAAACTAAAAATTTGATTTATCTCCAATTTTTTTTATTTAAGTTTCTACTACAATATAATTATTATACTCATTCAATTTTTTTAAATTCTTTAAATATTCGTTTTCTTTCAAAAGTTGAAGAAATTTTTTAAATATTATTTTAAACCAATTAAACAAGTACATGAAGACTAAATGACAAATATTTCATTATCACCACTAAGTTACCACGGACTAAAATCAAATAGAACACGTAAGTTATAAATAGTAGTGTATTAAGAAAATTATGAAAAAAAATTGAATTAGATTCAGGTTCAAGAGTTAAAGGTATATTTTTTTTACTAAATTTCTTTATTATCATTAATTTACTTAATATTTTTTTTCTCACATATTTAAGAGTCTTACTTAAAAAATAATTTATCTTCATAATTTTTTCCTTAACACATAGATAAATTTTTAAAACTTTAAAACGGAAAATAATTAATTCCAATAAATAATGTCATAAATCATATATTTATTTGAATTATGACGTTAACTTTTTCTTAATCGGTTTTCTTTCATTTTATATTCTTTGCTAATCAATATCCACAAAATATAATCGAGTGATAAAATGTATTATTAAACGACATAAAATAAATTTTATTTTTAGTGCTTTTTTTATGGTATTAAAAAATGATAAAAGTGATGAAGTAGTGGAAAGAGAGGGGTAGGTGGGTGTTCGTACACTCTGTATGTCTCTTTATCATCAAATCATTTTCTTCCATTTTCGTGTTTTTCTTTTTCTCGTCTCTCCTTTCTCAGTCCTCTTTCTATAAAGTAAAAGTATGAAATAATGTGTGTTTTAGTTTTTTATTTATTTTAGTTTTCCTAGAGTAGAGGAGCTTATTTCTACCGATAAAATTTTTATATAAAGTAAGTTTCTCTTTATTCATTTTAGAGTATTTACATGTAATTTTGAGGAGCTTGCATGACCTAGGGTGCATGTATGTGGATTTTGTCGGATAAAAATGAATTTTGTGAGTTAGGTGCTTTTGAAATCAAATGATGAGAAATTAAAGCAAAATAAGCTAGTAGTAAATTTTTTAACACTTTAGAATAGATGATTTGGAGAGTAATGATGACTTGACTCTAATTTGTAGGAAGTTAATTATAAATTAATATTATTGGTATTTATGTGTAAATGAATAAGTTGAATTAGATTTATTATGTGAAAAATATGTGTATGGAATGTTAGGGTAGGATAACAATATTTGTGCTACATATAACATGTTTTATAAGGAAATGATGTAAGAGAAATTCTTAAAGAATAGTACTTAATGCTTAAAAACTAGTTTAAGGTGTAGTTTCTTAAGTATGTTATTTGCACATTTCACTTAAGCGACAACTAGTCGCTAAAGTCAAACGTACAGTAAATATAAGAACTTCTCTTGGGTATATTTTCACTCAAGTGAAAAACTCCTAGTGAAATGAGATTTGTTAGATGTATTTTTACTGAAGTGAGAATATTTCGCTCAAGCGAAAAAATTTGTACTTAAGTGAGAAATTTTCGCTTAAACAAAATTTCTTATAAATTTTTTGTTCGAATTTTTAAAAATCATAAAAAATAGCTCCAAACTCCAAATGTAATGTTTCGTATATTCAAATTGAAACCCTGAAAATGAAAAATCTAATAAAATAATAATTAGTAAAAAATGATATTTACAAAAAAAAATTATAGTCAAAAGAATAGGTAAATGTCAAATTAAACAATGCATTTTGTTTGTAAATGCAATAAATGGTATGTATAAAACTTAGAATATTAAAACATATGTTATGAGCATAAGATGAGATGTGTTGAGTGTTATTATATGCATAAAAAAATATTTTATTATAAAATGAGAACTATCATGAGATATCATATATGTATGTTATATTTATGATGAATTATAAGATAATGCGGTAGTATTTTGTGTGTTCTTAATACTAAGCTATATTTGTTGAGGCTTAGATTAGCTAGAAGAATTACTCATAATTGACAGAGATATATATGTGAATATGAGGCTAAGTGAAGTATAAGATGTGATTTATAATGTGTATGATTATGGTTACCTGAAGAGGTACTATGTGGTAAAATATGTAAGGATATTGAATTGAGATTTTGAAAGAGATTAGTCTGATTCTATTGATTACTGAAATCACTTAGATGGAGGGATCAGGTGGTGAGTTGGAGGAGATTTCTATGACTTAAATTATAGTGTGAAAAATATTTGTATTTGACAAGTTATAGAGATTTTATCTTATCACATAAGAGAGTGTGATCCAATTATGTAACTATGTTGAAGATGTCTCCTTAGAAAATACAGTGGGATAAGTGTATAATCTCATAATTTAATTTAACGTTAAGTCTTCTGAAAATTATATAAAGTGAATATGACAAAAATTGAGATGATGTCATATATCTGAAATAGATTTGTGTAGTAGTAATATATATAAAAATGAATAAATTTGTAGTTTTTAAATAAATTTAAACTTAATATGTATTTTGAAATACTAATTTAATTTGTATGTTGTATATGTTTTTTTTTTTAATTGTGATGATCATATTTTTTTATATAGGAGCATATGATAAACTCGAAAATGATAAAAATAGTAGATATCTTTCTTAAATCTATATTTATATTTTATAGTGTTTTAAATCTATATTTATATTTTATAGTGTTTTAAATGTATAGATAAAATCTTTGAAAATGAAATTTATAACTTGAAAATATTTCTTTATGTAAAATATATAATGATATATATATATATATATATATATATATATATATACATTTACCATTTAAGTAAATAAGATAATATATCAATTTTGTAATGATAAAATAAAAGAAATACATGAAAATTAAAATACATTTTATAAATGAATATTCTAAAATTAACACTTTTATAAATAATATAATATTATATTATGCAATGTTTAAGTTTTGATGAGAAATAATTACCATGTGGCTAACATGTACATGCTTAAGTTTTACTACCTTTATTTAGTACAAAATTTTGTAACAAGGATAAAATAAATTGTCTTGAAAACACGTAACCTTGGGATTTAATAATTTAGAACCTATGTCTCGCGGTGTGGGACCATCAATGTGTCAATTTCAAACACGTGATTACTTCAATGGTTTTGGTACACTTTGGCGCATTATTTTCAAACAAAGTATTTATTACAAAAGAGATTGAGGTGAACTAAACAACGACGTTTTTTTTTTTTCTTAAAAAGGAAAAAACGACAAAAAATTTAGAATTATTTTCATTATTATAAGACTGAGAAAGAAATTAGAATTTGTTTCAGCACCATCAAATTTACATGCTTCATTGGCTCTGAGAGGATAAATTATTTATATATTAAAAGGTGAAATAGGAAAATAATTTGTGTATAACAAATGAAGACATCTTCTTATGTATTATTGTAAATCATAAATAAAAAATGTCAATAACTTGTTATTGAAAGTTATAGCTAGGTGATAAAAACTTAAATATATTTGACAAAATAAAGATAATATATTTATAATTTATATTAATTTTTAATTAAATAACTAAAATGTTTTATTACGTAACAAAATACAAATTAGTTCTTAAAACAAAGTTAGAAAAACGAAAAAAAAATATAAGATTGTAAATTTATATATTTTTTAAATTGTTTTGACTTACAAGGTTAACTAAAAAAACTCATATTTATTTGGTTCAGTTTCATGTTTTGTATTTGTAAATATATTAAATCATATTCTATTCTTACGTTATTTGACTTATAATTAATACCAATTTTTAACTGAAATTTATATATTAAGCTGTGTTATTTTGACTTATAATTGACCAAATAGTGATATACATATATATATATATATATATATATATATATATATATATAAATTGATAAATAAATAAGAATAAATAATGTTATTTGTTAAGTGGCAAAAAGTTGATATAATTATGTCTTGAATTGTTATGAAATCACTTAACTTATGTTAATTCTAATATATTTTTCTCCCAATATAGGATGAATTCGAGAATACCTTGATACAAGAGTAAGGAGCATAATTGTCAGCATAATTGGAGTAAAATTGAAAGAAAGAAGAGCGTTTAAGCGAATGAATGATGCGAGACCCGGTCCAAATTCTTTTATAAAAAGATAAGTTGTGTTTTGAGAAAAATAAACAGTTTTGAAGGAGAGGATGCACGATTACTATTAGAGTTTTGTCTAATCTTCATCAATTCTTCATCAATTGGAGCATTGTAATGGCCAACATGAGTGTCTAACTTCATTCTCTTAAGATTCGGTGCACTTCATTTGAACTCTTTTGTATCATGGTGATATTTTGAGATCTTAATCTATGCTTTGATGTTGTTATATATTCTTATCCTTTATGCTTTGGAATGATTTATTCTTGATTGTTTGAGGTATGATTGGAAAATATATCCTGAACCCTAGATCACGGTAAGAATATTTGTTACGTTAATTGTCAGGAATGAAATGAATATATCAATTGCTTAACACCCTAACCCTAATGTTGGAAAATCTGTTAACTGTGTGAGGAATCAACATTTATTAGGTTTTCTTGTGAATTTCATGTGTGAGGAATCAACATGGATGATTTGAGTAGGTAACATCAACATTGTTAGGTTAATTGACGTTCTTAATTGACATAGTCATTATAAAAAAGGATAAGGAAGGAAGTCAATCCTACTTACCTTTAATTGATATTTTCTCAATAATTTATAGTTCTTTGTCATTTAATTACAATTCAACTCTTATTTGCAAAACTTAATCTGTTTTAATTTGCTTAGTAAACATAATTGAGAATTTCCATTAAAACTGTTCCTCGTCAGATCGACTTTTATTTAATCGAAATACTATACTGCGATTGATAATTTTGTAACCCTTGCCAATAATTCAACATTCTTATCATGTTAAAGAAAAAAAAAAGATATTAAATAATATGAGAAGTGAAATTGAGTTATCATGTAAAATTATGAACACATAATGAATAATTTTTATTATTATTATTATGAATGGATCCAAAAGTTAATCAATCATCAACACTTAACAAGGAGTTATGTAGGTATATTTGAGCATCATTTTCTCTATGGATTCAATGCATTGAATAAAAAAAAGCTTCAAAGAAACAAACACATAGGTTGCCTTTGACTAATTTTTGAGGAAAGAGAGAGAAACAAAGACCCTTGTTAAGAGCAACATGTCAGTTGACACTCGTGATATGCACGTGACTATCACTCTCATGCAGAAAAATACTGAAAAAACATATTTATTAAATCATTTAAATATATTATCATATATTTATTCCTTCGTATTTATCATCCGTATCAGTTTAAAATTTGTAATTAATACACTTATATGTTCTTTTACGTACAGTTTTAGAATAACCTCACTTTTTTGTTAAATATATTAAATTAATTAGGAGAGAAATGTAGCCATTCCACACAATTAATATATTACTTTATGTGATGAAAATAATAATTATTATAAAATGGAAACATTGCTTATTTTTAGGATGATCTTAAAAAAATTAAAATTGCAGATAAATGGAAGTAATAGTAATATTTTTTTTAACGTTGTTTAAATATATTAGTATTATTTAATTGATCATTTATAGAAAAAAATTACATCAGCAGTTATGGTGGCTGAACCTTAAATTACACTAATATAAAATAAATTTTCTTTACTTTTTTTAATATAATAAATAAATTGAATATTTACAAAACTCATATCTTGTATTTATGAAAAGAGTTGAATTTTTGTAAATATTGGGACATTATTGACTTATTATAAATTATTTTCACAATGAATATTAAAACTGATATCCTTTTGAAATTTTGCAAATTTAAGTTAAATTCTATATTTTTCTTTCCCTACCCTAATCTCACCAATTGTTTTAAAAAGAAAATTAAAATTATGTTAACACATTTACATGTTAATTCTTCTTGACAAACACTATTACACTGTGACTCTCTTTCTACATATATACTTTTTTTTCAAATATATTTTTTAAAATAATTATGATAAATTTCGAGAAGTTATACATAATAGTTTGTATTTAAATGATATTATATAAATGTTTCAATTCTATAACTATTTTTTAATTGAGTTGTTGTAAACATTTATATTACATTTTTGTCTTGTCTGTTTTCAATAATATTTCTTTATATAAAATATAAACTGAACTCTTGAAACATGTATAGAAAATAGAGTTTAGAAAATAGAGTTTAGAGTTATTTTCTAAAATTGTATATGCATTTTTACGTTACATTGTCTAGTTTTGATCTTTATATTTAAAAATATGTAATCTTTATATTTTTATATTCAAAATTTATTATTTAATAGTGTTTTATTATTATCATTATTAATATAAATTTAATAAAATAATTAAATTTACATACTTTTTAATTTAAGGATTAATTAATTAGTTTTATATATAATAATTAAAATCAACTTGTATGGAAAATAAAGATACAAAACATATTTAATCTTTATTTTAATTATTGAATAAGTCTTGCACGTTTTTTTAAATGTTATTATGTTAATCAGTTAAATTTTTCATCATTAAATTATTCTTGAAAAATCAAGATATTATGTATTTAATGTTAATAAAAACTTCTTGAAGTATTATTTAGTAATAAATTAAATGTTAAAAATATTAATTTAGTTACAAACTATTAAATATAATAATTTTTAAAATAATTATATATAAACGTTACACTTTTTTTTTTCATTTTTTTTAAATGTTAAACTCTTTGAATGTCAAATACCTCATATAGTAAATAAAGAAAAGTTTCAAAGATTTTAACCAATAAAAATTAGAATGAGGGCTAAAATCAGAAATCATAAAAAAAATAATAAATAATGTAAAATGATATATATATATATATATATATGTTAATAATTTAAAACTTTATTTTTAATAAATATTTATAAATTGAAATACATATCAAATTTGTTAATTTTTCAAATAGTTATCATAAAAGACAATTTTTTTAATTAATTAATGTATTAACTCTCTTTTAAAGAATAAAATTTTTAAAAGTGATGATAATTCAGCTACAAAAATGAAAAATAAAGCATATGATTATTATGAATTGTTTTGTAGAATATAAGAATTTCAGAGAATTAATTTTTTGGTTGTTCTTCATCTTCTTCGAGATCACATTCAATTTTGAGTGTACAGTTATAAGTATGGAGCATGCATGCATCTTTCAGAGAACATAGAACAGACAAATTAAACTATTACATGTCATATAATTTATTCCTACTAAAAAACCTAGGACCCCACACAAACCTTATCCTAAAAGATATTTGACACGTGTATCATGTTGCAACCAACATTTTTTGAAAAATTAGTGATATTAAAAATTGAACTTTGAAAAAAAAAACAAAAAGTAGAAGAACAGTGCAAAACACAACATGTCACTTATTATGTTTTTTTCTAAATGTCCTCTAAGGTTTTAATTTTCAAGAAATATAATAATTTTTAATAAATATTTATAAAATGTATAAATGTAAGTTAATTACAGAGTAGGTAAAAAGATAAGAATAAAAAGAATAATTAATAATGTCATTAATCTTAAAATAAAATTAAAAACAGATAGTTAAGAAAAAAACAGATAAAATAATACATAAATTAATTCAAAAATTAACAACATTAAAAGTTAAATTTAATAAATTCATTAGTTGAATCAAAAGTATTTAATAAAGTTATTAATAAATATAATAAGGTATTTTAATAACATTAACTACTTAGCCATAACTGAAACTTTTAAAATTGTATATTCTTTCATTTTAAATGAATATAAATTAAAACTTTTGTCTTATTTTAATTTTTTTAATAAATATTGATTAAGATAAATAATATTTTATAGTTTGGGATAAGTTTATATTTATTTTTAATATAATTTTAGAAATTATTTTATTATATTTATTTATTATTGAAAGAACACCAATATCTTTAATATAAGAAATGAGTGATTTCAGTTCTAAAAATTTTAGATCCAAATAAAAGAAATGCAAACTCGAGTGTATAGTGAATGAATATATTAAAATAATTATATATATATATATATTTTTTTTTTTTGAATTATATAAAATTAAAATATAGTTAATTTACAATATATACTTAAGGTGATTCTTATTTTAAAGTAAATTTTAAAAGATTAATTTATATCATATTTAATTTTTAATAAAGTTATATCATATCTATTTTCTAAAATAATAACTTATATTAATATTATTATGGATTTTCATTAAAATAATTATAATATCTACATAAATACATATCTTTAATATATGTATGAATATAAATATTAATGTATTATTGTGAGAAAAAAATTTGGAAATGGAAAATTTAATATTTCATTAAAAAAACAAGACATTTCATAATTATATTTTTTAAAAATAATTAAAATACAGTTTGTCAAAACAAAAATAATATATATTTTAATAAATTATATTATATTTTTATTATTATAATTTATTTTTAATAATATAACAATTTAAAATAATAATTTATTTTAAGGATAATAAATATCTAATTCTTATTTTAAAATAAATTTAAAATATTTATTAATTATTTATCTTTATCCAATTTCCTGAATTTAATATTTTTTCCTTCCTTCACAATTATATATTTAAAAACTAAATATCTTACTGTAAATATATCAAAAATTTAAAATATAATAATAATATGAAAAATAGACAAATTTGTTTATATAATAATAATAATATTACATTTTTTTTTTTTTAACTAAAATGTTATATCAAAAAGTTGTGTAGGAAATAAAAACAACTACTGACAACACTTTGAACCTTAACACGCGGCGAAACGAACTCTCTCTCCTTCGCCACCGCAACGCGCCATCACATTCATCTTTTTTCACTCTCTCTCTTCTCTTTCTCTTCTCTTTCTTCTTTCTTTTGTTTTCCTCTTTCAGACACACACTCCTTCTTTCTCTCACTATAAAATCCTCTCTTCCTTTGTCATTTTTCTCAACAACAAAAAAAAAAATCAGAACAAAACCCCTCTAAAATCCGTTTCTCATATCCTCCAATTAATACCAAAAACCAGTTACATTTTTCCTCTTCCCCTTTATTTCTTCAACTCCAATTTCTCCACCTCTGTCACCAAAAAATCTTCAACCTTTCTTACTTTCATGGAGCATTTAGAAAACCCAGAAGCCACAATCAATCATTTCTTACATTCCTAGCTTAAAATATTGGGTGGGTGCACTTTGTCCATTTCCTCTTCTCTCTTCCTTAATTATTATTACCATCCCTTCTACCTTTTTTTTTTTGTTCTCATCTCTTCCCATTTTCAATTTGACAAATTTATCTCTTCTTTTTCTTCTTAATACCCTCTCACCCTATGAAAATGTTCCAAACCTTGATTGATTGAACCACATCCTAGTTTCCTCATAACCCAAAATAAAAACATCATCTTTTGTGCCTTGTGTGTCACACTCCTCTTCACAATGACAGAGACTTGAGAGCTTCCTATATATCCAAAGGAGAAAAATCTCTAAACCCCATTTGTTCCATCGTTCTCCTGTTGGTTTCTCAGCATTTTCTCTCACTTTCTCAGAAAAATCTCTCACAAAAGACAATGCCCTCTTCCACCACCTCTTCCTCCTCCTTCACAACCTCTTCTTTCACGTGCTTCTCCGCATCTTCTCCCTCAAATCTGGAACGCTTTCTTCAATGTGTCACTCCTCGTGTTCCTTCCCAGATTCTACCAAAGGTATTTCATTTACTTTAATTTATCTCTTATTTTTTTTGTTTTATTTCTCTGGTTTGTGTTCAAGTACCACGATTTGTCTCTCTGGGTTGATTCTCTTTATTTCGATCATTCTTCTGACGGTGCGTTTGTTTGTTCATTTGTGTTTGTTTATTTTGTATTTTTTAATTTCTGCAATTTCCATACACAGAAACTGGAATATTTTTTTGGATCTTTCTTCAATTTCTCAATCGTTTTTTTTTTTCCTATCAGAATGAATTATTGCTGGTTCAAGTATTTTTTTAATGGTTATAAAATGTCACTGATTTTGATTTCCCCAATAGAAGTGTCATTAACTATTTTTTATTCTTTCATACACAATATTTGTTTTTATTCATTAATAAACATCATAAAAGAGAAACTCATTAAATTGTATGAAATAAAAAAAGAAGTAATTATTATTTCCGTTTGAATAGATAATTTATCCATTGACTTTTTATCATGTTATTTAATTAAAAATAAAATTAATAACTTTGCATTAATAATTTTATCCTACTTTTTGGTTTTTATGATAATTATAATAAATTTATCAGATTACAGTTTTTTAATCATATAAAAATAGTGGCAAATTTATTTTATAGCGATTTTTCTTTTTTCTGCTCTCAGAATATTTGTACCTGTCACCCTCATTTATGAAGAGGATAGTTATTGCACAAAAATGAAGTAAAATAATTGGAATTTGAAAAATAGAAATGAAGAAAATTAAAGATGAAGATTTTTCTATTAAAGTCCGAAATCTCAAATAATAAATGAGAATATCAGTACCTTTTTTATTTTCTCAGAAAAACTATTTATAGAACTTTTTTTTTGTCCTTTGAAAATTTGTAATAACCAAAAAGAAAGAATTTATTAAATAAAAAATAAAAAAGTCATACATTTGATATCCTAATAACGGCAAAATTAAATGTTTTTTTTTTATTATTATTGAAATCAATCACGGTTACTTTTTTCATGTTTAAAAACGCATTCAAAACTACCAGATATTTGTCAACCTCATCCAGCATTAATAAAATATAATTATAACGGTTGATTACCAAATTCAATGGTTTTAATGTGCTAATTACCGGTTATATTATTATAATTATGTTAGTGTCAATTGAGTTATGGTTCCATCGATAAATAATTAGTTGTTTTATTTTTAATTATTGTTATTGTATTATTATAATAATTATTTGTTTGTGTTTCATTTTCCATATGGGACCATGATTTTGAAAGGATCTATCACATGTTAAAGGGGAAACTGGAAACGATGTCGTAAAGAAACAAAGTTTTTTGTGTAGGGAATATCCATTTGATGCTTTTGAAAATCTTCTTCCACGTGGCATTTTTTCAATTATCATCATAAATAAAGTAAATTTTGAATCAACCATGGTTGATATTGACACCAAAGTTTTTTTCCTCCGAGAAAAATACCTTTTTTTTTTTTACAAATTTTATTCATTATTTTGAGTCGTTTCTTCCACCAATAGTTTGAGATTAGTGTTCTTACGTGGATATGATATTTCTAATTATCCTTTCGCAATACAGTTTGAAAAAAATGGAAAGTAAATAACTAATTAGGCTCTTTTTATATACTTTGCTTGTACGATTCAAATTTAATAACACTTACCTTAATCATTCTTTTGATAGAAAATTCAGAAAATCTAGATTAGGAAGGATAGGGTGAGACCATTTTCTTTAATTCCAATTATTTTTTGACTTGGCAATTTTTCAGACAGAGGCTGATTCCCTGGATGGGAAGGAAAATCACGCAACAACTTAAAATCTTTGTGATATTTTGCTGAAAGAATTCTGTACGTTTCTGTCTTCTTTAGGCATGAACAATGGGTAATTGTTCTAGTCAAGATTGTTTTATGAGGAAATTATGATACTGGATTTGACTCGTAGAGAAAATATAGGTTTCTTCTTCAATCATGGCCTGTGGTTCAAGGGACAAGGGCCAAACTTTAAAGAGAAACCGTGGATTTTCATTAATGAGGTTATTGTGCGTTTGTGGCTGCCTCTACTTTACTTCATGTGTCGTGTGTGACGGGGAAATTGGTCATTGCACATTTTGTGGGCACAAGCCACTGGTTTTGATTGGTGGTCCAGTGAGAAAATGTTTATCCTTATTTTAAAATCATTCATTATTTGTGGCAACTTAATAGTGAGAAAGATGTGTCCTCTGGGATTTTCCCCTTTGTTTTTCTTTTTCCAAGTTACGACATTATAATGTCATTCATTGAGTGATTTTCTATCAGCATCTGTTGGTTTGAGAATCAGTCAATGCTTTCTTTTCTGGCTGTTCAAAAGGGGGTCAAATGAAGGAAGCAAAAAAAGCAGGATTGTGGAATTTGCTAGATGCTAATAACACTTTTGCTTTTTAAGATGTTACTGCTTACAGTGGCTAATGACTTTTTTTGTCAATTATTCCTATTTCTTTTCATATTCTATTAGCTTAAACTCTATCTTTAACTAATTGGTAGTTTATAAATAGAATTGTGGATGAAGTTAGGAATGTGTTTCTTTCATTTTAACTCTTGGTTTCTTGCAAATCACCTCTTTTGCGATATTTCACGCAAATGGGTAACGTTGCTTAATCAGTTTACTCTATGCCAGTCAATCAGAAATCATTGTTGGTATGCTATTTCAAAAATCAACAAATTTACTATACATGGGTGTTTGTTATTGGTTAACATTATAGAATCATTTAAATATTCAGTGTATATACTATTTACTCTTGGATTATTTGCCCTCTTGTAATAAACTATTTTTTTATAGTCAAGTGATCAGAGGAAGTGAAGTGGTGTTTGTGCTGGGTGTGATTTAATATGCTTCTTTACTCTGATTTTGATTCAATTAAGAAAAATTGCTATGCATTTTATCAGAAGGAAGAAGGACCATTACGTTGTGATTGGTATCCTTAATTTTCTTTGCTTTTATCATGCAATTTGCAGAGCTGCTTTAATGATCTAAATCCCCTATGGCAGCCTCTTGGCAAGGACAAAGTTGAATACTTCACACTGCAAGACCTTTGGAACTGCTACTATGAATGGAGTGCATATGGTGCTGGTACTCCGGTGACGTTGGAGGATGGTGATACTGTGACTCAGTACTATGTTCCATACCTATCTGCTATCCAAATCTACAGCAACAAATCTGTTGCAGCATCTCGGTATGTAGGAAACAATACCTTGTGCTTATATGCTAAACATGTCAACAAATGGTCTTAATTGATCTTCCTCCTTTGTGTTTTGTAGTAACCGGAGAGAGGATAGTGATGGAGTTGAATTTGAAAGTGATTCATGGAGTGAGGATAGTTCAAGTGATAACCTTTCTAGATCATTGAGTAACAATTCCAGCAAATCTTGGGAGGATGCTGTTTCTGAGGATTCATGCTGTGACCAGGAGGGTTCATGGCTCAGGGATAACAAGCTTGGCTACCTTTACTTACAGTACACTGAGATGGCTTCCCCTTACTCAAGGGTTCCTCTCGCGGAGAAGGTATTATTATTATTTTGTCAAGTAGTATTCACTTTTCAGTTTTTACTACCACCTCATTTCAATGGAAACAACAGAATTGTTTATTGTTTTTTGTATTTGTTTGTTACTACATTCAAGCCATGCATTGTTTTTTGTTGTTTCTTGTTTCAGATAGACGAGTTAGCTCGAACCCATCCGGCATTACTGACGATGAAGAGTGTGGATCTTTCCCCAGCAAGTTGGATGGCTGTTTCTTGGTGAGCATAGTTTATTGCTCTTGTTACATATGATTTAACTTTTTTCTGGAATTAACAATGTGAACTTTATTGTCACGTGTAACTGTTTGCATTGTCTTAGAAAACATTTTAATTTTGTAAAATATATCTCTGAATATTTGGTATTTAACTGAACAGAATCACTGTCGTGTGATAATGTAGTTCATCTCATTTAGTAATATAAGACTTTGTTATTGTTATTGTATTTGAAGACAAAGTTGGCCTTTGTATAAATTGGACAGAGGAATACTCCTCTTTTTCGAAAATGCATGCTAATGTTTCTATGAATAACTCCCCTCTGTTAATTTTAATCGTAGAGAGATCTTATACTGACTTTTATCATTTAATAGGTACCCAATTTATACTGTCCCAAGCAGGAACAATGAAAAGGACTTGGAAGCATGCTTCCTCACTTACCATACTTTGTCATCATCTTTCGAAGGTATATTGTTTTTTTATTTTATTCTTTTCTGGATGGTAAAAACAGATCAAAATAGTTGTAGTTCTAATTTTTGAGGTTTGCTTGTTTATCTCATCATTCACCTCTGAATACAGGATTGTCAATTTAATGTTATAATGTCTACTTTTGTTCACATGAATTTTAGGTCATTAGATAAACATGCAAAAGAGTTGATTATACTATATTTCTTTCTAAAATCTATGTCAAGAGGTAAGTGCTACTCACAATTCATTGACTGATCAGTATAGAACATAGTTAAAATTGTGTGATTCGTATAATCAATCTCAGGAAACACAAGATATTTTTTGTTGTTGCTATAAGTAGAAGACATTGCTATGCATTTTTTTAAATCTGTGCTTGGTATATCAATGAGCATTGCATTACCCCCAAGGTTCTGGCTTTGGTTTTTGGTTCACATAATATGTTGTGAAGCTTGCCTCTATCTCATTCCTGCTGAACCTGAATGTCATCTCAAATGTGTGTGCAGATTGTGCAATGGAGTGTGATAACATGGACATAGGGAATGATCAATGTTATTCCAACCAAGGAGAGAAGTGCAAGAAACAGAAAAGTGACCATATCTCTCTCCTTCCATTTGGACTAGCTACATACAAAATGCAAGGAGATGTTTGGCTAAACCCTGAGCCTTATGACAATGAGAGCATATCCTACATGTACAGTGCAGCAGACTCATGGTTGAAACAGCTCAATGTCCATCACCATGACTTCAACTTCTTCACATTACACTCCACCATGTAAAATGGCTGAGCCATCACCATCCATCTTCATCCTTCACTGACTTCCCTTTGTTAGGCTCTGAACTCTGACACCGGCTGAAGAAAAATGGTTCCCCTGGGAGAGCAATTCTGGAAACATTCAGAACCTGAGGAGTTATATCTCAAAAGAGAGTGTATAACCCCATGCAATGTAAAGTTTTGTTAATGGGGGTGAGTTTTTTTTACCTACCAATTTTTCTAATAGTACTCTTTTTGAGTAAGATCATAACAGTATGTTTTAGGTAACTAAACTATGATAATATCTTGTACTATAGACCTTTTCTTCTCCAAACTTGTCCTCAAGTAGAATTTTGTATATTGTGATACTTTTCTAATCTCAAGGGCAGAAACTATTAGTGGTAGTGTTTTTCATCGACATGGTTCATTTCATATTATATTTTGAAGCTGATAACCAACCATTAATATGTGTTTATGAAATGTTGTTTTCTCTCATCAAATATTATTTTAAAACTATCTCAGGGAAAATCTTACACAATCGTCTTCTCATTTAGATTAATTATTGTTTAGTAAAATATCAAATAAATAAAAGAGACAGAAAATTAAATTTTTAAAAGATGCAAGCACTAGGTTTAAGTAGTGGAGATTTTCCCTAGAGAGAATCAAATAAAAGTTCTACTAACAAAATTCCTTCTACTAACAATTGGACTCAATTTAGCATCGTACAATATGCTTTTCTTGATACCTTAGTTAAAAGGTTCTATTTTTTTTAAACGTAAAGTTCTGCACTTGTTAGTAGTAGAAAAAAAAATTATACTTTTATTCTTTTTCAATTTTCAATTTGTTACTATTTTCAAAATAGCAATCATTCTTGAAAAGTTTTGAAAATAGCAGCCATTCTTGAAAAGTTTTCAAAATAGCAGCCATTCTTGAAAAGTTTAAGGAAGAAAAAAAAGGTTCTTATGATTGATGTCGTTATTAAGGTAGTATTTGACAAAAAGGGTTATGGTGGATGGAATATGATATATTAATTTTATTTTATATTTGATTCATTTAAAAGAAAAGTATAAAAAAAGTATTTTTTTATACGAGAAATTTAAAAAAGTAGTACTTTTAATTTTAAATAAAAAGGTTGTAACAAAACATTCTGGTTTGTTTTACTGTCATTATGGATAACACATGAATGTTATTAATAAAAAAACAAATGAATGTTTTTTGATAAAATAAAAAAAAAAACAAAATAAATGAATGCTTATAAACAACATTTATATTTTTAATTATTTTACTCTTATTTTGAATCATTGTCCCTAAAAGTGAGTGATTTGAGTTATTGATTAATCTTGGTGCATGTGAAAAGACTATCTTATATCTCATTTCTTAAGACATGTTTGGATGAGAAAATGTGATTTTTTTACCTTTGGAAGTGATTTGAGTTACATGGCTTCATTCATGCATGGAAAAGTTGTGTCTTAAGAAGTTATATTTATTGTTCAATGGAAGTTGAAGTGAATAGTTTGCATAATTAATTTCACATGTTCAAACCTTTTCTAATGGCTATTCAATCCAATTTTGAGACACCATTTTTTCTACATTCATTTTATAGACTAATAAAAAAGTAATGTTATATATATATATATATATATATATATATATATATATATTAAATTAGCCTAAATATTTTTAAGATAAATAAAAATATATATTTAATAAATTTTATAACTTAAAAAAAAAGGTTTTATCATTTACTTAGCACCAAACATTTTAACTAGATTGACTCGTCAATCATCAAATAACATAAATTTTATAATTTATATATTTTTTTATCAATTATATTTATTTTAATAAAACATATAATTTAGTCATTTACCTTAATTTTTTTGTTTACATTTTAGTTTCTAATGGCATAAAATATTAATTTACTATTTCAATTTTTTATAACTCGTTATTATTAATGGACATTGTTGTCCTTTAATATAATTAAATCAAAGTGTTATGATATATTTTAGCTTTACTTTTTTTTTATGTTTATAATGAATATTAAGAATGTGTGGAATGAAGTTTTATTTTCATTTTGAGATTTTGTAAAGTTAACATATTCTATTCATTTAATATTATTAATGTGAATTTAACCAGTTTCATTGTAGTTGAAATATTAATTTTTAAATAATCACTTTATAATTTATCCTTATAAATTTATATAAGAGATTATAATTAAATTAAAGGCATATTTAATTTAAAAAAAAATAAACTTAACTTCAAATTATTTGACACGGAAATAACAAATATTATGACATAAATAATAAAAAAAGACAAATAAAGAAGTAGTAATTAAAATAATAATAATAATAATAAATAATTAAATAAATAGAAAATTTTAAAATATAAATACATTTTATTATTTTTCATTCTTTAATTTTTAAAAATTAACGAAATAATTGTTAAAAACTATTATCAATCAAATATTAACAAAATTTAATTTTCAAATTATAAACCAGTTTTATAAATTAATATAGATCTAAATTTAAGTTAAAAATAGTATTACATAAAAAATAATATAGAATGATATAAACTAATTATAGGATTTATATTTTTAATAAAAAATTTATGTTAAAACACATCTCATTAAGATAATTATCGAATAAAACACATTTATTTAAAATATTTCACAAGTTCTCATGTAATAAATTCTAAAAACTTATGTTTTTATATGATATAGCAAATACGTAACAAAATGAATTTCTTTATTTATATAATTCTAATGATCAATAAATTTTAAATATCTTTGATCAAATCAATACCATAAATAACTATTTAAGAATATGTCCCTCCCTAATATTGTTTATGCCACAATATATTTTCATCTTTGTTAATCTCAAATCTTTGCATTACATATATTTATATATCATAACTATATATAATGCATTTAAAATGTCCATACAAATCCTTGGATGAACTATTTTTATTTAAGCAAGATTTATTCATTTATCTTTGAAGTAATTTGACTTAAGTAAAAGTAGTGTCACTTAGTAAAATAAAAAAATCTTGAAGTATTAAGTTATAAGTCTTTTTAACTTATAAATTACTTAAATTTATCATTTTTACTCAATGTGAGATGATTTAAACTCATACTTGAATTCCTAATAATTTCCTTCTCAAATATGATTTCCTTTCACATTGTTTCATCTCCCTCCACTATAAATATTTTTTAACCACCAATACTTAACAATGACCTTATTTATATTATTATTCAACACAACAAAACTCACTAGCTTAAAACCTTTGTCAAATTTTTTTTGACAAAAAGATCCACAATCTCATATATCACTTATTCCAATTGAGTTGATCATAATACAAATAATTAATTTTAATATCACTCGATAGATATTTTCAAGGGTGACTAACATAAGAAAATTCTCACAAATGTGATAAAGACAACCATATAAAAAAATATAATACTATATTTTACAAGAAATTTTAAAAATATTAGGTTATGAGTCTTTTTCACTTATACACTACTACAAATAAAGCTTTCAACATCGACGTTGTAAGTATGATTTTTTAAATTAATAATTTTTATTTATTTACAACCCCTTTACCCCTTTTATTTATCTAGAAGTCTCCCATCTCTTTATATTATATTTTTTAGAAGTTTATTAATTTTTTAAGAGAATTGTCATTGACGAGATTCGAACCCAAGTACTTTAGAGTTGGAGGTCGATACTCCAACCACTAAACTACTAGAATTTTTCGATAATAACTTACAAATAAATTATATTTATATACAAATAAATATATATCCGTGTAAATATATAAATATATAAATACAAATATATTTATATAGTTATATATTTATATGTTGGATGTGAGGGCACACTCGAAAGTGAAAGTGTGTGTCGAGTGGGTTTTCAAAATTTGATACTAAATTTGTGAGCGAGATATCTTTATATGAGTTTGTAATTTAATGACAGAATATAATCTTTATAATTTTATTTATATAATGATATAAAATAAATTTGGGAAACGCGTTATTTGCTTTTAAGCGAAAAATACCAATTTTCGCTCAAGCGAGACTTGAGTAAGTGAATTTCCGTGAGCTTTAACATATTTTCACTCAAGCAAGAGTCAATCACACTTTCACCCTCGATCAAAAAATACCAATATAATTTATTTGTAAGTTATTTATCAAAAAATTATAGTAGTTTAGTGGTTGGGATATTAACTTTCAACCCTAAAATACTCGGGTTCTAATGCTACCGAGTGACAATTTATTAACTTAAGAGAATTTTTGGCTGAAAATAAAAATAAAAATATTTTACAGAAAATATATACAAATAAATATATATTTACATGGATATATATTTATTTGTATATAAATATAATTTATTTGTAAGTTATTATCGGAAAATTCTAGTAGTTTAGTGGTTGGAGTATCAGCCTCCAATTCTAAAGTATTGTGTTCGAATCCTACCAATGCCAATTTTTAAATTTAAGTGAGTTTTTGGGTGAAAAAAAAAAAAGACTTTCCACGTCGGTTCATATGGGAACCGACGTGGAAAGTGTCAATAAGTAAAAAAAAAAAGACTTTCAACGTCGGTTTATATGGTAACCGACGTAGAAAGTACTTTCTACGTCTGGTTGACTAAGAACCGACGTAGAATGTGTTTAATATTCAACTTTCAACGTCGGTTCATCCGGGAACCGACGTGAAAAGTACTTTCTACGTCGTCTCGGCTATAACCGATGTTAAATGACGACGTAGAAAGTATATTTTGTAGTAGTGATAAATTATTCAACTTGTTCATTTCTACTTAACGTGGAATGATTTCAATTCACACTTGAATTTCTAATTCTAATATATTATAATTATCTATCAATTCATTCAAACAATCATATAATTCATCAAAGTCATGCACATAACCGATCAACACTTGAAAAATAAAAAAAATTAAATAAAATATCATCCAATTTCAATCTCATTTATGTAAAATAACCCAAACTAAGTTAATATACTACATTCAAGTCATCATGTAACAATCCCAAATGGTATATATATAAAATTAAGATGCATAGAGTAATTTAAAATATACTTTTTCTCTTCATAGGAAAATATACATATATATTTATTGGCTAAGTAAATAAAATATAAATCTATCCTACTCCTAGCTCCAGACCTACTCCTGCTGAGGTCTATCAACTGTAAAATTTGTTCTTGTGTAAACACATGATTATCACAATTAAAAACACATACAAAACACATAGATTAAGCTAGTAATTTAATTTAAGTATGCAAGATTCAAATGTGAGATAAAACAACATAATTCAATTTCAAGTTTTCATATATCACATCACATGCCCATAGAAGTCCACATTCATGTCACACAGACACTAAACGACTTCTAGAAGATTGAGTATTGGAGTAGACATAAGATATTTGTACTTGTCACACAACAACCTCCCAAAACTCCCCAAGTGCACAACACAAGGGTGTTCAATTCGGTATATACGCTCACGTGTGACTAGGATAAATTTCTAAATAATTTATCAAGATAATTTTTTTTATATTACAGACTAAGCCATTAGAAACCTCTTTTATATCTCATCACCTGATTATTTCATCTATGTGATTCCAGTGATCAGTAGAATCACGATATCTCCTTGAGTCCCAAATCAATATTTATACATACAATACTACACATATGAGAATACCCCTTGGTAATTCTCATATCACAACACAACATTTCTCAAGAAGACATATAATAACATCCAACACACCTCAATTCATGTTCATTATATGTATTTTAATAGCTTAAGACACATATACATCATTTCTCATATTATAACAAAACAAATTTTTTCTAATTTGACCTCTACTTATTCTTTTGAGCATAACTTTTTTTAGACATATTTTTTTAAATAATTTTTATTTTATTGGATTCCTTATTTTTAGTGCTTCAATTTTTATATATAGAATATTAAATTTAGAGTTTGAAACTGTTTTTTATGATTTTTTGAAAGTTGTTAAGCAAATCTGAAAGCGTTGAGCAAATTTGAAAGCACTAAGCGAAATTCAAATCCACTTAGCAAATTCTTGACGTAATAGAACCTCAAATACTATCCAAAATCTGCTTGGTGAATTTGAAAACGCTGAACGAATTTAAATCGCTAGGCGAATTCGTAACAGTAGTAAACTATATAATCTGCTGCTCAATATTTGTTTCTAATATTACAAATCAAATTAATTCTAAACCTAACTCTCTTTACTGTACATTAATTCACTAAATTCAATCAAAAAATAATACATTCATACAAAAGACTATCTTTTTCAATCTCATGTAAATCATTTATATATTCACATTCAATACAATCATTACGAATCAACACATATATAACCATACAATCTAAATTTCTGAAAGTGAAAAATGTGACCAATTGAAGAATAACTAACTTCCCTTATCTCAACTAAGTGTTTTCAAGTTAAAGAAGGTAAAAGGAAGACAGTTCCTACTCACGAAAAAATCAAATTAACGAATTGAGTATATTACAATATTCTTAAACTAGTCAAAATTTATCTTTTTATAACATAGTCTACATGCAAGCTCCTTAGGACCCATGCATACTTAAATTTAAATATATGCAAAATGATCTAAAATTAAGAAAGAAAAAACTTACTTTATTCAAAATTCTAATCAAATAGAATTAATCTTTTTTCCTTCAAAATGCGTTAAATCTAAAAGAAGATAAAAGAAACAACAAAAAATTAAAAAAAAAATTATAAAATAATGACAACTTTATAATAATAAAATTTAAATATTTAAATTTTTTATTTATAATTATTTTTAACTTAAATAGTAAAATGTCAAACTTACTCTTAATAATATCAGTAGCAGTTTTTTTACTGAGTAGTTCTTACATCCAACCAACCTAAAACACTGTGAAATTGAAACAAAATCCAACTTCCTTTATTTTTTATTTATTTCCCAAATTCCAAGTTCTTAAAACTTCTAATACCCAAATTAAGTTCAATTATTCTCAGTAAATTGAACATATTATTACGATAATAAATTAGTCAAAATTTATTTTTATCTAAAAATTATACATAAATTTTTTTGAAACCCCTATACAAAATCCTAACCTTATATACCATACTTGAAAATAAGAATAAAAACGAACTTACTCCATAATAATATTTTATTGTGATAGATGTGTTTTACTCCACTTAAAATATGTTTAGAGGTAAACAAAAAAAGTTAAAAAGATTTCAAAAAGTAAAATAATAACTTTAAGGAAATATTACCCTTACTATCACGAAGAATGGTCAAATATTGAAAAATAAAAAATACTACAAAAATGAGTTTAAAATAATAAAATGTAGAATTTAGTTTATATATATATCATTAGGACTTGTTGATCTATGCGAGATAAAGTTGACAGCTTTATTTTTATTTCTGTGTGTGACTAGAAATTCATTACAAAATCCATGGAAAAATTAGACATTTTATGTGACAGGAAAAGGGAATTGAACATGCGATATTGATCCATGATGAAGAAACAAACGTGAAGGAAATATGGTTAAAACTTGTGGCCAAAAGACAAATATTTGGATCACATAATCCCATATCTCATGCGTGACGAATAATCAAGAACTCAGCATTCATTCATTTGGTATCCAAAAAATGGTGACCTCTTGCAATGGTTAATAAGAATGTCCACATCTTTCAGTTTCTTCAACTCTCACTCATCCTTCTCTGCATGAACACAGCACAAATTTTGAAAAAAACAAAAACCCCATTTTTTTACTAATGGAATCCCTTCATCCCTCTCCTTTTTTTTTTTTTTTTCTCACCTTTATTCTCACGTTTTCCGTTGTTGTTGTTGTTGTTGTGGTTCCCTTCACCCCAAACAAAACTTACATGACGCGCTTTCTCTTTCTCTCTAACCGTTAAGGAAGGAAAGTGATCATTGCTTGCCACTGTGTTTGACATCAGATTCTTTCAGAAGCATCTGGGCATCTCCCCTCCCCCCACCCCCTCTTCCTTCGATTCCTCCATCTGGGTCAGTTTCATTTTGCTCACCTTCCTTCGTTCCTGTTTCTCCGATTCAAGAAAATTGAACAATTGGGGTGTGAAATGGTTTTTGTTACCGCTTTGATTCTCCTTGGATTTTTTCTTGGGGTGGTGGTGGTTGTGGCCGCCGAAGCTATTGGCTTTTTGTGGGTGTTACAACGAATGCGTAAAAGGATCAGCAGAGACCAAGCAAAAATCGCGTCGAAAACGCAACCGGTTGTTGCTCAAAGTGATTCCCATCAACAGTTGCTCAAAAAGGAGGTGGCTTTCTGGTCCCAATGATACCTGTTTTTTTATTTTGTTGTTTATTTATTTTGGGGGTTTAATTTGTTGATGTGTTTGGGTTTGGCTTTTTGTGTTGTTGTAACTTCAGGGTGTGGTTTGGGTTTTGGAGCCTGACAAGGTTTCAAAATTGTGGGTAGAGAAGCAGGCAAAGGAGCAGAAGAAGAAAAAAGATGTGTTGGAGGTGACTCCTGTTAGGAAGTATGGGAAAATTAATGGGCAGTCACTTGTGCTCACAGATGCTGATGGCTTTCTCACCACCATTCAGCTTAAGGGGTGCTTAGTGGAAGCTGTTTCAGCAACAAGTCTTCCGTCAAAAAAATGGTAATTTGTAATGTTAATCTGGAAGGGATCTCTCTTTTGTTTTCATTTTGGTGTGTGGTGTGGGTTTTGTTGAGAATTTGATCTTTAACCGAGTCCATTGTGTGATCCATGTAGCCGACTTCACCTAATTGGATAATAAGGCTTTGTAGTTGTTATGGTGGTGTTGGTTTGGTTTCATTTGGATTAACTGCCTGCATTTTATGACTTCACTTCATGGTTTGTGGACTCCATTATGTTTTTGAACTTCCCTTCTTTTGATAAGTGTGTTTATATGTTGCATGCAAACCGGGAGATAAGGTCATTTTGAGGGGAAGTAATTCACAATGTTAGAGTTACAATTGTTGTTGTGGTAGGAGTATTATTGGGTTGGGTTTGTACTAGTTATATTTGACTTGCTCTAGCCAGTACCTTATTCTAAACAGTAGGTACTGTGTATATGCTGTAGTTGGTATAAAATTTATTTCAATACAAATAATACATCTCAAATCAGTTTTATCAACTGGAGCAACGCACAATTTGTGGAAAACATGATTTTAGAATTGAGTATGTTAGACTCATAGTTCCTCTTGTACAAAAACTTCTTTTTATCTTTTCAGTGGATACATATTGAAATGCACAACATTTTGGTTCAATATAGCAAAAAATTGTTTTCTCTCTGGTCATTTTTTAGTTTTTTAATAAATTTTAAAAATGATAGAGTGTTTTATCCTGATGAAGTAACTTGTTATTTCTTCGCATATGTCTTACTTCAAATGATAATGGATAGATATATTTTTTTATATTCTTGCTTATTTACTGAAGAAATTAGGTGATTCAATGTAATGAATCATATAGGGCGAAAAAATACCCCATCAAAGTGGAAGCCAAGACCAGTGTGATCTACCATGGAAGCAAGACTTTGTATGTGTATCTTGAGACTGCATGTGAGAAAGAAGCATGGTGTAAGGCCCTCCGTCTAGCTTCTTCTGATAAAAAAGAAAAGCATGAGTGGTTTGCCCAGTTGCAAGATGAGTTTCATAGTTATGTGACATCATTAAATACTGAATATCATTCTCTTATGAAACCATCAGTAGGATCAAGTGCTGAGGCAATAGAAAGGGCTAATAAGCATGATGGTGGTTCCTCTAAGGTTCGTCAATTTTTTAAAAAACTTACCAAAAAATCTTCCCGAGTTGGAGTGGAAAATAAACCAGCTTGGACTTCATTGTCAGGCCGTGAAGAAAGAAAGAACACTGAGAAGCTTCGTGCTTGTCAAGATGCAGTTTTAGGCACCACTTACTTGAAATCTACTTCATCAGCAAACCTTCTAAAAAGTCCCTTGTTAGATAATTCTGCGCCATCATCCCCTTCACCAAGTTTTGACTTAGATGGTGATGAAAAGTTAGGTATTGATGAAGGAACATTATGTTGGAATTTGTTGGTTTCTCGTCTCTTTTTTGATGTAAAAGAAAATATGCGAATGAAGAAATCCATCCAAGAAAGGATTCAGGTACCCTTATTGACAATATGAATTATGCATTTGATTTTCAGTTTCTCTCTCTCTTTATATATATATATATATATATATTTATTTATTTATTTATAAGAGGGATCAAGTTACACTTTATCCTAACCCTTTATTTTTTTATTCTAATGGTTAAAGGTGTGTTAATTTTAAGAATCATTAGATTAAACGAAAATAAAATGTTAAGATGAAGAATAACTTAAATCCCTTCTCATATGTGTGTGTGTGTATATATATACAAAAAAACGTCATTTTGTTTTGGTTTCTATATGATAAGGTGTTGGTCTTTTCTATTACTTTTACAGAGGACATTGGCAAATATGAGAACTCCCAGTTATGTAGGTGAAGTAATCTGTACAGATATTAACATGGGAAATGTTCCACCCTGTATCATTCGAATGAGGGTTCTTCCAATGGAAATGAGTGAGGTGTCTGCCTTAGAGGTTGACATTGAATATTCTGGTGGTGCATTATTAGAAATTGAAACAAGGCTTGAAGTAGGAGAACTAGAGCTCGAAAAGGAAACAGAGGACTCAAATCCAGAATCAAGCAATGTTGAGACTGTTCCATCAGATATTCTTGAACGATTTGAATATTTGGGTGAGGAATTGAATCTTGCAGAAGGAATGAATGATGTTCAAGAGCCAAAAGGAGATGGTGAGTGGATACTTGATTCGTACATTTATCCTGACATCTAACTATTTATGCAATTTCTCTACAAAATGATTTATTGACATTATACTAAATTTCTTTCCCCATAAAAATGGAATTAATGAGGACCATGGTAGTAGCTTTTGCTCACGATATAAAACCCATTTATGGGCCTCCGCTTAACATCTTTGGCTTTTAAAATAGGGTATTTTTGACATGGTATTAAATCCTTTAAAATCAAATGATCAGGTGTTCAATCCTTGTCTTTACTAATCAATGTAGGATTTTCATCAAAAGCCTTCATTTTGACAATTCCAGTCTGTGTTTTTCAGATATGTCTAAGAGCTTTAAGAGCTGTACATCTTCCTCATCTCAAGGATCAAGATGGAAGTCTATGTTAAATACTGTTGCCAAGCATGTTTCACAGGTAGCACGTTGTTATTATTTCCTTTTTTTCTTTCATTGGTTGCTTTTTTTCCAATTGCAATTTTTCAGCTGTTCTTTCATTATTAGGAGTCTGCGTTATTATAATGCAGTGTGGTTGTGCTTGTATGAGCAATGAAGTGTGGTTCTCTGTGTTATGTTGTGTTTTCTCCAGGGCCAAAGATATATACCTTCTCTTTGTCGTTTAATGATAGTTAGCTAATTTCCGTTTAATTTCTGTTATCATGTTTATTAATGCAGTTTTGTTTGGTTTTTATTCTGTTGGTGCACAATGACTTCATATTTAGGTAATTAACAGTAACCTCTTGCTGAGGTTTTCCAAACCCATGCACAGATCCTGTTTCATGTTATTATACCGACCTTACCTATTTTAATTCTTTGTCAGATACCCTTTGTAGACATTTTTCTAGAAATATAAAATCACATGATTTTTTTTCCAATGAAAAATTAATCTCAAAAGGAGATCTTTGTATGATATGAAACTAGAGGTGATGCTTGCACGTCCTCCATTTTTTTTACCTTGGCTTATACCCAATAGCATATCTCTGCAAATTATGACTGTAGAAATGGAGAATGCAAGGGTTCTTATTAAAGGTAATCATTTTTTGGCATGCATAGAAATATGTGAAATGTTATGAAATAGCATGTTAGCGTTAGTTTATAATCGTTTAAGGTAGTGTTATGAAAATAAAGTGAGTCTCTAAACTGGAAGAAAGGGAGGCCAATAATCAATATTCGGTTTAACCGGAGTCAATGTCACATTTAATTACAATAATTATACATCTAATTCAATTCTGCTGAAAGCTTAAGCTTTTACGAAATGATACATAAATGATTTTTAGATTACAACCCTAATATTCCTTCGCACAAGACATTTAGCCATGAAGGACAACGCACAAGCTCACCTACCTTGTGCTAAAGTTCAACTTTCTATGAGAAGAATCGTTCTAAAATCATTGGCAAAAATGCAAGCCTTTAGGTAAAATGAGGGTTTCTTTTTTCCATCTCTGACAATAAGCTACCAGAAGAAGCATAATGTGAATCTTGTCTTGGAGCATTTTCAAGTCAAATTCGATGCTCATCGAGACACATTTAAGTATTCAATATTTGCATAGATGTTTTACTAATTTATAGTTTATAATAATGCATAGATGTTATACTGTTTTATCTATCCATACAGTTGTAAATAGTTTAACGGATTATTCATTATCATAAGGTTCCTCTCTCCTTGGGAATAAGGATGGCATCCCTCAAAGGGACATTGCGTTTGCAGATAAAGCCACCTCCCTCTGATCAATTGTGGTTTGGTTTCACATTTATGCCTGATATAGACTTCAGCTTGGAATCATTTGTTGGCGAACACAAGATAACTAATTCACACATAGCTTTGTTTCTGGTCAATCGGCTCAAGGTATATGATACTTCTCTTCTCATTTGGTTATTAAGGATGTTGATGAACAATTACTAATTTCCCTTCAGATGTTGTTTCTGGTTTTCAAGATTTATGCTGTTCATTTCCATGTTCTCCTTGGTAAATCTATATACAAATAAATCATTTGTGCCACCAGTATTGGTTACTATGTTCAAAGAGGAGAATTTCTTAGGGAAATTATATAAGGGCAAATTCTTTTTGCTCCTTCTGTAGTTTAACCGACCTCTCTTTCAAGTGCCCGTGTTTTTTCACTACTGACTTCCATTCTCTGGAGTATGTGGCCATCGAAATCTGGATTTGTTAGGATTTGTTCTTCGATATACTTGGTTCTCTCCCTGTTTGTCAGCAAATAACACTATCCATAGAATTAGTAAATAAAATATTCTGTGTAACCTTTAGACCAATGTCTCAAATATCAAAATTGGTGTTATCTCCTTTGTTTTTTGTAGTTTGAACACAGGGTGCTAGTTCTCGACTGAAGCCCTATTTGCCTATCTTCTAAAAAGGATTAGAACATTTTTCACTTGCAAACTTGATTTATGTTCGCTCCTGCAGGCAGCAATCCGGGATACTTTAGTGCTCCCAAATTGTGAAAGTATATGCATTTCATGGATGCTAGCCGAAAAGGAGGATTGGGTTCCTAGGAGTGTTGCTCCATTCATGTGGATCAACCACGAATCGGGACACGAGACTTCAACCTCAGTTGATACCAATAATCAACCTTCTGGTGGATTCAAAGCTACTGCAAGGACCTTAAATGATGGTCCAGATCATAAACCACAAAAACCACCTAAGTGTACCAAATCTAGTCAGGAACCAGCTAGGAAATCAGATTCTGTGGCATTTCCACCAATTTGCTCAAATTCATTAACATTAAGAAACAGTAAAAGTTCGGAAGAACTGACAAGAACTTTGTTAGAAAATGACAAACCACAAGAAACAAAAGATTTGCAAGAACATCGCACTACTTCAATGCAGAATGGCGATACGCATGAAGCTAATGAGGTGGTGAAGATGGGGGATATTTCTGTGACTGAATCACCACCCAGAAACGTGGTGATATACAAACAGTATAGTTCAATTGAACAGGACGATTCAAGGCCAAGGAAAGTTGGGAGAAGGGAAAAAATGCTTGATTTGAAAAAAAGGATGAGTGAGAAATTTGAAGAAAAAAAGCGCAACTTTGAAGAAAGAGGTAGGAACATTGTTGAGAAGATGCGAGGACCATGAGAAGAAATATAAACGAAGTAAATGTCAGAATGCTTACATATTTGTTACCGATTTTTTACGATGTCAGAGAATAGTACCATTCATAAATAAGAATGTGAGATATTAGGTATTGCTTCATTGATGTGTTTGTTGTATATTTTTTAGGGGGCTTAGAAGATCAAATGGAACTAGAGATAATACTTTTATTGCGTTCCACAACACTGACGAAATCCACTTGTAAATTGGCAATGGCCAGAGGGTATGATAGAAGACACATTTTAATTGTTGAGCACGAAATAACATTGTAACAGAAAAATGATACTACATTTATAGTTCTCTTTTGAGGAATATTTCATTTCATTATTTAACATACATGAATTTCTATTAATTCCTTTCTGAACGAGCCATCTGCAATTAACTAAGAAATATAACGAGGACTATTAAAAATAGTTCGAACTACGAAGAGATTGTTCCACGCATCTACTTTGTCTTTAAATTTGATCTTTCTAGTTGCTATTATCACGTGTAAGCAGGCAAGCCCTGCAAGTCTTGCTTTCTCAAATGTTTTAATGATAATTATATCCCTTTTTAAGAAAAGAAAACAGAAATGAAGGCAATAGTTTAACCGGGAATAATAAATTAGCTGGTGATCAACAAAACAATTATGCAAGCATAGAAAACAATGAAGGCACGGTGTTTTCAATTTACATCTTCTATTCCTAAGTGAAAAGTAGTATGTAACAGATTCATGGGTAAACACTTTGTTAATCATTCGCTGATATTGTTTCTACTGTATAGCTAGCTACTTTCTTGAAGAACAAATTTAAAATCTTCTAGTGTTTTATAAGCCAGCCTGTGATCGATTTCCTGTAGTAATTGCATGAGAGCTACCACTGACCTCAACCTGGCTCCAGCCACATTCTTTTACCAATCCTTTACCATCTATCATACTTCTCATCATATGCGCCTCCTTCCACTTGCCTAAAGAGGTATACAAGTTAGCCATTAATACATAACTTCCAGAACTTCCCGGACTGATTTCTGATAACTTAACAGTCGCAAGCTCTGCCAACTCAACATTGCCATGAAGCCTACAAGCACTAAGAAATGGAACCCAAGCTTGAGCTTGGACTGCCAGTGGCATTCCCTGAATTGCATCTAAAGCTAAGTCAAGCTGGCCAACTCTACCGAGAAGATCTATCAAACAGGTACAATGTTCTACTGTAGGAGCTATTCCAAAATCATTTTGCATCCTTTTAAAGTACTTCAATCCATCGTCTACCAATCCGGAATGGCTACAGGCCAGCAAAACACTAGTGTAGACAATGGCATCTGGAATTATCCCATCTTCAGTAGTCATTTTGTGAAAGAGGTTGATAGCATCATTTCCCATCCCATGGATTGCATAACTATTTATCATGGAAGTCCAAACAGTTAAATCTTTATCTCTCACTCTTTCAAACACTTCTCTTGCTTTCTTGATGCTCCCACATTTGGAGTACATGTGTATGAGAGACGTTTGGACTTGTTGCTCTGATTCCAACCCGTTTAGAAAAACATACTCTTCAATCTCTTGCCCCATGCTAAGTGATCCCAAATCAGCACAAGCTGACAAAACAGTTGCAAGAGTTGCTCCATTGGGTCTAATATCTGTCTTTACCATCCTTCTAAACAGATCCAGTGCTTCCACCGGATGTCCTGAATGGGCATATCCTGCAATCATTGATGTCCATGATAATATGGTCTTTACAATGATCAGATCAAATATCCTTCTTGCAAAGGTAAGGTTACCACATTTTGTATACATAGTAATGAGCAAATTTTCAATGGAATCCACTTCTTCACACCCGCATTTAAGTACAAGAGAGTGAACAGATGAAGCTAACAAAAACTCTCCTACTTGTATGCAACCAGAAATAAGATTTAGAAACACAACAAAGTCTATGCCAACGATTTGACGTTGCATTTGGTTAAATAAACCAAATGCTTCCACAGCATGCCCAATTTTCACATAACCCCCTATCATAGTTGTCCAAGAAATGATTGACTTCTCATCCATCAAGTCAAAAACCTTTCTTGCTTCATCCATTATGCAAAACTGGGCATACATTCCCATTAGTGAGTTGGCCAGAGAGACCTCCGTATACACAATCCCAAGTTTGATCAAGCAACAGTGTATCGACTTACCCTGCAAATGAAACTTGAAAGAATCCAAGTTGGAATAACCCGACAAAATAGAAACGAATGTAGAAGCAGTTGGCTCAAAACCAAGAACCCACATTTCTTTCAAGAGGCTCAATGCCTGGTCCATTGAAGACCCGCAAGCGTAAGCCGAAACCATGGCATTCCACGAAATAACACTTCTCTTCGGCATTTCATCAAACACCAGGCGTGCAGATGCAACATGGAAGCACTTTGAATACATGTCAACAAGAGCAGTTTGAACAAAGGTGTCTTCTTGGAACCCAAGTTTCAGGACATGCCCATGAAACACAATACCATGTTGAATGGAAGCGAGGTTAGCACAGGCCTTGAGGAGCAAAGGGTAGGTGAAATTGTTGCCATGGACACCAGAGTGTGCCATCGAAGAGTATATGTTTAAAGTTTGTGTGAAGAAGCCATGATTGGTGGAGTCTCGAATCATCAAGTTCCATAGGTAAAGTGGTCTTCGGATGGCAAGGGATGAAGAAAGCAATGACATTTACTTCTCCTCAGTTTAAAGGTATCATTGTTTCTCTTGTTTGGTGCTGCCAGAGAAGCTAGCACGAAGCCACTATAACTGTTCCGATTCTTTATTTGATTTGTTTACTGTGATGTCGAATTCAACCTTACAAATTGTTTTATGCATATTTTAGTTCATAATTTTTTTAAGTAAAAGTATTTGCAAAAGTAAATATTGTTAGACAAAAATAATTAAAGTTCTTATTTTGAAAGATGAATATATAAATTAACGTTTTTTAAGAGATGAGACAAAAATATAATCTAAGGATTCGACGTCAAAATCGACAAATAGTTTGTATTGGATAGAATTATAGATAGTATTCTGAGAACTTACTCTTAAACCGTATTTGACATCAAATGACCAAGCAATAGGGATATGAAATGCGTATCATTGTGAAATCAAGTGGATCTCAATCACAATACAAATATCTCATGTTCATTTATTTTCCTTCTATGGAAAATTCAGTCATTGTGGATGCATTTCTTCTGTTTATACCTTCTTTTCTACCTCAAGAAATCAACAACTTATTTCTGAGTCAGCACATACATCTTACAAGAATGTGAATCTAATTCAGCTGATATTTCTCCAGAAACTGATGATTGTGTTGAATGCTGCAAAATTCAAGACAAACAGTAAAAAGCATAGCTCATAACCATTTTTAGATGATATGCATTGTGAACAACAAGATGAGTCAAACTATGTAGCTCACCTTCCATAAATCTCTTGCATCAACTGAAGTTCCTGGTTTCAGACCTATGTCAGACCATGATGCAGTAACGTTTGCTTTGGATGAGCTTCTATTCAATAATATCAATGCTACCTTGTTATTACTAAGAGGACCTGCCCAAACCTGCAACGCTTGCTTTATTTTAAGAAGTTCTATTGAGTAATCAATGACAGAATAGTTTCTGTAACTTCTGAAAAATTTGTCACTAAAATTTCTGTGACCACACAAAAGGAAAGGGAGTTACCTCCAAATCATTATTACTTTTCACTTTCTTTCCTTGAACTCCAAGCTTGTCTGCAAATACCATAGGATGATTAGTTTTAAAAGCATTCTCAGTTTAAGAAAAAGATAAAAAATTTAATTTGGTATTTCCATGCCTTGGTTTACTGCAATAACTTCTTTGTTGCTTAGCAATTCTTTTGTGGTGGCATCCAGTGCTCTAATGTCACAACCAATCAATAAAGGAGCCTATATGTACAAAAGAAATGTACATTATTATATGCAAATGCCTAAATATGTTACATTTTTGTTTCATGTTACCTTAGCTAATGCCCATATGCTGAAATGAGCACGATATTCTTCTGTTGTCATGCCTCCATTGCCAACTTCTAGCATGTCAGGATCTGTACACCAAAAAAAATGAGAATCTGAACTTTCATCTCTTCAATATGGTATAAGGTCTATTTTGACAAACTTCTCCTTAAATATGTTGAACGTGTGCCGCAATAGCTGCAGAAGTGGATGTTTAGGACCTATTCTTTAGGATAGTACTGATTCTGTTTTTATAAGTTTAGAAAATATATTCAAAATAACCGTTGGGTTATGCCTAAAAATAAGGGATATTTGTTTTGTATTTGTTTTATTTTAAACTCTATTTAAAGAGTAAAATAAACCACAGTATTTCATCCTCTGTAAAATATATCTTCTGTTTCTACAATTTCTACAAATTGGTATCTGAGCGCATCATCTTGAGGGATCTGTGAGTGAAATAAATCAAAATGGAAACAGAAACAACACACATAGTATCACCACTAATTTTTGATGGTGAGGAGTACGACCTATGAGCTGCAAGGATGACTGTCCATCTTGAAGCCCTAGATCTTTGGGAATCGATAGAATAAGATTATGCAGTTGGTCCACTACCTGAAAATCCTACAGTGGCGCAGCTGAAGATTCACAAAGAAAAGAAGACAAGAAAGGCCAAGGCCAAAGCTTATCTTTTCTCTTCTGTTTCAAAAATCATATTTACAAGAATTATGAATTTGAAATCTGCGAAGGACATTTGGGACTACCTTAAATCAGAGTATCAAGGTAGTGAACGAACCAAAAGTATGAAGGCACTCAACTTGGGCAGAGAATTTGAGATGCATAGCATGAAGGAGACGAAAACTATCAAAAGTTATGCTGACAAACTGTTGAGCATCGCAAACCAAGTTTGTATCCTTGGTAAGGATTTTCCTGATGAAAGGATAGTACAAAAAATACTTGTTACTGTACCTGAAAAGTATGAATCCAAAATATCAGCATTAGAGGAGTCAAAAGACTTGTCAAAAATCACCCTTGGAGAATTGGTAAATGCTTTACAGGCCCAGGAACAGAGGAGAACGATGAGACATGAGGAGAAAGAGACAACACAAGGTGCTTTTCATATAAAAGCACAAAACTCAGGAGGAGGCAAAGATAAGAAGAACACCAAATGGAAAAACAGGAAACCAGAAAGTTTCAACAAGCACCAAAGTGACAAATTTCCACCTTGTCCACACTATAAAAAAGCAAATCACTCTAAAAAAAAATGTTCGTGGAGACCTGACATCAAGTGCCGAAAATGTGGCAAGCTGGGGCATGTAGAGCGGATTTGCAAATCACCGGAGGAGGCAAAGATGTCCACGGAGCAACAAGAAGATGAGCAACTCTTTGTTGCAACATGCTTTGCTACAAGCAACAGTTCCAGTGATTAATGGTTAATAGACAGTGGTTGTACAAACCATATATCGAACGACCAAACGCTTTTCAAAGAGCTTGATAAAACCATTGTTTCCAAAGTAAAAGTTGGAAATGGTGATTTGATATCAGTCAAAGGAAAAGGAACTGTTACTATCGAAAGTTTAACAGGTTTGAAACATATCTCCGATGTCTTATATGTGCCTGACATTGACCAAAATTTGCTTAGTGTGGCACAGCTAGTTGAAAAGGGCTTCAAAGTTATATTTGAAGACAAGTGGTGCTTGATTAAGGATGCAAAAGGCAAAGATGTGTTTAAGGTAAAAATGAAGGCCAAAAGCTATGCTCTAAATCTAATGGAGGAGGAGCAAATAACTTTTTCAAGCACCTACAACAACATTGAATTATGGCACAAAAGGCTCAGACATTTCCACCTTGCGGGACTTCTATACATGCAGAAACATGACTTGGTTAAAAGTGTAACAGTGCTTGAAGACAATATGGCTGATTGTGTGGCTTGTCAATATGGTAAGCAAATTAGAAGACCATTTCCTCAAACAGCTTGGAGAGCAACACATAAGCTGCAGTCGATACATACGAGATGTTGGAGGACCTCAAAGAGTATCATCTTTGAATGATAATAAATATTATATTATATTTATTGATGACTATTCAAGATTTTGTTGGATTTATTTCTTTAAGTTCAAGACTGAGGTTGCTAATATATTTTTTATGGAAAATCAAAGTGGTTGCAGATTACTGACAATAAGATCAGATAATGGAAAGGAATATGTAAATAACACCTTTGACAGATTTTGTGAAGAAGCCGGCATAGAGCACCAACTCACTATACCATACACCCCACAACAGAATGGTGTAAGTGAGAGAAAAAATAGAAGTATTATGGAAATGATAAGGTGTATGTTGCATGAAAAGGAGTTGCCAAAGAAGCTATGGGCAGAGGCTGCAAGCACTGCAGTATTTTTGTTAAATAGGCTGCCAACCAGAGTTCTTAACAAAAAAACTCCATTTGAAGGATGGTTTGGATACAAACCAAATTTTCAAAATCTAAAGATTTTTGGTTGTGCTTGTTTTTCATATGTTCCAGAGGTTAAGAGAGACAAACTTGATAAGAAAGCGGATCCTAGAGTTTTTATTGGATACATCAGCACGTCCAAAGCTTATAGAATTTTTCAACCACAAAATGAAAGAATTCTTATGAGCAGAGATGTAAAATTCTTGGAAGATTTACATATGGAACAAAAAGAGCCTACACAGATTCTTGTTGATAATCAAACAGTTATTTCCATTTCAAATAATCCTGTTTTTCATGGCAGGACTAAGCATTTCAAGATCAAGTTGTGTTTTTTAAGGGAAGCACAAAGAGAAGGTGAAATTAAATTAATTTACTGCAGAACTGAAGATCAAGGTGTAGATGTCTTAACAAAAGCTCTTCCAAAATTCAAATTTGAAGCTTTAAGAAATAAACTAGGTGTTTGCAACTATTGAGGCAAGGAGGAGATTTGTTGAACGTGTGCTGCAATAGCTGCAGAAGTGGATGTTTAGGACCTATTCTTTAGGATAGTACTGATTCTTTTTTTATCAGTTTAGAAAATATATTCAAAATAACGATGGGTTATGCCTAAAAATAAGGGATATTTGTTTTATTTTAAACTCTATTTAAAGAGTAAAATAAACCACAATATTTCATCCTCCGTAAAATATATCTTCTGTTTCTACAATTTCTACAAAATATTTCTAGAAGAGAAACGAAAATGAACTGATCTTCTCCATAAACTAAAATTAGTTATGCATTAGAAATAAGAACTTAGAAAAATTAGATAATAAATCTTTTACAAATTAGCTTATTTAGTCTGTGCATAAGTTTGTCCAAATATGTCTCAGTAAATAAGAATTGTACATGGACATAATTATTTTGGTTAAAGAATCGGGTTTTATTTAAGTACTAAGTAATCTAAATTCATTAATATGTCCAGAACTAGTGAGTGGTGAGAATGTTTACCATTCCATCCTCCCGGTCCAGCATAAGAAGCCCATTTGTCATTCAGATCTGCTCGAGATATCATACTGTGGAGAAATGAATAAGATTCTCATGTGAAAACTGAATTTCTTATAAGTGATACTCTTAATAACTTAACTTTCATGTTGGTTCAAAATTGGCATTTTCAATGTCCTTGGCATGAACGTGATGGAAACATGGACCAGGTTTCAAGCTCAGTACTAGATAGGGAAATTCCTCAAATAAGATTCATGTTATGTTGACATTGAAGACAAATAAATTTGTATCATATCATGCATGCTTACCTATCCCACTTATCTTCAATGTCCCCTGTTGTTCTCCAACTATTTCCCACACTTTTGGCCCAAGTTGCTGGATCTTCTGATCCCCTATGTTTGAGAAAGCAATTAATAGTTCAGAAATAAAAAGTGAATTCTCTGACTTAGAGGAATAACAGAGTAGATGAAATGGCAATTAAACTTTCTTCTAGCAATATTTCAAATGAATAGTCAAGTTTATCAGCATAATGTGTGTGTAACATGATCACCAATTTGCTCACCATTCACACAAAGAGAAGAAAATTGGCCTTCCAGTGTTTGACAAAGCTTTACTCATTGGAGGGTACCTGTGTGACAGAATGTATCAATCCCTGAATTCTAGAAACATGTAGATTGTTTATGTGCATTTGAAGGTCACAAGTACCTTTCTTTGGGGCTTATGTTATTATTCTCACAGTTATCATACTTCAAGTAGTCAATCCCCTAAAGTAACATTGAAAGTAAATAAAATTACATAGAATAGAGGTTGATATAAATGCAAAATTACTCTGAAAAAGGAATATGGATGTTACCCAGGAAGCAAATGTTTTTGCATCTTGCTCTTCATGTCCCAGTGATCCAGGCATAGTTTTGCTGCATGTTTGATTTCTGAATAGAAATTGAGAGATTAAAAAAAAGCTGAAGAAATCATTGAAGAGATGCAAAATCAAGAGTTTAATCTGAGATATACCCTGCATCAGAATAGATGCCTAACTTCAAACCCTTTTTATGAACATAATCCGCTAGAGCCTTCATTCCTGAAGGAAATGTTGAGGCTTTGGGAACCAAATTCCCCTGCCACCATTTTACATTAGTCAGTAATTTGGGGCACCTATATTCAAATTCAAACTTTGCAATCATGAGCAAATTATGAATTAGGAGATTAACCATAGTAGCTAATGCAACTTTCCAATTGAAATTATTGATAATAAATTATATAATTACCTGTGAATCTCGATTTAGTTCTCCCCAACAATCGTCTAAACATTTGAAAAAAAGTAGTAGATTATTATTTTATTGTAACTCTTAATGGCTATAAATATTTTTTAGAACACAAAATGCCCTACCTATGTTAATATATTGGTAACCAAGAGCTGCAAGGCCAGTTGACACCATAGCATCAGCTGCAATAATTAAGAAACATGACACAACATATATTATTAACAAGAACATGTCTAACATTCTAAATAAAATTGTAGTAAATTCAAAATTCATGTAGAAATTGCTGAGTACCTGTTTCTCGAATTAAGCCTTCATTGATATTGCAGGAAAAATGGTTCCAGCTATTCCATCTGAATTTTATCAGTTGTAATTGATCATTTTATTCATAAAATTCCAACATAAAATTTTATTCAAGAAATGTTTGTAACCAATGTAAAAAGCTAAATCATTTGATGTATCAAATGTAAGCATAAAAGGACTCATAAGATGTTGAAGTTCCATTAAATTCTCATTTCTTGCTGGCTTTAGTGAAATACAGGCTGTGTTTTCTTATAATATAATGACATATAATAAAAAGTGTTTTATCGAATCATATAAGTACTTGTGACAAAAAAGTGGCCTAAAGTTGAAGATAAGATCGTTTAGAAAAGTCATTCAATAATAACAAGAAAATCATAAACTTTTTATTGGCCTACCCTAGCCATAATACAAAGTGGTTGGAGGGTCAATTGAAATATTGTTTATAAGATGGGGCATTAAGAAAGCTTGTGAGATCTATTTCTATAAATTATGTGTCAATCCTAATTTATTTATGTTAATAAGTTTGTGTGATAGAGATTCTTGGTTGATGATTGGTGAAACAGTCAAACACTAACTTCTCTTCTTAACATTTTGTGGTATTGAATCAATAGAGTCACCAAATGTCCTTTTCATTTTGCCAAGTGCCAACCACAAACCCTAAACAAGAATCATAATTGAAGCTTAATCAATTACAAGACAATAATGGCACCACCATGGACATACCGTGGAACACTCACATCATCTTGTTCCATTCATGATTAACCAAGTTGGATGAAGGGGGAAAACATGACTCTGCCACCATAAATTATTCATAGATATGTATGCAGAACCAGATCAGGATAACACATGATAGAAGAATTTGTCTTATTACTCAAGAATTATAAATTTATTATCTTAATCATCCATACAATAATTTTTTATTAAATATAAAGTAAAACTCAAATTTTGATTGAAAACCATCCTAAACAAGTTGAATGTCTGTGAAATTAAATTTTTGTCCTACAATGCATGTGAATGAATCAATACTATACTTCACACACATGGCAAATAGTATTTCAATTATTTGAGGATGTTAGTTAGATGCAAAAGCCAAGGGGACAGGGTTGACAAGGAAGGTAGAAAGCAGCAAAGTTTGGTGAGTAAAGTGAAGAAAAAGAGGGTTACCCCATGGGAGGTGTTTGGCCAAGTCCATTCTCAAGCATGTTTCTTCTATGTTCATCTCTAGACATCATCATATTCATCAACCCTTCTTCTCTTGCTCCATTCATCAACCATCTTGCAGATGAAAATCTTGCACCATTCAACATCACAAGGAGGCACAAGACAAACCTTGCCACCATGGATGACTTGAATGTCCTCCAACTTGATGATGAGTGTTGAAGAGCCATGTAGTAAACCATGTACTCTATGATCACATAAATATGTGAATTGTTTATCTTTGTTAAATGGGGTGGTGTTGAAGGTGCCAAAAGCTATTGAAAGGGTTTTGAAAGGAAGAAGGAAAAATTGCAAGAGGTAGAAGCTAAGCTAACAAGAGTATGGCACAATTTAAAGACTAATAACTTGGAATTTAAAGAGCACTAAGTAGTGGAAGTGAAGGTTGGTTCAATGGACCAGCTTGTCTACTCTTAAAATAAAATATTATCATATTCGTAATACTGTTTGATTTTAATTAGTAGACTTATTATAGTAATAAGGTATTACTTTTCTGTATTGATGTCTAAACACTCATAATAACAAAAAAACATATGATTACAATTTTTTTCAAATTTCCAATTTTATTATGGATTCAAGATTATTAGATACGATTTTAACCTACAATATTACTATTGTTCTAATTCTCTTCTTTGTTTTCTTCTTCAGCAGTTTTGTTTGTTCTTTTTATTGTTTACTAGTGACTCCAAATAATAATATTATCGATTATATCCATGCATATTTCTCCCTTTACTTTAATCATGCTTCCTCCAAATAAAATAATTTACTAAAATAAAGTTTTCATGAACACAATATTTTTTAAGAAATAATTAGATATTAAATAATATTTTTTACTCTTTATATGTTAACATATAAATAATATTTAAAAGTAATTTTTATCGTTTATAATTTTTTAAAATATTCATTATAATATAAAATAAATAAAATTAACATCATGAATGATATTCTGAGTGGCTTGTAGTTTTGGTTGGTGGCACCATCATGTTATTGATTTTGCTTTTGTCATCACTCATGGGGCTAATTTCTTAACTGTATCATCGTCACAATCAAAATTCAATTTATTAAAAGCTATATATTATGTGTGGTGTGGATGAATTTGTTTTTTTTTTTAAGAAGATTTAGTATTTTGGATTGTAAAGAGAAATGATTAAATCGATTATGAAATTTTTTAAAGATAAATAATAATTAATTAAATTTAAGAGTAAAAAGCTGATAATTAATTATGTTGATACTTAATTGATTATATAGTTATATTTTGATTCTGTACTAAAATAATTAATTAATTTCTTTTCTAATCAATTATCTAAATGAGTTGAAATTGTTTCTGCTTTTTAAATTGAATAAAACTTTTGCAAATTAAACATATTTATGAAATATGATTAGATTTAGAAAATGAGAGTCTAGACATTCAAATATGGGTAAAGATGGTGAATCATATTTTAAGATTAAGTCATCTTGATTATAAGAATCTTTAAATTGTATAATTAAAATCCAAGTGATTTTATTTTTTTTATAACTTCTGTGTATTGATAATTACGAGGAGAATATCATAATTGCTTGAAAAATTCTGAGGATAATATTTCTAGTATTTGTTTTGTTAGATCTTATTAAAATGTTTGTTTTTCAATATGGACATTTTGTTTTTGGATTTATATTTCATAGGTAAATTTTTGTAATTTGAATCTTTAAAAGTTTAGAGTGAAAATTGAAGTTAAGATTGTTTAGATAACTAATCGAATTAATATAAATCTTTATGTTTTTTTTTTTTTATATTTTAAAAACAATTATAACAAATTTACATTCTATTTCAATTAGATTCTTAAAAAAAGATTTATCAATTTTTATTTTTAACTTAAAAAGATTAAGATAAATTTAGATTTTTGAAAGAATTGTTTAAAATCCAATTCACCCCTTGTGTTAAGTTTAACTGACAAGTCTCGTATGAACTTATGCAAAAATTTATATTATAATAGTACTACTTTTGTGTCTCGGTGTATATTATATAATGTTTATTACCTCTCATGTTTCTTTTTCTATTGAATATAATGTGTTATATAGTATTATAGAAATAAAATTTGTGAGAAATATTGGTCATTTTCAAATAAAATTTTTAGTGAGAGTTATTTAGAAATTAAATTAAATATTTTTGTTAGATATTGTTTAGATATTATTTGATATTGTTAAGATATTGTTAGATATTGGTAACCACAATATCAAACAATATCTTCTGTTTATTCTGTTACTTTCAGTTACTCTTTTAGTTGTATCTCTCTACTATAAATAGACCACCCTATGTGTGATTTATACACAAGGGAAATTAATTTCAAACCATATTTTCTCTATATTCAACATGGTATCTAGAGCTTAAGGTTATCTTGAATTTTTTTTTTCCGCCTTTTGTCCACTGTTGGAGCCGCCCCACCGCTGCTGGTAAACTGATCCTCCACATCAGAAAAGAATTATCTTTGTCATTGAATTTTATTTGGTAGTGTGAAAGTGCATGTTTAGGAAAGTTCTGGCAAGGAAAGACTTGGTATTTAAGTGTGTCCATTAGTGACCCACCTCTCTTTCCTGGGAACTTACCTGGTGTACTAGTTCACGTTACTGTCACCGCTGCCGCTGGAGCAGTCATTGGGTCTGCTGCTGTCGGAGAATTCGCCGGAGTTTCAATTTTTTTTACCGGTGACATATGATTTTGCTTGTCTCGGTCAGTGACCACCGTGCCATTGAGATCACCACTATCGGAGTTGGTCGTCCCATTGTCTCCTGCACCGTTTAGTCTTGGTGAACTTATTTTTAGTATTCTCATTTTGGATTTGTGCTTCGTGGGTTAATTGGATTACTTTGGATTGTTTTAGGGTTTGTTCTCCCACTCTTCATGACTTCTTCCACTATTTCCAATTTTGTTAACGATTCTTTTGTGTTGACATCCCATCGTGATGACCGGGTTCGCCCTCGCAAACAATTTGGTATGACTCGGTGTGAATCATATCATTCTGTCTTTTATCGACACTCGAGTGCTGGATGTGTTTACTTGATAGTATATGTTGATGATATTGTTCTTACAGGTAGTGACAACCATGACATCTCTCAGTTGAAACAACATCTCTGTCACCATTTTCAGACCAAAGATCTTGGCAAACTTAGATATTTCTTGGGTATTGAGGTGACACAGTCTAATGATGGTATTGTTATATCTCAGAGGAAGTATGCCATAGATATTTTGGAGGAAACTGGGTTGATGAGTTCAAAGTCTGTTGATACACCCATGGATCCCAATACTAAACTTCTATCAAATCAAGGGGAGCCTATATCTGATCCTCGAGCGAGTATAGAAGATTGGTTGGAAAATTGAATTATCTTACGATTACTCGTCCCGACATTTCCTTTGCGATCAGCGTGGTAAGTCAATTTCTTAATTCACCATGTGAAGATCATTGGAATGCGATCATTCGTATCTTGAAGTATATTAAAGGATCTCCTGGAAAAGGATTGTTATATGGTTCTAATAACCATACAAGAGTTGTTTGCTACTCGGATGTCGATTGAGCAGGATCTCCTTCGGATAGAAGATCTACATCCGGATATTGTGTCTCCATTGGTGGTAACTTGATCTCATGGAAAAGTAAGAAACAAAGTGTTGTGGCAAGATCCAAGTGCGAAGCGTGAATATAGAGCTATGGTGAACTTGTTTGGCTCAAGCAATTGCTTAGAGAGTTACAATTTGGAGATGTCACTCAAATGACACTTGTGTGTGACAATCAGTCGCTTCTTCATATTAGTTCTAATCTTGTCTTTCATGAGAGGACCAAACACATTGAGATTGATCGTCATTTTATTCGAGAAAAGATTATGTCTGGAGATATCAAGACCGAGTTTGTTAACTCAAGTGATCAGTTAGCAGATATTTTTACTAAATCTTTACGGGGTCCTAGAATTGATTATATTTGTAACAAGCTTGACACATACGATTTGTATGCTCCAACTTGAGGGGGAGTGTTTAGATATTGTTTAGATATTATTTGATATTGTTAAGATATTGTTAGATATTGGTAACCACAATATCAAACAATATCTTCTCGTTTATTCTGTTACTTTCAATTACTCTTTTAGTTGTATCTCTCTACTATAAATAGAACCACCCTATGTGTGATTTATACACGAGGGAAATTAATTCCAAACCCTATTTTCTCTATATTCAACAATTTTATTTTGTTTATTTCTAAATAGAATTCGTAATAAAAATTATTTAAGAATAAAATTAAATATTTTTTTATATATTCTAAATATAAGTGACTTAAAATTATATTAAAGTAACATCTCTAATAAAAATTACTTAAATAAAATATTAATTACTCAAAGTAATTTTCTATAAAAAAGAATCCTGTGTAGCAGGAGATATGTCGGAGACATATTTCATGTTTAAAAATAATAAAGTTTCTAATAAAATAAAATCAATAATAAATTATTTTAAAATAATATAACATTATAAATTTATATTTTATATTTTTTAAAATAAGAAATAGTCTATTTGAGCCGTTCTCATCACAAATGTTATTATATAAATATTTTTTTTAATTTTAAGTAGTTTTTTTCATTTTTAATATGTGATACATAATAAAATAGTAATTTTTATTTCCAAAAAAATCTTTATATAACTCCTTTCTAGTTTCGTATGTGTTTTTTTTTCATAACCTGCATATGTGGCATTATTTGAAAAATCACGTGTTCGTTTTGTGATGAGGTGATAAGTTTCTCCAATAGCTAGTATATAGTTTTATTATATGATAAAATGTTTCGGTATTTTCTAAGAGTTAATATTGAAAGATTTTTACTAATGTTGTTTATCACATTCTAATGTTATTTGATTAAATCGGTTACTGTAAAAATTATTAATTTTTTTATCAATAATTTTTTTTATAAATAAGATATCATATGAAATAATATAATATCATTTTTAATACAAAATTTTAAAAATTAAGTTCTATATTTTTTAAATTATAATTTTTTTTATTTAAAGTGAGATTTTAAATTCTTAATAATAAATTTTATGTTTTCATAATATATTAATCTAATAATATTATATTAGATGAATTAGTTTGAGGTTAGAATATTTGACCAATCCAATATTAGATATAAATGTCACTAAAAGATAATTTATTAGTAATACTTTATTCCTAAAACAACTTTGGACAATATATTAAAAAAATAACGGTAAGAAACCCCTTCATTTTCCTTTTTGGTAGGTAAATTGTATTTTGACATTCTTAACATTTATATATCTATTTAACATATCAATTTAATGTTATAATAATAATATAAAATTTTCATATAATATAAGAAAAAAAAGATAACTTTAACAAAGTGCTTGATTTTCCCCTTATGTACAGGAAACTTGTATTTTGACATTCTTGATATTTATATATCTATTTAACATATCAATTTAATATAATAAGAATGATATTAAAATTTTAATTATTATTATTATTATTATTATTATTATTATTATTAAAAGAAGTTATATATTGGATTGAGGGAAAAAAGTGGTAGTATATATCTCTGTTTCTCTCTCTGTGAGTTTCTCATGATCTTTTGATTTTGGGTATTTTGTTCTATGTTTCTTATGTAATCTTTCGTGTTTCTAATTTGAACTTGGTTTTTCTGTTCTGAGCTGATTGGCAACCACCCTTTTGCCATTTGTTTACCGTGGGGCATTTGTATGGTGAATTTGGATCTTTGTTATACCAAAGGGTTTTATTTTATTTTTACTTTTTTGGTCAGCTTTTTGTGCCCATGGTGATGTGGTTTAACCCTTCATGTCTCACCCTATCTCACAATCCTCACCACGCTGCATATTTCTCTAAACAAGTGAGAGTCAGGTGCAGTTATGGGAAAAACATGAAAAGGGGTGGCCTTGGAAGGCCTCAGATAGTGCCTTCAGTTTTGGGGAACAGTAATAGTGAAGGGGTGAGTGTGTTTGTGGTGTCTGACTTGCACACTGACTATTCTGAGAATTTGAAGTGGGTGGAGTGCTTGTCTAATGTGAAGCACAGGAATGATGTGCTTCTTGTGGCAGGAGATGTGTCTGAGACATATTCCATGTTTTCTGTGACAATGTCTCTTTTGAAAGAGAGGTTTGAACATGTCTTCTATGTTCCTGGAAACCATGATCTTTGGTGCCGCAGTGAGGGACAGAATTATGTAGGTCGTTGTGCTATGATTGCGAGGTTCAAGTTTGCGCATTGTGTGTAATGTTTGCTTGACACTCCTATTTGTTAGAAATGAACATTATTCTGTGCCTCATACCTGACTAACTACCAAGACTTTTGGGACAATGGTTGTTTTTGTTGTTAGCCAAGGAGGGTTGGTTCATGATGTTTTTTGTCACATTATTAATTTTGAACATGTGATCTTTTATCTCATGGTTCATGACTCTGCTTATAGTTTGAGACACAATGGAGACATGTGGATTTCTTCAGGATAAAACTGTGGCATAATTCTATAGGGAATTTTTTGCCAACTTAATTAGCAATGCAACCATTATTTGAAACTAGATGCTTTTAGATTGACTTAGTTAAAGATTGTGTATTTTGAATTGTACCCTGTTTGTTAAGTTTGGTTTTGGCCATGCTTTAGTCTGAACAATGTGCTGTTATACCTATACTTGTTGAGTCCTTCTATATTTGTTGAAATAGTTTTACTCTGACGAAGTTCTTACTATTTTTTTCCAGGTTGATTCTCTTGAAAAGCTGAATAAATTGCTTGATGCATGCAAGAGAATTGGAGTGGAGACAAATCCAATGATTATAGATGAAATAGGAATCATTCCTTTGTTCTCTTGGTACCATGAGGTGATTACTTATACAATGACAGTTTTTAGCTCCTCAATCTTTCATACCATGTGTCGGACTGGATCCAAAGTGTTCCTTGCTGACAATTACTTAAATGTTCATTTTTTCTTTTTGGCAGAGCTTTGACAAAGAGAAGGACATAACAGGATTTCGGATCCCGTCTTTGGAGATGGTGACTATTCTCTTTAACTCCTTGTAAGCCATTTAAAAAAGTTGATTGATGGTCTGATCATGCGCTTGATTTCCTATGGTGCTTGATTATGAAGGACTATCTGCATATGTATGTGATTTTGACTATGTGGACATTGTGTTGATCCCTGAAATTGTTCCCTGGTATTGAAATACCATGCTTGTAATGGTTTGGTACTCACTATGTAAAATATGCTGGGAAATTTCACATCACTTATATATTTGTAGGGTAACTTCACTTAAGCCAATTGGTTTTGAGCTGAAAAATAACAGTCATGTTAGGGGCATGAGGTTAAGGAGATAAGGTAGTTGGTAGAATCTAGAAATTTCAAATCAAGTCCTGATTAAATAATATGCTGAGTCACACTTGAGGTTGACATTATTTATGTATGTTTTTGGAAAAGCCAATTTAGCATGGAAAAAAAGGATAAATAATAAGAAAGTCAAGTATGATATAGACCATGGTGAACACATAAAGAATTTGGTGGTACATAGGATAACAAGAAATAGTGTAGCTCAGCTTTTGATATTGTGTGTGGCAAGCCTGCCTAAATCAATGCACTATTCTTGGTAAGATAATTCACAAAATCAGAGGGATGCACCTGTAAGATATCTGTACTATGCTATGATAATGTAGGTTGGTTGTTCGTATGGAAGCTTAATGCAAAGTTTTTAGAGATGTAAAATCAATCTTAAACCTTCATCTAAAAGCTCTAGCTTTTGGAGAATTAGTCCTTGACTTGTTATCAAAGCTTCTATACTATAAGTGGTCAGGAGTTTGATTCTTGCTGCTATCATTCTACTTTAAAAACAAGACATACAATTCAGCATACGTTAAATTGACCTGTGCGTTGTTGACATTTAGGACGTTTTTAGGGGTTGTTCTTCACAGTGGGAAAGTAATAAGTTGAAGAAAAAAGAAAAAAAGAAGACATAATAGAGCTGGTTTTTTTGGTGTGGGGGATACCATTGGCATTTATGAAATGTGTTAGATATGATTAGATATTAGTTGATATTGTTGAGATATTGTTAGATATTGTTAATCACAATATCTAATAATATCTTTTATTTACCCTATTTATATTCTGTTACTCTTTTGAGGAGTACCTTTCTTTATTATAAATACACTGCCCTATGTGTGGTAAATACACAAGGGAAATTAACCCTATACAGTTTTTCCCTATATTTAACATGGTATCAAGAGCTTAAGGTCTCTTGGGATTTTTTTCGGCTCACGCATCGAACTCCAGTATCGCCGCCTCCAGCGCCGTCCGCCGCCGCCGCCGCCGTCGCCGGAGTAGCAGTTCGGACCGCCGAGCACAGGGTTTTGCTCGCCTCCTCCGTGCGACTTCCACCGTGGAAGTTTCGCGGTCATCGGAGCAGCCACGCTCCCTCACGCGCCTCCCGAAGCCGCGTCACCTTCTCCCGATCCGCCGCGCGTGGCGGCGCGTCTCGCCGCCGTTCAGGCCGCCGCTCTTTGCACCGGCGTCGCCTCCTTCTCCTCTCTCTGGATCTGTCCTCGCTACTCCAATCGGACATCTTTGGTGTTTTAGGGTTTTTCTCTCTCTTCCTCCATGACATCTTCCGCTGCCACTTCCAATTCTGAAGTTACCTCTGTCAGCTCCGGTGGGTCTGAGCAATCTGTTTTTACTAATTATGTCAATGTGAATTTACCCATTGATAAATTAGATGGTACGAATTATGCAATTTGGGCATCTGATATTAGACTTTGGCTTGAGAGTCAGGGGTATGTTGATCATCTTACTACCAAGGTAGATGATGTTCCTTCCAATGATCGTGTCCGTTGGAAGAAAGTTGATGCTCATATATGTATGGTTCTCAAGAATACCATCCAATCTTCTTTAAAACAAATTTTTCGATCGTATGGCACATGTTATGACGTTTGGGAACAAGCCAAATTATTATACACCAATGACACTCAACGCCTTTATGGTGTTTGTTACAATCTTCTTGATGTTATTGCTCCTCGAGATAAGGATCCTGTGACGGATTATGTGGGTAAGATCCATGCTCTTCTCCATGAATTTAATGAGTTATTACCCCCTGCCTCGACTCCTGCCCAAGAATTAGAGCAACGATCAAAGTTTTTCATGGTTTTGATGTTACACGGACTTGCTGATAAATATGCCCCTGTTCGTGACTGATTTTGGGTTCCCCTGTTACACCCAGCTTTACCGCTACCAGTTCCTCCCTTTGCGGGTGCCATGTAAACCTCTCAATATTCCCCCTGTAGTTTCTAATGATTCATCCGCCTTGGCCTCTCACCGTGATGATCGTAATCGCTCTCACAAGCCAGGCAAAGGGCGTGTCAAGTGTGACCATTGTGGCAAACTAGGCCACAAAATTGACAAATGTTATGCTTTACATGGTTATCCTCGCCGATCCGCTGCAGCTTGCTCGGACCGATTCTTCCGCACAATCCTCTCGCTGTGGATCCTCCTTCGTCTGTACCTTCGGACAAATCTGCTATCTTCAATGATTTTCTTCAATGGTATGAGGATCGAAAGCCCTCCAGCTCCACTACTTCTATTGCCCACACGAGTACATCTTTTGTCGGTCCGACTCACTCTTCTTCTATTGGCTCTTGGGTTCTTGACTCAGGCGCCACCGATCACATCACCTGGTAACAAATCCTTATTTTCCTCTTTCACTTCTTCTCATAATTTACCCTCTCGTTACAATGGCTAATGGGTCTACAACTTTAGCTCATGGTGTTGGAACGGTTACTCTTTTTCCCTCATTGTCCATTGATAATGTTTTGTATGTACCCGGTCCCCCTTTAACTTATTATCCATTAGCCGTCTAACTCGATCTCTTGATTGTGTTATCTCTTTTACCAAAACTTCGTTTCCTTACAGGACCGGAGCTCGCAAAGAGTGATTGGCACCTGGATGTGAGTCACATGGACTTTATTATCTTCAACCTTCTCCACATGTTGGCACAGCTTATGGAGTCTCCTTTTCTCCTTCATGCTCAGCTTGGTCACCCCAGTCTACGCAAATTACAAGCAACTTGTTCCCAGCTTATCCCGAGTTGTCCAGTTTGGTGTGTGAGTCCCGTCGGTTAGGCAAACATAGTCGTACTTCCTTTTCTCGTAGTGTTTCCCAGCGTGCTTCATCCCCCTTTGCCTTAGTTCACTCGACATTTGGGGACCCAGTCGTGTTAAGTCTAATTTAGGTTTTCAATATTTTGTTACTTTTATTGATGATTTCTCTCGTTGTACTTGGTTATTTTTAATGAAAAATCGTTCGAGTTGTTTTCTATATTCCAAAACTTTTATCATGAAATTAAAAATTAATTTGGTGTCTCTATTCAAACTTTTCGAAGTGATAATGGCCGTGAATATCTTTCAAACTCGTTTAAACAATTTATGGCTTCTCATGGCATTCTTCATCAAACTTCATGTGCTTATACCCCTCAACAAAATGGGGTGGTCGAGCGCAAGAATAGACACCTTATTGAAACAACTCGTACTCTTTTAATTCATGGTGCGGTTCCTCAACATTTTTGGGGTGATGTCGTTCTTACTCGCTGTTATCTTATTAATCGTATGCCCTCTTCGGCTTTAGATAACAAAATTCCCCATTCTATTTTATTTCCTCATGACACTCTCCATCCTTTACCTCTGAAGGTTTTTGGGTCTACCTGTTTTGTCCACAATTTTGATCCTGGTCATGATAAGTTATCTCCTCGATCACACAAATGTGTTTTCTTAGGATTTACTCAATCCCAAAAAGGATACAAGTGTTTTTCTCCTTCTCTTAATCGCTATTTTGTGTCTGTCGATGTCACCTTCAATGAGTTTTCCTTTTACTTTAAGGATCCTTCCCTACCTGCTGAGTCTCCATCTGCTACAGCTTCCCATTCCTGTTCTCATTGATCCTTATGATGAGGACCATCCACCATTAGCCCCTCATCCTCCACCACCCCTTCAGGTTTATAGTCGCAGACCTCGCCCACAACAGACGCCACATGACTCACTCCCAGTGCCAAATACTCGCCTCCTCCGGCTCCGTCCACGTAGTCCGACCTTCCTATTGCCCTTCGTAAAGGTACGCGTTCTACTCGTAATCCTTCTCCACATTATACCGCTTTAAGTTATCATCGAATTTCTTCACCATTTTATACCTGTCTCTCGTCTATTTCTTCCGTGTCTATTCCTAAATTTGTTTCGAAGCCTTAGCCCACCCTGGTTGGCGTCAGGCCATGCTAGATGAACTCGGTGCTCTTTAGACTAGTGGAACCCGGACGCTTGTCCCATTACCATCTCGGAAAATCGTTGTTGGTTGCAGGTGGGTCTTCGCTATCAAGGTTGGTCCCGATGGTACTATTGATCGCCTCAAAGCTCGCCTTGTAGTCAAAGGCTATACCCAAATTTTTGGGTTGGATTATGGTGATACTTTCTCTCCAGTGGCAAAGATAACTTCGTTCGTTTATTCATTGCCATGGCTGCTATTCAACAATGGCCTCTTTATCAACTGGATGTCAAAAATGCTTTCTTGAATGGCGATTTGCAAGAAGAGATTTATATGGAGCAACCTCCCGGATTTGTTGCTCAGGGGGAGTCTTCTGGATTGGTATGTCGTCTTTGCAAATCTTTATATGGCCTAAAACAGTCTCCTAGGGCCTGGTTTGACAAATTTAGCAGCGTTGTTCAACAATTTGGCATGACTAGAAGTGAGGCAGACCACTCAGTCTTTTACCATCACTCGAATGCTGGATGTATCTATTTGATAGTGTATGTCGATGACATTGTTCTTACAGTGTAGTGACCATCATGGCATCTCTCGGATGAAACAACACCTTTGCCACCATTTTCAAACCAAAGATCTTGGCAAACTCGGATATTTCTTGGGTATTGAGGTAGCACAATCTACCGATGGCATTGTTATATCTCAAAGAAAGTATGCATTGGATATTTTGGAGGAAACTGGGTTGATGAATTCAAAGCTCGTTGACACACCCATGGATCCTAATACCAAACTCTTGCCAAATCGGGGGAGCCAATGTCGGATCCCGAACAGGTATAGAAGATTAGTTGGAAAATTAAATTATCTTACGATTACTCGCCCGACATTTCCTTTGCGATCAGTGTGGTGAGTCAATTCCTCAATTCTCCTTGTCAAGATCATTGGAATGCGATCATCCGTATATTGAAGTACATCAAAAAGTCTCCTGAAAAAGGTTTGGTGTATGACTCCCATAATCATACAAGAGTTGTCTGCTATTCGGATGTCGATTGGGCGGGATCTCCCTCCGATAGAAGATCTACATCCGGGTATTGTGTTTCCATTGGTGGTAACTTGATCTCATGGAAAAGTAAGAAACAAAGTGTTGTGGCAAGATCCAGAGTGCGAAGCGAGTATAGAGCTATGGCCTCGACTACTCGTGAACTTATTTGGCTCAAGCAATTGCTTAAAGAGCTACAATTTGGAGATGTCACTCAAATGACACTAGTGTGTGACAATCGAGCCGCTCTCCATATAAGCTCTAATCCTGTCTTTCATGAGAGGACTAAACACATTGAGATTGACGGCCATTTTATTCGGGAAAAGATTATGTCTGGAGACATCAAGACTGAGTTCGTTAACTCATGTGATTAATTAGCAGATATTTTCACTAAGTCTTTACGGGGGACCTAGGATGGATTATCTTTGTACCAAGCTAGGCACATACGATTTGTATGTTCCAGCTTGAGGGGGAGTGTTAGATATGATTAGATATTAGTTGATATTGTTTGATATTGTTGAGATATTGTTAGATATTGTTAATCACAATATCTAATAATATCTTTTATTTACCCTATTTGTATTCTGTTACTCTTTTGAGAAGTACCTTTCTTTATTATAAATACACTGCCCTATGTGTGGTAAATACACAAGGGAAATTAACCCTATACAGTTTTTCCCTATATTTAACAAAATGAATGGAACTAACAATGAGTTAAAAGTGTCACTCTAATATACGACTAAGTTCTTCACATATATAATTAGGAAAGTTAGTTTTTACGGTTTCTTGTGGCTGCCTTTGGTCAAGGTAGATTATGGTAGGAACATTCTTCTTTAATAGCATTTTAGTATTCAAATCTGTTTATTGCCATGGTTTGGTTCTAACTTTCATGTAGCTCTCAATTTGATTGATATTTATGTAAAAATCTGTACCCTGTTTTTAGGCATGTAAAGACTTCTATGCGTGCAAGTGGCCAGAGGGACTTTCAAGTGGAGATACGTCCCTTGCTTTATATTTTGATGCCATGAATGATAAACAAATGGAAGTGATAAAGGACATTCAGATGACCTGTGATCACATCATTACCTTTTCCCACTTTGTTCCCAGGTGGTTAAATCTATCACTTAAATTTTATTGCTTTGGTCTGATAATCTATGCATGTATGATTGCTGTTTGAACTGATATGGTCTGATAATCTATTTAATCATGTTATGGGAAACGATGCAATAGTCCTTTACTCCTTCATGGTTCTTTCCTAAACTTCTATACAGGAACCAATTATGTTTAGCTCTGTAGTGGTAATGGACAACATTAAAAACTTTAATGCCCTTTTCTAGTTTTCTCACTAAAGGACTAAGGTTTCCTGGAGAAATTGATTTAAGTTTTCATAGATTTATTGCACATGATCTGATTACACGATACTGCTTATTGTGTGGAACAATTTAGATGATTGACTTGAAATTTGTGTAGCTGTTACTTATGTAGTCCATGGTGTTATTTGATCTTTGCTTGACTGTAGCCATCTGTTCTTATATAATTTTGCCCTGCATTATGTAAACGAGAACTCACTCCTAAAATCCAAAAAGGTTGAGCTGTGTAACCTTGCAATTGTCTACTGAAGATATTTGGTTTGACACTTCTTAACCAGTTATCTACGTAAGAAAAAAGATGTAGGTCATAACAATGACAATAAGAACAATTAACCTTATTTGTTGCATGAATCACATGACGCTATAGGATTCGGCCAAAAACCAATTCTCAGAGATATTCACCATGAAAATCCTTTTAGTAATTTTTTCTTAATTCCTTTTTAGTCTACCTCACTTTTTTTAGATGTAGGCATGTAGCTATGTTGTCAGTGCCAACTACCATCTGCGTAAAACTGGTTGTATGCTTAGCTACACATCACGTGTACTATTTGCATCGCAAGCTTTTCTGTAGAATGTTCAGTTCTTATTGCTAAGTAGATGATAATGTTTGTGTCAGTGTAATGGTGCTGATGTTCCTAACTTCCAAAATGAGTCTAGAATTCACTCGGTTACATCTCTTATGGGCACCGAAACTATATTAACGAAAGTGGTATAATGCATGATTGCATGATGTCAAGCTACATTTTGTGACTTTGCTTTACATAATTCCTCATAAACACCAAGATGCAGTATTATTTTATGACATGTCTCTTGGTGCATGAGGAGCATCTTAAACAATAACAGTATCGTGTTGCTTCAAAAGATGAAAATATTGATTTGTTTGTGGTTATGGCTGCTCGTTTTTCAGGCAGGAACTTTGTCCAGAGAAGAGGATGTTATTCTATCCCAAGCTTCCAAAGATAATTGGTTCAGACTCTCTTGAAGATCGAATAAGATCCATACATGAGGCTGAGGGTAGGAAGGATGCATCTTCTTGTCATGTGTTTGGTCATACTCACTTCTGCTGGGATGCTGTTGTTGATGGCATCAGGTATTTTTTTTTCATAGTGGTAGTATTTTGGTTAAAATACTATTTGTCTTTTATTTTTTGTATGGTTTAGACTCTTAAATTTAAAAGTTTCACTTTGTAATAAAGTAAATTAGTTCTTCCACTAGTTTATTATTAAAATAAATATTACAAAACTAACGGAAAGATGAATTTAATCTACACGATAACAGAAACATTTAAAGACAAATGAAAATCAAACTAAAATAAGAGGAAGAACCAAAAATGTGTCCAAGCCTATGACCTTTTTGTTATAATAATGGTTTTGACACAATTACAGGTATGTTCAGGCACCCTTAGCTTATCCGAGGGAAAGGAAGAGAAGAATGAATGGAGGTGAAAATTGGCTACCGTTTTGCCTTTATGCTGATAACAAATTTGCCGATAGACTCAACCCTTGTTATTGGTCTGATTATTACTCTGCCAACCCCAGGACACCTCATAATACTCAACTTGCTCCTTGGGTCGCTAGATTTTATAAGCAAACAGAAACCATAGATGTATAGTCTTCACTATTGACTTTATTAAGCTGGTTATTTGTTAACTATATATTCCTATTTTGTATTGTTTTTGTTAGATTAACTCAATAAATAACATCTTTTCACTTTGCAAGGTGAAAGGTGCTCGAACACAAGCCAAAACTCTAAAATCTTGAATGCTTGCATTCTTATCTTTTGCATTCTTTTATTAGTATTCTCTCCTGAAATGTCTATTGGTTACTTTTAGATTAATGCAGCATCCCTACACAAAATAGGGTTTCACACTTTTTATTCAATGTGTCGACAAAATACAACAGCTACACACTCATCTAGGTTTGGAACTTTGGTAGTTGTGACCCTAAAACAAGAAAATAAAATACACACAGAAGCCTAGTGGCCACTTAAGCAGAAGGGTGGTTGAAAAAACAAAGGGAAATACAAGCATATTTAGGTACCCAAATACAACTAATAACACATTTTGATGCACAAATGCACAACTGGTAGAAACAACTAGTAATCTTCGGGAGCCAAAGGTTGGTGGTGGTGTGGGGGTGGTTCAATTGGAATCACAGCATATTCATACACCAGTGCTGCCAGTGCTGCCCCAATCAATGGACCCACCCAGAAGATCCAGTGCTGGTGCCATCTCCAGCCCACTAAGGAAGGCCCAAAAGCCAGAGCAGGGTTCATGCATGCTCCATCAAATGGCCCACCAACAAGGATGTTTGCCCCAACAATGAGCCCAATTGCCAAGGGTGCAATGTTGGTTACAGCACCCCTTTTGGGATCTATTGCAGTACCATATACAGTATACATCAGCCCAAATGTCATCACAATCTCAAGAATAAACATGTGTCCTACGCCAACACCTGGTGCCACGTGGAACCCTGATGGCCTCTGCAACAAGCACCCACAACAACACATCAGATTCCATTAAAAGTCCAATTTGTATCATCTCACTATTGAAGTTAAAATGATTATACTGAATCTCTATGATTATTGACTTTTCTATTTTTTTTTTTCTTTTTAAATTACCTTCATTCAATCATAATATAGTTTATTTTTTTATTAAAATAAGGTTAAGCCACATTTGTAGAATCTTCTAGTTAGCACATATAATTAGAGTAAACATCAATTTGTTAACATCATCCTTAACTTTTCGAAGTCCTGAAAAAGAAAATAGTTTACCATGTTATTAGTGACAAGCCTGAGTACTAAGGCAGCCACTATGGAACCTAGAAGTTGAGCAACCCAGTAGTATACTGCACGGATCACAGAGATCCTTCCCCCAATGAGAGCACCGAATGTCACAGCCGGGTTGACATGGCCACCTGAAATATGCATGCTAGCAGATACCGCAGCAAATAGAGCAAATGCATGTGCAAGCGCAAGTGCTAGTAGTTCACCAGCTGAGAAAGCTGAATCCTGGTAAATCTTCACTGCAACAAAGAGAAATCACACATATTCATAGCATGCATGTGTTCGATATCCAAGGTTAAGCATCATCTCTAACTAAGCTGAAAAAAGGTTATACAATGTAATGTAAGCCCATGCAAACATACAATAAAACAATACAAATCATTTTTATGCCAAATATGAACCAAGATTTTGAATATGTACAAACCCAAAGCAAGGCCAGAGCCTTCTCCAGCAAAGACAAAGATGAAAGTAGAGGCAAATTCAGCCAAAGTAGCCCTCATGGAGTCTGGATGAGTGGCCTCATCAGCCCTTCCAAAAGCATATCTACGGGTTGCCATCACAACAAAAGCTCACTCTGGCACCCTCCTTTCAAGATGAATGATCCTGGTCCAGCTGAGACTATATTCTTTCTTTAGAAAAGGGTTTTCTCTCTGCAGAATGGAGATTTGAAAGGTGGGAAACTATGATGAAACTGAAAAGAGTGCCCTTCTTGCATGTAGTGATTGTGCTTATAATGGTAAACTAGGCGAGGAACTTAGTTAAGACACCTAGGTATGTGAAGAGCTACATGGCTTACACGTGGTTGGTATTGGTATGAGTTGGCTCCTTCTTACAATTTGAGTCATTCTTTATTTGGTACACATATCTACATAAAAAATGTGATGAAATGTTATGTTGATCCACATTTTCTCAACAGGACAAAAACCAAAGTGCAGCCACAGCTAAGCCTTGCGGTTGCGGTTTAAGAGGTTTGTCTGACTACTGTATTGAATGATATTTTTATAAATACTACACAATAAATAACAGTAATATTTTATTTTACTTATTAAATATGTTAATAATTACATCAAAACTTGCAGAATATAATAAATAACAAATAAAGTGAGATAAAAAAACTTGGAATGGATTGACTCATGTTAAATACATTTTTTATCTGAATATTAACCAAGTCTAGTTTAAGCAGCAAGTTTTAGTTGGACCCATCTGACTGGTCCAGATTTTAGTGACTATCATAAGGTATTAATTATTTTAATTAACATAAAGTTCTCACATGTCTGAAATGTATTTTTATATAAAAAAAAAATTAACCTGAAATTTTTTATATAACTCATTCAAACTAAATTAAGAAAGTTTCATTTTAAGATTTTCTTTAATATAGACTAAGAAACATGAGTCCGTCTCTTAATCATAGAATGATAATGACATGTATTAATAATATTTTAGATAGAAAGTCGTTTAACTGTTTTAACATTACGCAACCTTTATATATTATATTAATTAATATTCTATTAGAGTGATTGTTTTAAACGTTATTACTTGCTCTCTGAAAAAATTTCAGTGAGACAATTCTATTTTATTATAAGAATTTTGAGTAAATTATATTCCTTGAGTTTTTTTGAGATTTCACATGAATCTATCTAGTGGAGAGAATAATCATACTCTCAATTCAATAAAAAGCTCAGCTTAACTGTGATATTCTGCAAAATCTGGACACAGTTGAAGCAAAAAGGCCCACAAAATAGTACATCTAGGAAGGTGATCCCAAATGATTTTGAATAAGGCAAATTTTCAATCCCAAAACAATGAATAAATTACTTTCAACAAATTCCAGCTAACTAAAAATATATATCTAAAAAAAATATTTCTTTACAAAATGTTTTTACTCTCTTCTAAAGAAAATCATAAAAAAAAAAGGAAATAATAATTTCTCGATATCAAAGAGATGTTATCTCTTTTTAGAAAATGGTTCCCCCACATATTCTTATATGCAATTGTTAAGGCATTTCTAGATTGGATTATGTGTTTGTCATGAATTGAGTGTTCAGATTAATACAATGAAATTCTGGTGGTGCACTTCATGCAGTGAGTTAAACTTTAGTCATTCTCCTTTTTCATTTGTTCTATCTCTTCTATTCTCACCAATACTACACTCATTTTAGGCCTCTTCTCTGGTGTCATATTTGTACACTCTAGAGCTAACTCGGTTAGCTTCAACATTGCATCATGCCCTTCTTTTTCTGCTAGGATTTCTAAATCCAATATATCTGTGGACCAATCATTGTTCACCACAGTTCTCACCCAATCTGAAAGATCATTGGTTGTTTCTTCAATTTCACCTATGATATGGCCAGGGATTTTGCCAGTTACAATCTCTAGCATAATGATGCCAAAGCAATAGACATCAGCATTGTGTGTTAGCTTCTTCCCTTGAACAAATTCAGGTGACCTCCTTATGGCTAGTTTTTCTGCATTCTGTTTGGCTGGGAGTAGAGGCAAGAAACCATAGTCTGTGAGCTTGGAATGGTACCCTTTACTATCTTTATGGATTAGGACATTAGATGATTTGAGGTTGGCATGAGGAACCCTTTGAGAAGGCAAGGAATGATGAAGGAAAACCAGACCCTTTGCTATGTCTTTGATAATAGAAAGTCTTGTGGTCCAATCAAGTGGCATTCTTCCAACTCCTCTACCCTCTAGCACCAGCAGATTATGAATGTTAGTGTATCAAGTTTTAAGTTAGTTATTTCGTGTTAAGGAAGAAAAGCATCAAAACTAACCATGTAGGAGTTCAAACAAAGTGCCATCAGAGGTAAATTCATATATGACAAACTTTTGCTCCTCTGAATAATAATAGGAGATTATTTCTACTATATTTTCATGCTTCATTTGTCCTAGCAATTGCATCTGCTGGAGAAATTCCTTCTTGCTCAGTTCATTCATGTTGTTAAGTCTCTTCACTGCAACAACAGTTCCTGTTTCAAGTGTTGCTTTGTATGTAATGCCTAAGTTCCCTCTTCCTAGAATTTCTGCTGATGCCCTTAATAAATCATCCAAGTCAAAAACTGGCAGCTTCTTGTTAGAAAATTCCAATCTTCCTAATCTTTCAGAAACATCACTGCTCCCAGCATAAGCCACCATCTTATTTGCCCATGCCCCAAAAACATTCCCTATATTAAATAATTCAAAACATTTAGAAATCCTGAATCAGCATGAGATTGCATTTTATTATAGGAAATTCTGAATTTATTACATAAATTTTCTTTCACATTGTTTTTAGCTTAGAAAGATTACATAAATTTTCTTTCACATTTTTTTTAGCTTAGAAATATTACATAAATAGCATCGCAATAAGCTGTTAATAAAATCAATGGCGGAATTAACATGTATAAGATATATCTTACCTGCTGAATCATTTGCTCTTGCTTCTTTTCCACTTGTTTGTCTTTTACGAAACAAGAAAGCAATAATAATGATCAGAGAAAGAAGAACCAGTGCAGCTGCAGCACCAATCAAAGCAACGATCCATGCTTGAAAATTCTTATTTGGCTTCACTGGTGGGATTGGAGGCATAACAAAAGGAGGTGGGGCAGAAAATGGTGCTGGAGATGGGGCAGGAGGTTCAATAGGACATAACTTATCCAATGGCTCTCCACAAAGATCTGAGTTATTGCCATATGAACTCTCTGGGAACCTTAGCAGCACAGAAGTTTCAGGAATAGGCCCTGAGAGATGATTATATGACACATTGAAACTTGTCAATGTTGGTTGATCGAAGGGTGGAATTTGACCATATAAGTAATTCTCTTGCAACTCCAACACTTGTAGACTGGTAAGCTCAACATACTCCACAGGAATTGACCCTGAGAAATGATTGAATGATAATAGGACTTGTTTCAAAACCACCAAATTCTTGAGGCTTGGAAGTGGTCCAAAAAGTGCATTATTTCTGAAGTCAAGTTGGCTCAAGAAAGTTATGTTTTGAAGGAATGTGGGAGGCAAATGACCACTAAGGTTAACTCCTTCAAGAACAATTTGAACAACATGCCAATTTGAGCAAGTGATACCAATCCATCTACTCAGATTGTTTATACAAGGAGGGCCTGTCCAATTCCTATGCAAATTCACAGATGAATTCAAAGAATCCCTTATGAGCATCAAAGCATCTCTTTCTTCTGGAAAGAATTCCTCAATTTCAATACACACCACCATGTTGGATTTGAATGACACAAACAAGACCACATACAAAAAGCTTATGGTAAAGGCCAAGCCCATATGGTGGATGGAATTGTACAGAACAACTTGACATGAATTTTTGAACCAACCAAATATTATTATCAGAGTGAATAAATATCATACCTTGTTTTGTCTCCAACAGTTTGGCAGTTTGACGAAGTTGACAAAGAAAAATTGTGTTAAGTTGCAGAACATAATGTTGGACTAGAGCGATCAGAACAAAGTTTTGCAATTTCTTTGTAAACATTATTATATTACATGAACATATAATATATAAATTATAGTGAGATAACATGACAGCTTTCATTTAGAATCCTGCATGATGCATTGTTCCACATTTTTATTTGGTAACCGAGTTGTTCATTAATAAGAAATGTTGGTTGTTTCAAACATTGTGAGATCGTGGGAAGCAAGGAAGGTCAATGATCTTTCATTTGGACATTTTCTTGTTTACCCTTTTTTTTATTCAGTTGCTTGTTCCAATACTCTAAATGCATGTTTTCTTGGTGGTTGGCTAAGGTTGCCCACATGATTGTTATTTCTCACATCAACATAATTTTGAATATTATTAACTACATATGTATTAAAAGTTATAAAAATCATAGAAATTTCACTTCTTTTTTAATAAATCATTTCATTGTATTCTTTTTTTGTTACAATACCAGTTTCGTTTTAGCAGAAACAAAATTGTGATAATCCGTTGAAAATAAGGTTTCGTGGAAGATAATGTAAAACACTGATTAGTCTACGTGGATTCGTGGCTACGCATGCTCATTTATTAATTATTATTTTTTATCATGCAATCATTTAAGCATAGGATAATTAATGAATCATTTTAAGGAAAAGAACATCTTTATTAGTTTTATAATTTTTTGTGTATGAATATTTATAATGAATTTCTTGATCTTAAGAAGCTTTAAGACTTTGGGAGAATATTTTTTTAAATTTGAATATAAAATAATCACTTTAATAACTTTATTTAAATTTTTAAAAATTATTATTCATTTCAACTATCTTTTACTCTTAAACTCTTAAATTATGTGAGTAAAAGTGTTTGTCCTTATAATTTATGAGATGGGGAGAAATCCTTAGAAGGGTGTAAGATTGAATTGAGAAAATTGATAGATTAGATTTTTGAGTTAGATGGTTAAAAATAACTTAAAAAAAAAATATAGATTCACATGAAAATAAATAATGTCTAAATCTTATGTTTATTTTGATATTATCTTTATTTTGAAACTTTAGTTTATCATAGTTTAAAAAACATTTCAATACCATGTCTTATGATATCATCTTTAATATTAATTATTATATCTCTCAAATATTATTAATTTTAAAACTCTAATCAATTATAATTTAAAAAGCATAAGCATAAGAGAAAATTTATAATTTAAAAAGCATAAACATAAGAGAAAATAATGTATAATTATTCTTATCTTTGACTCTAAACTATATAAGAACGAGGAGTTTGACAGAACAACTAATAATATTATTGTTATTGAATTAACACTTGATACAAAATAATAAGAAAAATTAAATGAATTAATGGTGTATAAACAAATAAGACTTTAAATTTATTATTTTTATAATGTATATCTTAATATTTTTTCTTCAACTTTTTTTTACCTTATTTACATGAAATCTACTATAATAATTATTTTAAAAATTATAGTATGATGTTTTTTAATGACTACTTTGCGATAATTTTAACGAAAAATAATAAAAAAACCATGAAATAAAATAAAACTAAAAAAATTAACATTATTAATTCAATGTAACTAATTTTGCATTGGTTGAAAACGCTAACTGAAGTCGGGTTTTGGATTTTGAATGAAGCAACCTGCAAAACCCTAAACCCCCTCTCTCTTACCCTTTCTCAATGAACACGTAGATGAGATGAGGAAGAAGCTCCTGATCGCAGCCACAAAAGGCCTCTCCTTCCCCTCCAATTCCAACGTCACTCCCAAATCCAGCCTATGTAACTTTCTACCCTCTCATTTTCTTTTCATGTTTCACTTCTATCTATGTTCTAATACCATTCTTCTGTTGTGTTGCTGAAATCACTACTATTATGGTTTTTGGTTCTTTTGAAATAAGTTTTTTTTCTTTTGGTCTGACGGAGATATAAAACTAAGTTGTTACTCAATAACAAACTTTTAGACACTGTTTCGCGGTGATTTAATGAGCTTAGGCTTTGTGTTATGTTAAGTTTAATCTGGCTAGATGTTTAATTAGAATGGGGGATTGGGTCACTGGCATTGTCGTGTTTTTCTCATGTCTGTTAAGGTTTATGTTTCTTTTTTTGTTTGTCATGTTTAGAAGAAGGCTGGGAAGTTAAATGATAACGATCTTAAAGCAAGAGGAATAGCTTCTGATTTTGTGTAGTTCTTACAGAAAAGGTGTTGTATTTTAATTATATGAAGCTCAAAGGAGTAGACGTAGACTAAAAAGGACTTGGTGGAAGTTGTCAAGGGAGATATCATGGTAAATAATAATTCTTCAAGCTTTAGCGAGAAAAATGGCAGTGTGTGATCCACGTTACAGACCTCAGCTAGTAGAATAAGACTCTGTTGTTGCATATGTGGGATTGAGTTTGCATGAGGTTGTAGGTTCGAATCTGGTTACTGCCATTGTAGAACTCTTGATTGTTACTTTTGGGGAAGTGGGATTGATGCTTATTGTAATTTTACTATATTTTCTGTTCAATGCTTGGTGTTATTTGATGCATGTTAATGTGAGTGGTTTTTGACTTTTTGGAGGTTCTTGTTGTTAGTGATGATTACTGTTTTCCAATGCTTTTCTATGGAACTGTGGTTGTAATGCATTACCGACTTCTGAGATATTGATTCCATTGTTGAATAATGTGAACATATATCTTCTGGGTTGTTTGACAGTATCCTTTGAAGAACGCTATTATGTTGATCTGTTAAAAGTCCAGCGGCATGGATGGTCACATGCTGCTACTGTCCCTTCTGAGGCACCACATACCCAGAAAGGCCAAAAAAGGGTTCCAAGAACTGAAAGGAGAGCTATGGTGGAGTCTTTTGTGAACAAGTATTTCTTGGTTTCTTTCAAAGTTGAAGCTTTATTTAACGTTTTATGAGCTTTCCTGCATTATGTTTCATCCTGGCATGTTGGTGTGTCAATTATCCAGGGACACTCTCGTAACAGATACCTGAACTTTTCAGACTATTTTCACATGTAGTTTGAGTTAAAATAGTTTGGCATATTGTTTGTATTTTGTGTCCCTTTGCGTCTGTCTTTTTTCCTGATTAGTATATGCTAGTTTCGTGTGTTCATAAGATTATATACAGAGTCCCACATCTGTATTAGAAACCTACTGTTAGGGACCCTCAGAAGACATTCATTCAAGTGCATGGGATTCAAAAGCAAACGACCCTGCTTCATGTTTTAAACAAGAGAAAGTCTAGATTTTTATTGCATGTTAACAAATTAGAAGGGGTATAGAATAAATTATGCGTAGCAGGAATGAAAAAAATGATATATTTAACTTTTCTTGTCCTCATGTTTGAATTAAGTGCTTGTTTTTATTGATCTGTCGTCCTTATTACTGATCTTTTGTCTATGGTTGACAGTAGAATAACATGTTTACGTAAATACTTTTAGTTGTCCCATCTTAGTTATAGTCGAGTAACCTATATCTGTACTTATCTCCCAATTGTGTTAGTTTCATTTCTTGGGTGTAACAAGGAGGTTCTTAACGACAGAAAAGGAGAATACATACAGGCTCCATACTTGTCTAATTTTTTCTCTGTTCTATTGTGAAAAACTGGATTCTGCTTAGTTACATAAGAAGACAGATTTTTTTTTGGATGTTCTAAGAAGGTCCCTTATTTTATTCTTGAAATAATGCCAACATTAAAAACACTGTCATTGTTTATGGATTTTGGTTAACTATTCAATTATATGGACTTCTGTTATTGTTGAACTGTTTTTTATTGCTTATTATTGAATAACATTCTCTCTGCAGGTATAGAGCAGAGAATGCTGGGAAATTCCCAAAAATATCAGATGCCCAGAAGCAAGTTGGTGGCTGTTATTATGTTGTCCGGGAAATCATTCAGGAATTAGAATATAAGTCAAAAACAAATTCGCCAAATACTGTGGATAAGAATTTGGTGGAAAAGCAGTTTGATGGGAGTAAACATCCTACCACCGAATCTCTGAGTGTTTCATCTGGTAATATTGGGATTGCAAAGTACAACCCTATCCCAGATGGTTCTCAATTGGTAGATTTGGATGACCAGGAGACTGCTAATACTGGATATGAGCATCATGAAGAAAATGGAGAGCCGGAGACATCCTATGGGGGGAGGAGGTTGTTTGAAGAAGTAGAAATTATGTCTAAACCAGTAAGCATCACACTAAGAAATGCTTTTTGTTGTTATGAATATATTAAATATAGTAGTTAAGATAAGCAATGCTCCTAGTTCTACTTCCTTCAGAGTATGATTTTATTAGGGATGTGAAAAATGTCCAAATTGTCAAAGCCAATCATAACCAAATCAAACCAATCACGTTATCTCCATTTTAATGGATTGATCTCACATAGAAGTGGCAAACTGGTTGGATCAGGTAAATTTTATTTCGGATTATAATGGATAGGATGAAAAAGTCAATTAATATATTTTGATAAATTAAAAATGTAACTAAAAATAGGATCCATTTAATAAAAATCCAATTCATCCATTAACAAGTTTTTGATGAATGTATATCCAATCCATCCATAAAACTAATATTTAAAAAAAAAATTATATTATGTTTTTTAAAATAATTTTCAAAAATAAATTTTGTAATACAAATTATATGAAAAAAATTGGCTGGATATTTTGATCAATAAAAAATTGATTGGAGGAGGGTCCATTGGATTTTGAGAAATAATGGATGAATCATTAATTATCCATAAAATTAAATGGGTGAATTTGATTTGGTTAATTATTTTATATTTTTGTAATGGATGAATAGATTGACTTGTGGATGGACCATATGGATGACGGATAAATGGATTGTTTTGTTTCCTCTAGTTTCATATCCAAATCCATTTTCAATCCAATTAATTGGATACTTGTATGGATTTTCAAAAATTTGAAATCAATGTTCATCCTATAACATAATTTGTTTAAGAAATTTCTTGATTAGCATGGAAAAAAAAGTCATTGGCTTGGCGTCGGGGAGTCATCAACTTGGTCTCAAGTAGGGTATCTTCAGCTGGACCTCAATCGAGGTGATGGTTAGACCTCAATCGAGATGTCATTTGTTTAGACTCAACTAGGGCATTATCAGTTCGATTTCTATTGGGGATTTGTTACCTTGTCCTCGGGCAGGGAGTCATCTTGTCCGCATTGTCTGCCTGACCACAATTGGGGTGTTGTAGTCTTAACCTTGGTCAGGGAGTCACTTGGCTGTCCTCAAATGGAGTGTCAATTGCTCGGTATCATATACTCCCACAATTGGGGAGTTGAAGGCTCAACCTTGTTTGGATGTGGTCTACGTGACCTCAACCTGGGCATTGCCTGCTCAACCTTGACCAGAGCATCGTCAGCTTGCCCAGGGTATTGGCAGCTCAACTAGGGCATCAAATTATGGTTTAAAATATGATATAAAACTGGATTGATAAAAAAACTGCTTTTAAAAAAAAAAAAAAAAAAAAAAAAACTGGTTTTAAAACCAAATTTAGACTAGTTTCATAAGTTCAAACTAATTTTGTCTTGGATTAGATTTTGCCCATCCTAACTTTTGTTATATTCATTCTTGTTTGGGTGTAAATTTCTTGACTGTAGTTCAAAGGCCAAAAGGGAAATGTAAAATCCTTATAATTTATATTTTTGCACCTTTATGTTCAAATACAAATACATTACTGATGCAAAAGTAGATTATTTGCTGTCTATTGTCTAATGCTTTGGATAATTGATATTTATCCTGATTTGAAATTTGAACCTTCTTTTTGGTTCTAGTTTTTTCTTATTGGTCTGTGGAAAACATTGGGGTGAAGAATTCATGGATCAGTTGTGAATACTTTTTCACCCCTATTTCTAACCCCATACTAAACTGACCTAAATTTGAAAAGCTTCAGATTTAAAGCCACTGTCATACTGCATAACCTTCATCACTACTGGACAACAAAATTTGTATTCTGCTTATAAATCGTGTATAAGTTTTAAATTGCATCTCATTCTTTTTAATGTTGTTAGTCAGAAGTTTCACCTATTGGATCTGGCTCCTTAAATCTTCACTTTTGCTAATTTTATTTTTAATAACATTGAAGAGTATCTCTATTATATAAAGAATATGACCTGAAAGTATGCTCTATTATAACATTGACCGAGTATACCTTCTTTTTTAATGACAGAATAGTCATTGCATTGTACCTGAAAGTAATATTGTGGATAAATGTTCTAAGGAGCCTTACCCATCAAGTCTCCATACGCCAAATGGTATCAAGACAGAGGAAGCTGTCCTTAGCTATTCTGATTCTTTTGCACCTGAAAGTCAGCTGGTACAAGAGGAAAGGGAACATTTTTCTCCTTTGTCTAGTCAAAATGATGGTACTGGTTATGATAGAGCTCAGGGCCACGATTATGATTATGTTCATATAGAAAATCATCAAAAAGTGGAGGAAAAATGCATTAAGAAAGCAGACTGGGAGAGAAGGGAGCAACCTGACTTGGAAGACCTGTCTAGAGAGCTTCCTCATTCAAGTCTCCAGGTGCCAAATGACGTGAGGGGTACTGAAGCTTTATCTAGTTCTTCTGATTCTGCTACACAAGAAAGACACCCTCTAAAAGAACAAATAGACCAATTTTCTGCTCGTTTTATTGAAAAATCTGTAAGCAGTTGCAGCGAAGGTCAGAGCCATGATTCTAAGTTTGTTGATGTGGAAAACCATTCAGCATTTGAGAACGCAGGGTATGAGAAAAAAGACAAAAGGGCTGTGGATGGTTCAAAGCATGAAATAGAGCAATCTCAAAGGTCTTCAGAGTTGGATGAGTCCAAAATGTAAGTTCTTGATATTTTTTTAGACATATATAATTAACATTAATGTTTATTCATATACAATAATAAAATACAAATAAGCAAAAACACACACTGACACCCACATACATTGTTTTATATACCTGGGAGAGAATATTCAGAGTTTAACATCTCCTAGTCTTGAATAAAGTCTAAAACATAAATGGTGCAACAAAGTATCATTTCATGTTAATGAAATATAAGTCATAACATTTTAGAAATAAAGAGAAAAACAGTTTAAGCATAAAATTTTGGTAGACTAAAATTGTGCACATAAAAATTGAAGCATCTGGTGCATATGTGTTGGTACATATACGCTGTACACTTATAAAAATTATTGTGTTTGCTGAGTTTTGGAACTTATACTATATTCTTCCTGAAATAGGCATTTATAGGAAAACGAGCCACTTCTATGTGCATGTGCAAACAGTTTTGGAACATATATATGTCTTGTGCAATATTTCCAGCCTTTATTTTTTGTTTCTTTATATTATTCTATTTTCATTTTTCATGTCTATTATCTTTATTGTAAAATTGTATAGGATGTTAAAGTTGTTTTCATTCTTTCAAATATCCAGGGACAGCTCTAATAGCAGGGATAACAATGTTGCAGTATATTCAGAGAAATCGACTTTGTGGGGAAATGTGAAGTCATTTGCTAATGGCATCTTAAATATGTGGAAAAAATTGTGAAGCTTTATGAAGGTGAATGGTGCAACTTGTAAGAATTTCAATCCCACTGTAAATGAGTCTCACTATGTTCCGAACAATATGAAAGGAAATGGACGATTTTGCAATTTTCTCCTCTACACAAATTGTGTCTATGGATTGTGTTCATATATGAACTTGAGGAGCAGAGTAGAAGGGTTAAAAGAAGCAAAGATCACTTTATGCATTTTGGATAGCATTAGAAGAATAATCAACTTGAGAATAATTGGTTTTCAAGGACTGCAGCCCCCCTCCCGAGGTACTAGACTGAAAAATAGTAAGGGTTTTTGAAATTTTGTTTTAATTTCCATCATTAAAGCATGAACACCAACTGCTTTGTTAGAAACTACTGTAATTTATAGTGAAATCAAAAGTTAATAGTCTTGTCTTTATATTCATTGTGGGAAATCAAATAGTATTTTAGGAAAGAATAAATCAGGAAATTTGTATATTTTCTTGTAATCTGTACAGATTTGAATAATTAGGAACAATCCCATAAATCAAGGGATCCTAGCATAAAATAGAGTTATTATATTTCCTAAAATATGTTAAGGTTCCAACATAAAACCAATTGGCAATATGTGGAGTAGCCTAACTTGTATTTAAACCATACCAAATGATATGAGGTAGGCGATGTGGGACTTTCAACACACCCCCTCCAACGAAGCCTGCCGGACCAGGCAAAGGGTACTTTTGACCCAACTAAAGGGCAACTTTTGGCCCATGACAATAACCGGAAAGATGTTAGGCTTTGGCTCTGATACCATGTTAAGGTTCCAACATAAAACCAATTGGCAATATGTGGAGTAGCCTAACTTGTATTTAAACCATACCAAATGATATGAGGTAGGCGATGTGGGACTTTCAACATTCATCCTTGTCCATTTGCATTAAAACGTCTAATGTAATTTGGATCCCATTGCTAGATTATCTGAACTATTTTCAAGTATGACCAGATTCGAATGTGATGTCCAACATTTATGTTTGGACCACTACCATATGGCAACCTCTTATTTCCATTTATAATATAATAATATGTATTTTTCCTTGGTATCTGACAGAACAACTGTTCAGGTTATGAAGACAGGTAAAGCTATACATTTTTAATATATGATGATATAAGACAATGCAATATAATTTTTTCCATGCTTTCTGGTGCTGAACAACAACAATTCAGGTTACATGTAAAGCTGGGTATTGTTTGATTGGCTCTCTGCCATCCCATATACACATATGAAATGAAGTGACAGTTCAATGAAAATTAGTTCTGCAACTGTGTTGTATTCATTAATAGCAATGCGATATATTTTTTTATGGAAGATGCTATTTTTATATGTAATAATAGCGTCCATATTTGAGCAAGGATAATGTGATATTTCGAGGTCAGGTATCTTTTTACAACGAGATTGTTGATGCATTGATGTATCTAGTGTGCAACATTACCTTAGAAAGGCAAAGATTCATGCGCTCACGACGTACCGTATTTAAATTAAATAAATCATTGTAATGGAGACATTTGAGGGTAGTGGAGCATGTGAAAAAGGTTTCATATGACTTATCTTGGTGCGATGGCTTGCAAGTTGCAGAGCACCCATATGGTGGTGGATCTTGATGTCACAATGAAGATTTGCAATTTGAATTGTATTTTGTCTCTAAAGTTTGTAATTAAACATGTATCTATTATTAATTTCTTTTGAATTATTGTGTAATCTGAAGTAATATTTAGAGACTGATAAAGTTGTATAGAAATTAAAACTATAAAATAAAAGATGAAAGTCAGTCTTAGTTTTAGGGTGAAGTTAATTGTAAAAAATAACATTTATTTAGTCTAGCAACAAAAATATTTGGTAGTAAGAAAGTATGTATATGTTTTATCATAAGCTGTTATCAAAAATAACTTTTTCAAATCTTATCATACAGTGGAATTTCATAAGAATGATCCATGCTGCAACAAACGTGTGCATTTATAAATTGTCAGGAAATGAGAGGTTAATGTTTGTTGTCTTATGCCTGCTTGAATTGAATATTGTATGTTTCAAATAATGAAAGATGGTGTTATATTTCTTTTGTGGCAAACAAAACTGCGTCATTGATTTCATCATGTGGAGGAACCATTGACACAACATTGTAATATAAAATTTAAGAATGATAGCACTTGGCTGGTATTGCAAGATATCTACAACTCAAGTAATTTAGTTGTATATTCTAACACTGCAAGATGCTTCTATGATCATATTAATGGGGTAGCTTTTGCAAACAAGAAACGCCAATTCTCAACTTGTTTAAATAAAAGCGAAGTCAATTTGATATCTGAATCCAGTTTCTCACTTTAGTTCATTAACCGAGATTTCATGTTAGCTCCCCAAAACCATTGGAATGCTCTTAATTGGAAAAGTAAAAATCAACCTACATAAACATTTAGTGTGTGACTTGTGACTATTATAACTAGAATGATTATAATATTGTCCATTTCTTAAAGCATGAATACATTATAAAGGACCGTGAAATAGATTGGATAATTAGAGAGATTATATTTATATGAAAATAATAATTACTAAGTTTTAGCACATCATTTCTAAAATATATTTTATTATTAACTAAAATTTATTAAAAATTACAAATTGAGAAGAAAGACTTGATGAATAAGAATTAAGACCCATAAAAGTTTATAACTTTCAATAAATTTAACTAATAATAATAATAATAATGTGTTTAAAAGTATATTAGAAATTGTTACTTTGCTTACACTAGAGTTGGGGACACCCTCATGCATAGATGTTTGTCTCTATAAAGTCATGTTGTTAACATTAATAATTCAATTAATACAATGCCATTCTATTTCTATACAAAATGCATCACCTCTCGATGTTCTTATAAATAATGTTTTTTTATTTTTATTTTTTACTTTAATGGAGCTATAAATAAATGACATGCATTGCTGATAATCAAAGGTATAGGTTATCTATACTTCTCCTCTGGTTTATTCTGTATTCTGTTGAAGCAAGCTACAGTAGTTTGCTGACATAACTGGCATTGTGTTGCATGGTTGGAAGTTGCTGGCATTTGTTTATAATAATTGAGTGCACATCAATCACCCAATGAGCATTAAACATTTATATGCTTAAATAATTTACTGCATCACTTTAGGGTGCTCATTTCCTGGAAAAAGGCCTTAAAATTGGGATTCAAAGCCTTTACTACTTTGACTTCTCCATTTAGTGGCTCCATGCTAGCACATTCATTTCCATTAGACCCATTATTCTGACCTAAGAAACCCAATCTCTCCTCCAAGAAATGGATTAGGTGCAAGGTAAGATGAAAAGATAAAAAATTTCAAAGTACTATGTATATATATAGTATGTAATGTTCATGTATTATTATTTGTCTGCATATATTTAGTTTTAGTATATTGGAAATGTAAACCTTTCTCATTATTATATTTTTTGCTTATTACTTATTTAGTGCATTAGATTATGTAACTAATTACATATTAATTATATCCATTAAATAATAATGAGACAACATGTAGTATTTTGATTGGCTAAGTTAAAAATGTGATCAAGCATAGTTAAATACGAACCATTAAATTAACCTTACAATAATACGTAGTTCATAAAAAAACTTCAATTTGTAATTATTTTGGAATTGGTTAAATTCAAATAAATAATGGAATTGTATCAAGTGAAAAAACTATGTCAATTAGAGGATTGTTTGTATATATATTCCACAAAGTTATCACAAGAAACACCTTCTTCTCTTTCCTCAATGTTTCTATGTTCTAAGGAACACACAACAAGTTCTTAATTGCTAAATATTACTTCATTAGCAGAGTTGTAAGGTGACTGTTCTTTCTTGAAGGGTATGTTAGTGTTACCACTTGGTAATTAAATTACTGTCACACCTTCTGTTCTAAGTTTCACCATCAAGTTGGGTGTGTTTCTCACACCAGAAAGATTCATAGCATCTATCATTTGGTTGTTACTATGTAAGGTATTTTGTGAGATTGTGACAGTCAGCAAATCTTATATAGTAAAAGTTTTTGAGTCTAATGGGTAGCCGCGTAGTAGACATGTGATTATCCTTTAGATTGCATATTGAGACAAAGAATTGGATTCATATTCTCCAAATAATGCTGTCAGATTGTGATCTTGTGCCCACTTTTTTATTTAGTTTTGGTTGAATGTTTACATGTTCAAACTTGCTTTAATAAAATAGATTCTGGGAATGATTTGTTCATGAAAAATACTGAGTTAACTTGTAGAAATTGTGACTGCGGGCCTAATAGGAGAGTGTGGACTTGGTTGGATTTGTAGCAATTAAGGGACAAAAAAATTCAAATCAATTGAACTCAATCCTTTTGTGTTTATGTACACTTCTTTTTCAATATGGAGTTTTATAGTTCTCCAACACAATTTTTATTTTATTTAGTTTTCTTGGCATCGGTACATGTAGAAATTTGTTTTAATAAAATAGATTCTGAGAATGATTTATTCACGTAAATACTAAGTTAACGTGGCCCTACCAGATCTTCTTAAGTTTGGTCAACTTAGCGTGTTTGGCCCTTATAAATTCTTCCTTTTCTCTTCCTTCTTATTTTTATAAGTAGTTACATTTGCATTGACAAATGATTACCATGTCTGGCTCACTATGAATATTCAGTTTTCTCTGGCAGGTTGAGGTGTGATTTCTTTTTCTCTCCATCTTATTCCACGCTGAAAATGAGAGAAAATATTTCAGGGTCATGGCTAGTTATGATCTCTGTGATATTGTTCACTGCAATGTTGGCAAAATTAATTCAATTCAAGTTAAGGAATGAAGATAAAAGCAAATGCAGATTACCGCCAGGAAGAAGAGGGTGGCCTTTGATTGGAGATAGCATCAATTGGTACAACGCTGTGGCAAGTTCTCATCCTCCTCAGTTTGTTGAAGAAATGGTGAAGAGGTATTTACTGCCAATTTGCCACCACAACAAAAGTGCTACATATTCTACCTTTTGAAATAGTTGAGTTTGGAATTTAAGTTACCAGATAGATAATAATTTTAACAGGTTAGTTTCTCAATTTTCAAGAGCTGATTAATCCACAAACTTAGATGCAATTCTTTTGGTATTGTTTCTTAATCAAATTGGATTTTTATCTTGATAATCAAGGTAATGAAGGCCTTAATTAACATTAACAATACGTTTTTGATATAAAGTTCTAATTCTGATCGGAAAACAATACGAAAAAAAACCCCAAGTATTTTCTATATGTAAGTTTTGTTCTGTATGAAAAATGCTCTGAAGAGCGTCGTTCTTTAGAAAAGTAAGTTGTTCTTAAGGGAATATTTTGCAAAATCTTGAAACCCAGTTACATGGTTTGTGAAAACCAATCTGAGATATGGAACCTTCATTTGGCATAGGTATGGTAAGATATTTTCATGCAGCCTATTTGGCAAATGGGCAGTGGTGTCAGCAGATCCAAGCTTCAACCGCTTTGTAATGCAAAATGAAGGCAGATTATTCATTTCTAGCTACCCAAAATCTTTCAGAGATTTGGTGGGTAAAAATGGTGTGATCACAGTGCAAGGAGAGCAACAACGGAAACTACATGGAATTGCTTCCAATATGATGCGTCTGGAGAAGCTTAAGTTCCATTTCTTGAATGATATCCAAAAGGTCATGCTCCAAACTTTGAGCAATTTTAACAACAACCAAGTCATTCTTCTTCAAGATGTTTGTAGGAAAGTAAGTAATTTCAACCGATATGTAAAGTTACCATTTGTTTTTAGTGACAGTGGCTCATTTTCAATTAATGTCTACATGATTTACTTCAGGTGGCTATACATTTAATGGTCAATCAACTATTGGGGGTTTCAAGTGAGTCTCAGGTCAATGAAATGTCTCAGTTGTTTTCTGACTTTGTTGATGGTTGTTTATCCATTCCTATCAACATCCCTGGCTATGCATATCACACTGCTATGAAGGTACAACAATAAAGTTTTTAAAATCATAAATATTTACAGACATAAAATACAGAGTCATATGATTTTTGAACTACAACTTAAAGAAAAAAATTGTCATTCTCATGATCACTTCCTTCACTGATTGAACTCAAGAAACATCTTAAATGAAGTAAAGAAACTTGAAATACTAATTTGTAACTTCTCATTCTTGCGCTAGTATTCAAATTTATCACAGGACACCCTTCTTTCCCTTTATGATTGTTATTGGGCCATCATTAATCTAGTAGTGAAATTGCATTTATAAAACACAAATCTAAGACTAATATGATTAGATGGGAGTATCAAGTCAAAGGGTATTGAAGCTGATATTATTTGGATATCAGGCAAGGGAGAAAATCATAAGCAAGATAAACAAGATCATTGAGGAGCACAGACAAAATTGTGCTCCCATGGAAGGTAATGGTGTACTTGGAAGATTACTAGAGGAAGAAAGCTTGCCAGATGATGCTGTTGCAGACTTCATTATCAATCTACTCTTTGCGGGAAATGAAACAACCACTAAAACAATGCTCTTTGCAGTCTATTTCCTTACTCAATGTCCTAGAGCCATGAAGCAGTTGCTGGTATATATATAACACAACTATTCTTGAAATTTTGTTTTTCCTTCATGTTTATTTGTTACATAAAACTATCCTCAGGTGATTTCCTACACTTTCATACTTAACCGAAGAAGAATTTGTTTAATAATTCTTACAAAAAATTTTCTTGGACAGGATGAACATAGTTCCCTGAGGACTGGAGATGAATTTCTTACTTGGCAGGATTATAAAGCAATGACATTCACTCAATGTGTAAGTGATTAGCTTATCACTGTTTCTCATATTTTAAATTCCATTTATTTAGAGTATATTTTTTTATATATATATTCAATAAAGGAAAATAGCGTATTAATTAAGTTTTCATGTTCTTGTCTTCCACAAACAGGTTATTGATGAAACACTGAGACTTGGGGGCATTGCAATTTGGTTAATGAGAGAAGCAAAAGAAGACATTCAATACCAAGGTACAAAATTGCGTATGTGTAAATTATAAGAAGAGTTAGTCTTAGGATAGTTTTTCTTTTACATCCAATATTCATACTATTATTCATTAGTCAAGTTCATTCTCTTAATCTCAATGACTAAAAAAAAAAAGCAATCAATAATAGTGTGTCAAAACATTAGTAGATAAAGGAACTCTTTTATAATGATCGTAACATACCAATTACAATTTTTTTTTGTTAATAATTGATTTGTAACTTAAAATTGATGCATTCTAGTACTATTGCAGTCAATGCATCTAACACAAGATTTTCTGGTTTGGAGTAGATTTTGTTATTCCCAAAGGGTGCTTTGTGGTTCCATTTCTTTCAGCAGTCCATTTAGATGAGAAAGTATACAGTGGAGCTTTAAACTTCAATCCTTGGAGATGGATGGAACATGAAAATGAGGTTAGTTTCTCATACCATTTTGGTCCATTCTAGATATAATTCTGTACTTTAAGTTTAATTTATTTTCTTAATTTTTATCATTTGATTGCAGGAAAAGAGAATCTGGAGAAGTAGTCCATTCTATGCACCCTTTGGAGGAGGTGCCAGATTCTGTCCAGGAGCAGAGCTGGCTCGCCTTCAGATTGCTCTTTTTCTTCATTACTTTGTAACTTCTTACAGGTAATGTCTCTCTCTCTCTCCACTTGACACATTTTTTTGACCAAACAAGATTCACAAATTTCACTTGTTATTTGAGAATGAGAATCACAGAACACTTTCTAACTCATTCTTTTACTATTGATAATGATTCTCACTTAGTTCTACAGATTTAAATTTATTAGTGTACTAAAATATCTGTGTATTTAAGACTCTGTTGCTAATACTTCTTGTTTGAAAAATGTAAATTATACATTTTTGTGAGTGAATCAGAAATAGTAATAACATGTTTGCTAATTCTCTTTTTTATGAAAGTATTACTACTTATGTCTCATTTTCAGTTGGTAATTCTTATTTTTCAAACTAGCAGAATCTATATGATTTTCAACCACTCTATCAGTTTTAGATAGTATCATCATTACAGAATGTGTTAAAAAAATCTTAATGACATTTCTCTATTCTACAATATTAAGTGCCATGATTTTGAGCTTAATCATAAATTAGCAAAACTAACCATAGCTGATTGATTGAATGTTTTCATCAACAGATGGACACAAATGAAGGAGGATAGGATGTCCTTCTTTCCCTCTGCTCGTTTGGTGAATGGTTTTGAAATCTGCTTAATAAGAAGACATAGTGAAACAGATTGAAAGATGTCTCCAAGTTCACCTCAAAATGAAACCTAGTTCTTCACTGTTTTTCAGTAATTGTTTTCTCTGGCTAGTGTTTTTGCTGAGTACTCTCTCAGTTCTCCAACAAACATGAGTTTCAGAGTTCAAATTATGTTGTCACTTGCCATGTATAAAATATGATGTAAATTATATTTTTATATTGTAACATGTATCTACATTACTCATAAAAGTTGTATAGCATACACCAATTCAGTTTAGTGTTTTTTTTTTTTATGTTCAGTTCAACCATACTAAAATAATAATCTACTCATTCAAAAAAATTATAAAAGGATTGCACCAAAAAGTAATGAACATTGAACTTTGAAAAAAAGTTAACAGTAATTTTTATTTTAGACTTTATTTTACATTTTACTAATTTGAAGGACTACTATAATAGTATTTCATAATTGCTATAAGTGATATATTGACTTAATCATTAAATGTACAAATATCAATTAATTCAAATTTTTAAAATTTACAAGTATATCACAGTTTTGTTAATTAATTAATATTTTTAAAATTAGTTTTTATTTAATTTTATATTAATAAATATATTAAAGTTAACAATATTAATTTTAATAAAAATTATTCATATTACTAAATTTAATTATTTGTTTTATGTCTTTAAATGTATAAAATAATTGTTTATATAAAATATAATTTCATTCTTTATCAAATTCATTCGTTTTGGTTTGGCTTCTTTAAATTAGTTTTTTTAGTTATTTAAAACATATGTATGCACTTTTTTTATCAATTTTTAATATTAAGTGAGTTGATTTCAATTAACGTAATAAATAATTATTTTTAAGATGTTTCTACATTAAGTGTAACCAAATTAATGAGATAAAATATTAAGGAGGATATATATATATATATATATATATATATATATATATTTAATAATTTTAATAATAACTTTTAAATAACTATTTTTTTGAAAATAAATTAAAAATCATACTTTTATACTCTTTACAGTATTAATATGAAAAATGTATTAAACATATAATAAAGTATCAGTGAAGAAAAAAATTTGTAGAATATTTTAAAATAGATTATATAAAAATATTATTAAATAAAAAAAAATAATAAAAAATATTAACTAATTTTTATTTTGTACTTTTTAAAATTAAAAATTAAAACTATTTTTAAAAAATTGTTTTAATAAATCAATTATCAAATAAAAACATTCTAAATTTTGAAGATCAAATACCTATGATTCTATCTTTTTTCTTTTATTTGATTTCAGGTATCTTACAAACTTCCTCTTTATCATCAATTAATTCAAATTATTTATCCCACAAAGTTAAAACAACAACCTAACTATGATATAAAAGTAGAAGAGAGGAGTTATGTTCTAGAAGCCTCATCTTCCCCCTAGAGTGCAGGCACGCAGCTAAGGAATCAAATCGAAATTCAGACTCTCACGGTTCCCTCTTCTCATCATTTTCCACTTATCAAAAGACAAAATTTTGCAGAGAAAAAGCCATGGCAGGAAGAGAAGTTAGAGAATACACAAATCTAAGCGACCCCAAAGGTATTTCATTCTTGATTTTCTTAATTTTCTTGATTTCTTTTCTTGGAACTTTTTCAATGGTCGTTGCTGTTTAAAGTTTTAATTTTCCGTGGATTTTAATTTCTGGGTATGTGTTAATTTCGCAGATAAGAAATGGGGTAAGGGAAAAGATAAAATTGACGATGAGGATATTACTTTCCAACGCATGGTTGCTAAGGTTAGCGCATTGATTCACCCTCTGTTGTATTACGTGTGTGTGGATATTAACAATAATGTCATATGTAATTTGGTACCCTTTTGCGAGTTTGCTTTGGTTTGCTGTTGAAGCTAATCTAATGTCTGATCCTTTTTGTAAGAAATCATTATAATTAAGGGTTTTTTTTTTCTTTTTATGGTATTTTGGATTTGGTTTTCATGCCTTTTGATATGCCAAAAGTTCAGTTTCTTTGATTATTCAAGAAACTATTCTTTAATTGTCGATTGTTCTGTAATTGTTGTATGGACTTTAGAATTGTAACCTTGGAATAAGGCTTATAGCTGTGTTGCATGATATGCTTACGGTATGGTGTTACTCAGCATTGGTATGTTTTAAGTACGAGGAATTGAAAAATTTCTTCAACTATGGTACGGATATGTGATGGGGTGGTATATAATTTATATAGAAAAATATGAAAATATAACAAAAACGAATTAAAGTGATAGTGTTCCGTCTAGGAACAAGTGTCCAGATCTCATGTCCGCATGTTAGGGTCAAGGTATTATCTGATTTGAACTTCTTATCTGTTACAGTTTTATCTTTAAAAAATATTTCGGTGGGTTAATTGAAGATGATATATAAACTACCTTCGACTCTTAAATGGTGTGAGACTCGTAAGCGTACGCAATAACAATTTTCATTAATGTTCTGACAAAACTAAGTGGAAAACCTAGTATGAGAAAAAGTTTTGAATGAAGTAGCAGTTTGCTTTATTTTTAGTACTGAACAGAATAACTAAGTATGAAAACTGGTGTTATGTATGATTGATTTGTTCTTGAGTGATGAATCAGGTACATAATGTAATATGTCTTTATTGGTGGCTTCTTCAACTTCCTTGTCCTTGATTAGGGAGTGTTTATTTTCAATTTTCAAGCATTTTTCTTTCTTTTTTTTTGTTCAATTTGAGGGATTTTGCTGATAACATGCCCCGGCAGGGATATTGGCTTCCTGTATTGGGTGGCTGATGCAAACAGATGCAAGAGGTTGCTGGGGAGCGTGGAGGTTACCTTCATGGTCGAGGCGGTACTGCTCATTTTCTCTTACTTCTGTTTGTCTTTGTGTTGCTTCTGCTTCTGCTTCACATACATTTTAGTTTTTATCTTCCCTTTTTTAAAGTTTAAGTATGCAGCCTTGGACAGCGATGATTTACTTTATCTCAAGGAGCAAATGGAAGCTGAGGAGGATGCGGAGCGCCTCCTTCGTCGCACTGAAAAACGGGCATTTGCGGCATTTAAGATATCCTTTTGTTGTGGTCGTTGTAACACATAACAATCCACGATTCTGTCTTCATCTTGAGTTTATGCCCTACAACTACAAATTTCTTGCTTCATTCTTGTATGTATTTTTCTTAGTGTATGATCAGAGTCATCTTACTTTCTTAATGCTGCTTGAAAACTTTAAATCAATATATTCGTAACTGGATCTGACTGTGAAGTGGTAATAGGAGATGGTTAAGATTGTGGAGTAGGTTGGACCAATATTTTGAACAAACTACATATAGTTTGATAATGTATAAAAAGTGTTAACATATATATGTTAACTATCTTAGTAAAAATATAATAAAATGTGTATAAAAGAAACATTGTTACTCATATAAATATTTAAATATTGTGCTATAAAAACAGATTTCTATGGATAAAATTATTCTTAAAACACAAGAGTATAAATTATAGTAGTCTTTATTGGTATTTAGTTTTATGCTGATGTAAGCATGATACCTTTACTAAGAATCTCTCAAATTATTTTTCATGAGTTAATCAGATACAATGGTTATGGTTCACTTGTACTTTTAACAGCTATCTCCCGACTTAGTAGTATGATGCTACATGCATTAATTGTGCTGCCCAGGGTTTGAATCCCTATCTGCATGTTTTTAGCTATGCTCCCATTCAGCTTGCATTGGCTCAACTGGTCAAACCTTGATGGACTGACTCACATGGTTAGTTCAGTTCACTGGGAGTTTAGCATGTTCAAGGCTGGCATTTAATGTTTTCAGCCTTGACTGGACTGTCCAGTAGGCGAGTTCACAGTCAATCCAATCAAACTAACTAGCCATTCAGGTCCAGTTTTAGAAACTATGCACTGAATACATCATATATTTAAGACGTGGAATGCTATGCAAGTGCTTTGATGAAGAAATTATGTTGGAGTAGGATCTTTCTTTTAGTATGACTGAAATATATGTTTCAAGCTTTATGATTTTAATACTGTTTTTAGTCTGGAAATATGATTCAATGATTTGAAGAGGTGTGACATTTTTTAATATGTTTACATTATCCAAATAACTTCTGCTGAATTGATATATAAAAAATGCAACCTAGGCACTATTTACATGTTCATTTGTCCTTTTTCATAGTTTGTGAAACCTATATTACATGATATTGGTAAGTTTCTTGTGAAGTTGTATGTATTACTTTGTTTCCACTTCACCAACAAATACAGAGCTGCAAGTTTAGCAGATTCAACACCTGCATCTGTACCATTGGCATTTCGCGTTGAACCAAAGCCAAAGAGTGGTATTAGGTAGATCTTCCAAACACTTTTTGTCCCTCCATGCATTTCCTTGTCTTTTCCTGGCTTCAATGTTTCTCAAAGTATTTATGGGTTTTTGTGATATAGGCAGCAAGATTTGCTAAAAAAAGTTGTTGAGATTAAACCTAAGCGACCAAGATCTGATGGCAACCAATCATCCCCAGCTTCTGGTAACACCCCTGTCACAACGTTGAAGCCTGATCACGAACCATCAAAAGTGAAGCAATCTTTGCCAGGACCAAAGAAAGTGGAGGAACAATCTTTATCTGGATCGAAGAAAGCTGAGGAACATGCTCCATTGGGGTCACATGAAACCGAAGCTAAGCCTAAGGTTGAAAACTCTGGTGGGGGATTACTTGGCCTGGCATATGATAGTTCTGATGATGATGATGATGATGATGCAGTTTGATGGCAGATTACTTCTTTCCATCATTGTCTTTGTAGGTTGTAGTTTTAGTACAGAATGCTTGATTTGTTTAGAGAAAGTATTTAATTGTAGTCAAGGCATAAAATGTTCCTTGTATGAAGCATTAGTCTTGAAGGTTGGAAAAGAAAGTGAAGTACTAGTGCATTACTAAATTTATACAAGTAGATGTGAGATACAATTTTGTATGCAAATTCATGTCATCTCAATGTGCCAGTTTTGTTTATGTTGCCATAATTTTGAAGTATGATGGTGGTCCTTGAGGAATTACTTGTTCAGAAACATTGGCAAACACAAGTACATTTTCAGTTTGACTTCGCTGTGTTAATTCATTTGAATAACGTTTGTAATAATAGTCTTAGGGAAATATACCCTAGTGCTCCTTTTTGGTGTTTTGATCATTATAACAGCTTGAGTAAAAGTAGTCTATCGTTGTAGGCATCATTCATGCATTTAGAAACTTAAGGAATGAAATATTACATCTTTTAGAGACAAGAATCAGACAGAGCCTCATAATCTAAGGTTAAACTACCACGATTATGAGTCTTTTACTAAATATGTGGCAATCTTATATATACAATTTCATATATTTATATTACTTTATAATACATAACTTCATTTGATTCAACCAATAATTTAGTGGTAGGATCAACGAGTCAATAAGTCTAATTTTTATTGAATCATTGTATATATATATATATATATATAAAAGATAAGTGTATTGATTTTGTACAAAAATTATATTGTTAGTTGATAAAGCAATATTATCTGATGTTAAAATAAACCCCTGAATTATTTTAAATTAGAGAAAAATGATGAGTAATAAGTGAGGGAATGTAAAAGTTACACTAAAGAAAAAAGTAAAGTAATTAAAGGTAAGAGCGTGTATGGGGTGGTGGCGCAGTTGGCTAGCGCGTAGGTCTCATAGCTCTGAGTTATCCTGAGGTCGAGAGTTCGAGCCTCTCTCACCCCAATTATATTTTTAAACGGTGTCCAGAGAATATATATTTTCAAAAAAATCCATGAGGAAAGTGATAAAAGTAACTTTAATAAGCAAGGAAACAAAATGCAGGCGAAGAAAGGGAAAAACCATTTCATCATTAATGTGATTAGAATTTTTTCATATTAACACCTCTTGAAAATATTCATCATAAATTAAAAATTTAAAAGAAAGAAATAAGAAATTAAAAACTATGAGAAATTATTAAAAAGTGTATTTAAAAGATTGAAAAAGACGAGACTTAACGAGAGAATATTCTAAAATTAGGTACATTTTAATTTAGCGTGACATAAGAAAAGATGAAAGATTAGGTAACTCTCTATTTACGACAAGAAAATATTTTTATTCCCCTCTCTTTTTCTCTTATACAAAGCCATTCGTCACATTCTAGAAACCAACAATTCCTCACGCAATCCAAAAGCCAAAAGCCAAAACAATTTTCAAAAATAAATAAATAAATATGTAAAATAAATCTACACAGAAATATTAAAAATCATAAAGTATGAGAGTAATTTAACCTAATAATAATAATAATAATAATAATTAATAATTTTATAATGATTTCTCATATTATCTAATATTGGTGGATTTGATTCAGAGTTTTGTGGTTGGAGCTACCCTAAATTTATTAATGGATTATTTGGAGCATTGAAGCTATTTTCCTAAGCAACGTTAAAGATAATATATTATATTATTGTTAGTGAGTTGACCATTTTTTTAAAGATTAATGGCATCATTGACTTTCTAGAAGCTTTTATGTTTAAGGCAAAACGTTTAGAGATTTATTATATCATAAAAGATCTCTATTTTTAGGGAAATTTTTTTGTTGACAACCATTTTCTATTAAATTAATATAATATTAATATTTGTAATTTAATATTATATATAAAATTAAAATTGAAAATAAAATGAATATTAATTAATTTATTATAAATAAAAACTCAAGGTGATTGTCAACGTCACTATCAAAACATGTTCTTCATATTTGGCTTCATATGTATAATTAAAGGTCGAAGCTTCTTATAATTTTTATCATTACATTAATTAATTAATTAATGCAAGTTATATCTTCCTGACACTAAGTAATAAATTATTCATTGTTTTTAAATTAAGATTTATATAAAGAATTGAAATATTTTAATAGATGTTATTTCATACTTATACATTCTAGAGATCGTATCTTTAAGTATATACTTAAAAAGATATGGTTATCTTTTAATTAACACACTTATTGAGTTATTCCTCGTAGATATTCAGAAGAAAATAATATAATAGAAAAATGTAACAGTAACGTGTGAATCGTCTCAAAAGCAAGCCTACCATTTCGACTTTTCTGCGTACACATTCAGAGTTCATGGTAGTAGTGCTGACCAAAATCATCTTCTTCTCTCTTTGAGGCACGTTAACATACTTACACTGAAACCCAGAAAAAACTTGTTTCCTCTTCCTCTTTCACACAATCATCTAGATGATTATACCAGTTCAATCATGTGTGCACTTTTCATGTCACATTTTTCTGATTTTGTCCTTCTTCCTTGTTCACACAAGCTCACAATCCTTGAGTGATCAAGAGCATGCACTTTTGCTTAAGATAAAGCAATACCTTGAAGACCCTCTTTTCCTCTCCCACTGGAATTCAACTTCCTCTCACTGTTCATGGCCAGAGATCACATGCACCACTGGATCAGTCACTTCTCTCACTCTCTCCCACTCCAACATCACCAAAATTATACCACCCTTCATTTGTGACCTCACCAACCTCACACACCTTGATTTCAGCTTCAACTTCATCCCTGGTGACTTCCCCACACCCCTCTACAACTGCTCCAAGTTGGAGTACCTAGACCTCTCCGGCAACAACTTTGATGGCAAGGTTCCTCGTGACATTGACCATTTGGGTGCTAATTTGCAATATCTCAACCTTGGTTCCACCAACTTCTATGGCGATGTTCCTGCTAGTATTGGAAATTTAAAGCAGCTGACACAGCTAAAACTTCAGTTTTGCTTATTGAATGGCACTGTTGCTGCTGAGATTGATAGCTTGTCCAATCTTGAGTACTTGGATTTGTCCTCTAACTTCCTCTTTCCTACGTGGAAATTGCCTTGGAACTTGACAAAATTCAACAAATTGAAGGTGTTTTATTTGTATGGCACCAACTTGGTTGGGGAAATCCCAGAGAACATTGGAGATATGGTGGCTTTAGAGAAGCTGGATGTGTCAAAAAATGGCTTAACTGGAGGAATTCCTAGTGGTTTGTTCTTGCTGAAGAATCTGACCTCAGTCTATCTTTTCGAAAACGGTCTCTCTGGTGAGATACCAAGTGTGGTTGAGGCATTGAACTTGGTCAACCTTGATCTTGCAAGGAACAATCTCACAGGGAAAATACCAGATGATTTTGGAAAGCTGCAACAGTTGTCATGGTTGAGTTTGTCTTTGAATGGTTTGTCAGGTGTGATACCAGAAAGCTTAGGCAATCTTCCAGCTCTCAATGATTTTCGTGTGTTTTTCAACAAATTATCAGGTACTCTTCCTCCTGATTTCGGCCGTTACTCAAAGCTTAAAACCTTTTTGATTGCATCTAATAGTTTTACTGGGAAGTTACCAGAGAACTTGTGCTATCATGGGATGTTACTAAACTTGTCTATTTATGAGAATAACTTGAGTGGTGAGTTGCCAGAATCACTAGGAAATTGCAGTAGTTTACTGGACCTGAAAGTTCACGAAAATAATTTTTCTGGTAACATTCCTAGTGGTCTTTGGACATCTTTCAATTTGTCAAATTTCATGGTGAGCCATAATAAGTTCACTGGTGTGCTTCCTGAAAGGCTATCTTGGAATGTTTCGAGGTTTGAGATAAGTTACAATCAGTTTTCTGGTACAATTCCAAGTGGAGTATCATCCTGGACTAATTTGGTTGTGTTTGATGCCAGTAAGAACTACTTCAATGGAAGTATTCCAAAAGAGCTAACAGCTCTTCCTAAGTTAACAACCTTGTTGCTTGATCAGAACCAACTCACTGGGACACTACCATCAGATATAATATCATGGAAATCCTTAGTAACTCTAAATTTGAGCCAAAACCACCTCTCTGGACAAATCCCTCATGCAATTGGTCAGTTACCTGTCCTCAGTCAACTTGATCTATCAGAAAATGAATTCTCTGGCCAAGTTCCCTCTCTACCTCCCAGACTCACCAATCTTAATTTGTCTTATAATCATTTGACTGGTAGGATTCCAAGGGAATTTGAAAATTCTGTGTACGCTAGTAGCTTTTTGGGCAATTCTGGTCTTTGTTCTGACACCCCAGCACTGAACCTTGCCTTGTGCAATTCTGGCCTTAAAAAAACAAGCAAAGGCTCATCTTGGTCTATTGGTTTGGTTATATGCTTGGTAGTAGTAGTAGCCTTTTTACTGGCCCTTTTAGCATCACTCTTGTTTATTAGATATCAAAGAAAGAGAAAGCAGGGATTAGATAACTCTTGGAAGCTCATTTCCTTTCAGAGGGTGAATTTCACAGAATCAACCATTGTCTCATCAATGACAGAACAAAACATTATTGGTAGAGGTGGATATGGTACAGTATATCGCATTGATGTTGGTTCAGACTATGTTGCTGTGAAAAAGATTTGGAATAACAGAAAGTTAGACAAGAAGCTTGAGAGCTCCTTCCGTGCGGAAGTGAGCATATTGAGCAACATTCGTCATACCAACATTGTGAGGTTGATCTGTTGTATCTCTAATGAAGATTCTATGCTCCTTGTATATGAGTATCTGGAAAATCACAGCCTAGATAAGTGGCTGCACAAGACGGTTAAGCCAGGTTCAGTTAATAAAGTGGTCCTTGATTGGCCAAAGAGGTTGAAAATAGCCATTGGGGTTGCTCAAGGTTTGAGCTACATGCACCATGACTGTTCACCACCTGTTGTTCACAGAGATATAAAAACAAGCAACATACTTTTGGATCCTCAATTCAATGCAAAAGTTGCTGATTTTGGACTAGCAAAGTTGTTAATCAAGCCAGAGCAACTTAACACCATGTCAGCTGTTATTGGCTCATTTGGCTATCTTGCTCCAGGTGAGTGACATACAATCTTTTTTGTTTCCTAACTAGCAAATACTATTTCTTTTGCTCAGTTAAATTCTGAGCTATTTTTTAGTACAAGTTAGATTTAGTCCTAAAATTGTTATGCGTTGGTTCCTGATTTTACTAATTTTTCACTTTAGTCTTTTGTGGTTAACAAGGGAAAATTAAAAATTTGTCTTCTTATATGCACTCCAGAGAATAAACAACTTTCAAAATGAATGATTAGAAAATACATTTCCTTCACATTATAAGAGCAAAATCTGTGAATAGAAAAAACTAAAATGGATGACTTTTTTGCAAAGTCAAGACAAATGATTTTTTTGTAAAATAAAAAAGTAACTAAAGTGATTGATAATTATAATCTTAGCAAAAAATAGAGAGTTGCACTTCTCTTTCCATTGCATACAAGTTTATTCTCAATTTAACTTTTCACATTTGAATTGCAGAATATGTGCACTCAACCAGAGTTAGTGAAAAGATAGATGTGTTCAGTTTTGGGGTGATTCTATTGGAACTGACAACCGGTAAAGAAGCAAGTTATGGAGACCAACACTCATCTCTTTCAGAGTGGGCGTGGCATCACATTCTGATTGGAGACAATGTTGAAGAACTGCTAGACAAAGATGTCATGGAAGCCAGTTACTTAGATGAAATGTGCACTGTTTTCAAACTTGGTATCATGTGCACTGCAACACTGCCTACTAGTAGGCCTACCATGAAGGACGCCCTACATATATTGCAAAGCTTAGGAGAACCATTATTTTATGGAGAGAAGAACTTTGGCTACTACTATGATGCTACTCCCCTTCTTAAGAATTCAAAGGAAACTAGCTAGGATGACAGTGAATGATGAACAAAATAAATTCCCCAGGATGCCATATGTTAGTGAAAAAATAGGTTCAGCAACTTGAGGCAATGGTTTTTGTGTTCAAGAATGAAAAGAGGGTTAGTTAGTTTGTCACAGGGTTGTTGTATAACTAATACAACTTAAATGAAGACTTGTAATTAAAGCATCAATACTGAGAGATTTGAATAGTCTTCTTGTAAAAACATTTAAAATATCAACAAAGTTTTGATATATTTGTATGCAGAGAATCCAAATTGAAATTTGTATCAAAGAAAAATCATTGGTGACAGCAGAATTCTGCTGAGTAAGATTGAAACTATGTGCAGTGTAGAATATCTGGCATTAAATAAAGAAGAATACTATAACTTAATTTATGCAATATGATTGGTTTGTTCTTGTTGGATCCTTGCTAGTAAATAAATACCTTTTGACTCTGAATGCTGGAATAGTTGCAAACTTGGAAACAACTGATAAAATCATAAATTACATATTCAGTGGGGTAGATGAACTTCAGTATATTTATGGAGAAGAACTTGCCATTCAAACTAAAATATATATTCTCTACATAGGAATATGAAAGTGTGTTTGCACTAGTTTATTTGAAATCCATTGGAATATGTTGTCAATGTAAATTTTTTTACAATGTCATCTAATCTAATATTAAATTGTTATATATGATTTTTTAAAAATTTCCCCTTTTCTTCTCTTTTAAGGTAGATTATTCCCAAATTTTAAATTTTGATATTTCAATTCCTTAAGACGTTGTGAGTCAAGTAAATTAGTGGATTGTAAATGATTATTACCTATTCTTTAAGCAGTTGTAGCAATCAATGGACTCACTAGTCAACTTTAGGGTTTTATTCTATTCCAATGTGTTGACTTTTGACAAATATGCATTCAGAGAAGAGTCAAACCATAAAAGCTATAAATGAAAGTTAGTAAAGAAAAGTAGTAAGAATGGAAAACAACTTTGAATAATTGCTTTTTGAAAGCTAAAAAAAGGATTGGACGCGGAATTGACTCACACTATCTCAGTTTTCAAATTAAAGCCAAACACAAACTATAGTTAGAGAAGTTAATTCTTTTTTGTAGAAATTAAAGGTTTTATCATTGTTATTTTTATATTTTATCAATAATCATATAAAAAAAATTAAGTGTAAACATGATGTAGTTTTAAAAGTTTAATGAAAACATTCAAATACATAGTAAGATATTTAATTTTATTAAGTGTTTATTCACTAAAATAAAAATAAGAATGAAAGTTTCGTGATTAGATATGAAAAATTTGAAATTTTTATTACATCAATAATTTATTTGATAACTTTAATATATTTTAATAAATAAAAAGCACACAAACAACATTAACTAAGGATAAATTCAATTTTTATATTGATACGAATTTTTTTAATTCATTAACAATTTTATCATGAATCAATAATGAATTTTTTTCTTTAATTTCAGAATATTTCTTCTTAAAAACATTTGGTTATTCCAAAAAACACTTCTCACTCTCTTATTTATTTTTCGAATGTCTTTTTAAATATATTTCGGTTAACTTTTTTCTAGAATGTGTCAAAGATTTTTAAAAGGGTATTTTTGTCTATCAAATATATTTGTGGGGGTGAAGTAAGAAAATGTGGAGTGCATGAAGAAAATCTCCCTATCTTATTGGGCTACACAAAAATACAAGGCCTTGTTTGTTTCAATTTCGAATAAAAAAAAGGCCACAATAAAACGAACCCAAGTGAATCCGAAACAGGGAGAACGAAGACACCATGGAAAAGGAAGAGGAAGAGGAAGCAGTGGCACCAATGGTGAAGTTGGGATCGTACGGTGGTGAGGTTCGGTTGATGGTTGGTGGAGAGGAATCTGCTGCGGAGGAGACCATGCTTCTTTGGGGTATTCAGCAACCCACGCTTTCCAAACCCAACGCTTTTGTCTCTCAATCTTCTCTGCAACTCTCCCTCGACACTTGTGGCCACTCTCTCTCTATTCTTCAATCCCCTTCTTCCTTGGTACCATTCTCTCTTATCCTTACTGCTTTAGTTAAAAAAGTTATTGGTAAAAAGCTTTGATTTTTATCGTAGTTTGGGTTGAAACTTTATGACCCGGTTGCTTTTCTAGCCCGAACGTTGTTACCTTACCATTGTGCTGATTGCTGTTGCTTAAAGGTGAAAGCTTGCGACAGGACAACCCTGGTTGATGACTTGAGCTATTGAAGCCCTGAATTTGAGAAAATGAACAACTTAACTTCACATTGAGTAATCGTCGATATTTTCATCATGGTTTGGGTTGAAACTTGAGTACATGGTTGTTTTTTTAGCCCGAACATGATTACCCTTTTCACAAAATGCCATGCTGTTGATTATTGTTGGTTTAAAGCTAGAATCTTGCAATAGCCTTTGTTGATTACGTGTATTATTGAAGCTTTGAATTTGAGAGAATGAACAACTTAACTTTATATTCAGTAACCATCAATATTAAGTGTCTGGAGTATCTTGGATAATATACTCTTATTGTCAAGGGAACAAAGACTCAACTAACAGAAGAAACTAACTTAATAACTAACTGTAAAGTGTGTTGATGTGTTTCCTATCCTGTTGTTCGTGCGTGTTTTTGGTGATTGAGGGATAGAGACATGTGATTCTGTGCTTGTTTATGTGTAATGGTTCTGTTGACATGGATAATTCACATTATTGCTCAAACAGTTTCCGCTTTAGCTTGTGCCTTTTCTAATTGTTGGTTTGTTGTTTTAAGATTTAATGGTGAAATTTCCATCATACCGTGGATTGGCTATCGTTGAATTCAGCTCAAAGTTATGGTATTTTCGAATTTTGATTTTAGGGAAAACCTGGAGTAACTGGATCGGTGATGTGGGATAGTGGAGTTGTATTGGGGAAGTTTCTGGAGCATTCTGTTGACACAGGGATGCTTGTCCTTCAGGGAAAGAAGATCGTTGAGTTGGGATCTGGTTGTGGATTGGTTGGGTAAGTTCAATTGCATTCTCATTCTTCCACTAGGAAAGTAGAGCTTTGAGCTCTGGTATTATTTTTTCTTTACAACCGAGCGATAATATGGATTAACTTTTCAACAAGCCCTTAGAGGTGAAGAAATAAGAGAAATAAGATGAATTAAGGTGATAAATGGAATCAAATTTCTTCCACTAGTTTAAATCTACTTTTCCACCTTAACTTTTTGTTAAGCCCTTATCTAGCTACCACATTAATTGTCGTGTATAAGTTGATTTTGTCTTATGGCAGAAGGTTGATTCATTTCACCTCGTCAATTCATCTTCTTTTCCTTTTCTGTAACTGGTTGTTAGCAAGTTTAACCCCAACTAGCTCTAGGTTATCTAGCAAATGGAGAACAATTATTTTTTAGGTTGTTCTTACTCATTCTATGATGCACTTTTCTTATTTTCTTCCTTAGTTGTATTGCAGCCCTCTTGGGTGGTGAAGTTGTTGTTACTGATCTGCCAGATAGGATGAAATTACTGAGAAAGAACATTGAGACCAATATGAAACATGTTTCTCTGCGTGGCTCTGTAATAGCAACTGAACTTACATGGGGAGAAGATCCTGACTCAGAACTCATTGATCCCACACCTGATTTCGGTAATAACTCTTTCCCTCAGCACGTTCTCACAGCTAAGAGCTATAAATTACAGGCATCAGAAAAGTTATGACATGTCACAGTGATTTGTGTTGCTATAAATTGTGAATACAGTCAGTCATCATTCTAATCATAGATTTGTAGTTAATTGTATTTTATTTTTCTGTTGATCTAAATGCCTTATTAAATATTGGAATTACCTGTGTCTGATGTGATCATGTGATACTTTGCTAGCATTCCCTTTTATTTCTTTCTTTTATGTTTTTATTCTAGGATTCGCTGTGTGATCATTGCAAATACAACCTGTTTTGCAAGATTAGAATTAGAATTATAAGTAATGTTGTTACAACTTATGCCACCATGGTTCCATGAAAATATTCACTTCAATTCATAACAGAAGTGTACTTATTTTTTACATTCTAGCATCATGAGTCTCTTGATAATAATGCTATGTACACAAAAATTGTCCATTTTGGTGCTTTTGGTATATGAGAGCTCCATAAGATGCTGTTAAATTTTGAACTATTTATATGAATAGCGTACTGACTCAATACATGAATTCTTGTTATCAGTGGTAGGATCTGATGTAGTTTACAGTGAGGGGGCAGTTGTGGATCTGCTAGAGACACTTATGCATCTCTCTGGACCAAATACAACAATATTTTTGGCTGGAGAACTCAGAAATGGTAAAGACTTCCATTCTTTTTTTCTTTTATTGGGGGACCACAATCCATGACATAGTACTAAATAGTAATTTCTGATTTCAGATGCCATTCTTGAGTACTTCTTAGAAGCTGCAATGAACAATTTCACTATTGGCCGTGTGGATCAAACACTCTGGCACCCTGATTATTGCAGCAATCGTGTTGTTATTTATGTTCTAGTGAAGAAATGATTTGTTGAGATTAACTTTTAAGTTGTCTTGTGTAATGATGTTAACATAATGTCCATATAGTGTGCATCAACAATTTAACATAGGAGGTTTTGACCACTGTATTTTCTTTCTTGGTCCTGAAATATTTTCTTATTTTTAAAATGATCGATATTTTTAAACGTGTGAAATGTTCTCGATCTAATTCTTGAAAGAAAAAAAAAGAATATTTATTTTATCTTTTCAATGTGCAAAATGTCTTGTAATAATGTTTTATTTTAATGTTTTGTTAGACAATTTTGTAATTAAAATATGATTTTAAGAAATAATTTAATAGTAAATCAGAGACACTACAAATTTTAGGAGTAAATTAGTTATTTATCGTGAATTTTATTAACACGACTTCTAAGCGAAAAGTTTGCTGTATTGTGACATTTATTGGATAAATGAGGTGCTGAAACTGCATAAAGACTTAGTTAAATCATATTTAAAGTAACTATCATAATTATAAAAAAAAAACTTATTTTTTTAATTTTGTTTAGAGTTAAAAGATTAATTTAATTCAATTTACTTAATTAATTCAACTTAACTCAAATCATTTTCGTCCAATTTCTTTACGTGGTCTCCTAACTTTTAAAGCTTATTCGATGATTTATTAGTTATCATTTTTTTTCCATGTTTTTGGTTAATGCTTTATTTTTTTAATAAATTTGTATTTTGCTTTTAATTCTGAAAGCCGTTCAAATAACTTTGTGAAAATAAAGTGATGTAGATGGTGTTTTTGAGGATAAAATAATATAAAAAAGTTATTTAATATAAAAAAGAAAAAAAATTAAAAATTTACTAGACCAAAAATAAAATCTGATAATTTGAAGGAACCAAGAATATATTTAAGAATATCTTTTCTGATTTTGTGAGTTGATTTGCTGTTTTTAAATTCCCTAATTTATCGTCATACTAATTTTTTTCTTTTTCTTCTTACACAACATTTTTTATTTTTGTTGGTTTTTGATTGATAAGATAAAACAATTTTTCTATTTGTAAATAACAAATACAAAGCTTATTTCTATGAAAAAATTCATGTTATATAGATTACAATGCTACTATATCTTGAAACTAATGTCTCCAACTAACTCCATGTCTCAACAGTTTCTACCTACCACCACTACCAACAACAACAGCTACTTCAAGTTCTCTTCCACCCTTTTCCTTTTTTTCAGTTTCCAATTCTTCTCCACTCACCAACATGGCAACCCCTCAAGTCATCACCTGCAAAGGTAAACACCCTTTTCCATTTCTGCTTTTGATGACTCTGTCTGTCCATTGTTCATGATGAACATGGGATGGTGTGGATTTTGTTAATGATGATGACATTTGGAACATGGAACAGCTGCAGTGGCATGGGGAGCTGGGGAACCTCTGGTGATGGAGGAAGTGGAAGTCAGTCCTCCCCAACCAATGGAGATTAGGATTAAGGTTGTCTCCACCTCTCTCTGCCGCAGTGATCTCTCTGCTTGGGAATCTCATGTAAGTCTTGCTATCATTTCATTTTAGGGATCTTTTGGAATTTCAAATCTAGAATTTAATTGGCATACATTGACACTGCAAAGGTTTTTCACGTCATCATCCAATCATGGATTGGCATTTCATTGAAAATTATTGACTTCTGTAATTTTAAAAATAGTAATTAATGTGATTTCCAAGTCCTTACACTGACATGTATTAAAGCTAAACTAATGAAAATTATTGGAATCATATTTTGGGAAACAAGGGTCTAGAAACCACTCTTTATGCGATGTAATTGAATAACATGAGGTAATGTGTACCTGTCGATGCTTGATATGATTGATTATAGTTTTGCTGATAAATCTTGAATTGAATATTGTGTTCCTCAAGATTATGCCTTCTGTTCTATAGAAGTTAAGGGTTAAGTAAGTTTCAAGTTCTTTATATAAGACCGATTTTTGTTTTAAGTATCCAATAATATGATAAAATAAAAAATTTAGTTTAAATCTTTGACATTACCTCCATAAATTCTCATGTCCCACGTATATGTTAAGTTGAAACTTATGTAAAACGACCTGGAGTTTTGAAAAGTAATATGCATCAAGTCTCTTATTTAAGCTTAATGATGATTGGTGGTGTGTTAGATTAGTCTGCTTATAATTTTTTTTTTCACAAGATTATTGTATTTTCTGTTGAAGATTTATGACTGCATGGAGTTAAGCATTTTAACGTAATGTGTTTTTTGTGCAGGCTATATTTCCTCGCATATTTGGCCATGAAGCATCAGGGTAACCTACTCTTAATTTCTATTTTTGGACTAAGACAACATTAGCCACTAGTACTACTGATCCTCAAAATTTTTTTTCTCTGAATTTCTTAAGAAGAATTTATTTATAAGTTGTCAATTAGCTAGTACGAGAATAGCATCAAATACTGATATACATACACCAAGTTCACTTGAATGACAACAATCATCTACGAGCGTGCCGCAGCATCAGCACAGACACAGAATATTACCGATGTTAAAAAGTGATAAATTGTTGCATCATGCACATAACTTTAATCATGGCAAAATGAGTAAATTTCTCAACAGATGTTGAATATTTAGTATAGTTTTGCAGGATTGTAGAGAGCGTGGGACTGGGAGTGACTGAATTTAAAGAGGGTGACCATGTACTAACAGTATTCATTGGAGAATGCATGGCATGCAGACAGTGCACATCTGGAAAAAGTAACATTTGTCAAGTTTTAGGATTGGAAAGAAGGGGTCTAATGCATAGTGATCAGAAGACACGCTTCTCATTAAAAGGGAAGCCTGTTTATCATTATTGTGCTGTTTCAAGTTTCAGTGAATATACAGTAATCCATTCTGGATGTGCAGTGAAAGTCAGCCCCCATGCACCTCTTGAGAAAATTTGCCTTCTGAGCTGTGGGGTAGCTGCAGGTAAATGTTTCAAGTGTTTATTATTAGTTCTACAAAATTCAGAATAGATCAAAGAGTTTTAGATCAGCATTGAATCCTTAAATTAAACCCATGTACTTGAATTATTTGAGGTAGTAACTGGTTAATAGCCATTAGTCTGTCTGATTTTCTTTTTCTTGTTATTTCCCATGGATGGTTTTAGAGGAGGCATGACTTCTGTCTGTGTATTCAGCTGCTTGAATGTTAAAGAAACAGTAGGGCTTTGGCAAATAAATAAAGGAAATATATATATATATATATATATATATATATATATATATATATATATATATATATATATAATTGTAATCTTGTCACAAGTGTAATCCTCTCAGCTGCAGGTCACCAAGTGAATTGGTCTGATTTGCTCTTAAATTAGTTAGAACTTAAAAAGATAATTATTCCCTTTTATGTTGTTTTGATTTTGTCAATTCCAATTGCATATCTTACTGCACCGATTGATTGTCAAAGGTTTACTGTTCTTTACAGTTTAAATTAATTTTAGGGCATATAACCGCTCCATCACCTGGCTCATAGATGCTTGTCACATAGGTTTATACCCTGCAAAAAGTCCTCATATTTTTGTTTTGCATTGTTTTCTTTTAATATCTTGTAGTTGTTGAAAACAACAAATTTGTATGAAGACAATTGTAACATTAATTGATGAGTTTGATCCAATTTGTTAAAAAAAATTACTCTTAATTGCATCATCTGCGTGTTTAGAGATATTAACTGATGATTTGTCGCTGCTTCCGGACTTCCGGAAAAACTTGAAACTAATTTGATTATAAATGTGATCCAAACTCTACTGGACTTTCGGATTATTCACCAAAAGGTCCTGAAATGATTGGTTATGGAAACATCAGATAGTGTTAAAATGTTTTGATATTAGATTTGATGATGTTTGAGCCATAGTGAGTGGCATAGTTAAAGATTGGATCACTGGATGCAATTGTTAGATCTAAGCCGCATTGGATGAATTTTTAGGGCATAACACAAATGCTGGACTTATTTTCCTCCTCCTTCTTGCTAGACAATCTCAGCCAACGATCCCAATTAGTGTTGTTAATGTCATCAATAAATATTAATTTTTGTTTGATTATGGGAGTCATTGCATTTCAACATTAGGTCTGGGTGCAGCATGGAATGTTGCTGATGTGTCAGAAGGATCAACTGTGGTGATTTTTGGTCTTGGAACTGTTGGCCTATCCGTAAGTAAAGGAACTAAGCAATTGTATCTTTCTTAGCTTCCCAACAGACTGAGTGATAATATTTTCCAAATTGTAGTTAACTTTCCTTTCAATTAGGTTGCTCAAGCTGCAAAACTAAGAGGTGCATCTAGAATAATTGGTGTTGACAACAATCCACACAAGTGTGAAAATGGTACCATATTCAGTCCCTCAAATCACTTTTAATTTATATTCAATTATTCCCTAGTTTTACTTATTGTTGTCTTGTTGGTTGTTACCACAGCTAAAGCTTTTGGGGTTACTGAAGTTGTTGACACAAATTCCTATAAAGAACCTATTGCTCAGGTGGGTTGATCTTCTCATTACAAAATTAGCTGATTTAACTTTTCATACTTTCTCGTATGGAGAATATTGTATATAACTTTAATTGATGAATAACCGAAGCATGCTACAAGATCAAATATTACATGTGATCCATACAAATTTATCATTAATCTTATTTTGTTTAAATTTGATTTTGCTTCAGCACAAAAACTATGAGTATGTATACAAAAAATGTTATGAAGTCATAACAACCGTTAATATATGCTGAAAATTTCCAGGTTATTAAGCACATTACTGATGGTGGAGCGGATTTCTCGTTCGAATGTGTAGGTGACACTGATATGATAACCACTGCATTGCAGTCATGCTGTGATGTAATACTCTATATAGACCTAAAATTAGTGTGTTGACATTTAAAAGCTTTTGTTCATTATAATAGGGTTCATTTTATCTTTCCTTGGTTGCATAGGGGTGGGGTTTGACTGTAACACTTGGTGTGCCAAAGGCGAAGCCTGAGATGTCAGCTCATTATGGACTACTACTAATGGGAAGGACATTGAAAGGATCTCTATTTGGAGGATGGAAACCAAAATCTGATCTTCCTTCATTAGTAGAGAAGTATGTCAACAAGGTAACAGTAACAGTATCCAGAATGTTTCCTTTTTCTCTTAGCATGACTACATTAAATATTTTTACTCTATGGTGAAACATGGCTATGTTTACTTCTTGACCAAAATATCATGCATTCCCTTTCATATTGGATACGTATTTATTGGGATTCAAGTGTAATTAAGGTGAGTAATATATACGGAAGAAGACCTACAAACTCATTGCTTTAAAGTTTTGAACTGAAGATAGTATTATATTCTCTAATATAGTAGGCTCTTAGCTCATAGTGAAAAGATCATCCATTGTTTCTCCTCAGATATCCAACAGTATTCTTATCAAACCAATTCTTAGTAAGCCGGGTAATTTAGGCTGTTACCTTCTGCATAAATGGTTCTCTATGACTATTTGAAAATGCCATTTTATTGCACAAGTAGTTATGATTTTTGGCTAGTGATTAGAATAACTCTACTGAGAAGATAGAAATTAAGTGATGTTATCACTTAAGTAGATAAGACAATAAATGTGGAGAACCATTAGGTTTCATGATGATTTGTGCAGAAAATATGTTTTTAACTGACACCACACAGATACGAAGATAAGTCTAATGATTCAAATGAATTTTTGCAAAGGTAAACAGTTGTTGTAGCATGACCCTGAGAAAATTCTCTCTCTCACTCTCACTCTGCTTGTATATGTTTTTGTCTATAAATGATTTAAGAATCCATTTGAAAATGATGTTTTTCCATTAGAACTTATAGGAGAAAAAAAAAGTAGGAAAAATGAAATGAACTTCTATACATAAATTAAAATTAGCTTGTCTATGAGCTAAAATAAGATTTTTGAGAAGCTAATGTGAGAAAATTTTTTACAAATAAACTTATATGCATAGGCTAATTTCATCTTTCTTTCTTATTTTATCCTTCTAAAAGTGCCGAGTGTACGTTGATTTGCCTTCCGTGTGCCACACTTTTTTACTTCCATCTGCTTCACTTGTTTTGTTTATTAATGATAAAGTTGAGGACAATTGCATGTTATCATTATCACAAGAAAAAGAAAAATCTTAGGTTACAACGTTTAGCATGGGATCTGATATACCATATAATTGCAACCTAATCTTACTCTTTATTATAAAGTCAGTCAAAAGTATGATACTGAGATTTTCTGGAGTGGCCAGAGAGAAAGGAATTGAGAATGCAAACTCAAAGGCTACTAGAACTAGACTCTTGTTTATATACCTTTTTCCTCAAGGGTTTACTTTTTTTGTTCTTTAGTTTGATAATATTGATGCATTCGTAAACAGTAGTTTTAGCAAAAAACATGTACTAAACTACTAATATTATGATTCATATGCAGGAAATCCAGATTGATGACTACATAACACACAATTTGCCATTTGATGACATCAACAAAGCTTTCAATCTCATGAAGGAAGGAAAGTGTCTGCGTTGTGTTATTCACATGCCAAGATGATTACCAGCAGATTCTTTTCTTTTCTTTTTTCTACAAAAGAGAAAGTTATTGAAGAAAGCAATGCCTCAGAGAATGTAGAAACTTCTTTGCCTATTGTCATTGAACATTGGTGAGAGTAGCATCTTGTAATGACAATATTGATTATGCTAATTTTTGTCTTAGCTCAACTATAAAAACTTACATATGCTAAAGAATATGCTGGACAGAGGTCGATTTCTACTTTCCAATACATTCTAAGCCATAGTGAAAAGTTATTACACTATACATCCTTAAGAAACCAGGTGATCTGTCAATATTAATGAATTATTAGACTAGTTGCTACTAGTTTAATGAAATAATTAATATCTTAAAGTCTTGCAAAACACATACCTAATGTTTATTTTTATATCATTAAAATTTGTAAAATATTTTAAAATATATAAATTTATATTTTACATGTAAAGTGAAACAATTAAAATGTGATATAAGTTATTTTTAAATTAACAGATAAATACTTATGAAAACCAAAATATACATATAAATAGAAAGAGATTAATCCGATACGTGTTGGAGAATGTTGTTTCAGAGAGTGAAGAGTGTTATCTAAGTTGAAGAGTCCCACTTTATAGTATAGAAGTAAATACATAAGTTTTATAAATCTTCGTGGAAGGTTTCAGTGGATATTAGTGAAGAAGATCACCAAGTTTGGTTTAATTTCAGAAAGTAGAAAGTGATGTAGAAGATACAAGATACACAGCATCATTCACTGTTAGTATTATTCGTATGGGAGAATGACGAAAATATTTAGCTGTTATTGATTGCACCATCAAACTTGATGCATTCCTTTATTTCATGTTGGAAACCCTACACATGTGTTTGGAGACTTTACATCCATCCACCACAGTCATACGAAGTGTACTTTCTTCCAGTTCTCATGGCTATGTGATCACGTTCATCTTCCTTCACATATGATGTTTTTCTCAGCTTCAAAGGGGAAGGCACACGTCATGGTTTTACTGGTCATCTCTACAAAGCTCTCTGACAAATTCTGGCCATCTTTATTTAGTTTTCTTTTCATGGAGAACTTTTGATTCCTTTTTCCACAACTCCAAAATTTGAGACTTCCGTTAGCAAAAATTTCTTTGCACCATTTATTTTCCTTCCGTCCTACGGTATTTTCTCAGCTTTCAATATTATTTTAGTACTCGTTTCTTCTTCCATTAATTAGTTACATAATCCTTAGGGGACTGGAGCTTCCATTTGTTCTATGAATTATAAATCTAATTTGTCTTGAATTCCAATTTCTGACCTTGTTTTATGAATCGTCAATCTACTTACGAGAGTTGGGCTCCATTTTTTTGTTTTTTGATATAAAAAATGCATTGTCAACTAAAATATGTTTAACTTTTTTATGATAAGTAAATTCTCTTTAGAGAATGCTGAAACACCTGAATAAGGAAGTTTGCTACTTCCCTTGAGAGTAAAAAAGAATGAAATTTCTAAAATGCTTAAACAAGTGCACATTTAATAGGGTATGGGCATATGCCATTCGGAAGTTATTGCTTCTTAATGAAACATGCATCAAAGACAATCTTCCAAGCCTCAACAAAACATGAAAAAGGAGCTCACATCAACCATGTTAATATGATGTTTTCACAGGTAAGGTAGGTGACCTACCAAAGTATCTTTTGTGAGATCACTCAATTCAGCTCCCAAAATTAATTTTCACACTTGACAGGTCAAATAAGGAAGCTGTGTTCAGAGCAGTAACATTACATAATTCTCACTATTTGTTCCCTTGAACTAAACACAAGGTGTAGCCATCACAGAGGATGAGATAGCAAGAGCACTCACTGCATTCATGGCATATCATCAGACTTAGAATTCACCGTGTTAGAGGTGGAAGCACCACTTCCACCAAAGATCTCCATTGATAGTTCCAGGTTCCTCTAGATCAGAGAAGGGTACGGTGCTGGTGCAGTACCATCGTTCATTATCGTATGACATGCTAGCAATACACCCAACACCACTAACAGGGTTGCATTTGCAAGTGCAAATCATGGACACTAAGCTTGCCTGTCTTCCTGATCGTTATATTGGCAGTAACTACAGAAATGCTTTAAAAATTCTCCATTATTCAATTGACAGCCTGAGGGTAAGTGATATCAGAGGCGGAATTCAATCAAACCTGGTTGGCTTCCTGAAATAAACATGAAGACTCCATTTGGCTAGTTAAATTGACACTGCTAAGCTCTAAGGCAAAACTGATATGATTTTAGCACCTGCTTTAGTGGTGCCTGAATGAATGCCTCAAGACTTGTTTTCATGCATGTATGGAACTAATCACCAGTTAAGGCCCTTGGTCTATGTTCAATAGTAGAAAGGGACATCCCTGTCTGAGAAACTGCTCTGACAAATGCCATATTTGCAGTTAAAGTAGGGGCATGCCAATGGTCACCAGTGCCAAAGACAACTTTGTTTTTTAATGCCAACTTTCTTGTTGTTGGGAGGCCCATCATGCGTTCTGAGGGAGTATCAGGAACAACCCTGTGATGATACTCAGCTTGTCAGTGCTAATTGTTGCAAATAACTTTAGGCATTGGTAATACTACAAAAATAGTATCAACAAAAACACTTGATTCTAGTGTGAACTATATAAATACAAGATTAGGTAAAAGAAATCATTAATGCAACTACATAAGTATATTAAAACATCCTCCAATTGATTTCCTAAAACTGATTATTTACACAGTAACAAACTAATTATGTCAAAATAATTTTATTTTGTAAATTTTTCTTTCTTTAGTTTTAAGTAAACATATATTAAACTCACCTGAGACAATTTATCAACCTGTCAGCTCTCAGTTTCTCATTGGGCCCTCCACACATTGATACTAACTCATTAAATTCCATAAGAACACTCTCACAAATTAGGCCATTCTTCCCATGTAGGATTCTACCAAATTCCATATGGATTGGATTTTGAATTTCAGACATTATCTATAAAAAAATGAGGAAAACTTTAATAAGTTCAATTGATGCTGAAGAATAATTTATAAAAACTACATAAAGTAATGGTTGTTCTTGTTAATCATCAAATGTTTTACCACCAAATAAGTTTAAGAAGGCAAAAGGTTACAAACATAAAGCAAGTCGCAGAAATCTCAATAAAGATTACTTACTTGACCAATCACAAAATCAAAGTTTCCCTTAAACCGGTGTCTCATTTCACTCTCGGGAGTGGCCAGAAGTTTCTTTGTTCCACCATTACTAATTCCTGAGACAAGAGCTATCAAAGCTGTTGTATCAAAATTCACTATGTCAGTCTCACCTAAAAGACTCCCAGGCTTCGTGTATTCAAAATATTTGTTCTCCATTGAACTTGGTTTCATCCCCATAAGAATGGAACAGAATGTATCACCCAAGTTTGTTCCAACATTCTCTTCTATGGACTGGGATTGAGTTTTGGCTTCAACTATTGGAAGCTCGGGATGGAATGAGTCCCTAATTCTGGCATTTTCTTCCAATTGTTGTGGTTGAGTTTCAACTTTTCCTACAGAAAGATCTGTTTGGGAAGAGTCCACAGTTGAACCTTGAACACTAGATCCAAAATTTGGAACAACATCCTTGCCATCGGCAGGATTAATTTCAAGGACACATGAATTTATATATGATCTTGCAATAACATTTATCCAGTCACCTTCAGTTTCTTCCAACATGTCAGAACTGAAAACTGAAAAATCCAACTCGATTTCAGATGCCCCAAGTTCATCTCGAAGTTTGTTGTAAATGTGGGTTGCAAGCCCATTTGCAAAGAAAAGAATAATTGAGGAAGGTCTTAATGCAAAGTTAGACTGGGCAGCAGCAAGTATTTCTTGAATGCGAAGCTTTAAACCCTTACTTTTATGGCATCTATCCCAAGAAATGTAGTCTGGATTTCTATCGGATACTATAATCCAGACAGGCTTCCTGTTGAGGGTACAAACCACATCAACATGGATGTGTTTAAGAGAAGAACCACATCTCTCCTCACTGTTAACTGAAGGTGAGAGTGGGATTGACTTGCAAACTCGAGAAACTCCAGTTATGAAAGGCTGCTGGAGAATATGGACAACCGTTTCAAGGTGCCCAATGTTGACACTGGTATATTCATCAATATACATAGAAATTATCATAAATTGTGAAGTAATATAGAAAGCATTAACCAAGAGTACTCATTTAAAGATGAAAATATGACAAAATAAGACTTACGTGTTTGCTATTCTCTATTTAGAATTAAAAAGTACTAAACAAAATAAAAGTCACTACACATTAGAGTAAAGTCACAATAAATCCTTTCCAGTTATAGATAAAGTAAAAGGTACTCGTAAATGTTTTATGATGAATGCCAGCAACACACTATTATCAGGTGCCTTTCATGTGAGTTCTGCAAATAAATTGAATCAAATCTCTTTTCTGTAGGGCTCATTTGAATTGAACAAATAAAATATTGCGCCAGTAAGCATTTCTCAATGCTTCATTAGAAATTATAGGATGAATCGGGAAAGACTCAATACTCAATAAAAAGGCATGAATGACATTCTAAAAGGATGTTCTCAGCAAGGTTTAAGGCTTTAAGTTAAGGTCTGAAATCATAATTGTCAAGGCTTTTAGGATCTCTTAAACCACATCAAGACTGAAATAGTGGCTGTATCAGCCGCATTTGTCCACGTTGCAATGTCAAGATTTTTTAAGACCCTAAAACCACAACCGCAATTTACATTTAAGGTTAAGCTAAGAAGGAATTTGAATCCTCTCATGCTGTTGAGTAACATAAGAAGTTCACTTAGAAAGAGAAAGATACATAATTTGGGAACGCTAGTTTCAAGGTGCGATTTTGTATTCCTAAGAATCATACCACCTGGAATTTTTTAGCCAGCAATGATATTCCCATGATCATGTTTGGTTGGAATTTAATAATTTCGAAAGCAAGTTCAAAAGTTATCTCATAAAAAAATGAGTCCTATTTCTCACCAAGACAGCCATGAACATATCATGTTGCTCAACTCAACTTGGTTTAAGGATCCAAAATTCCACATTCACTAAGTAGGTCAAATTTAGTCATATCTAAGAACTCAAACGAGTGACATATAACAAGAATATTCACAAATCAAAACATGATTCAGAAACACGGATAGAGTCAAATAAAAAAAGTTATAATATTGAAGAAGAGAAACCTGAGGGGCCCAGAAGAAGAGGGGCGAGAGAGAAAAGTGAGCTCGGCACGTGCCAATTTGAGGAGGGTTCGTTTACACGATTGAGTGATGTTGGTGGAACAAGGTAACTTGTCAATGGCATCAATGACGCACTTGCATCTCTGCTTCGCCACTTCCACTTGTGCAACCCTTTGTTCTTTCGCCATTCTGTTATTGCTGTTTTGCTTCCAAGGAATCGACTTTGTCGTTTAATTGCAGACCTTTCTACTCCAATTTCCCAGTTCTTGTTCCGCGTTGGAGATTCTTCGCGATTCGTTAGTATACCTTTTAAAACCCTAATACCAATTTCATGGCTACCTCTTCCATTTTCTTATGTCGTCAACTTCATACACTATTCTTAATATAGTTTTCCATGAATTTTTTTTAATTTAACCTTTGTACATACATAATTACTACAAGTATTTTCTTCTTGATAACTAGCATTTTAACATAGTCTCGAGTAAATAAATAGTTTTTACTATGTTGTAAACACGGTTGTAACTGTGGGCCAACCGCAAATGGTTTCAGTCGGGTTGAATTTTTGTTTTTTCTTATTCATTTAATCAAACGGATTTGGTTACAGTGAATCCGTATTAATTGATCTTATTTTACTTCTTTTTATCATCAATTCTTACTCAAATTTATTATTAATTATTCGTACTATTATTCTCATATTTCATTAATAAAATTTAAAAAATAAAAAAGTTAGTGAGAAAACTTATGTAACTTACTAATTCATAATAAATTAAATTGAATTGTGAAATTTTTAATTTATCATGAATTAAAAGGGATTGAAATTACTTATTTGTAACTCAACAGGGTGAGTATGGAAGAGATTATCTGAACATCCCTTATGATTATTTTATTATAAGCATAAATTTTTTATATTTTTAATAATTTAAAATAATATAAAACTATGAAACAATATCTAACTAAATTCAAAATAATATTTTTAATAACTCAAAATAATATCTTTTTATATTTGTATAGTTCTACTACCACATGATGTTATTTCTTCACTTGCTTCTATCAATAATATATTATACTCAGGTCAAATAGAGGAAATACATGACTCCGACTGTAGCACTTGCCGTGAAAATGAAGTGTTCAGAAAACTAGTTGATTGTAGAATTAAAAGATCAAGGAGCAATCTACACTTGGGAACTAGTTCCACTATGTTTCCAACAAAAATTGAGCCCTCTGTTAGAAATCAAATTGAACAAATTCAACATGATAATGAAGAAATGGACACATTTTAAGCTTCTCTATCTCTAGTTGCTAAGAGTCATGCTTCACATTCCCCTTATAAATCAGCAACCACTGCTCTAAGCAAAAATGCCTGGGAAGCACTGAAAATAGTACAAGACTTCATCTCAGATGATGCTTTGGTTTTGTTGCATCCTGAACGATTCAGCATTGTGAAAAACAGCTTAGCATACATCTCTACTTTGTCTACAGACGATGGCATGTCAATAGCAATGAAAGCACTGGTTGTTGGCAAAATTTGGGTCATGTATATATATGATACATATTTAAATGTGTTAAGATCATTATTTATTAAGCCAAATAATAAAGTGATCTGACTAAATTAAAAAGATTTGGTTAAAGGCATATGTCATAAAAATAAAATTGTGTAGAGACCATAGAGTAATTTCTAATTTGATGAGGGGTCAAATTGGAAATACTAAAACTTAAGTAATTAACCTAATTTTGGTTATTTTAAGGGGTCATGGTCCCCTTCTGGGAGCACGTAGACAGAACGTAGTTACAGTCCCGTTCTTTTCTTTCTATCCCCATCAAGAGAGAAAATCAAGAGGGAAGTACAGGTGCTATTCAGGTGGAAGACCACAAGATCGAATCAAAAGTGTTTGTCAAAAGATATCGTCATTATGGTCAATTCAGGTACGCTTTCGCATTTAGTTTATAACATGTTTACAGTATGAGATTATATATATATTTGATCATTAGAATGAAGATCATATTCAATTACAGTTTAACCTAACAATTGGTATCAAAACAACCCATTAATGTTTGTTTTTTGGAAATTACGTTTAATAAAATTTAGATTCTATTCAATTCATAACCTAAGTGGAGAATAATCTCCCATTTTTGTAAATCCTAAATTTAAATTTGGGGGTAAATTCCCAAATTTTAAATATAGTTTCAAATTTGGGGTAAATTCCCAAATCAGACGAGATAAGCATCCTCACTCGCAAGGTACACACATTATCGTAGTTCTTAAGCAGATCCTCTACCATGGCTTTAGTCTTAGAGTAAAAGGAACCGGTGAAATTGGGAGTGTCCAGTTCTTTGAAGCCGATTCCAGATCCGAGAGGATGATCGGAATCGTACTCGAAGATGCAACCGACGGCGTTGAAGACGTGGGTGGGCTTGACCTCGGCTATGTCCCTTTCGAGGGAGGCCCGGTTCTCGAGACGGCCCGAGGCGTACTGGAAGAGGATGCCTTGGGCCTGACAGAGGATGCCGAGGAGGCCACCAATCCAGCCCGTGCGGCCGTGGATGAGGAACTTGATCGGGTGGTCAGTTAAGGCACCCTTGGCTGGGAAGCCCATGTGTTTGACAGTGAAAGAGTGAGAGAGAAGGAAGAGAATTAATATTCCAGTAAATTAGCAACTAAAGAATTGGGTGCATGTGGTGGTCCCTAGGAGAATTAATCCGGTAAATTAGCAACTAAAGAATTGGGTGCGTGTGGTGGTCCCCACGAGAATTAATATTCCAGTGTTAATTGTTGCGCAACATGAAAAATTATGTATTTTATTAGTTACAATATTTGGTTTTGCTATATAATTAATATATTCAATTTTTGTGGGTAGTTTAATATTTTTGTAAACAAATTGAGTCAAGAAGTTACCAAAGTAACATTTTTTGAATTGGGTAGTTCATGAAAAATATTGAATGTTAGTGTTTGTGTATATTCATGCGAGTATTAGTCGGTCCAAAGGAAGATTAATATTTCGTCGAATTGCATATACACTTGTAATGATAAACATGTGATAATTATAAGGATTTGCTTTGTCGATGATAAATCAATCCAAAGACTGATTTGTTGTTGGACGTGTTTTATTGTCAATGTTTGATTATTACAACAAGATACCTCTAGCAGTTAATATTACTGTCCAAAGACTTGATATTGATGGTGCATTGGGTGTCTTGAGATGGGTTAAACCATTATTTGAATATATATTTTATTTATAATTATTATTTTTTTTATAATGTGAGCATAATTAATTTATTTCTCTTGTTTTTAATTTAGCTACAATTGTTTCTGTATCTGTCAATTTAAATTATGTTCCGATCCTCAAAAGTATATTTCCTACTTTGGTTTGTTCTGAAGTCAATTTAACGTCAGTACCTAGTAACACTTGGTGGTTAGACTCAGGTGCAACTACTAACATCAGTGTTTCTATAAAGGGTTGTCTAAGCTACCGGAAGCCAACTGATTCTGAAAGATGGATATATGTTGGAGATGAAAAATCGGTAGAGGTGGAAGCTATAGGGCATTTTAAATTGTTATTGAGTACTAGTTTTTATTTGGATTTGAAAGACACTTTTGTTGTGCCGTCATTTAGACGGAATTTGGTTTCAATTTCTTATCTGGACAAATTAGGTTATTTGTGTTCATTTGGAAACAATAAGTTCAATTTGTCTTTTAATTCAGATATTGTTGGAACTGGTTCACTTTTGCCTTATGATAATTTGTATTTACTTGATACTGTGACCACTTATAATGAAACCCTTAATACAGAATCACGGGGTACTAAACGTAAAATTAGTGATACTCACTCAGGAGCATTATGGCACAGGCGATTAGGTCACATCTCTAAAAATAGAATTGAACGACTTGTGTCAACTGGAATCTTAGAGTTCATTGACTTCACAAACTTTAATGTTTGTGTTGAATACATTAAGGGCAAACAGACCAAAGCGAAGAGATTAGGTGCATATAGAGCTACAGACGTCTTAGAGTTGATACATACGGACATTTGTGGGCCATTTTCTACACCTTTGTGGAATGGTCAACAATACTTTATATCATTCATAGACAATTACTCACGATATGCATACTTATTCCTTATACATGAAAAGTCACAATCTCTAGACGTGTTCAAAACATTTAAAGCTGAAGTTGAAAATCAACTCAATAAAAGAATTAAGTCTGTCAGATCTGATCGTGGTGGTGAGTACTATGGCAGATTTGACGGGTCAGGTGAACAACATCCAAGACCTTTTGCCAGGTACCTAGAGAAGTGTGGAATTGTCCCACAGTATACCATGCCGGGATCACCTAGCATGAATGGTGTAGGCTGAAAGACGAAATCGAACTCTTAAAGATATGGTCGGGAGTATGATTTGTCATTCCACCTTACCGGAGTCACTCCGGGAGAGGCACTAAAGACGGCAGCTTATATTCTGAACAGAGTACCAACTAAAGCAGCGACCAAAACACCTTATGAGCTTTGGACTGGGCGACAACCTAGTCTGAAGCATTTTCATGTGTCGGGATGTCCAGCTGAGACAAGGCCTTATAAGCCAAATGAAAAGAAATTGGACTCCCGAACAGTAAGTAGTTATTTTATTGGTTATGCTGAAAGATCCAGGGGATATAAATTTTATGATCCCACATTAAAGACAATTTTTGAGACGGGAACTGCTACGTTCTTTGAGGATATTGAGTTTGGGAGAAGAATAAAATCAGGAACTTTGTCTTGGAGGAAGAATCGGTAACAATTCCAGAACCGATTCAAACAGTTACTTTTGATAAAGTAAGTTCGGAACCTCCACAAGGCATTGTTAATGAACCCCTTACTCAAGATGATTTGGTTGTTCATGAAGAACAAACTCAAGATCCTCAAGAACCTGTGCATCATGAGCCAATAACTTTGCAGAGATCCACTAGAGAAAGAAGAAGTGCTATTTCGGATGATTACATGGTATTTCTTCAGGAACATGAGGAAAACAATGGTATGATGGAAGATGACCCAGTTAACTTCCGTCAAGTTATGCAAGGTTCTAACTCTGAAAAGTGGATTGAAGCAATGAAGGAGGAGTATAAGTCCATGCAAGACGATAAGGTTTGGAAACTTGTCCCATTACCAGAAGGTATGAGACTCATTGGTTGCAAGTGGATATTTAAGACCAAACGGGATTCTAAAGGTAATGTGGAAAGGTATAAGGCTCGTCTGGTAACTAAGGGCTATACCCAAAAGGAAGGGATTGATTTTAAAGAGACTTTCTCTCCAGTTTCATCGAAAGACTCTTTTAGGACAATCATGACTCTTGTAGCACATTATGATTTGGAGCTTCATCAAATGGATGTCAAGACGGCGTTTCTTAATGGCAACATTGATGAGACGATTTATATGGTGCAACCAGAAAATTTTGTGCAGGGAGATTCAAAGAGTATGGTTTGCAAACTGACAAAATCCATTTATGGACTAAAACAAGCATCTCGTCAATGGTACTATAAATTTCATCAAGTAATTCTCTCATTTGGCTTCGAGATGAATATTGTTGATGATTGTGTATATCACAAGTTTAAGGGGAGTAAGTATATTTTCTTGATCTTGTATGTTGATGACATTCTACTTGCCACTAATGATATAGGCATATTGCACGAAACCAAGAATTTTTTATCAAAGAATTTTGAAATGAAAGATCTTAGCGATGCGTCTTCTGTATTAGGAATTCAGATACACCGAGATCGATGTCGAGGTATTTTAGGATTATCACAAAGGAGCTATATCGAAAAAATTCTTAAAAGGTTTGGCAAGCATGAATGTAAATCGGGGGATACTCCAGTTGCTAAGGGAGACAAGTTTAGTCTCAATCAGTGCCCAAAGGGAAATTTGGAAATTGAGGAAATGCAAAAGATTCCCTATGCATCAGCTGTAGGGAGTTTGATGTATGCCCAAGTATGTACGCGTCCAGACATAGCATACATAGTTGGGGTTCTAGGCAGATATTTAAGCAATCCAGGAATGGATCATTGGAAAGCAGCAAAAAGGGTCATGAGATATTTAAAGAGAACAAAAGATTACATGCTCACATACAGGAGGTCAGACCAGTTGGAGATCGCTGGGTTTTCTGACTCGGACTTTGCAGGATGTCAAGATAGTTTGAAATCCACTTCAGGTTACATTTTCATGTTAGCAGGTGGTGCGGTTTCTTGGCGCAGTGTCAAGCAAACCCTTACAGCTTCATCCACTATGGCAGCAGAATTTGTAGCATGCTATGAGGCATCGAATCATGGAATATGGCTGAGAAATTTTGTCACAGGGGCTGCAAATTGTGAAAGGCATTGAAAGACCACTTAAGTTATATTGTGACAACAAATCAGTTGTATTGTATTCCAACAACAACAGAAGTTCGACTAAGTCAAAGCACATCGACATTAAGTTTCTAGTTGTTAAGGAAAGAGTACAAAATGGACAGATTTCCATAGAACATTTAGGGACAAACTCCATGATAGCGAGATCCTCTAACTAAAGGACTTCGCCCAAGGTCTTTCATGAGCATGTTGCTCACATGGGTGTTTTACAGTTTGAGGAATTTGTGGTTTAGTGGGAGTTAGTCATTTTCATATATTTTATGTTCTATGTTTAATTTTATATATGTATACATTGATTTTTTGGACATATTTGGTTATCTATAGATATACGATTTTTGTTCATTCATTACACTTTGTACATTAAGGTTATTATATCGATCTCGATAAGTTAAAGTTTGGACCAGTTGAAAATAGACGTGTACAGATCACCTTCACGTAATTTTTCATGCTACACATTTCATGATGAATCCATGTCATTTGGTTATGTCAGGATGAGTAATCTTGTTGGTTTTAGTTGCGATGATGCAATGAAAAGCTGGTTTGGTTCTATATCCTGATATGATTAATGGACAGGACTTTTGGAATATGCTAAAGGAATATAATGACAATTTTGAGCTCATAAAGTCTAACACATTTGTGAGGTTGTAAGGACATATATATTTGTGACCAGTGGGAGATTGTTGGCAAAATTTGGGTCATGTATATATATGATACATATTTAAATGTGTTAGGGTCATTATTTATTAAGCCAAATAATAAAGTGATCTGACTAAATTAAAAAGGTTTGGCTAAAGACATATGTCATGAAAATAAAATTGTGTAGAGACCATAGAGTAATTTCTAATTTGATGAGGGGCCAAATTGGAAATACTAAAACTTAAGTAATTAACCTAATTTTGGTTATTTTAAGGGGTCACGGTCCCCTTCTGGGAGCACGTAGACAGAACGTAGTTACAGTCTCGTTCTTTTCTTTCTATCCCCATCAAGAGAGAAAATCAAGAGGGAAATGCTCTTCAGGTGGAAGACCATAAGATCAAATCAAAAGTGCTCTACAAAGGATATCGTCATTATGGCCAATTCAGGTACGCTTTCGCATTTAATTTATAACATGTTTACAGTATGAGATTATATATATATTTATATATATGTTTCATCATTAGAATGAAGATCATATTCAATTACAGTTTAACCTAACACTGGTATCAGAAGCTTTTGGGAAGTTCACTCATTGGAGGAGAGATTACGCTGAAGCAAGTATGAAAATTGAGACCACAGTATCCGAACTGCAGAGAGCTGATGAATTAGAAACATGTCTGGGAAGTAACAAGAACCAGTTCATGGAAGTTATGGCCTTAGAAAAATGAGCTGCAGCAAAAGTTATCCTGGATGGAGAAAAGAAAAGAGAAACTAGAAGAGGAAGTCAAGGTCATTCAAGTTAACATCTCGGATTCTGAAAATGGAAAAGAGCATGGTCCACCAGTGAAAGAAATATATTTGAAAAAGCCAGAGAGATGAGTTGATGGAAAAGGCACCTCATTTGCAACAGGAACATAGTTTGGCAATGGAAAAACAAACAAGAATCAAAGCTGAATGGTCAGAATTTAGAGAGAAATTTAAGAAGGTAGTTGCAAAGTGTGGTGCACCTAGTGTGACATGGCTTTTGTCTTTGTAATGGTTGTTGTTGCTGCTGTCGCTAATGTGTACGTTGCTGCTGCCACACTTGCTGAGGTTAATATATGGTAATTCAATAAAATTTTGACAAACTACAGGACCTGTTTTGCATACCGTGTTAGTATGAAATTGAGTCTGCAGAAACTAAAATATTCTTATTATGACAATGATATTATCTATAATTACTCGTTGTAGTAACATTAAAAATAGAAAAGAACATGATCTATGAGAGAAACATAAAAATCGTTAAGATATAGCAAAGACGCTAAAAACTCAGAGATGAGTCGTTGAAAAAGCAAACAAGAAAATTGCTTCAGAGAGATTGATTGTTCCGACGTTATGAATGTGGTGATTGGAATTATTTAAAGAATAAATTGAAAATGTTCATGAAATTCGTTATTATGTATTAAAAGGAAAATACTAAACTATTGTGCTGTATTTTATTATTCAAAGGCATTTCTAACTTTTTTAAATGCATCTTTGTATCTTTCCCTGTACTTTTGTTTTTTCTTGCAGGTGGTGGGTTATTTTAGTTTTTTCTTTCTTTCTTTGGCTGTAGTAATTTCGAACTTTGAAACAAGATTAGCTCATCATCAAATGGTGTTGTATCATTTGTTACTTGGCAAAAGTCTATATATTTACCATTTGTTAGGTGCTTTTCTTCTTAGAAGGACTTTTTAAGATTGAATAGCTTCTTCAGATGTTAATGATGATTCTTTTGTATTTTGGATGTCACAATGTACACTTTTTTTTCAATATAAAAGTTTGTGTAATTGTGTAGTTTCAGAACCTTTCTTTAAGGTTGTGAGTTTGATTTCAAAAATAAATGCGCAAGTTACGTAGAATTGAGGTAAGTGGTCACTGTTCTGATTTTGGTGTTACGTGACATCCATGGCATTTTGCCACATCGATGACATCTAACGTGACTCCATTGCTTAAGATAATTTGCTTAAGATAATAGCAGTGGAAACATGAACCTACCATGCTCCTAGGGCAGCAAAAGATTCAATTTCTCTTGTACTAAAAGTCCAAGATACTATAGCAAAGTAAATTTGGGGATATTTTAAGTAAATAACTTCGTCGAATGCTAAATTCAACTTTATACATGATACTTACACAAGTTTAGTGTTGAAAATCTCCCTTCGCTTACCTCATATGATATGATTTAAATATATGTTAAGTTACTCCAGATATTGTCAATTGGTTTTATGTTGAAACCTTAATACTTAGTTTGAAAATGGATGATGTAATTGACTTTACAATGAAATGATATAGCAATGTTATTTTTCTGAGACACTTGCTTTTCCCTCAGAGGACAATTTACATTGCACCTCTAATTGTAGGGCATCTTTCAAATATTATGGGGGAAAGGAGGAAATTGATATATGAAGTAGAAAAAAGTAATGCAAAAGGTAGAAAAATTCAAAGAAACTAATGTGTTTTTTTCTATTAACAAGAATTGGAAAAACACCCTTTGGCTGATGACATTTTTCAAGTAGACCAACATTTCTTTGAGGTATGCAAATTCATTGTATTTTATCACTTGTCACTCTTAAGATGGCTAAGATCGGTTTGTCCCACTTTTATGTTCTCTGTTCTCCAAGAGGAGTCCACTTGAGGAAGTTGATATTCATCTGGTTTCAAGGCCAAGGAAAAATCAGGCAATGTTGGTGCTGTCTCCATGATCCTATAGCACGAAATATGGTTTTATTAGTCATCATACTTACTTTCATTAGCCAAAAATTAGTAATCAATTAAAGTTAAGCAACATGTTACTCATGCACTTTGGAAACTTTACCTCTCATAAGAGTACAGATCACGGTTTATTCGGACCTTGCTTGAAGTATCCTTTGGAATTTTTTCAGAGAGATACTTCATGGTTCCCCAAGGAGGTGGATTTCTGCAACCAAGACTCTTAGTTAGATGGGCCATAATACACAGCAAATGACCATCAATAGTGTTATTATTATTATTCAAGAGAAATAGGAAAGGAAAATGATGAGTATGCCAAAACCATGGTCATGATAACTCTCAATGAACTGGGATGAACACATAAACCATTGCTGACAAATTCTCTTTTAAAAAATGTAATAAAGGTTGTGCCTAGAGTTGAAAATATTTTAAAATAAAAATTCAACTTATCACTCACTCTCTCTTGAAGTAAAATAAGAAAAGGAAGAAAGTGGAAGTACAGTAGGAAATGACAGATCAGAGTGGCATATTATGTCACCACACCACATGTAAGAATATGCTAAAACTATTCTCCTACCAGGCATGTCATTGAATTTCATGAAAACGAAGAGTGATTGATTCTTTGACAATCACAATAATTTTCCCTGAAGATTATTAAAATAAAGACTTTCAACACAGTTATATTTTTACCATGTCATTGGTACAGAGTATCAACCGATTTTGTTCATGACTAACCTTTGTCAGAAAATCTGGATCCCCTCCCAACCATTTTTCATCCACAATATCGAATCCGAGACTTTGCTGACACAACACTGACCAACAATTTTTGGTGACTTCAACACATTTAAGTTCATGCAAATATGATCAAATTCAGTTTTTCTTCTCAAAAAACAAATTGTTATTGTCCTTACCAATTTGAAAATTTCTTAAAATGGTAAATATCACCGTTTAGTGGGGAACATGACATGTACTTAGACATGCTATATCAGTGACCATTTGGAGATAGCATGTGACGTAGTACCTCATGATACATGTAATGTAACATCACTGCTAAGTAGTGATAGGAACCTTTTTCTTGATTTTAAAATTTATATGGACCAAAACTATAAAAAGGGAAAAGGTTAGTGAACTAAAAGCAAAATTTAGTCATTTTTAAAGGGGTTAAAAACGCATTTTACCTAAAATAAGTAAGCAAGCATTTCATAAGATATTGCTAAAATAATGTAAGCTTGTCACCCGTACATGCATAACCGCATTCTCATTATGTGCATTCCAGTGTTATTACTATTGCCAAGTGTGGCAAGCACCTTTTGTGCAATAAGACAAAATGGCCACATCTGCTTAGTTAATGGAAATTGGCACATAATACTAAGTACTCACTTCCATTTCAGCTACGGGATAACTACAACAACTAACAATTTATTATATTATTCAGAAAACATGTGCATTAAATCTAACTGTGGGTTCACCAAGGTCTTAAAGAAGGGTAAAATGCTGTTTTCTGAGAGCAGTTAACAGCATAAAAAAAGCACGTGATAGGGAAGACAAAGGATAACCTTGACAATGGAGATGATGTGTTGAATGCCTCACACAACTTCTTACTTTCTTTGAAATACTCATCTGCTGCTTGTAAAGCAGCTACAGCCATCCCATGAGATTTTTCTGTATTTCCCTCATCAAGAATCAAACCATGATAATAATATGCTGCAGCCTAGTAAATCATTACAACAAAATTATCACAACTTCATATCGCTTTCTTCTTCAGAATGCATAACCTATACTCATTCCCAAATTATATATGACTATGCTGAAAGGTAGAAAAAAGAAACCATATAAGGTATATGTACCTACGGTGCTCGTTCCATCAAACTAAATACACCACAGCTACTATTCAAATAACTTATATATCCAAATCAAACTGTTTTTCACTACTAAGAAAGACTACACAAGAATCTAGAACCAGAAACAATGACCATTGAGTAGTAACTTTTCATTAATTGACATGAAACCTGTTAGCCAAGCAATCGCAATTTTTTCCAAAAATTATATTTTTCTTATTTCAAAAGTTATATCTGATAGGCACTATGGTCACCAAAAATATACTTTGAAGGTGGGAATTTTTAAAAAGTTCATAGTAGACAACAAGAAAACAATACTAATATATCTTCCAAACTGCAGACTTATGTATAATACACATACATAAAATTGCGCTGAAAAATATATTGAATAATTTCTTAGGTACTGATAGTGTAAGGTGCACTGCATAATACAATATCATGGATCAAGAATATCACAGGTATTTGGGTTTTGTGGATGGCATAAGCAAAAGCTTTAGTAAAAGATTTCAATCTATCACAAAATTAGCAATAGCTTGGCAAATATGTCATCAGACTATACAGCCATTACCAAAACAGTATCAGTTATGAACAATCAAACAGAAAACCGTTTAGCCAACTCCAGCTAAAGTTGGTGTAAGACACGTAAAGATTCAATTCCCTCAACTTCTCAATTTTGCACATAAACTCCATATTTCATCTTGAAGTTGTAGAGGAAAATCAATTATTTGAACCAATTCATACCTTCATTTCCATTATTGGCATAGGTAATCAATCAGTAAACCAGAAAATCAATCTCCATTCGTAATATTATCAATATTTAGAAACACATTGCAGGGGGTAAAACGACATACCTTTGCTTCAACATATTTCCATTTCACAAAGAGACAATGTTTTTCACCCCAACCATTTGTTAATGGAAGATTCATAATGTTATCTTGAGCCTGTGAAATTGACAATGTAATCAAAGCAAGGTATTCATGATAGAAACATTAGGACACAAACACACATAAATAGAGCATATATGATAGAAACAAAGATTTTTCATAGGGACAAAAGTTTAACAATACAGACAGATCCAAGAGAAACAAGTTAGGAGATCCAGTGAGAAATGTAGAATACAACCCAAAAATTAGGAGTGATTTTCCTGTGAATAAAACAGTTAAACAATCAAGTATAGATCCCATACATAGAACACAAGTTATCATACCTGTTGCCAACATTTCACCATCTCACATGCCAGCCTGCGCTTCACTGCAAGAGTGGCTTTGGTGCTATCAATGGCCATTCCAAGTTGTATATCTACACCCTGAAAAAGGAAAAAAGGGAAGAAATAAATAAACAAGTATACATGGATTTGAAGTAGAGTAAAGGTATCTATATAACGAACATTCTCCTTCTCCAAGCTTCCATTCAATTATTGGTATCATTACCCCAACAACTTTTCTCCAGGAACATTCACCATACAAATACATATCCTCACAAATTCTTAAAAGTGACACAGCACATATTAGACCCAAAACATCATAACTATTATTACATTGCTTGAAACAAAATTCTTTGCATATGATGGATTGGAAAAAAGCATCAGATAAGCTCACCTTTTATCCTTCCATAGTTTTTTATTTCCCCCACAATCAAGAAATGCATTGTAAATACCAAAATAGCTAACATATAATTTCAGATGTAATTTAATGTATCCAGTTTGATTTCTTCTACCTTTCATGTTTAGCAATTCATTCCTTTCTTTAATTATGAGAATAAAGTCAAGTAACAAGAGACTTGAAAGTCAAATGAATAGTGCTCATATTCAGTTATTCCACATTCAATAAAAAGTTTGCTTACTATCCAACCCTCTGAGAAAAAGTAGGATATATTTATGACAATTCTTGCATTTTGTTAAAGAAGAAATCTGTGTAAAGTCTGATTGACTAAGAAATCCAAAAGAGCCCTGAAATTTCTAAGAAGATTAATACAAATATGAGATTGGGAGGTCAACTTGATGTCTATCAGAAACATTTTTCTCGGTTGCGAAAACAAAGCTGTTGTCTCCATAAAAGACATTTTTAGTGCCGAATCATAAGCAATATTACCATGTAATCCAATCCTAGGGACTTTAAACTAAGCATACATTAAAATGGATGCATAAATACCTTGTTTTTGCCAAAAGTTAAGTGCATAACAAATTTGTCATACTAATAGAACAAATTAGTTTTAGCCATTAAAAAACAGTAAAAGAATGGACACTTCTAATAGTGGGTCCATAGAAAAGAAACATTAATACCTGTCCTAATGCTTGTAGAGAGAGTGCTCGAAGAACTCCTTCTGCTAGGTCTACGGGTAAATTTCTCCTAAAATCAGAATCAATATAGTAACAATCAACAGAAAGAAGATAATCATTGAGATTACAGTAAAATGTGAGACATTCCATTCATCACATGCATTATACATCAGATATGTACAAACCTGAGTTCTGCAGGTAACTGTGGAAGAACATGTCTGACTGCACAATCCAGATACCCAGCTGCTTTTAAGAAGATATCAACAGAGGCTCGTCTGCTTTCTGTTAGCAGATACCAAAAGCTTCAACTTTCCCATTACAACAATATAATTTGGATTAAGGAAATAATGAAAAACAAATAAACTAAGTATAGCTTAGATAAAAAGGCTATGTTTGCCAGTTAGTCAGTTACAGTACTAGTAGATGAAAAAAATACTATGAATACTTTGTATTAACGAGATAAACTTTCCAGCATAGCATGTGTACTGTGTGTATGTCAAGTCCTAGTTATGGAAAAGATGTACAGAAAGAAAGAATAAAACAAACAAAACTAGCAATTATTTTCTTAAAATATTTCTTTAGCCAATTTTTGCCCATTAATCAAATAGAAAGATAATCCAAATAATAGATATCAAGTGAGGGGTCCACAAAATTGATGTGTTAAATACAAAGATACATCTACCACACACAAAAAGGAAGAAACAATAATTTTTTTGGAAACTTCAAGAATATTTCATGTGTTTAACTATTTATCAACAAGAGTCAAGCGTTGATGTTGTGAGTGTCTCTAATCTGATCTATTCCAATGTGTTTTTGCAGTTTGATATACTAAGCAATAAGAGATTCAGAAACGGGGCAACAACTTTGTTATCATGGACCAAAACTTTTTTAGTATTACTATTACCTACCTTCTGATACTTTTGGCTGATGACCATCATTGGATGATGATCTTGGAAGCAGTAACAAGTTAGCCTGTGATAGTGATAGCATTGCCATTAAATGTAAAACTGACAACACTTCATACCAAGCATGAGACATGGTCGTTTCCTGTAAAGATCGCCAATCATGAGCATTTTCAGTATAAAAGTAACTTCCTCATCAAATCCAGAAACATGTATGGAGTTTGAAAATAAAAATTGGATTACCTCTTTGTCATCCTCTTGATTCACCCAAACAAACTGTACTTTGTATTGTAAATGGCTTCCTGAATCACAAACATATGCAACAATAATCAATACTTGTCTTTTAGAGAGCATACATCGTATACAAATGGACTAACAAACACAAGCTTTACCATCTTTAACTAATCCCAGAAGAACAGGCAAGTAATCTCCAAGAGCCTGCACAAGATCAGCCAGTGTTGAACCTCCTGCAGAAGAAATCAAACCATGCCGATGCATCAATAAACTTATTCACCATAAAATAATTTTATTGTTGTTAAAACTAAGTACTAACCGTGCTGAGTTTTTCTTTTTGTTCTTGTAATTGTAGGACCTTCTTGACCAGCCATTACAACTATACGCGTTCTAAGAGCAGACAGGCGTTCCACTATATTCTTGGACAAATAATCACCAAGTGATTGAGCAAAATCAACAGGTTTGGGAATCCTCAAACCAGGAACATATACTGATACTTCACCAATACTTCCAGGCCTCCTTCTATTTCCACCAGAGTTCTTTGGAGTTGACACCACACAGCCCATGTCTAAAGGCTCACTATATCTGCTGAATGCTGGTACAAATAAGATAAATGTGAACCACCCCAAAAATCTCTATTTAAGTGACTACAGTTAGTTTCTATTGTCCATGACATCAAGCAGTACAAACTTAAAAAAGAAGTGCTGAGAAGGGAATACATGCCAATGACAAAAAAAATATAGTTCATTATATTAAAGTTCTAGAGAACACATACAAGGAAGCTGAGAGATTAACACTAAAAAATACATTAACCTGACTAATTAAATGGCAAGTTGCCAACCAACAAAAAGTGGTAGTAGGTTACTCACGAGCACCATTACATTTAACATGTAATGGGACAGTCCACATCATTTTAAAATTGACAATATTTTAGTCAGTAGCCTTACTTTTATAACCCTTTTTTGGTTTGTTTTCAGCAGCGTTAATGATTCCCTCTTCATTATCCACTTCCTAAATAAGCCAAAAGCTTCATAATCTTAATCCTTAACTAAAATTAAGCACCAAAGATAAATCTAACCAACGAACCTTGTCTTTTGCCCTGGCTGTTGACTAGTCAAGTCAAAACTTCTGGTATTCTCTGCACAAAAAATTCACAGGTAGAGAGTTGATTTTGAGAAAGAAATAGAGCTAAAAGTGACAAAATCACAAGAACTGCGTGAGACATGACAGGTGGTGTCGGTGTCAACGCTTAACTGTGACAACAAGAGAAAAGGCTTCAAAAGGTTGCACCATGCTTACACGGTAACAACTCTTAAAGGTAAAGTAGCATCAATTAAAAGCTTTTATTAGATTCCTCATTTCAACAAGAAAACAGCTGAAACTCTTGTGAGTAAAGGGTTTCCAAGAAAAACAACCAAACTAAACAAGCAACACTTGCTGAAACACAGGAATATTCGGATTCATTCATCATCATTTCATCTCTTGCTTGTTTCAAATCATAAAAAAGCGTCGCTGTTAACAGCTTCAGAATTAAACTTAAAAAATAAAAAGCCCCGGTAATTTAGCAATGTTCCAGAAATGGATAAGTCAAAATTAAAAGTTCAAAACTTTATAAAACAATTTAGAGAAATGTTACATTGATTTCAAGCAGAAACACACAAAATATACCAAAAAAAAAAAAAAAAAAACTTTCCCAAATTCACCCAAAAACCAGACTTGAACTTGGTTGACCTGATTTTCCAAATTCGGATAATGAAAAATACCCCCAAATAAAATAAACAAACATTTTTTAAAGAAAAATTGTTGCAATCATTTTTTCTTTTCCTCACTCTTCCCAACCTTCCAACAAGAAAGGACAAACAGAAAAATAAGCCCAGATTTCTATGCTAATTGGTTTTTTACCATTAACAGCACAGTGGTGGCAAATTCAGGGAGCTGAGGCAGTCAATTGAAAGCACAAGACTGCAGTTCAATTCAAATGAAAACCAAAGAAAGCCGAGATTTTGAAAGGTTCCCAGACGCACAACCACCCTGAAGGTGAAACTGAAGATCCCAGAACCAAAATTCAAAAGACAGAGACACCCTTTTGACTCATACTTAAAAAGATCCCAGAAGCACAACCTTTTGATTCATACTTAAAGCATTTCCTTCAAAGGGAGCAACAGATACAGATAGAGAGACCCTTCCGCGGAAACAAAAGTAGATTTTTTATTTTAATTGTAGGAGAACATTAACATATATAGTATTGCCGTGTTTTATATCTATATTATGTTGTGTTGAATTCTGTGTACATATACACGTTAAGCATTGCTGCTGACATATTCTATCAGATAGAGACACACAAACTATGGTTAGAGTAAGAAAGGACATTATGTCGATTTATTTATTCCTTTATTTTGTAGAAATAAAATAAAAAATGGGCACTGAAATTATTTTTATTTAACTTTTCTATACACCTCACACTTATTATTATTCTTTATATTTTTAACAGATTTCATAAAATTCAAATTATTAATGATTGAATAAAGATACTATCCGATATAATAATAAAAATTATAAATCATACATAATTTATTACTCGGACATTTTTTTTATAAAAGTTTTGATACTTTTTTTTATTTTTCCTTATATATTCACTTACTTATTTAAGTATTTAAGTATGAGAAAATATGTGTAGATGAATTTTCATCTTGTTCGACACAACTTAGAACCATTCGAAAAAACATACTACATAGTTCAATTCAATCGATTTCGAATAAGAACAATAATTCTACATAATAAGTTTATTAATTTTTATTATAACTATTCAAAATTACGTATTTTTTCTATTGTTTAATAGTTTAAATAGTTTTTCTTTATTATTTTAAAACACTTAGGTTTGTATTTTAACTGTAAAATGTTATTTAACTTTGTACTAAACATTACCATCTATTGGAGTTGTAAATTATTTTAAAATATACTTAAATATGATTTTGTGTTCAAAATAAATTGAATAATTTTATATTTTTTCAACATTTTTTTATTAATCTCTCTACTTGATAAAGAAGAAAATAAATGTTTTTGTTTCTAAAATACTAAATATATTTATCATTCTGATTAACACTTTTTGTATAATAACAGAATCAATATAAAAGTATTGTGCAGGACTATAAAGTTACAAAAATAAACTTAGATTTTACATCAATCAATGTTTCTTCAGCATAGATTTTAGTGGCATGAATGTAAACCTAATATAAGAATAATATTTTTTTAGTGTTTTTTTTTTAACTATAACTAATTTAATACTGAAAATAAAACATTAATTAAGATTAATAAGGTAATAAAAAAAATCATTCAAATTAAGATTATTTTAGATGTCTCCATTAGTTCTACATATTCAAGTTTTATATTTACTTTATGTTCTCATGTTCAATCTTAAAATTAGGATAATAATAAATTATGCATAAAAAAATCTTTAATGATATTTGATGTTTGACCTTTAAAATTACAAATGTATCATTAATGCCTAAGTTATCTTAGTGGTTTAAATATATTGATCAACAACTTCAAGTTCTTGGTTATAACTTTTAACTAATTTTTAAAAATAAAATATTTTTATTAAATTTTTTTGAAATGATTATAAACTTATTTTGATATATTTTTCATGATATAAAAAATAGATAATTATAGAACACTCATAAATTATTTATTCTTTTTATTTGTAGGTTTACTATTTTTTTTAATCTTATTTGCTTTTATTTTGTTCAATAATAAATAGTGTTTTGATTTTATGTATACTAGTTAACATCGTAAAAGTCAATTATCATAATTATTGTCTATTTTTTAATTATAATTTGTCATTATTTTATCCTTAAAGACATATTGATAGGTGGAGAGAAGATAATATATATAAATTATTATTAGTATTAACTTTGTGAGACTCACGTAAAAAAACATAAATTATAATATTATTAGATTCATTGTTGTTAGGATCGAGCGCTGCTTACGTACAACAATCTCCTCTTGAGTAATTGTCCTACGAGGAATCTCACTTGGATTATGACTTGGCTCATCTAGCCTCTGCGCCACCGATTGTAACTTGGCCCATCAGAAATCGAACTCGTGACCTTGGCTCTGATACCAATTGTTAGGATCGAGCGCTTACGACTAGGCCAAAAGCTATAGTTATTAGTCAAAGCGCAACTCTTTTTACTTAAGAGTAACAACACAAGCGCCACGATTCGATTGTGACTCGGCCCACCCGGTCTCCGCCATAGGACAATTGATGCTGCCGTTGGACATTAATATTTTTGTGAATAAAAATCAGTATATATTCAAAAATATTTATTCTTCAAACACAGATATATTTTTCAAATTTGAATTGTCATAGTTGATTATGTTACCAGTATAATCAATTATGACAGAGAAAATCATTTTTCTATTTTTGATGCATCATAGTTGATTATGACAGAGAATAATTTTATAACACTTGTGCTTTAGAGACTTATGCATAATATTACTTCATCAACTTGTATCTCCATATCCAGTATTCTAATACTCTATCTAGTCTTCAGAAATCATCTTGAGCTTGCTTGAATCATCATCTTTATCAAAAACATATATTGGACATGTAGAACAATTTTTCACATTGTCACCAACGTCATAAATTCAGTTTGTCCTTAATTCATCTTGAATGGTATTGACTTGAATGTAGTTAACTTAAATCATCATCAAAATCATCTCTTGGGAATGTAGGGACATTTCCATCAATCCCCCTCATTAGTTTCAATTGTCACGTTTAAAGTATTATACACTTTAAAACTTTATTTCATCACAGTTTTGTTTTTAAAAAAAATATATTGATAATTAAGAGAAAATAATGTATATAAATTATCTTTAGTTTGGATTCTTATGTAAAAACTCACTTCAATAGGAAATATATTTAATTTTTCTTACACGTAACGAAATAGATAATGAAACAATAAAACTCCACATAAGGAAGTGTAGTTTTAAACTTTAATTTTGAGCATAAATTAAACTTAGATATTTTAAATCCATTGTTATAAATTAAACTTAATTCAAGCTTGATTAATGTAATAAATGACCAACTTTATTTGGATAATGTAATAAATGACCATCTTTACTTGAATTCGTTTGATGTGATGTATAACTTGATTTTAAATTTTGTGCTCAATTTTGAGCTTATCATGCAAAAAACTTCTATGAGATAGACATTATAACATGCCCAAACTAACAGAGTTTAACCAATTATAGTTTTGACTTCGCAACAAATCAAAACATGTGTTTATTAAATGTTGATCTTGTACATAAAATTTTAATCATATGAAAAGTTGTAAGTCATAACAAACCAATAATAACTAGGTCAACTGAATCTGTATAATAAAATGTAAGATCTAAGTTTTAAATTTGTGCAAGAATTAGATTAGAATTTTTAACACAATCCAATAGTGGCATAAGTTAGATTTAACTAAAAAAATAGAGAGGATGCGTTTGACTTATGTCTTTCTTAACAAACCTAAATTAAGTCTAATATAGACGTTTGTCGTTTAAATTTCCTCATTGAAATATTAGTGTTGAGGTACATAATCTGTCCTAATTATGTGAGTTAATTTACCTTGCACTTGCACTTTTCTTTTCTTTTTTTCAGATTAGAGGCGGACAGAACAATATAAAGCAAATTTACCCGATTTATCATTCTATAAAATATCTACATATGTTTTCTAGAAGAATTATTATTATTATTATAATAAGATATAAATATGACACCTAATTTTTTTTTAAAATAGTACTATCATCATCGTGTATATGTATAAAAAGTTACACGCGACAACTCACAAGCCTTTTTGTTTTTGGCAAACACTATACGTGACGATGCATCATGCACGTTACTTCCATAATATGCATTAGTGTTTCATTTTTGTACCTTTGATAGTAGAAACCATACACATCACACATTTCTACTATCGAAAACATCAACATTAATAATATATTCCTAAACACATATGCATATTCAAATATATATATATATATATATATATAAAACCAAATGACATATATATAAATGATGTTTCATAAATCAAATCAATAAATGATGGAAGCGAGTGACCGACAAGTATAATGTGTAAAAGGGTCAATTTATGTTTATTTTGTTTATATGTACAAACTTTAGTGTTGTCAACTCCACAAGGAAAACGATGTGAAAAAAGATTTGATCAACACAAAGCTTTTACCTAATCATCTCCATGTGTATGAAGATTATTAAGAAATAATTAATAATAAGTATTAATAAAATATTTAATATTAAATAATATGTGATTTATAATAAGTATGAATTGAAGGTTTGGTATATAACCAAATAAGACTATACTATGTTTAAATGTTAATTAATTAAGATTGAATTTAGTAGGATGAATGTTCATTAATATATTTTAACAAACTTGAGGTTAAAAAAACAATACATCTTAATTTTATTGTGTGATTTTTTTATTTTATTTGTAAATAACTGTTCTATTTGAAAGGTCAAAGAATTTATATATTAAAAACATTATCTATTAACAATAATAATAATAAGAACATCAGATTGAAAATACTTTCAAAGTTATATTTGCATATCACAATATCTCTTTCAGATTAAGATTTACAAGGACGTGATAGTAAATATAATCAAATCGATTCCAAATCATCACATCAATATTTTAAATCCTCACTCGTAATTTAACAACTCATAAAAATTACTTAATTTTTAATATTAATAATTTTAAAAAAATTTCACAAAGAGAAACAATTTAAATGATAAGATTACGGATTTTATAAAACGAACTAAAATTATAGATACGTTGATAAGTTATTTTTATTGTTTTTTTTAATATAGACTTAGATTAAACATGGCCCAAACAAATTAATTCACTGTAGTTTTTAAAACAAATTTGAAAATACAATTGTTTAGTTTATGAACGCTAATATCTGATCTTATGTTTGTTATAATAATATCGTTAAAATCAATTATTATATCAATGTATTATCAAATTTTAAACTCTTTTTTCAATTAAAAGATGAATTGGTGGAATAAATGTATATATAAATTATGATTGATCTCAATTTCTAAATAATATGAGTCTCATAAATATGATAGAAACAAAACTCTATTATAAATCCTATAATAAATGTCAATGTTCTATTTAGAAATGAAAATATTCATGTCTCTTATTTATTGTGAAAATATAATTAAAATCAATTCTTATACTCAAGTCATTATCGATTTTGAAACTCTCATCCGTCGTATTTTTATCTTAAAAAAATCTTAAAGAATAAAAAATATATAAATTATTTTTAATATCAAATCTAAAATTAAGCAACAAACTAAAATACAAATGTTTAAAAGAAAAAATTAATTAATAAAACTATTTTTAAAATAATAATAAGAGTAAAACAAAAATATAATTTAAAATAATTTCTAAAACAACTAAATATTAATTAATGTACAAAATAATAATACCTTCTTGTTAGGGAAGGGTGTATATATGTTGGTCCCAATTTCCCAATCATACTTTAACTCACACCGTCCAATGCTGCTCTATCTTCCACGTGGATGATGCACGTGCATAATTTTTACTGTCTCACACGTGTTATAGTTGAAATGCCACAACTAAACGACAAGAGTAGTTACTTAAAATTATACCTTGAACAACACGTGGAAGCAACACATGACATTCCGTTTTCATTGGTACTTTCACGTATCTTGTTTTGTGAATTACGATGCATCTGAACTTTTTCGACTGGGACAAGTTAATCATGTTGAATGGTGAAGAACACGACACGTATCAAAAATCTGATTTGAGTCCACTTTAATGCAATATAATGAAGAGAGAAAAATATTTTTTAAAATAAGAAAAGTAAAAACTATAATTTGACTAAGTACATTACAGTACATCGGTTGAATTACTTATTTATATAAAATTATAATTAAAGAATGATTAAACTAAAGACATGTTTATGATTAATTCTAGTGTGTTGTTATAAAATATACATTAACAATCTTAAAATTAAGCTCTAAAAACTATTTGAGATTGTAATATTGAAAAATTAGTTTAAGCATAAAACGATTATTTTTAGTTTAAGAACGTCATATACTATAAAAAATTTTATTTATATTATATATTTACCTGAAAACAAGGCATAAGTCTATGTCTTCACTTTTACATCTCTTATTTTTCTATTTTATTTTAAATATTTACACTTATCTTCTTATTATGTAAAAAACAAAAAATTTAATGTGTTTTCGTGTATACACAATACAAAATATTTAATTAATTTTTTTAAATGATTAAAAATAAATAAATAATTTTATTTAAATAAATAATCATATAATATCTCATCAATGATTATATTGATAATTAAAATGAAACAGTTAGATAATATAAATATATTAAATATTTATAACATGGTATAAGTGAAGATTTTTTTTCACTTAGAAAGTTATATACATATAAAAAAATATACAAAATAAGTAAAAAAAAATATTTCTTTTATATCCCTTATTTATTCGGTATTAAAATTAATCACTTAAAATATTATTTTGTTTCTGGTAAAAAATCAGGCTTATTACAAATAGAAACAACTCATGAAACAAACATGAAAATTATTGTTACAATATACTCATCATACATCTTCAATGGCACATCACATTAAAACAAATATCATGAATTTAAGATTTATTCAAACATCATATATTTAATTCAGTGCCTAATTTTCATCAATGTGATATGACTTTTTCCCACTATATAATTTAAGTTATAAGAACTTTCTTTAATTCTCATGATACGATTAAGTATCATAAATTCAACCTATAATTTATATTTTAACATGATTTTTATTATTGAAAATAATAATGATTAATACTTCACTTCACATGTACATATAATCAATTTTTAAATCAATTATACATATATATTATATTTATTTCATTCAAATTATAATGGTTTAAAAAATTATCTCAACATAAAAAGTTTCATTTTTAATCTTCATTACCTCAGAAAATGGCAATTAAAGACATCCTCCGAGCATTCTCATTACTCTTAGGTTCAATTTTATTTTATCAAATACTTACTTGAGGTGAATAATTTTTTTTATTCAAACAACTTAAACTAGATATCTTTTCATGTATGAGTAGCTCCTCAAACTACTAATTCTCTTTTAAAAAAATCAAATTAATAGTTTTATTATTGGTTGCATTTTGACTAGAATGATAATGGGTCATCTATGCCAATTATGCAAATATTATGTACTTCACAAACAACACCTAAACTTAAAATAAATCACATCACACATCCAACAATTAAAAAATTACAAATTATTCCAAAATATCAATCTATTTCATTCAAAATTTCTATTTATCATACTATGAAATTATGTTACTAATTTTTTTATCTTGTGCTCAATTTCTTTGATGAAATTTTCAAATTCTTAATTCTCACAGGAGTTCTAAACATATTTACAGAAAAACTTCGATTAATAAATTAAAAACATCACAAATACTTTAAACTAATAAAGATTTTTTTGTCTTGAATTATCACATGTAAGTTGTCTCCCATATGAAATTCAAAATCCCACACATAACCCAACTACAAAAACGTAAAAAGAAATAAAAATCTTTTATTATACGTTGAGAGTATTACAATGTGTTTGATTTAGAAAAATTGATTGAGAGATCTTGAATTGAAAAGTGAATTTAACGATAGAGAACTTGTATTTGAATTGAGGAGTGAATTTAAGAGAATGAAAAAAAAATTTGTATATTTGTATATATCAATAATTTTTAAAAACTCTCTTGTATCCTACCTTTATAAAATGTATAATAATATAGACAATAACACCCTTGTCATGTTATTTGCAATATAAATTATAATAATAATAATCATATGTTTATTATCTTTATTTATTAGATTAAATATAAAAATTATTAAATGGATAATGACTTTTTAGTTTTGTAAATCTAAACCATCCCTTCTCACCTCTTTTGTACTTTTGTTTATTAATAGATCAAAATAAAAATGAAAATAAAATTTATTAGACAGATCAAATTTATCAATGATTTTTTTTTCACATGTTTCCATAATTATTATTAATAACATTTATTAAATTTCTTAGTATTATAGTTTTTGTTTTGTACAGAAACCGGTTTATTTTATATTTTATTAAATATCTACATAATCTTAAAATGATTTTTTTAATAAAAATATAATATACGTTCAATGATTAATTTACAGTATTTAAATTTAAAAGAAATTTTGTTAATTTTTTAAGAAAAATTACACACTCTTACAACAAAATCCAAAACGACAGATTTGAAAATAAAGAATATTTTTACATTGTATTAAAAAAAAATTATTCTTAGACTAATTCAATTTTTATTTTTAAAAATTGAAAAAATTATATACAATATCAAAAGTAAAATATTATTTTTTATGAAATTAAATTATTTTATTCGATTAATGTGATGGGTGGAAAAAATAGAGTTTTACAAAATCAATATATTCAATTATTTTTAATAAGGCATAATATAAACAAATTTTTTTATTATGACCTCTGCTAATCCTTTATATATGCTAATGAATGAAAAATGATAAAAAAATTTATGTATAGGTTTATTTAGAATATGTCTGGAAAATACATAAGGTAGATTTATAAAAGTTTCATGTTATATTTCAGGCTGAATTTTTTTTTTGGAGTTAAGAGGGTTAGGTTACAAAGTTTTGTATGTTAGATTAATATTTATGATCTTCTAAATTTAATTATTATTAAATATATTTATTTATATATTTGTAAATTTGACCTTTTATTTTTTTATTTTTTTTCATCTTTTTATAGTCTATATAAAATAGTGTAAATAGAGGCTAATCTTCTTGAGAATTAAGGAGAGTTATGACCTCAACAATTTTGTAACTTCTTTATGTATTTGTGATTTTGACTCTCTGAGCTTAATGATTATTAAATATATTTATTTTTATATTTATAATTTTATCCTCTCACTATTTTATATTTATTAATAATAATAAAAGGACAAAAAGATTTCATCTTATATGAAAGATTTCTATATCGAATTTGTAAGAGACTAATATAACCATTAGGATATTAATATGAGTTATAACTTATAGAATCAATTCCAGTAATTATGAGTTCGAATTGGATTGAGTTTAATTTTTATCAATAATAGATTAAAAATGAACCTAATTCACATGATCTCACAATTTAGATGAGTTTGAGCCAAATTATGATAAATTAAAAACAATTGAATAATTCTTATTGATGTTATTCTTATGATATAGTTATATATATATATATATGTTTATTAAAAGATAAAAAAAAAATATACATTAATGAACTAATTTACCTACTTCATTAACCCTAATGGATTAAATCAAATTATAAATTTTATGACTCACTACAAAATAAACAATTAATTCAGCGGTGATGAATCAATCCATTCAAATTTAATCTTTTATAAAATTTCTGATTCAGTATAAATGATGTCAGATTTGAAACCATCAATATAAATTAACTGACTCGTCATAAATTAAATTAAATCAGATTCAGCTCAACCCGTGATCAATCTATCCATCTATTAGGCCAATTTTAAAATGTCTGACTCATCATCAATTTAGTCATATTCAACTCAATCCGTGATAAACGACCCGTGATATCCCTAATTATGAATTCAAACGGATAATAAATGCATATCAAATTCAAACTATCATCTCTTTCCACGCATGACTTTATAAATTCGGGCTATTACACTTTCCAAGCATGATTTTATAAATTTCGAGGCAATTTGGAGGCACATTTAACTGTTATAAATTGAAATGAAAATACATGCATGATATTCAAACTATCTTCTCTCTAGGCATGATTTTATAAATGTATATGAGCTTCAAATTTCAAACGATCTTTTTTTTTTTACAACTAATTAAATAAAAATTTAATTAATATAATACATAAACCAAATTTTTTTACCATTATAAAGTTAAAATAGAGTCCAACTTTTTTATTTTTTAAAATAAAAAATGAAATTAATCAATTTAAAAAATACAAAGAGTAAAACCAAGTTTATTAAATAAAATATGAATTCTTAAAAATGGTCTTTTTAAATTATAAATAAGAGACATATAAATAAATGAGAGTAACTAATACGTGTATTGTATTTGTTTGTAATTTTATGATACTATGAATAAAAGCATATTTTTTTATGTTTTAAAAAAATTCGTTTTTATGATTAAAAAAAAAAGAATAATATTTGGTACGAAACAATTTACCCCTCATTATGACACTGCAACGTTCATTTTTTGTCCTATATAAGTAATGCATTCTCCCGTATCACCGTCACGAAACGCGACATTTGAATAGGCACACATTCCCTCGCGAGTATTAGCAGAGTAAGCTCTGCTAGGGTTTCCATCGGGTAAACCCTCTCTTTCTCTCTCTCCTCGTTCTCTCGTTCCATGCAACACCGTTGAAATTGCTGAAATCTTGTTGTATTCACGATCTGTTTGTTTTCAATGCATTGCAGTTTTTCACCACTATAGCAGAATGGAACAAATAGCCCGTGAGGAATCGTTAAAAAACGCTTCGGATTTGGAGTGCGAGAAGGATCTCGAAGGCGATCATAAATCAATCGCATGCCCCACCCCTCAAAAGAACAATGAACCCTTGACGATCAAATCCAGAGAGGGACATACCAATGTTCCTGATAAGTGAGCTCCCTAATTCATTTTTTTTTTGTAATTTTGGAGAAATTTGCTCATTTTGTTTTCATTTTTGTCAGTTGAGTTGTATTTGATATATATGTATATATTTTTCAGTTACTCTATGCTTGCAGATTTGTTTGGTCACATGAGTTGCTCACTCAGATTGTTGCGACTGTGCAAAAAGACTCCAACTTTTGAAAATGTTTACCGCCAGGTCGAAGTTCTGTCGAAGAGGTAACGGTACCGATTACTATTGGAGTTTTAAGTTGATGGGTGAGGAAGTGAGTATCGTGTGTTTTGTTTACAGGGAATTATCCCATGCACATCTTGCGCAGATGAAGTATATACTGCCTGAAGGTGTATGTATAGATAAGGTGCTTGTTCATGACAAAAAAAGCTTGTGCATGGTGCCTGATATCTCGATCACCTTGAGATTCGAGATTGTGAAAAATTGCTGTGGTAAATCTGCTGATCTGTCTCTTCGGCGATATTTTAGATCTAAGCTGTTTGATTTTTTTTCCATGCATCCCGAGGTAATTTATTTCCCAATTTTGAGTTATTATACTTTATATTTGATGCATTTGAACCAGCAATTTATTCCGTCTTAACAATTTAATCTAAATTTTTAGCTGTCGTGTGAGCTATTATTTTAAAAGGGGGATTTGATCCCAAAGATCTCACGTTGTCAATTATTTTTTTGTTGTGGATAAGGTTTCTCATATTCCAGAAGCCCTGCTGCCAGGACCTTTTGGCAAGAAAACTTTTATCTTGAATTGTGAAAATTCAGATGCGATAGAATATTCAGACCAGTCTCTGGATTCAACGAAACTTGTGTCAGATTCCAATCAAAGCGAGACCTTGCAGGAGCAATTCCAGTTGTATCCGTCTTTTCGTAGGCATTTCTCCGGGAAGAATATTGTATACCAGGCAGAAAGGGAGCAGGGGCTTTCATCCACAAAAACTTATCCATCATCACATGTGGAAAACGAAGAAAGTGAAAAGGGACTGCAGAAAGGAAGTGTACCATTATCTGATCAAGTGGATCACCAGAAGGAATCTTTTTCTACGACTTTTCAAACTAATGTTGTTAATACACCGGTACATATGATCCGTCCTTTACATTCTGTTACTTGCAGTAATTCTGAAACCCCAGATATGAAAAATATCTCCTGCACCGCTGATAGTTTTATGACCGAAACTCCTGCCCAGTTAGCACCTGCAAGATTATTGCCTGTTTCTGATGTTAAGCTTCAGGACATGCCTATCCAAGTTTTATCGGCGTGTCATAAGCCAGCAAAAAGAGTGCTTGACTTTTCACTCATGGAGGATAATAATGGCTTGGGCATTAGAGTACAGAAGTTTGAATCTATCATAGCTCTGCGTGAAAGTGATAGCTTTCCCGAATCTAGTCGAGAATGTGCGCAGTATTGCTGCAAGTCTGTTAGTTCTGCCTTTGTACCTCAAGAGGTATGCCGTGTCAGACCTGTTTTATTAAATTGACAAATTTATTTCCCCTGAAAGTGACTTCTTTCTTGTAACTTGGCTTTTGAATGCAGGCAGAAGGACGCCTTGGATACTCTTTTGAGAAGATCACCCAAAAGCAAGCTGGTTTAGATACACTGAATGAAAAATCTTCACCGATGCTGAATCTGGTTAATGTGATTCACTCTATATTTCAATCTGTCCAAAGAATTCTAATCACAAAAGAGGAGCTCCTGCATAAGATCCTTATGAACAGTTTCGATGTTGTTGAGATTAGTATGTTCTAGAACTGTTGTTTACAACATATAAAGTTTCTCGTACCTAACTAATATTCTTACCCTGTAGGAGAAGTTGAAGAACAAATTGAATCTTTGGAAAAGTTGGTCCCAGACTGGATCTGCAAGAAATTGGTTCCTACAGGAGATACTGTATACTGGTAATTTTCTTTCTGTTTACTGCTGTTAATTATTTGGTCATTAAGGTAAAATTATTTTGTCATTCATACAAGGTAGTCCTTCCTTGAATATAAGTAAATTTACAACGCATTAAAATTGTCTTCAGCTATCATCCAAAAGTTTTTGTTTCTATCACATAAATTCATAATCTTTCTAATTTATTCTCTTCGAAAGAACTGTACGCTACCTTTTTTGAGTGTTATAGTGAACTAAAAATCCCCTGAACAATATGCAGCATCAATAAAATGTCAGATTTGGACTCAGTACGATCAAGGGTTGCCCGCAACGAGACTGTTCGAGAGAAGGGCTTTTACTGACACCAACTAATGAAAAGGGTCTGATTTTTATATACTTTTGTTAAATTTTGCTGCTTATAGTAATTAGAGCTGGGGCCTTATTTGCATGTGAAATGATTTATTTTTTTCTATACAATTAAGTTGTTTGCATGAATACAAATCTAATATCTCATCTTTACAACAGATTAACAAAAAATTATAACTAGATAAAATAAATATAAAAATTTCTACGTTTCAAATAAAATAAATATAAGCTAAATTTAAAGAAAACGAATCTGGATATGTATGGAATTGTTACAATAGTTTTAATTTTTTATATTACTTTTCGTATAATTTGGAAAGAAAAATACAGTAAAAATCATTTATCTAGTTTAATACTTTGAAGATAGTAGAAAAAAGTTTAAAGAGTGTATCCGAGTTTTGATGATCTAGATAATTTTATAATATGAAGAAGAATTTTTTTTAATAAGTTGAATACATTTACAAGATTTCTTTTTATTAGATTTAAAAAGGAATAATAATTTATTTCTTTTCAAAATAAAATGGCAAAACCCATTTTCAAAAGAATCTTTAATGGAAATTGTTTCTTCCCTCATTTTCTAAAGTAATATGAAAATAAGAAAAAGTTATTACATCCTTTTAATAAGGAGATAAAGGATTTTTTATAAGAATTGTTAGTAACATTTTTTATATTATTTGTGTCAAAGTAAAATTATCTTGGTTTAAACTTGTAAGTGTTGAATGACTTTGTCGTAACATCTATTTGATTTTTAATATATGTATATCTATATTTTCTTCTTTTATAAAGCTTTCATAAAGTGATAATTGTCTTATAATGAAAGTTAAGATTTTTAGTAATATGCTTACCACACTTTTGTTTTGTACATAGTAACAAAATCATATCTTTCTTTTAAGATCATTGTCTTATAATGAAAGTTAAGATTTTTAGTAATATGCTTACCACACTTTTGTTTTGTACATAGTAACAAAATCATATCTTTCATTTTAAGATATGTTTAATAGAAGTAGATGAAGGAAGTGTATCAATATGAAAATATTCGTACAAAAATATTCACAAAGTCTCATCATTGACAAATTTATATGATATTGATTTCACTGTGTTTTTCTTTTAGAAACATAAACAGTATGGATGGCAATGAATAAAAGATGAGGCAAAAATTTGATTATTTATTAATTTAATCAAATTTTTTAGAGCAAAAATGGTGGCTTTATCTAATTTTTATAAGATAAATTAAATGATCTCCTTTAGAAAGGAGATAAAGGATTTTTATATAGAAATTGTCAGTCGCATTTTATATTCTTTGTCATCCATGTTGTTTATCTTTCTAGTAGATCACAGTGAAATCATCATGGTATAAACTTGTTAGTTTTGACTGACTTTGTCATAATATCTATTTGGGTTTTTAATATTTGCATATCTACACTTCCTTCTTTAATAGCATTTCAATAAAGTGATAATTCTATATGAATGTGTTTTGAATTATAATGAAACTTAATATTTCTATTAATGTTCTTAGGACACTCTTTGTAAAAATAAAATTGTTTCTTTTTGTGAATTTTAATTAATTTTGATTTAAATAGTGATATATTGTTTATTATATAATAATTAATGTTTTGTACATCATAAAAAATAATGTCTTTCCATTTAAGAGATGTTCAACAGTAGTAGAGTAAGTGTAAATGTGAAAATGTTATTCACAAGTTTCATCATGGACAAGTTTATATGATATTGATTTCACTGTGTTCTTCTATTGGAAACATAAACATCATGGATGATAATGAATAAAAGATGAGGCAAATATTTGATTAATGTAATCAAATCTTTTAGGGCAAAATGGTGGTTTCATACCCATTCTTACAGGAGGAAAAAAAAAATTATGATGTCCTTTCAAAATGATTTTTATATAAGAATTGTTGGTCGCATTTTATATTCTTTGTCATCCATGTTGTTTATCTTTCCAGTAGGTCACAGTGATATCATCTTGGTATAAATTTGTTAGTTTTGGTTGACTTTGTCATAAATCTATTTGATTTTTAATATTTGCATATCTATACTTCTTTCTTTTGTTTCAATAAAGTGATAATTGTATATGAATGAGTTTTGTCTGAAAGTTAAGATTTCTAGTAATGTCCTTAGGACACTCTTTGTAAAAATAAAATTTTGTTTTTTTGTGAAATTTAATTATTTTGATTAAATTAATGATATATTATTTATTACAATATTTAAAGTGTTTTGTACATAATAAAAATTCATATTCTTCTTTTTAAGAGATATTTAATAGTAGTAGAGGAACTATAAATATGAAAATATTCACACAAAAGATTTACAAGTTTTATCATTGACAAGTTTATATGATATTGATTTCACTGTGTTCTTCTGTTGGAAACATAAATAATATGGATGACAATGAATAAAAGATGAGACAAAGATTTGATTTTTTGATTCATTTAATCAAATATTTTACGGCAAAATGGTGGTTTCATACCCATTCTTATAAAAATTTTTTTATGATATTATTTCAAAATGATTTTTATATAAGAATTATCAGTTGCATTTTATATTCTTTGTCATCTATGTTGTAAATATAGCAATTTGTCATCTTGCATTTTATTACAAAATGATATAGCAATATGAAAAATGTTATTTACAAGTTTATTATTGACAAGTTTATATGATATTGATTTTTCTGTGTTCTTCTATTGAAAACATAAACAACATGAATGATAAAAATGTGAATATAAAAATGTTATTCCCAAGTTTTATTATTGACAAGTTTATATGTTATTGATTTCACTGTGTTTTTCTGTTAGAAGCATAAACAACTTGGATGATAATGAATAAAAGATGAGGCAAAGATTTGATTATTTGATTTATTTAATCAAATCTTTTACGGAAAATGGTGGCTTCATACCCATTCTTATAAGAAAAAAATAATTTATGATCTTCTTTCAAAATGATTTTTATATAAGAATTGTCAACTGCATTTTATATTCTTTGTCATTCATGTTGTTTATCTTTCTAGCAGGTCACAGTGAAATTATTTTGGTATAAACTTGTTAGTTTTTATCGACTTTATCATAATATCTTTTTAGTTTTTAATATTTGCATATCTACCCTTTCTTATTTTATAACATTTCAAGAAAGTGATCATTGTATATGAATGTTTTGTCTTACAGTGGAAACTCATATTTCTAGTAATGTGCTTAGGACACACTTCGTAATTTTGTTTGTGAATTTTAATTAATTTCGATACAAATTATGATATATTGTTTATTATAATAATCAATGTTTTGTACATCATAAAAAATCATGTCTTTCCATTTAAGAGATCTTTAATAGTAATAGAGGAAGTGTAAATGTGAAAATATTATTGACAAGTTTCATCACGGATAAGTTTATATGATATTGATATCACTGTGTTTTTCTGTTGAAAACATAAACATCATGTTGGAAACATAAACATTATGGATGATAATGAATAAAAGATGAGGCAAATATTTGATTATTTGATTAATGTAATCAAATCTTTTAAGGCAAAATGGTAGTTTCATACCCATTCTTAGAAGAGGAAAAAAATTTATGATCTCCTTTCAAAATGATTTTTATATAAGAATTATCAGTCGCATTTTATATTCTTTGTCATCCATGTTGTTTATCTTTCCAGCAGGTTACACACTGATATCATCTTGGTATAAATTTGTTAGTTTTGATTGACTTTGTCATAAATCTATTTGGTTTTTAATATTTGCATATCTACATTTCCTTTTTTTTTTTTAACTTTTCAAGAAAGTGATAATTGTATAAGAATGTGTTTTGTTTTATAATTAAAGTTAAGATTTCTAGTAATATGCTTATGATATATTCTTTGTAAAAATAAAAATTAGTTTTTTTTTTTGTGAAGTTTAATTAATTTTGATACAAATAATGATATATTACGTTTTATGATAATTAAAGTTTTTTGTACATCATAAAAATACATATTCTTCATTTTAAGAGATATTTAATAGTAGTAGAGGAACTGTAAATATGCAAATATTCATGCAAAAATATTTACAAGTTACATCATTAACAAGTTTATATGATATTGATTTCACTATGTTCTTCTGTTAGAAACATAAATAATATGAATGACAATGAATAAAAGATGGGGTAAAGATATGATTATTTGATAAATTTAATCAAATCTTTTAGGACAAAATGGTGATTTCATACCCATTCTTACAAGAGAAAAAAATTTATGATCTTTTTTTCAAAAATGATTTGTATATAAGAATTGTCAACAACATTTTATATTCTGTGTTGTCTATGTTGTTTATTTTTATAGTACAACAGTGAAATCATCTTAGTTTAAGCTTGTTAATTTTGATTGACTTTGTCATAATATCTATTAGGTTTTTAATATTTGCATATCTATACTTTCTTCTTTTATAACGTTTCTATAAAGTGATAATTGTTTATGATTGTGTTTTGTATGAAAGTTAAGATTTCGATTCAAATTTTGTATAAAGTGATAACGTTTCTTCTTTGTAAAATTAAAATTTTGTTTTTTTTTGTGAAATTTAATTAATTTGATTCAAATAATGATATATTATTTATTACAATAATTAAAGTGTTTTGTACATCATAACAAATTATGTCTTTCCATTTAAGAGATATTAAATAGTAGAGGAAGTGTGAATATAAAAATGTTATTCACAAGTTTTATTATTGAAAAGTTTATATGATATTAATTTCATTATGTTCTTTTGTTGCAAACATAAATAATATGAATGATAACGAATAGAAGATGAGACAAATATTTGATTATTTGATTCATTTAATCAAATCTTTTACGACAAAACGATGGCTTCATACCCATTTTTGTATGAAAAAAAAATTATGAACTTCTTTCAAAATGATTTTTATATAAGAATTGTCAGCTATATTTTATATTCTTTGTCATAGTAAATCTTGGTATAAACATGTTAGTTTTGATTGACTTTATCATAATATCTCCCCTTCCTTATTTTATAAGGTTTCAAGAAAGTGATAATTGTATATGAATGTGTTTTGTCTTACAGTGAAAACTCAAATTTTTAGTAATGTGCTTAGGACACACTTTGTAATTTTTTTGTGTGAAATTTAATTAATTTCGATACAAATAATGATATATTGTTTATTATAATAATAAATGTTTTGTACATCATAAAAAATCATGTCTTTTCATTTAAGAGATGTTTAACAGTAGTGGAGGAAGTGTGAATATGAAAATGTTATCGACAAGTTTTATCATTGATAAGTTCATATGATATTGATTTCACCTTTTTTTTAAATATAAACATGACAATGAATAAAAGATGAGACAAAGATTTAATTATTTGATAAATTTAATTAAACCTTTTAGGGCAAAATGGTGGCTTCATAACCATTCTGATAAGAGAAAATTTTTTATGATCTTGTCAAAATGATTTTTACATAGAAATTGTTAGCCGTATTTTATATTCTTTATTATCCATGTTGTTTATTTTATTTTTCTAATAGGTCACATTGTCATAACATTTATTTGGTTTTTAATATTTGTATATTTATTATACTTTATTCTTTTTTAACGTTTCAATAAAGTGATAATTGTATATGAAAGTATTTTTGTATGAAAGTTAAGATTTCTAGTAATGTGCTTAGGACCCTCTTTGGAAAAATAAAATTTTGTTTTTTTTGACTTTAATTTATTCGATTCAAATAATAATATATTATTTATTACAATAATTAAAGTGTTTTGTACATTATAAAAATTCATGTCTTTCGATTTAATGAGCAAAATAGTAGTATTGGAAATTTGAATATAAAAATGTTATTTACAAGTTTCAGTATTGACAAGTTTATATGATATTAATTTTGCTGTGTTCTTCTATTGGATAACATAAATAATATGGATGATAATAAATAAAAGATAAGGCAAAAATTTGATTATTTGATTCATTTAATCAAAATCTTTTACGGCAAAATAGTGGTTTTGTACCCATTCTTATAAGAAAAAAAATTTACGATCTTCTTTCCAAATGATTTTTATATAAGAATTATCAGCTGCTGTATTTTATATTCTTTGTTATAGCAGGTCATAATGAAATCATCTTGGTATAAACTTGTTAGTGTTGATTGACTTTATCATATCTTTTTGGTTTTTAATATTTGCATATCTACCCTAACTTATTTTCCAACATTTCAAGAAAGTGATCATTGTATATGAATGTATTTTGTCTTATAGTGAAAGCTCATATTTATAGTAATGTGCTTAGGACATACTTTGTAATTTTTTTTGAAATTTAATTAATTTCGATACAAATTATGATATATTGTTTATTATAATAATAAGTGTTTTGTATATCATAAAAAATAATGTTTTTCTATTTAAGAATATCATCTTGGTATAAATTTGATAGTTTTGGTTGACTTTGTGATAAATTTATTTGGTTCTTGCATATCTACATCTTTTTTTTTTTTTTTTTATAATGTTTCAAGAAAGTGATAATTGTAAATATGAAAATATTCACACAAAAATATTTACAACTTTCATCATTGACAAGTTTATATAATATTGATTTCACTTTGTTCTTCTTTTGGAAACATAAATAATATGGATGACAATGAATAAAAGATGAGACAAAAGATTTTATTATTTGATAAATTTAATCAAATCTTTTAAGGCAAAATTGTAAGATTTCTAAGTTAACTTTAATCTGATTCAAATAATGATATATTATTTGTTACAATAATTAAAGTGTTTTGTACATCATAAAAAATCATGTCTTTCCATTTAAGAGATGTTAAATAGTAATAGAGGAAGTGTGAATATGAAAATGTTATTCACAAGTTTCATCATTAACAAGTTTATATGATATTGATTTCAATGTATTCTTCTCTTGGAAATATAAACAACATGGATAATAATGAATAAAAGATGAGGCAAATATTTGATTATTTGATTAATTTAATCAAATCTTCAAGGGCAAAATGGTGGTTTCATATCCATTCTTATAAGAGAAAAATTTTTATAATCTCCTTTCAAAATAAATTTTATATAAGAATTGTCAGCTGCATTTTATATTTTTTGTCATCTATCTTTTTATCCTTCTAGTAAATCACAGTGATATCATCTTGGTATAAATTTGTTAGTTTTGGTTGACTTTGTCATAAATCTATTTGGTTTTTATTATTTGTATATCTTCATTTCTTTTTTTATTATAATGTTTTAATAAAGTGATAATTGTACATGAATGTGTTTTGTCTTATAATTAAAGTTAATTTTTGTAGTAATGTGCTTGTGATACTCTTTGTGAAAATAAAATTTTATTTGTTTCCTAAAATTTAATTAATTTCGACACAAATAATGATATATTATGTATTATGAATAATTAAAGTGTTTCATACATTGTAAAAATTTATATTCTTCATTTTAAGAGATATTTAATAGTAGTAGAGGAAGTGTAAATATGAAAATATTCACACAAAAAGATTTACAAGTTTCATTATTGAAAAGTTTATATGATATTGATTTCACTGTGTTCTTTTATTAGAAACATAAATAATATGGATGACAATAAATAAAAGATGGGGCAAAGATTTAATTTAGGGTAAAATGGTGGCTTCATTCCCATTCTTACAAGAGAAAAAAATTTATGATCTCCTTTCAAAATGATTTTTATATAAGAATGGTCAGTCGCATTTTATATTCTTTATCATCCATAATGTTTATCTTTCTAGTAGGTCATAATGAAATCATCTTGGTATAAACTTGTTAATTTTGATTGGCTTTGTCATAAAATCTATTTGTTTTTATTATTTGCATATCTTTACTTCCTTTTTTTGTAACGTTTCAATAAAGTGATAATTGTATACGAAAGTGTTTTGTGTAAAAGTTATGATTTCTAGTAATGTGCTTGGGACACTCTTTGTAAAAATAAAATTTTGTTTTTTTCTGTGAAATTTAATTTATTTGATTCAAATAATGATATATTATTTATTACAATAATTGAAGTGTTAAAAAATCATGTCTTTTTCCATTTAAGAGATGTTAACTAGTAGTAGAGGAAGTGTGAATATAAAGATGTTATTCACAAGTTTCATTATTAATAAGTTTATATGATATTGATTTCACCGTGTTCTTTTGTTGGAAACATAAATAATATGGATGATAATGGATAAAAGATGAGACAAAATTTGATTATTTGATTTATTTAATCAAATCTTTTATGGCAAGATGGTGGTATGAATGTGTTAAAGCTTATAATTTTAGTAATGTGCTTTGGACACACTTTGTAAATATTTTTTTTTGTGAAATTTAATTAATTTTGATACAAATAATTATATATTATAATTAAAGTGTTTTGTACATCATAAAAATTCATATTCTTCATTTTAAGAGATATTTAATTGTAATAGAGGAGGTGTAAATATGAAAATATTTACACAAAAAGATTTACAAGTTTCATCATTGACAAGTTTATATGATATTGACATCATTGTGTTCTTTTGTTGGAAAGATAAACAACGTGGATGATAATGAATAAAATATGAGGTAAATATTTGATTATTTGATTAATTTAATCAAATCTTTTAGGGCAAAATGGTGACTCCATATCGATTCTTACAGAAAAAAATTATGATCTTCTTTCAAAATGATTTTTATATAAGAATTGTCTGTTGCATTTTGTATTTTTTGTCATTCATGTTGTTTATCTTTCTAGTAGGTCATAGTGATATCAATTTGGTTTAAACTTGTTAGTTTTGATTAATTTTGTCATAAATCTATTTGGTTTTTAATATTTGTATATCTACACTTCCTTGTTTTTATTACGTTTCAATAAAGTGATAATTGTATATAAATGTGTTTTGTCTTATAATGAAAGTTAAGATTTATAGTAATGTGAATAAGACACTCTTTGTAAAAACAAAATTTTGTGAAATTTTTTTTTGTGAAATTTAATTAATTTTGATATAAATAATTATATATTATATATTATGTATTATGATAATTAAAGTGTTTTGTACATCATAAAAATTCATATTCTTCATTTTAAGAGATATTTAATAGTAGTAGAGCAAGTGTAAATATGAAAATATGTACACAAAAAGATTTACAAGTTTCATCATTGACAAGTTTATATGTTTCATTGTGTTCTTTTGTTGGAAAGATAAACAATATGGATGCCAAAGAATAAAATATGAGATAAATATTTGATTAATTTAATCAAATATTTTATGACAAAAATGGTGACAAAAGTCTTGACAAAGTAAGATATATTTTACGATGTTAACCATATTTTAACCATATTTTACGATGTTAACCATATTTTAAGATTTTACTACTTTTTATTAAGTTTTGACAAAAGTAAGATATGTGATAAATGATTATACATTTATATGTACAAAGATGTGAACTTTACAAATTTATATTATTTTTATATCGAAAAATTATTACAATTGACAAAATTATCTTTTAATGTGACTGAATGATACATGTTTTCATCTTGATGCTTCCATCTATTTATGTTGATATTTTAGTTGTAACATGCCAGAAATACAATAAGGAAGTGAGAACAATTATCATGCAGAAATAACATCGATGTGATAAATGATTACACATTTATATTACAAAAATGTGAACTTTCAAGTTTATATTATTTTTATATGAAACAATTATTCAATTGACAAAAATTTCTTTTAATTGTGGTTGAATGATACATGTTTTCCATCTTGATGCTTCATCTATTTATCGATATTTTAGTTGTAACATGCCAAGAACAATAAGGAAGTGACAACAATTATCATTTATAATAATACTATCCTAAAAATATATTTTTCAACTTGCTTAACTTATTTCATTTATTCCATTTATGAAGATCTAAATTAAATTTGTAGTGACTAGTCAGGATAAATGAGTCTAATTTTAATCACTTTTTGATATTTACTCATTTAAATCTCCAAGGACCAATCTCCATCTACAATATCATCAAATCTTCATAAATAGATATTATTATAAAAAATAATTAAATAATATAAATATAAATTAATAAATAGGAACAATGCATAATAAACAAACAAGACCAATACATAACTGGAGATAATTAAAATAAGACCAGTGCAAGAATGAAGATAAAATAAAATAAACAAACGAGACCAGGTACATAACTGGAGATAATTAGAATAAGACCAATACATTACTTGGAGATAATTAAAATAGGATCAGTGCAAGACTGGAAATAAAATAAAATAAGCAACTAGGACCAGTACATAACTGGAGATAATTAGAATATGACCAGTATGTAACTGAACATAAATAAATAAGACTAGTGCGTAACTGGAGATAATTAAATTAAGAGCAGTGTAGGACTGAAGATAAATAAATAAATATAAAACACAACCAATACGTAACTGGAGGTAAATAAAATATAAAGAATAAATAGAATGAGGTTAGAGACACCTCACTCTACAACTATAAGTAAAAATAAAAAATAATATTGATAAATGTCTCATTCCCCTATCTTAAGAACTGTAGATGATGTACCAAAATTTTACAGATGTGGTTTTATCTTTCTCTTTCTTTTCTCTCCTTATCTTTATCCCTTTTTTTTTCTCTCTCTTTCTTTCTCTTTCTCCCTTTCTTTTTCTCTTTCTCTCTCCTTCTTCCTTATCTTCCTAAGGATCCATTCCCCTTGGTCCCTTTTATAGCAATTTTTTTTCCTTTTTCATTTATTTAATTAAGTCATTAAATGCATTAATTATGTCTTTGGATAAGATTTATCTTTTAAGATAAGTTAACCTTATCTTTTATATATACATATATTAAGAAAATTAGTAATTAATTTTTTCTTCTCTTTCATTTTTATAAATTAAACAAAAAATATATATATATATATATTATAATAATTTAACGATAATAATAAATTTCTTTTAATATATGCTTGTTTTATTATAAATATATTTAAATTATCCAAATAGTATAATTTAATATATTGTATTTGGAAGATGATAAATTTTTTTGAGGTGTTGCATTTTCCCTATACTTACAGAAATTTCGTCCTCGAAATTTTTATTCACTAAAACAGATAGAGGTAACTTTATCTGAATTTCTTTTCTAATTCTCATGTAGCATCTCCAGTAATTTCATTACAAACAACCTTCACTAGTGGAATTTGTCTTCCCCTCAGTTGCTTGATCTTCATATCTGTAATCTGTACAGACATTGTTCAAATGTAAGGTTATCCTTTAATTGTACTGTATCCGACATTATTACATGAGAAGGATCAGAAATATATTTTCTTAACTGAGACACATAAAACACATTATGAAGATTAGAAAGGAAAGAGGGTAAGGAAGTTTGGTAAGCAACAAAACCTATTTTTCTAAGAATTTGACAGGGACAAATAAATTGAGAAGTAAGTTTCTTTGCTTTCATTACTCTACTAACTCCAGTTGTCGATGTTACTTTCAAGAATACATGCTCACTTTCTTAGAATTCAAGGGGTCGTCTTCTCTTGTCAACATAACTTTTCTGTCGACTTTGAATTGTTCTTAATTTTTCCTGAATCATTTAATTTTTTTCGTGGTTTGTTGAATCATGTCAGGACCTAAGATTAAATTTTCTCCCGTCTCAAACCAACATAAAGGTGTTCTACATTTTCTTCTATACAATGCCTCATAGGGTGTCATACCTATGTTAGAATGAAAATTGTTGTTATAAGTGAATTCAATTAAATGATAAGTACCGATCCCAGCAACCAGAATCTTCTAACACACATGCGCTCAACAAATCTTCCAAGGACTGGATGGTTCTTTCTGATTGTCCATCATTTTGAGGATGATAAGCTGAGCTAAGATGAAACTTAGTTCCTAAGGCTTGATGTAGGCTTTCCCAGAATTTAGAAGTAAACCTAGGATCCCTGTCAGAAATAATACTAGATGAAACTTCATGTAACCTCATAATTTCTTTTATGTATAATTCAGTCAGTTTCTCCAATGAATACCTAATGTTAATGGGTAAAAAATAAGCAGACTTTGTCAACCTATCCACGATAACCCATATGAAATCAAATTTTTGAATCGTTCATGGTAAGCCAACTATAAAGTCCATTGCAATACTATCCCATTTTCACTCAAGTATGTCTAAAGATTATAGCATCCCTGTAGGCCTTTTATGTTCTATCTTAGCTTTTTGACAAACTAAGCATGATGTTACATATTGTGCCACTTGCTTCTTCATTTTAGGTTAACAAAGTATTTTCTTAAGATCTTGATACATTTTTGTTGTGCCTGGATGTATGCTCAATTTATTCTTATGTACTTTGTCTAAAATCAGCTTCCTAATCTCTACATCATTAGACACACATATCCTACCACTAAATCTCAAAATTCTTGCTTTATCGATGCCAAATTTTTTTCCATTCTTTTGTGCTATCAACTTCTTTTTCTTTTGAATAAATCCATCACTTACCTGAGCCTCTTGAATTTGTCTTTGTAATTCACTAGTAATTTGAGTTAAGTTTAATTTTATTCTATCAGGGTTCATGGTAATTGATAAATTCATGTTTTTGAATTCTTCTAGCAGACTCATCTCATGAATAATAAAGGAAGAGACATGTAAAGATTTTCTGCTTAAAGCGTCTGCTACTACATTTTCTTTTTCTGGATGGTAATGTAATTCAAAATCATAATCCTTTAAAAACTTTATCCATCTTTTCTGTCTCATATTTAATTCTTTTTTATCAAACAAGTATTTAAGACTTTTATGATCATTAAAAACCTCAAACTTACCACCATACACATAATGTCTCTATATTTTGAGTGCAAAAATGATGACAACTAGTTCTAGATCATAAGTTGGATAATTTTTCTCATGTGTTCTTAATTGTCTTGAAGCATATGCAACTACCCTTCTACCTTGCATAAGAACATATCATAATCCCATTTTGGAAGCATCACAAAATGTCCAGGTGGGTTAGGTAATGCTAGAACAAGGGAAGTGGTTAATCTTTTCTTAAGTTCTTGAAAACTATTTTCGCATTTTTCTATCCATTCAAAAGCTTGACCTTTCTTGGTGAGTTGGGTTAAAGACATAACCATTTTAGATAATCCTTCAATGAATCTCCTATAATATCCTGCCAAACCCAAGAAACTACGAATCTCAGTCACTATTTTTAGTGGATCCCATTGTAGAATTGCTTCCACCTTAGTTGGGTCTACTGACACTTCCTCTTTGGAAATCACATGACCTAAAAATGTTACTTCTTTTAACCAAAATCCACACTTAGACAATTTAGCATACAATTGTTTGTCTTTCAAAATTTGAAGAACAACTTGAAGGTGTGCTGCATGATCTTCAAAAGTTTTAGAATAAATAAGAATGTCATCTATAAAAACCACAACAAAATGATCTAAAAATAGACGAAAAATCCTATTCATATAATCCATGAATATTGCAGGAGCATTGATTACACCAAAGGGCATCACTTGGTATTCATAATGACCATACCTAGTTCTAAGTACAATTTTTTGTACATCTTATGCCTTTACTCTAATTTGGTGATATCCTGATCTTAAATCTATTTTAGAAAATACAGAAGCTCCTCTTAATTGATCTAACAAATCATCTATTCTTGGAAGAGAGTATTTATTCTTTATGGTGAATTTATTTAACTAACGATAATCTACACACAACCTAAAGCTTTCATCTTTCTTCTTAACTAATAAAACAGGGGCTCCCCAAGGTGATACACTAGGACGAATGAATGGTCTTCCAAGTAATTCTTCTAATTGTTTCTTTAGTTCTGTTAGTTTAGAAGGTGACATTCTATATGATGCCATAAAAATTGGTCCAGTTCTAGGCATTAAATCTATTGAAAATTCAATCTCTCTGTTGGGTGGTAAACCAGGAATATCATTAGGAAAAACTTTAGGAAAATTTTGAACAACAACTATTTTTTTTAAATCGGCTTCCTCTTTTACTTCCACAGAAGATAGTAACAAATATCCTTGAATTTTGTTCTTCAAAGACTCATTTACTGAGTTGGTAGAGAAATTCAAAAGATTCTCAGAATTTGAAAATATTACTGATTTTTCTGCACAATTCAAAAGGACTTGATTGGAAGATAACCAGTCCATACCTAGGATTACATCTAATTGAGATAAAGGTAGACAAATTAAATTTACAAGGAATTTCCTGTTTTCAATGAACAAAGGACAATCTAGACAAATTTTATTGGTGATTACAGACTTACTTGTGGGAGTTGAAACAATCAAACTAGTGTCTAGAAAAGAAGTTGGGCAATTCAAGGTGTTGGACACAATCATTGGAAATGAATGAATGAGTTGCGCCTGAATCATACAGTACATTTAAAGTTTTGCCTTTAATGAAATACATACCTTGGATCAAATCATTATTCTGAGAGGATTCAGTTCCATTCATGATATACACTCTTCCTGTTGTCGGAGGTCTTCTTTTTGGTGCAGAAGGATCAAAATTTGGTTTTTGTTGCCGACATTCAGAGAATATATGACCAGGTTTTCCACACTTGAAGCAGACAAACCCTTTAAGATGACAATCTTTAGCATAATGATCATGTCTGCACTTGAAGCACTTGAAGCACTTGAGCTGACTATTTATAGGTTTATTAAAATTTCTAACAGAAAATTGGCTGGGTTGAGATCTCCATTGGGGGCGGTTTTAAGGTTTTCCTTCATTTTGTCTCCTTTTATTATGTTGGGGTCCAAAAGATTTTGGTTTACTATTTTGATGGTTTTCAAAATCTTCCAAAAATCTACATTTATGAATAAGCGTAAGAAAATCATAAATATCTAGTATTCCTACTGCTTTTCTCAATTCAGGCCTAAGTCCATTATCAAATTTTATACACTTCATTCTTTCATTAGGGTGATAAAAGAATGCAGAATATTTTCCTAGTTCTTCAAACTTAGAGACATATTCTCCTACTGTCATACCTCATTGCTTTAATTGCATAAACTCTATTTCTTTTGCCCTCCTCGCATCATTGGGAAAATATTTTTCTAAAAATTTTGTTGTAAACACCTCCCAAGTAATGATTATTCTTCATCCTTCTAGTAATCTCCTGATACTATTTCACCAATATTTAGCCTCTCCTATTAACATAAACACAACATAGTTCACCTTTTGGTCATCAGAACAATTCATAACTTGAAATATTTTTTCCAATTTTTTAATCCATAATTCAACCTTTTTTGGGTTATAACCTCCAGAAAATTGCGGAGGTTTGTTTCTCCTAAATTCAACTAAATCTGGTGATCCATTGGTTCCTTAATAATGCAGCAGCCATGTCTCGGATAGCTTGTACCGCTTCTGTCAACTCGTTGTTCCTTCTATTATTTGTCATATGAAATTATATAAGTTAGGATTCATAAGATATCGTGATAGACTCATTTCACAAGTCACACATGAAACGTTATTCTGATACCATCTAATGTGACGTCTTTTTTTTCACGATGTTAACCATATTTTAAGACATTACTACTTTCTATTAAGTCTTAATAAAAGTAAGATATGAGATAAATGATTATACATTTTTATGTACAAATATGTGAACTTTACAAGTTTATATTATTTTTATATCGAAACAATTATTACAATTGACAAAAATTTTCTTTTAATTGTGGTTGAATGATACATGTCTTCCATCTTTATGCTTCCATCTATTAATGCTGATATTTTAGTTGTAACATGCACAAGAAATAACAATAAGGAAGTGAGAACAATTATCATTTAAAATAATACCATCCTAAAAATATAATTTTTAACCTGCTCAACTTATTTTATTTATTCTATTTATGAAGATTTAAATTAAATTTGTAGTGACTAGTCAGGATAAACAAGCCCAATTTTAATAACCCTCTCAAGTGATATTTACTCATTTAAATCCCCAAGGTCCAATCTCCATCCACAATATCATTAAATCTTCATAAATAGATATTATTATAAAAAATAATTAAATAATATAAATATAAATTAATAAATAAGATCAATGCATCACTAGAGATAAAATAAAACAAACAAAAAGGATCACTATATAACTGAATATAATTAAAATAGAACTAGTGCAAGACTGAAGATAAAATAAAACAAACAAATAGGACCAGTACATAACTGAAGATAATTAAAATAAGACCAGTGCAAGACTAGAGATAAAATAAAATAAACAAATAAGACTAATACATAACTGGAGATAATTAGAATAAGACCAGTACATAACTGGACATAAATAAATAAGACTAGTGCGTAACTGAAGATAATTAAATTAGGATCAGTGCATGACTAGAGATAAATAAATAAATATAAAGCACGACTAGTACGTAATTGGAGGTAAATAAAATATAAAGAATAAATAGAATGAGGTTAGGGACATCTCACTCCACAACTATAAATAAAAATAAAAAAGAATATTGATAAATGTTTCATTCCCCTTAAGATGATCTACTAAAATTTTGCAAAGTCATTTTTATCTTTCTCTTTCTTTTCTCTGTTTATCTTTCTCCCTTTCTCTTTTTCTTTTTTCTCTCTTTCTCTTTCTGCCTCTCTCTTTCTTTCTCTTTCTCTCTCCTTCTTCCTTATCTTGCTACGGATCCTTCACCCTGATCCCTTTTATAGCAATTTTTTTTCCTTTTTCATTTATTTAATTAAGTCATTAAATGCATTAATTATGTCTTTGGATAAGATTTATTTTTTAAGATAAGTAACCTTATCTTTTATATATATATATATATATATATATATATTAAGAATATTAATAATTAATATTTTTCTTCTCTTTAATTTTTATAAATTAAACAATATATATATATATATTATAATAATTTAACAACAATAATAAATTTCTTTTAATATTTGCTTGTTTTATTATAAATATATTTAAATTATCCAAATAGTATAATATAAAACACATAAATTGTCTTATTATTACTTAGATTAGAAATTTAGTTGCATTTACTATTATTAATATTTTATTATCATTTTTCATAAAAAAAATATAAATTTCTCTATCAAAATAAATAATAACCGTAATTTTTTTTATCCCATTTGAGATAAAAAATTAGTACTTCACCGAACTTTCTTTTACCTAAACATAGATATAGATAAAGGTTTTGTCATTTTTCATTTCTTAAGTGATGAACACAATCTCTGTTACCCATTTATTTGCACTATATATTTTACATGTTTAGTATTTAGAAGAATTTAAATATAAATCATGATAAAAGTTCAGTAATTATAAAATATAAAATATTATTAGAATTAAATTTCAACTATTTTATTATAAAAATTTAATATATCTTGATAGTTTTTTTTAAATCGTATATGCTTGTTAGACTTTTTAATGATTTATGTGGATGAAAATCTCTAGAACAAGACTTGAGTTGACTTAGTGAAGTTCTTGGAGTTGTTGCCATTTGGTTGTTTCATTCTCTCAGAGTTTGCAGCAGATTTTTCTTCTTCTCATGTCAGCATCCTTCAGCTACGATGTGTTCCTCAGCTTCAGAGGCTTTGATACTCGCTACGGTTTCACCGGCAATCTCTACAAAGCTCTTTGTGACAAGGGAATCCATGCGTTCATTGATGATGAGGAGCTTCAAAGAGGAGATGAAATTGGAGCAGCACTTATCGAGGCCATTAAACAGTCTAGGATGGCTATCGTTGTGTTCTCCAAGAACTATGCATCTTCTTCCTTTTGCTTAGACGAACTTGTCAAAATCGTTGACTGTGTTAAGGCACAGGGTCGCTTGATTTTGCCCATTTTTTACGACGTGCACCCTTCTCATGTTCGACACCAGTCTGGGAGTTATGCGGAAGCGTTAGCCATGCACGAGGAAAGGTTCACGAATAGCGACCAAAACCTCACGGATAACATGGACAGGTTGCAAAAATGGAAGATGGCTCTTAACCAAGCAGCTAATGTGGCCGGCAAGCATTACAAGCTTGGGTATGCTACCCGTCTCTGAGGACAATCATGTGTGCATGGCTCCGACAAATATCTATATGACATGTAACTAAGTTTTTGTGGAAATTGGTCGGAACCATGATCATACGATGGTCTCACCCATGTTTTATGTTTTATTTAATTTTGGGTAAATAGTCTATGTATTGACAAGATTTTTACACCATCATCTAATAGGTTAGTGACTTCTATAATAACTATCTTAAAAATTCACATGATTTCTGATCGAACGATAATGTAAAACTTTTTACACTAACAGCAGCTATGCAACTGATGTAAGTTTTGTCCTTGCATGTAACCTAAACTAGTTCTTTGTATGCCTGACAATCTGAATTCTAGTGATGTAATTATCATTTTCCATTACATGGATGTGATTATTTTAGCATGACTTCACATAGAACTTCTTCGATTGGGCAGAATGGAATATGAACATGAGTTTATAGGGAAGGTCGTTAAAGAGGTCTCCAACAAGATTAACCGCAGACCTTTGCATGTGGCGGATTACCCGGTTGGGATGGAGTGTCGAGTGCAAAAAGTAAAGTCACTTCTTCGATTTGGATCCGATGCTGGAGTTTACATCGTAGGGATTCATGGAATAGGAGGAATGGGGAAGACAACACTTGCTCGAGCTGTTTACAATTCAATTGCAGACCAATTTGAAGGTGTATGTTTTCTTGATGGTGTGAGAGAAAACACTGTTAAACACGGATTAGTACATCTCCAAGAGATGCTTCTTTCTGAAATAGTTGGAGAGAAGGATATTAAGATAGGAAGTGTTGGCAAAGGAATTTCAATAATAAAGCATAGGCTCCACCGAAAGAACGTTTTTTTGATTCTTGACGATGTTGACAAAATAGAACAAGTGCGAGCAACTGTTGGAGAGCCTAATTGGTTTGGTTCTGGCAGTAGAGTCATCATAACAACTAGGGATAAACATTTGATTCATGGGGTTGATGGAAAATATGAGGTAGAAGATTTAAATAAGGAAGAAGCACTTGAATTGCTTAGTTGGAATGCTTTTAAAGATGACAGAGTTGATCCAAGTTACAAGGAAATTTCAAACCAAGCAGTGGCTTATGCTTCTGGCCTTCCACTAGCTTTGGAAGTAATAGGTTCCTTGTTGTTTGGGAAAGACATAAAAGAATGGGAATCTGCATTAGACCAGTTCAAAAAAATCCCTAACAAAAGGATCCAAGATATACTTAAGGTAAGCTATAACGCTTTAGAGGAAAATCAGCAAAGAGTTTTTCTTGACATCGCTTGCTGCTTGAAAGGATATGAATTGGAAGAGGTTGAAGGTATACTTGGTGCTCATTATGGTGTTTGCATGAAATATGGCATAGGAGTGTTGGTGGACAAATCTCTCATAAAAATTAAGAATGGCTGTGTGACACTTCATGAATTGATAGAGGTTATGGGTAAGGAAATTGATCGGCAAGAATCACCCAAAGAGCTTGGGAGACACAGGAGGTTATGGTCCCATAAAGATATAATTCAAGTTTTGGCAGAAAATACAGTAAGACTTGATATGGATGACTTGTTCTTTCATTTTTAACCTTGATTTGTTTCTTTGACTATTGTATGATCACATAACAGCAGTGTTTGTGCCTTTTGTTCTAACAGGGGACTAGTGATATTGAAATCATCTGTTTGGATTTCCCCTTATTTGAAGAAGATGAAGAAGTATTTGTAGAATGGGATGGAGGGGCCTTCAAGAAGATGGAAAACCTCAAAACACTAATTATTAGAAACTCTCACTTTTCAAAAGGTCCAACACATCTTCCAAATAGTTTAAGAGTATTAGAGTGGTGGGCATATCCATTACAGGATTTACCAACAGATTTTCATCCAAACAAACTTGCCATATGCAAATTACGCAGAAGTTGCTTTACATCACTTGAGTTAGCAACCATATCAAAGGCAAGTGTAATGAGTTTATTTCAATGATCATTTCAAAATTATTCAGTTGGTTCTTATTTGTTTTCCCTTCTTTCTTTTGTAGAAGTTCATAAATCTGACGGTTTTAAATTTTGACGGGACTGAATGTTTGACGAAAATACCTGACATATCCAGTCTTCAAAATTTAGAAAAACTGACATTTGAGTGTTGTGAAAATTTAGTAGCAATTCACGATTCTGTGGGTTTTCTTGATAAACTTAAAATATTGAGTGCTTTTGGTTGCAGCAAACTTATGAGTTTTCCACCCATCAAGTTGATCTCTCTTGAACAACTTGATCTTTCATCTTGTTCAAGTCTTGAGAGTTTTCCAGAAATATTAGGAAAGATGGAAAATATAACACAGCTAGAGTTGAGGTACACTCCCTTAAAAGAGTTCCCATTTTCATTTAGAAATCTTTCTCGACTTCAAGATTTGGTGCTGGTTGACTGTGGAAATGTTCAGTTGCCTAGTAGCATTGTCATGTTGCCAGAACTGGCTGAGATTTTCGCCCTGGGATGCAAAGGGTGGCTATTGCCAAAACTAGACGAGGAGGATGAAGAAAAAGTGAGCTCAGTGTCTTCAAATGTAAAATGTCTTTGTCTCTCGGGCTGCAATCTATTAGATGAATATTTTCCCATGGTTTTAGCATGGTTTGGTAATGTGAAAGAGTTGGAGCTATCGAGCAATAACTTCACATTTCTTCCTGAATGCATCAAAGAATGTCACTTTTTGGTATTGCTTAATTTGGATAACTGTGAGCATCTTCGAGAAATTAGAGGGATTCCACCAAATTTAGAATATTTCTCGGCTGGAAATTGCAAATCCTTGAGTTTCTGCTGTACAGCCATGCTATTGGACCAGGTTATTTATGACTACCTTTTTTATTTGATAATTGCTAATGTTCTTAATGTTGCTAATCTTATTCACTATTTATGACTACCCGTTTGATGTGACAATTGATAATGTACTTAATATTGCTAAACTTATGCATTATTTATGACTGACTATCAGGAGCTGCATGAGGCTGGAAACACCATGTTTTGTTTGCCAGGATCAAGGATTCCAGATTGGTTTGAGCAACAAAGTATAGGTCCATCATTATCTTTCTGGTTTCGTGAGAAGCTCCCTGTCATGGATCTCTGTTTTGTTATTGGGCCAATGGGTAAGGACTCTATTTTGTTTAGACCAATCATGACTGTCAATGGCAACATAATGGAGATACAGTCCTTAACTGAAAAGAGGTTCTGTTTCGACTTCCCAGCTTTAGATTATCATGTACTTATCATCGGTACACAGTACACGAAGTTTGGAGATAATCTAGATAAACCACTCTCTCAAAATGAATGGAATCATGTTGTGGTTTCCATTGGTATTGATTTTGAACCAACCCCTAAAGAAATTATTGTCAAACAAACTGGATTCCATGTAATCAAACCAGAAAGTAGCATGGATGATATCCAGTTCACTGATCCTTATTTCCAACCATCCTTCATAGAGAAGCAAAGATTGGTTGACACTGTTGATTGTCATGGACAATTTATGCAGCAGCAAACTACTTCGGTTTCACTGGAACCACATGTGAGACAATGCAGAAAGTCATTTTCATTGATTCCACCACAAGCATGTAAAAATAATATGAATTGGGATTCAAATTCAACTGCAACAGGTAGCATTGCCAGTGTCCAGGGTAATGGATTCATTCACCACATTTCTTTCTGTGTGCTTTTCCTATCACATCCTCACTTTCAAAATAATACTTTTTTTTTTAAGTCATGACACTGATTAAGAAAAATTCAATTATTATCCAACAGATTATGAAACTGCATCACAGAAATTACGGTTGGACACGGGAATTCTGCAATTTGTGCAGCAGCGGAAAAGATTGGCTATTTTGGGTTTATGGCAACAACGACCCACGGCTTCATTGGATTTACTGCAACGAAGGGGCAGAGATTTGCTTTCATTGCTTTGTCCTCCATCATCGGAGTTGATGGTATCATGGCAGAGGAGATGCATCACCACAGACCGAGGTGTCATATACTTTAAATCTTTTGGTGTTTAATAAAGTATGTGCATAAAAGGGTTTACTCTTAAAATAGTTTCTGATTTTCAGGTGTGCAGGAGCAACATTTACCTTCCATCATTAAACAAAACTTTGAAGGCTGTAATGGCATAAATGAAACCAAAATGAAGGAAATGGAAAAATGTAACAACAATGACATGAGCACATCACTGGAGCAGCTATCAATGGCTAAGGTTTGTGGGTAGCATTTCAAAGTGATCTTAAACTGTCTGAAATAACATATTAATCATGTAACTTTGTCTGAAATAGGAGGATGATGTTCCTTGCAAGAGATACCAACATGTCTGGAATATGGCTTGCGATCCAATGGAATTCGAATATCTTGTGCATATCCAGAAGATCAATTTGTCTCAAAAGATAAACACTCCGTAATTTTAATCATAAGAGTTCTGAATCTAATCAAAGAATTGGCAAATCAGTAATTCTTGTAATGTAATTTTACTCATTCATAAGTTAAATTTTATAATAGACAAACATGTGAAAATCTTGATATTTATTAACATTTAAAAGAAAATCTTGTACCACAAGTTAAGCTATTGACTATAAATATTATATCCATATATTTAAATATACTTATTTATTAATATATTGGTATAACTTTTTATTATAGAGTACTAAAAACTCTATTTTTCATAAATATATGAACCCACATCAAACAAACACTAAATAATAAACATCTTCACATAAATTTGTTGGAATTCTTCTAATGCATGCACGAGTAGCGTTTCACCAACATTATTCATTCATTCATAGCAGTTACAACTGTTGCCAATTTTCAAATTACGCGCCTCTTCGTTTACTTCAATTTCAATAACGTGTTTCATCCATAAATTATTTTCCGGAATGCAGGTATTTCTGCATTTTTCTTCGTTAATTTCATTTTTTGGTTAAAAACGGTTCGTTTTGATCACCATTACGCTTGCGCTGCCGATTTCCTCATCTTTCAGGCGACCGATTCATGAGGCAAAATCGATTACCGGAAGAGCGCATTCCGATGGAGTTTGAGGAAGCGCATAACAATTTCCTTGCTATAAGACTTTTGTATAGACTTCTCGAAGATAATAGCATCGCCTTGCAAAATTCAACTTCAAAGCACGTATGTCAGTGCTTTTATACTTGCATTGCATTTTAAGTAAATATATTCTCTGGGTAAAACTTTTTCATACAGTCATTTTTTACGTAACTACTTCTCTGTGAGATCTGGAGTTATTCTTTCAAGATTTAATCCTTTGAACTTGTTAAGATGTTATTTTTAACGATTATTTTTTGAATTATATCTTTTTTAAGTGCATGAAAATTAAAATGTTAACTTGAAGGAAAAAAAAAAGTATTATCACGGTGGAAACACAAACCACTAACGGTATTTGATTAGGTGCGCCTACTTTTATAGTTAAATTCTTCTAGTTTTGAAATTCAGGACAGAGCTTTGTTCCCAATTTATTGTGATTAGTTACAGAATCTGAAAGGATTGTGTTTTGACTCTCTTTTTGTTGTTACTAATAGTATTATCACAAACTACTAGATATTCGAGTGTTTTTTGAGGGGTAATTTTGATGTGTATTTTCTTTTGTTTGTTGCAGTTGGTTGAGTGGGCACGAGCTTTATTGAAAAGTTTGCTGGATGTTGCTGTTGAAAGTGTTTTCGAGACTCATTTAAAGGTGCATATATATGGTTCCCCTTTTTCCAATGGCACCCTTAATTTTTTGAGTAAAATATTGTGGATGAGAGAGATCCGGATTCTTTTCCATCTTTTTTTCTATTTTTAACCTTAATGAGTGGAATAAAATGAACTTTACAGTAATGCTTCAAATTCTAGCACCCACTGAACTTACGGGCAGTATAAAGAATGATTTCTTTTACTTAAGGCATCCTTTGAACAAGAAAAACATTTCTCCAGTGGCAGGAGTTAAAGTCTCCAGTGGCAGCCAACATTTCTCAAAGCTCTGTGAAATATCCAATTTGCAGTAAAACGACTTCAGAAAAGTTGAAATTAGTATCAAAGAAACAATTGCCAGAGCTGTCAAAGTTTAGGATGTCTGATGATGAAGGAACAAAATGTGGAACACTATGCAGTGTAGGTGAGGAAAGCAGTGGGATGCAACAGAATTCAGTGAAGGTAACAAATCTGTCTAATGACAATGACATTTTGCCGAACACAGAGAGTAGTCATAGCAAGCAACAGTATAATGATGTAAATGCTTTATATGGTGATGGTGAGCATGGAAAAGAGTCGACACAAATGTTTGATGCAAAAGATGGTGAGCAAAATGAAGAGAATAATGTATTATTGCTGAATAGAATTCATGAAGCCCAAAGAAATTCTAATGCTGCCGGACAGATTGAACATCTGGATCAGAAGGGTGATTTCTCTGATGATTTGGTTAGTGCAATAAAAAGAATTGAGTCTCGGATTTTGGCTTTCCAAATTTGTTCTAATGTAGTGGATTCCACTAAGAACAGTGCAGGTCATCGCATTACACATGAAGCAGCAAATTCAGACAGTCCTGTATTACAGAGAAACAACGGGGCTTCAGGAAGTCAGATGAGTAGTGGAGAGTCCCTCTTGAAAGGACATAGGTTGATGAATCAGAAAACATTTAAACCAAGTTGTAAGGATGAAAATTCGATTTCTGCTAATGCTTTTGAGGAACCCTTTTCTGCTGGAAAGGAATCGTTAAGTCAGAGTCAGAGAGCAAATCAGAACCGTTGTCTTCATAGTAGTGCAGAGTCTGCAAAGAACATTGATTTACCAAAGCAGATTGGTACCCAGATGGTATCAAGAGGAGAGTGCTTGAGCAGTCAGAATAGAAATCAAAATTCAGAACAAAACATAGCTATGATAGCTAGTGTTGAGTCATTGAACAAGTTAGTTAGCGGTGATGCCTCTTTTGGGAGTCGAGCTAGTGAAGGTATTCCTGGTTTGAGGGTCTCGTTGAATGAAGACAATCATAGTGAGAAACATTCCATGATATTAAGTAAAACAAACAAGGAAAGTTTGGCAAGAAAAAATCCAGTGGCATGGTCTAAGACTGAACAGAATCGGAAGGAAATGAATTCTGAATCTTCCTATACACGGAAGTCAGCTGGATCTAAGTCCATTATTGCAAGGAGAGAAAAACCACCACCTCATCAGATGGTAATGAAACCAACTCTATTGGACCAGAGATCCAGTGAGATTAAGGTTAATTCCCATAAACACAGAGACTCTCCAGTTTTGGACAGAAGGAGGACTCTTAACACTGGTCATCTTGAACCACGGAAGACAAGGGTTCTACCACAACATCATGAACGGGAGGAGTCAAGCTCAAGCTCAAGCTCTAACTCTGACTCTTCTCGCTGGAGTTCTCAGCAAGGCAGTGCCAATAGTAGTAGTAGTAACTTTGAGGACTATTCCTTGTCAGATGGAACGCAGAGTCCCTCATCAGGAAGGATGGTGGATTTGGCAGATGAGGGCAGTTCAGAAGAGACTAACAGTTCATATCTCGATAAGGATGACGGCCCTTCTCCTAGATTTGGAAGTTTCAAATCTTATAGACATCACCATGACAGATATCCAAAGGAAACTAATGGAAGACTACGGAGGCTGAAAAATAAGTTGGGATTAATCTTTCACCACCACCACCATCATCACCATCATCATCATGATCATGGTAACACTCATGCTAGAGACGGTCATGGACCTACTACGTGGAATCACTTGTGGAATGTCTTCCACCATAAAAACAAGCATGGAGTGCTAACAAAAAAAGATGAGAAGACAAAGGGAGAAGCTGTTGCAAATGGGTTGCCAAGGAGAAACCAGGTTGGGCAGTTTCATAGACTTGCGGAAGGGGTGCTGAGGCACATCCGGCATTCAAAAAAATCAAAGCCTTCCAAGCTTGATGGGGTGAAACAGTCAAGGAATACCCAACATCGACATAGTCATAGGAAGTTGCGTTGGTTGCAAATCCTTAGAAGACAACGGGGACTGAAGATGAAAAACAAAGGCAGAATTAAAATGGGGTATATAAGCCAAAAATCACGACAGAACTGTTGAGTTTGGTTGCGTTAGAATTTCTCACCTCACAGCTATTGCCTTCCAGCTCGTGGTATTCAAGTTTCTATCAGATTGGCAGATCAGGTCTATCCTCTTATTTTGGCTCTTTTGAATGGCCGCTTTGTGATGCTCGAAATTCAAAGATGTGGACCCGGTGATGCAGGATTTTGTATGTGCATTGTGATCCTGGATTTTATTATTATGTATGCACCATTATAATGGACATGCTTGTTAATCTGGGTGCTCAAAGCAGTGTCCTTCCGTTCTTTGTTTATTTGAAATTTTTGTTTTGTAAGTCATAACTAAAGGTTTTGAGTACTTTAAGAACATGGCTTTAGATATTAACTTAGCCATCCTCAAAGATAGATTGAGTATTTGAAGTTGTTTACATGTTTCTCTAAACCAGTGTTAAGTGTTGCATATTTCACTTGATATCTAAAATCTCGTTTAAGGTAGCAACTTCAATTTAACTGTGGTCTAAACCATTCCTTCCATGTTCATTTAATTGGTGATAGGACCTCGGTTCATCTTCTAATCGCCAGTATTCTAGAGAATACTTACTGTGCAACCAAAACTATGACACCTTTACTTTTTTTTCCTTGGACTGCTACAATCGTCTTCTAGTTCCCCATGTTGCAACCAAACTGTGGTTTGAAAGAACATAAAATCTTGGTTAATACTCTAACCAAGTATTTGTTTAATTCTCTAATGACATTGCTAAGTACCCTAGTTTGGTACGGTGTCAACTGTTACCCCTTAGTCTATGTATGGAAAAATTGACATATGGTTGTGTCCAGATGTTTTTTAATAAAGAAGTTCTGTTTTGCTAAATGGCTAATAATCCGAACCTGTTCCTAGAATTTATAGGACGTCTTCTTTTTTAGAAAGATGACAAATGTACAAGAGATACACACTTTGAAATGAAGAGAAAAAATGCATAGGATCATTAATTTCCTCATCATTTGTGACACTAGCAAGTGTATTTCAATTTCAAGCACCAAAAGGTAACTGGAAGTAAGTGCATTTCAATTTTACAACACATGGGTGTAGAAGTGCAGCCGGTGGAGAAAGGATAAAGGTGAGAAACTAAAGTTTTTAGGATATTAGTTATGTATGTTAGTATAATATGTTCAAAAGAGAAATATTAAATTAATTTTATTACTGGTTTTATCTATAAATAAGTATGAAAGGAATTTACTTTTCTAATTTTTTTTCGGTCATTTGAGAGAAAAAAATAAAATTATCATAATTTAAAGAAAAAAATAATGATTATAATTTAATATTTAAAAAATAATAAAAATATGGAAAAAAAATATTTAGTGAAAAATAGATATATTTAAACAGTGGAAAGAAAATAAAATATATTTTAAAATTATTTATATAAAAAATATTTTAACGTCCGTGTTTTAGTAAAATAATAACAAAAATAATTTTTTTATAATAATTTTAAATAATTATTTATTGAATTTTAATAAATATATGATATAGATATATAAAATGTAGTTTATTAAATATTTTAAATCACTTAAATATATATATAGATTGAATAACTTTAAAATTTGTGTGTGGAGAAAATAAAATAAAAAATAAAATTTAGAATAATATTTTTAAAAAATTATAAAAAATATAAACACATAGACGCACTAATAATAGAAAATAATAAAGGCTTATGGATCTTCACTACTTTGACCGTTTGAATTTTAATTATGTCATTTTAAGTAAAGAATAACTAATATGAGGAGGGAGGAATTTGCAATATTCTCCTGTCTTATATATTGTTGTTTCTGACATTAATAATTTCTATCAGTATCATGATTAAAAAAAACACTAATCTTTTTAACAAATATTTATTAAAAATTATATAAAATATACAAAATTAAAGGAATTTAGCATGAAGAAGATAATTTTTAATACTGGGTTGTTTTTTTGTTAAGCTATAATTAATTAGATTTTATTATTATTGCTAAAAATATCTTTTTTAAACAACCAAACAATGGCAAATAAACCCCGATCCCATATCATGATGGCTAGTGAAGGTGATTCTTTTATTTGTGTTGCGGGTCTACTTTTTTTGTTTTTTGCATTATTTTATCCAATCAAAGAACATAAAATATTATGTTTTTCCCCTTTTTTTTATTTGTTTAAATTCATTCAAATAAGAACAATCTAATTTTTTTCCTTGGGAAATTGAATTTTAGATGAATAAATCTCTGCCTCCATAAAACTCTACTACGGTAAAAAATAAAAATTAATTAGTTAAAATTTTGTTGTTAAATAATTGTTTGTCAGACAGTTAATTTGTTGGAAAAAAAATCAAAGGTATATATTAACATAAGTATGTATAGTTGTGTTCAAATATATATAAAACAAAGAGATTGATGAATTGTAAGACATGTTTGAAGCATCACAAATAATATTCCATGAAAGAAATTAACCATCTTAAAGAAGATTTTGTGGGCAAAAACATCAAATGAAAACTTGTAGCAAAATTAAGAAAAACAAAGGAAATTAAAAGAAAGAGAATAATCCATTGAATATTTAAATAAAATATTCTACTTAATAAAGAAAAAAAGTTTGATAAAAAGAAAATCAACTTTATAATTATAAAAATTTTGGTCATTTGGATAAAGAATGCAAAGGAAAGAAGGTATTAAGATGTCAGAAGATAATTTAATTAAAACATGAAGATTCTCACGATGAAAATATGTTATTCATGTTAATAATATTTTTTACGAAAAATTGTAAAATTATGGTATTTAGACATAGGATGCTCAAAAAAGTCTATGCATGGTGAAGATATAAGCAAAGTGGTGATTTAAAGAAATGATAGTTAATAATGTTTAATAGTTATACTTAAAAATGGATTTTCAAGATACAACGAAGTTTTTTGCTAAAATAATAAAACTTAATACTGTGAGATTTATTTTAGTTATAACAAATATAAAGGTCAACGAATTTATTAATTTGAATTTCATTTTATTAATAGTCCTTTCAAGATACTACGTAAAACAAAAATATATATAATTAAAGAAGATTTTACATAGCCTTAAAAAATTAGCTTGAAACTTGAGGATTTATGATGTTTAGTTTATTCAACATAAACTTAGTAAATGCACTAAAAAATATATTATAACAACAATTTGTTAATAATTTATTTATATGTAGATGATAATTTAATATGATATAATTGAGATTAATAAAAATATCATAGAATTATCATATTTACTAAGCATTAAATTTGCCATGACAATCAAATTAATACTCATTTAAATTAACACATGTATATATTACAAATATATAAAAATATAAATTATATATTGCAAATATATAAATATATAATTATAATTGAAAAGATAAAACTATTTGATGGTATCTGGTCAAATTCTCCAGCCCATGGGCTCAGGCAAAAACGGTGACCGCATAGCCCGCCCAGGGCCCAAGCCCGAAACCTATAGTTTCTGTTCTTCCTCTTTGTCTCCGTTAGAAACAGTTTCTATCTCTATCAGCTGCTACGGCTGGACTTTCATTGGCGCTTTGTCTCACAGCACAACCCAGGTAACACTACATACCCTTCTTATCAATTCTTGTTGTAACTATGCATTGTGGTTCATCAATTTTTACCTGTTGTCTTTGCGCTACAGCCTTGAGTTTCCTTTCAATTTCAATATTTGGTGCGCAAATTGATGTGAGACCCACTTTTCTTTGTTATGGGCTTCGTCTCTTATAATTGAATTTCAATGGTTAAATGATGTAATAAGAGGACTTGTGAATTTTGTTCCGGGGTCGAAATCTTGAAAATTGAAATTGAAAAGGAAGCTGGAATTTTGGTATTTGATGAAATTTGGATTTATGTTGAAGAAACTCAGAAGGGAAAAGTAGAAAAAAAATGGGAAAGGGTTATTGTTAGAATCATAGTAGTCAATGAAGAGATAGAATGTTATTTGAAAAATATTAATAATGATAGAATACAAATACTTTGGATAAGAAACCATATTGACAATAAAACATCTTTGTATTGTAGAAGATCCTGAAGGTCTAATTGCAATATACATATTTATCATGTGTTGGATATTAGAGATAAGTGATAAACTAATAGGGATTGAGTGTGACAAAAGGGTCTGGTCTCTCACAACGTGACCAGTGAAGGTTTGAATATCAACTCAACTGGAATAGATGTCCACATTTATGTTTGAAAATATCTCAATATGATTGTCAGGGAAGAAGGATATATGTGAAAACCTAAAATAAATTAGAGACAAATATTTTAACTCTAGTCTAAACTGATGGTGCATTTAATGCAAGAGTAGCATGCAAAATGTTGTTTGCTAATTTACATCTATGGAAAAAATATGTTCGGAAGTTGATTTATAGTTCAAGTTTTCTCGCAGAGATATTTTTATTTTCTTTTTGTCTTTTCTGGAACTTTTGCTTGCAAGACTTGAATTCTCTGTATCAAGAGTCCAATACATTGCTTTGTGCGTTCTTAGTTAGGATAATTGAGCTACTAGTCATATGTTGCTACTTCTTTGGTGTTTTCATATCTGAGTTGCAGTTGTAACTTTATGATTTTATTAACTTTTAGAATTGAATGGTATATGCATGAAACAAGTTTAAATTCATCTATATCTTTTTGCTTATTTTCATAAAGAAATTTTAATAGTTAATAGTTTGGCTGTAACTAAAATACTTAGTTTGTTTTGACAAAAGATCACAACAATGTTGAGGGCTTTTTGTTGTTATTGATGTATAGTAGATGCCAGTGTTCATGTTTTTGTGAACTCATTCTTATTTGTGTTAGCGATGTTATTTGAATTTGAAATTGCAAATTGCTTTGCTAAGTTGAGTTCATATTTGTTTAACAGGAGAAAATGACACATGAGAATACAATAGGCATTGAGGTGGATTATGAATATGATGATTGCAATAACTCAAAGCGCCCAAAAATGACTTCTAAAGTATGGGGAGAAATGCAGCGAATTCAAACAACCGAAGGTAGTAAAGTTCTTTGCAGACACTGTGGAAAACTGTTGCAAGATAACTGTGGGACTTCTCATTTAAAGCGTCATTTAATCATATGCCCTAAGCGACCTAAACCACTGGATGTTGTTACTCATGATTCAATGGCACCAACATGTTTTAGAGGTCCCACTAGTGCCAGAGGTAAGCATTGCCTTGTTCTCCAAATTGATGTTATCTCCAATTTTCTTTACTCATTTAACTGCCATATAGTTGAGCAATTTCCACTATAATATTCTGTGGTAGATCACTCCATACAAAAATCTGAGTGAGATTAATGGTTGAAAATGTTTTGAAAATTGGGTAGGAAATGGCATCTAAATGGTTATAAGTTTCAACCTTTTCTTGTTAGTATAATTGATCACCTGCACATGAGTCTGTAAGCTTTTGTCTGCCTTAAATCGCTGATAAAACTCTGCTGTTGATGAACTAATGTGGTAGCTATAATAGAGTAAGGGAGTGATTTAGACAACATTTACTATTTGCTTCAATGCTAAATTACAGTATTTGGTATGGAGAAACCCTCTGCTATATCTGTGGTAGCAGCCCAAGAAACTTGATTTCCTGTCCTGTCTTTTTAATTGCATTTTGCTTTTCTTCCAATTGTAATGTGGCCATGTTTGTGATTTGTTCACAGAAAACATATCTCGATTACCTTTCATCATCACTACTTTATATTTTCTTATTTTGTAGAATCTGGATTAAACACAGTGCTTATGGTTCGCCCGTTGAAGGTCGAACCTGAATCACAAGTCCCATGCTTCTTTCAGACTCCAAATAATCGAGTTCCAACTACTGCATCCATTGAAAATGCTCCTAGTCCCAATCAAGAATCACATCCAAAAACTAGTTCCCCTCTTTTGCTGCCTAGCATAGAATCTCCCAAGAATAAAGGGGAACTGACTCTGGATGATGTAGAAATGAAAGCATTTTATGCTTCTCTGGATGCCGAGACATCGGTTATGTCTCCTTCCGAAGATTCTACAGTCGACACTGAATTATCCAAAACCACACCATGTGAAGAGACTAAGAAAGCATTGAAAACACTGCAAGACCTTCTTTCCAATGACTTCACTGATCTATTGCATACTGGACAATCTGGTACCATCAAATCTGCCATAGAATACCTTTCCAAGTTGTCTGCAGACGATGGAATCTCAGCAGAAATGAGGTTGTTGATATTAGAGGTTTCTAGAGAATTCACCCGCTGGAGTTGTGACTACAACGATGCTAGTAGGAAAATAGAGTCTGCCAGCACCAACATCTCGAAAGCAGATAAACTTGAAGAAAATCTTGAAGCTAACAAGAAGGAGTTCAAGGAAGTTACGTACTTAGAGAATGAATTAAACAACCAGTTATCATGTTTGGAGAAAAGGAAGAAAGAGCTAGAAGAGCAAATAAATGCAATTAAAGCTAACATTGCTGTTTTTCAATCAGCTAGGGTAACAAGTACAAAGAGAAAAAGAGAAGTTTTTGAAGAAGCAAAGATTATCAAAGCTCAACGAGATGAGTTGAGGGAACAAGTTCCTCACTTGAAAAATGAGTTAGAAGTGGCCAAGAAAAACCAGGCACGTATTAGAGCTGAATGGTCAAAGCTTGGAGAAAAATTTAACAAAAGCTTGAATGGGATGAATCATGAGGAGAACTTGGATGGTAAATCCATGCAGGAAAATTCCATTTAACAATCTGAGTTTCGATTTTAACCAATGTCAATACGTTCATAACTACTCCATGATGAGCTAAAAATAAGCTCTGATATTTGTTATACATCTTGTGAAAAATGAAACATTTTTACCATTGATTTTAATTTCATGATCTTATCTATGACAAAGAACATTGTTATTTTGTTAGACAGTATTTGTCCTAGGCCTTCGAATTCAAAATGTGAAATATCGAGTTATGATTATAAGCTGGTTTTAGTTTATAACTTAAAATGTGAAAAGATTGTTTCATGAGTCTGTAACATATTCGTTTTGTTTAATTTAACCTTTGATTTACCTGTAATATTAGTCGAAAAGAAATTGCTGACCAATATAATTTTGTTTATATTATTTGTAAAATGGATATTCAATTATTCATTTAGTCTCTATAATTGTATGCATTTTATTTTTAATTTCTGTATAAAATTGTTTATTGTAATTTCTATATACCATTTTATTTCTTTTATTTTTTTTTTTAATTTTCATACATTCAACTCTTCTCTCTCTCTTTTGTTCACTGGCTAAAATCAGAAATTAAAAAAGATTGCAAATAGTATATACATAGACTAAAATGAATGAATCTCAAGTATATAAAATGAAATATAAAGTTTATTCAACAAGGTATATTATGGACATTGAGATTTTTTATTTATTTATTAATTTTTTCTTTGGTTTTCTAATATGAGAAACTAGTAAATAATTTAACACATTATTTAAAAAAAGTGGAATAGAGATAATTTTGTAGTTCAAATTTTGTGTTAAAGACTTCACATGTTATAACTTCTAGTTTTTAAGCCTTGAAGTCTCACTAACTAGAGTCACAATATAATAGTCTCACAATTTAATAATAATAATAATAACTAAAAGTCATTAAATCTTATACAAAAAGTAACATATAGTATATAAACATGTTTATTCTAGTGTGTGTGTAGACTAGATTCATTTTTGCACCAAACAAGAGTCTACCTGAATGTAGCATTATTATGTGTGCCCTTTTTTCTTTTCCAATAATTGCTGATTCAAGTTAAAAATAAACCAACTCTTATCATTAATTTTGTGAAATAATATCATTTTTTACATTTTTTGTTATGCATTTTTAATAATATTCCTCCATTAAAAATTTTGATAACAGAAAGAAAAAAGGCGATGATAAAATTTATAAAACAGTGATAGTTGAATGATACAAAGTTATGTTCAGCTTATTATGGCGTCAAAGTTAGAGGCACCCTCGTGCCCCTCGCGCCAAATATAATATAAATTCATAATTCAGAACCGAAATAATCATATTTATTTTCATAGTTACCCACGCGCAATTTTCTTCTGAGTTCTTTAAACTTTCCCATTTCTACACCATAATTTATTCAATTTATTCCTCGTGCTGCATAACCCAAATTTTCTATGTCACAAAAAAAATGTTTGAAGCATCAACAACTCCTTTATCGAATCATTTCACGTGCCTAAATGCAGCACTATATAATTATGCATTACTGAGAATGTAACACACAAGACATAGACATAGACACAAACACATTCTTTGGTTTCAATCCGAGAAAATGAAGGTTGCCATGTTTCTTCACTTGCTCCCCCTATGTTTTTCCCTTCTCCTGGCCTTCAACACACAGCCACTTCTAGCTGCTGTGCCTGAGCCAGTGGTGGATAAGCAAGGGAACCCTTTGGTGCCAGGAGTGGGGTACTATGTGTGGCCACTTTGGGCTGATGAAGGAGGTATCACTCTAGGCCAAACAAGGAACAAGACATGCCCTCTTGATGTTATCCGTGACCCTTCTTTCATTGGCTCACCAGTGGCATTCTTTGCATCAGGGCTTGACCACATTCCAACTCTAACTGATCTCACCATTAACTTTCCTGTGGTCACAGTCTGCAACCAGCCTACAGTGTGGAGGCTCAGCAAGGAAGGGGCAGGGTTCTGGTTTGTGGGCACTAATGGAAACCCTCAGGACATCACTAGCAAATTCAAGATTGAGAGGCTTGAAGGGGATCATGCCTATGAGATCTACAGCTTCAAGTTCTGCCCCAGTGTGCCTGGTGCGCTGTGTGCTCCTGTGGGAACCTTTGTTGATGCTGATGGAACCAAAGTCATGGCTGTGGGAGATAACATTGAAACCTACTATGTCAGATTCCAGAAGGTTGCCATCAATGGTGAAGAGAAGAAAAGACCCTTCAGCATTGTGTAGTTTGGTGGCTTTTGTGGCCAGTGTAGTTAGAGGGACTGTGACTTTGAATAATCAATAAGCCAGAAGAGAGTAGGGCACTGGTTTTTCTTTTTGGTGTGACTGTGAGAAAGAATCATCAGAACTTTTCATTTCTTTGTTCACATGGCACAAATCAGGAACAGTCCTTGTCTCTGTTTTATGATTTGCCAGTACTCAGTTTTTCAAAAATGAAATTTAGTTCCTGTGCTCATTCCAACTGGCTCATGTTTCTAGTTTCATTCTCTCAGACCAACTTTTTCAAACTCTGCCTTCACTTCACTTTTTCATGTCCTACCTCTCAAGCTCACGTTCTCATTAAAAAATTCTAAAATCAGGTGGATTAAATCCACAACATGAAGAGAGATAATCAGTTTTATATATTGGTAAATTAGAGCACATACTAACTCAAAATACATGTCAAACTATCTTTACACAGTCACCGTTTTTATACAAGCAATTCTAATGATACAAGTTTTTTGACGTTTTCAACTGATCGAAAAAAATACCCAAATTCATGTCTCAAAATAAAAAGTGATTAACATTTTAAAAAGATTAAATTGATTCAAATTTAAAAATAAAAGGGTAAAATATTTTTAAGAAAATAAAAAATAAAAATGATTCTTTTATAAATGAATTTCGGAATATTTATCATTACAATTTAGAAGACTTTGACCAAATTCAAGTATGGTATTGATGACTCGTGATTTTTGTGTACGTACTAATTTCGATGTTGTAACAATGGATGATCCAATTTTATTTGATGAAATACGTAACCTTGCAGAGAACACTGCACAGTTGTGCAAGCCTGGACCAGCTAAAGCGAATCCATGCAATGTGTATGACACTAGGATTCCTACACACCCAAAATCTCTATCTCCAACAAACTTTGTCATGCAAGTTGCTTCAAAGTTACAAGAATGTTGGAAAAACAGAAGAAGCACAGAGGGTCTTCGATCAGATTAAGGATCCTGATGTAGTATCATGGACATGCCTTCTCAACCTCTACCTCCATTCTGGTCTTCCTTCCAAGTCCCTCTCTGCGTTTTCCCACTTCTTGCATGTGGGTCTAAGACCTGATAGCTTTCTAATTGTTGCAGCTTTATCCTCTTGCGGGCAGTGCAAAGATTTGGTCAGAGGGAGGGTTGTTCATGGAATGGTGTTGAGGAATGGTTTTGATGCAAACCCTGTTGTGGGGAATGCTCTGATTGACATGTACTGTAGAAATCGGGTGATGGGAATGGCTTCATTGGTTTTTGAGAAGATGGGGTCCAAGGATGTCTGTTCTTGGACTAGTTTGTTGAACGGGTACATGTTGTGTAACAATGTGAATTGTGCTCGTGAAATATTTGATGCAATGCCTAAAAGAAATTTAGTTTCTTGGACGGCTATGATTACTGGGTGTGTCAAAGCAGGAGCTCCAATTCAGGCTTTGGAGATGTTTAAGCAGATGGAAGCTGATGATGGGGGAGCTCTTCATTGTGCCTATATGATGGTGGCGGTGCTCTCGGCCTGTGCGGATGTTGGGGCTGTTGATTTTGGTCAGTGTATACATTGTTGTGTTAAGAAAAGGAGACTGGAGCTGGATGTTGCGGTGAGCAATGCTATGATGGATATGTACTCCAAAAGTGGAAGGCTTGACTTGGCTGTAAGGATATTTGATGAAATCTGGAAGAAGGATGTGTTTTCATGGACAACAATTTTATCGGCGTATGCTTATCATGGGGAAGGGCATCTTGCGTTGGAGGCTTTTTCTCGCATGTTAGAATCAGGGGTTAACCCAAATGAGGTAACCCTGTTGTCAGTTTTAACTGCTTGTAGCCATGCTGGGTTAGTTGTGCAGGGAGGAGTGTTGTTCAATAGAATGATTCAGTGCCGTTACATGAAGCCAAAGATTGAGCATTATGGATGCGTAGTGGATCTTCTTGGCCGAGCAGGATTGCTGGAAGATGCAAAAGAAGTGATTGGGATGATGCCAATTAGCCCTGATGCTGCTATGTGGAGATCATTACTGACTGCTTGCTTAGTCCATGGTAATTTGAGCATGGCTCAAATAGCAGGAAAGAAGTTAATTGAACTTGAACCAAATGATGATGGCGTTTTTATGCTTCTATGGAATATGTATTGTGTTGCTAATATGTGGAAGGAAGCCTCAGAGATAAGGAAGTTGATGAGGGAAAGGAGGGTCAGAAAAAGGCCTGGGTGTAGTATGGTTAATTTGAATGGTATTGTTCAAGAATTCTTTGCTGAAGACACATCGCTCCATGTTAGTGCTGAGCTTTGCCACTTGCTAAAAGGAATTAAGGAGCAATCAGAAGCATGTAATTTTTAATAACACTTGGGGTGTGGAGGTCTTTGCTATTGAAGCAAATGACAGAAAAGTGGACCAAGAAACTAAAATTTCTGCATTCATTTCATTCCTTTGTCCTGCAGAAATGTGGTAATTTCAGGTCACGAAAGTCTGAACAATTATCTTTGTGAATCATATAGAGACATGTTTCAATCAAATGTATTAATAATGTTTGTATATTTATTCTTTTAGACAATTATTTGTAAGAAAAATCTTGAAGTATATATTTTCCTTATATCTAACCAGGCATACTATTCTTTACACGGTTATACCCTCATCTCATTCCATATACAATTCTTTAGCAGGTAGAATTTTTGTTTCACCTTTATGTTATTATGATGGTTTGAGATGACACTTATATTTAAAATCTAACTAGTTCTTACTCCTTTTAAGTTACACACTAGTTACAACTTATTATTCCCTTTTTTAATCTGTCTTGGTTTATGTTTCATAAATCTGTAATTGGTTTGGCAATTTTCAGCATTCGTTGGGTTACTCTGTGCTCTGATGGTTTGGAGTCAATCCTTGTGCTGATCTCCTCTTTTTCTTTTCATAAAAATATTTAGACATCAGAACTCTAAACAAACAACACACTGTTCAGCATTATATACAAACTCTACTCATATGCATATATGCGGATCATGACACAATCCACCAGACTAAGTCTACAAATATGACCATGAGCAATATGCTCGTCAGTCATTATTATAATATTTAGGCACGTCACACATGATACATGATTAATGAAATTCACCTTCTTAACATGAATCTACAGATGTAACAATATTGTGTTGTAGGAAATTCTTAAACCACATGGCCGAGAGTTTTGGATATCTTTTGAGTCCATCATTGTAATCTATAAAGTTAATTCCGAATCTCAAAGTGTAGCCAAAAGTCCATTCGAAATTGTCAAGTAACGACCATGCAAAATATCCTTTTACATTTGCGCCTTCCCTAATAAATTCAAAACCAACTCAGATTAGGGATATACTAACATGTATGTATCAACTAGGAAAGAAAAGAAACCACCTTTAGCACTTACTTAATTGCAGTTTGAAGAAAATAAAGATGATCATAATAGTAATCAATTCTGGGTGTATCTGCAAGGGCTTCCTGAAGTGAGAGTGTTGGATCATCGAACTCATCTATTCCTATATACAATTTATCAGAAGGAAATAAACATGAGCATTAATTCCCTCTGTCAACATTAGTATGAATAAAAACGAATGATTGTTTATATATGAATACTACTTTAACAATTAGATTGAAAGTAAATGCAATTGGTGTATTACCATTTTCAGTGATGTAGATCAAAGGATTGTTATACTTTGTTTTAATATAGAGCAACAGTTCGTGAATTCCTTTTGGATAAACAGACAACCATTCTGAAGCAGCCTACAAACGTACGGTATTCTTTTATTCATCAAGCAGAGTAACTTTTTGAAATGAAGCATTGATATGTAGTTGATAATATGTCAATTAAATCATTCACATACGTACCTTTGGACCAATAGGTATCCCATTACGCTCATCTGTCATCATAAAATACAGCATATAACACTAACAGAAATTTATAACATCAATCATGATCACCTACTGTTTTTTTTTTAATGCTTTGTTCATCAAAGCCAAATGGAATTATATTAATTAATACATTAGAGGAGCAACACTTTTTTGGTCTTGTCATATATTTATAATGAGTTGATCTCTCTTTCATATAAATGCAGTTACCAGTAAGAATTGTAAGAGAATCTGTGAGGTAGCTAGGCATGGCTTCACTTAATTCAGCTGCGTCAGTGGCATAATAGGAAGTGTAGTAGTTTAATCCAATAAAATCAAAGGACCCTCTTACAAGCCTGGCCTGATAGGTAGAGAACTTCGGTAATCGACTCCCCACCAGAGACTGCATGGAACTTGGATAATCTCCCATTGTCAGTGGATCCAAAAACCTGAAATACATGTATTCTCTAGATAAATATCATTTCAAATTTTCATTGCAGTAATTTTAAATGAAAAAAGAAGAAGCTATTCAAGTATGGTTAGTCCTCTCCAAAGTTCAATGTCTAGGATATTAAAGTTTCATGTGATTTAAGTTCATAAAGCAGTTACCATCCAATCATGAAATCAATTGCTCTTTGTGCAGCCTGCTGATCCAATTCTGTATCATAGAGTGGTATTGTCCAATGACAAACTAGTGCTATCCCTATCCATCCCTTTTGAGATGCCTAGGTATAGTAGTATTTATGTCTCAATATACTAATTCAGGAAATGCATACACTTCATGAATTGAATTATCAAAATACAAATGTATTGCAAAAGCTTACTTGATACTTAGTCCTGTAGATGTTAACAGCAGCTGCATGAGCAAGTAACTGATTGTGAGCCACAATATAAGGTTCAGTGGCTGAATCCCCACCAGTGCAATTTAGATTTTGCCAGGGTGAACATCTTCCAGGTGCTGTAGCCCCTTCAGCATACCCATGTTTGCTGAAGGTCCATGGCTCATTCAATGTAAGCCAATACTTCACCCTATCTCCAAATTCCTTAAAGCAAAGTTCGGCATAATCCTGAAAATCTTTCCTGAATATACATTGATGGAAAAGAAAAGAAAATAGTAAGGTAAGAGGATGTTTACATAAAAATTACATTGACTATTTTGTGTTAGATATGTGAATTACACTATATTAGGACTTAAAAAGCCACCATATTCATCTTCTAAGGATTGAGGAAGGTCCCAATGAAAAATGGTCACGAAGGGTTGTAAACCTGCATTGGTGGATGTAATTAAAGTAACTACTTTAGACATAAATCAATGAAAAAAGCAATGAAAGAAAAAAATTAGGTGAAGACCTTTGGCTAGCAGCTCATTGATGAGATTGTTGTAATAGTTAATTCCCTCCTTGTTCACACCTCCTTTAACCTTTCCTTCTAATTAGCCAAGAGATTAACATTATTAATGAATAATCATCCATTTAAGAAATAATTATTTTGTATTGGACTGGGATTGATGAACATTAATATGCAAAGTTAGCAAAGTTTTCTATTTCTTACTTGGCAGGATTCTGGACCAAGAGATGGAGAATCTATAAGCATCCAAGTTCATGTCTTTCATGATCTCAACATCTTCCTGCATAATCAATCATGTTTTTATAAATTTGTCAATTATGCTCTATCTATATCTATGTTGTTTTATTACACGACCATAAAGTATATATATTGTACCTTATAACGATGGTATTCATCAATGGCTACATCTCCATTACTTCTGTCCTTTATCTTATCTGTCATAGTTCAGGCAGTATATGCATGGCAGAGTTCATAACTACTGAGTTTTAACATCTCAAACAAATGAAGCATAATTAACAATTATTATAACAAAATAAATCAATAAAGCTAAGTCAGAACAGAACATTGCATTTCTGTACAATATTATACCCCCCTGAGAAATCAGCTCGCTTTTCTACAAATTAATATATAAATTCTGAATAATTTTGTGACTTGTATCTATTTTGTTTCCCGTTTGACAAGAAACTCTTATAAAAGATCAAATATAGGCAAAGAAACAAGACCTGAATAATCATGAGTATAAGTATCCCAAATACTTGGTCCTCTGCCACCAACATAAGCTGCACCTTCATACTGAAATTTATGCATGCATAAATACATCTCAAGAAAAAGACTATGCATCATCAGTGTAAATTTATACCAACATTGAACTCTGTTATGTATGAAAAGTTTTTTTACTTTTACAATTATTATCTTAGAAGTCATGTTCTCGAAGTCTATGACTAGATAACAGTGTAAAACTGGTTTAAAGTGTAAGTAAAGTGAATTACTGATGAACTCATATACCTCTATATACACATAATTTCAACTAGTACAATTGAAAATTTTCAAGTACCTGGTAAGAAGATGATGCTGTCCCAAAAATAAAATCTTGAGGGAAACTACTTCGGTTGAGGGACGTACTATTCTCTTTGGTGAAAATGGTTGTGGCTTCAATGATTGGCACTGAGTAAAGAATCAGTAAGATAGTAAAGTGAAGAATGATTTTCAGTGCCATTACTATAGTACTTTCTTCACTTCATATGATGTTCCGTAGGCCTTAAATAATGGAAATTACGTGCACTGTTAAGCATGGAATTATCAAATGAAATCCATCATTAGAAGGCAAAGATAAAATATATTACTGAATATTAATTAAATCTGATTATTAAGTAAAGTCCACTCATGCGTGAAGATCAAGCACCCATCTATACATTACAAGATTCTTAAAAATATATGCTGATACAGATATCTGCAATACAATATAAGTAAGCACAGTTGCTAAATAACCTTTTGAAACATGTGAGTTTGGTTTTTTATTATGGGTAAGAAAAATACATTCAATAGCATCTACATTTTAAAGAAGAGTAATTTTTGATAGTTAATTTGAAAATAAACTTACCATTATTGGCATAAAGCATGGTTGAGGGAAAAGAAAAAAACTTTTGACATTAATCATGTTTTTACAAAAATTAATAATTAACTGGTCTAATAAATATTTTATACCAATGTCATTATAAAAAGAAAATAAGAATGATATTTTTATTTAATTTAAGACATAATTTATTTTCAATAAATATCTATGAGGTTTTTTATTCAAACATTTACCTGATAAATTGTCTGAAAAAACATAAAATTGAATGTGAAAATGGATTAGGAGGGGTTCTTAATTTTAGTGGATTCTTTTATTTGTCGCTGTCTTGTGTTAAAGCAATTTTTTCTTCAAACATATTTAATTTATTAAATTATTATTCATAAAATTTATAAAAAGATTTGTTAACATATATCCATCACAGATAATAAAAGTCAAATGAGATGGAATATTTTTTTATTCGTAAAAATGAAATACACATAAAAAATATGAAACAATTTACACGTTCATCTCAACTTATGCGTTGTTATACGAAGATTGTTTATGATAATGTCATAAGTAACATCACCTTCGTTATCACTTTATTATTTAAAGTTTATTGATAGATTGTAGAAGATATTCTCCATAGCTTTTAATTTAATTAACACTATACACCACACATCATGGAAAGATGTACAATTTTAGTCACTGTTTTGAAAATTGTTAGGTTAATTTGTATAGAATGTTATTTTTAAATGATTAGATTTAAATTAAATTAAAATAAAATCTGAAATATTGATAAACAAATATTAAGTTTTTAAGTCGATAAAAAAATTAAAATTATTTTTTAATAAAAAAATATTTTAATTTTTTATTTTACTTAAGTTAATCTTATTTTATTATATTTTTATTTTATTTTATTTTAATTATTATTTATCTTATATATATTTTATATTTATAATAACAAAAAATTATGATAATAATTTTTGTTATTTATTTTTTTATAAAAAATATTATTATTAATAAATTTATTATATATTTATTATATTATAAACATATTTTTTATTAAATTTGATTAGATTCATGTTAAACTTGCTGACTTCATCGATTTTCATCGAATTTTAAAAATGTTGATTTTAATATATTTTTAGCATAAATTTTTAATCAATTAGTTAATGCATTCACAATGTTCTACATGTGCAAACACAGTTTTATTTTTTTAACTAATTTGACTCTATTTTATTATTCCTAAAAGATCTTTGAATTTCAAGTAAACATATTTTTAATAAATATACTTGCAAATAATTTTAAAAATGATTTTTTAAATAAATATTAAATATTTGAACATCCTAATCATAACCATGTGTATGGGTGTGCGCACGTGGGTTTAGCTAACCCAACCACCACCAGCCACTCCTATTCAAAGTTTTTTAAATTCTACAAAACAAAATCTAAAATAATTTCTTCCTTGAACTAACAACAGCAACCACTCAAACTCTTCTGGGATCAAACACACCAAAACAATGTCTGTTTCTGAAGCTGTTGCTCATGTGGCTTTCCTCCCAAGTGCTGGCATGGGTCACCTCAACCCATTTCTCAGACTAGCGGCGTTGTTCCTCCGCTATGGTTGCAAAGTTACTCTCATCATTGCCAAACCTATGGTATCACTGGCAGAGTCAAACCTCATTTCTTGCTTTTGTTCTTCATTTCCTCACCAAGTAACTCAAATTGACTTCAACCTCATCCCTATGGATCCAACAACATTTAACACCAATGACCCTTTTTACCTTCAGTATGAAACCATTCGTAGTTCGGTCCACCTTCTATCTGAAATCCTATCTTCTCTTTCGAAGACTCTCTCAGCTTGCATCTTCGATGTTTTGTTGACTTCTCCTGTAGTTTCAATTGCCGAGAATCTCTCTTGTCCCAGTTACATTTTCTTCCCTTCGTCAGCTAGAATGTTGTCTTTCATTGCTTTTGTTTCTGTTCTTGCTGCTTCCCATCCAGCTGCACAACCACACCCTTCTACTTTCATTGGCGATGTTGTTCAAATTCCGGGCTTTACATCATCAATACCAAGATCCTCTGTCCCTTCCGCTTTACTTCTTCAAGGTAGCAACCCCTTTCAGAGAATGCTCGTGGAGGACAGTCTCAATCTCATGAAATTCAATGGGATTTTCATCAACTCGTTTGAGGAACTGGAAGGAGAGGCACTAGCAGCATTGAATGATGGAAAAGTGGTAAAAGGGTTGTCCCCGGTGTATGGCATTGGTCCCTTAATGGCGTGTAAGTTTGAGAATGTGGATCAAGGTCCAAGGGGTTGTATGGGTTGGATACTGGAGTGGCTTGATGAACAAGCTGAAGGGTCGGTGGTGTATGTTAGCTTGGGGAGCAGGACTGAGACAAGGAAGGAACAGATAAGGGACATGGCTTTGGGGTTAATAGAATGTGGGTATAGTTTTTTGTGGGTGGTGAAGTTGAAGAGGGTTGACAGAGAAGAGGATGAGGGTTTGGAGGATGTGTTGGGGAGTGAGTTGATGAGTAAGGTGAGGGAAAAGGGTGTGGTTGTGAAGGAGTTTGTGAACCAGATGGAGATTCTAGGGCACCCTGCAGTGGGGGGGTTTGTGAGTCATGGAGGGTGGAACTCGATAACTGAGACTGTGTGGGAAGGAGTGCCTGTTCTGACATGGCCTCAGGGTGGGGATCAGAAGATAAACTCAGAGTGCATAAGGATTAGTGGAGTGGGGATTTGGCCTGAGGATTGGGGGTGGGGATCACAAGATGTTGTGAGAGGGAAGGAGATTTCTAACAGAATAAAAGAGATGATGAACAATGAATCTTTGAGGGTCAAAGTGAACGAAATGAAGAAGGCAGCCAGAAATGCTGCTGATGTTGGTGGGAGTTGCGAGGTCTTCGTTAAGAGGCTAATTGAAGACTGGAAGAAGAATATTCAAGCTAACCATGCTTGAAAATCAGTACTCAGAAGTCTTCTTAAGAATTTAGTTGTTATATTGGAAATTTGACTTTTTTATGTTGTTAATCTGAATGTTGAATGATGTGGTGTAACATTTGAGAATTTAGCAAGACAAGATCTACACTCAATGTTGAATGGTGACCTCTGACACATTTAAAATTTTACTCCGATCTAGATCTAAACTATCAACGATAATATTATACTTTAAAATATTAATATTTTAAAATTTAAATTTAAATATAAAAATCTAAATTCATTTATTTTTCATCAATTCAATTTATGCCATTAAATTTAAAATAAATTTAACATAAAATAGATAAATCACATCAATATAAATATTAATTCTAGTAGAAAAAATATATTAAAATGGAAATATTAAATAAATTGTTAAATAATAAATATAAATTAGTTAGAATTGTGATAATATATTTATTTTTTATAATTATCTTTGATTAATATAAAAAAATTATTTTCTATTTCATGTGATTTATATCCATTTTATAATTGTTATAAAAAAATCCAAAAAGAACGAATATAACTTTTTTATAATGAATTGTAATTTTTTTATACTATCTCAAATGATCATACAAAATCATAATTCTCATAAGAAGTAATTTTTTCTTTCATTTCACTCTTATTTTTTTCAATTTCAATCAATAACTTTATTTTCATCCGTATATTTTTTTAATAAAATGATGTTAGAATATCTTTCCTCAAAATATTAAAAATATCTTACCTCACATTATTATATTTATTTGTATTTATAAAAATATTATTTTTTTAATGACAAACATAAATAATAAATATTTATTAACTTGAGAATTGAAAAATATTTTTTTTGTCATTTTTATAATTTAAAATAAAAAAATGTCTACAATAGTTTGAGTTTAACATTTAGAAAATAGTTAATTATAAAAGGATAAAAAAATTATAAATGAAAATATAACTAGAGATGATCTTAGAAAAGAATATATTTATATTTGTAAATACCTTGTTGTATTTAGCATTTTCAAGCAAGGAAATTTGAGTTCTTTTTTTTTTTTACTTTTCATATCTTCTTCTAACAATAGAGTTAAGAGATACCAAATAATGGATATACCTTAACTTTCAAGATGCTTGGGAGATTATAGAAAAAGGCTAGACGAGATGAAGAAAGATTATCTCAAAATTAGATAGAGACTTTGTTAAAAATAAGGAAAAAAGATCAATAAACACTTACTCTCATTAATCAGTGTTTGGATGACTTCATGTCTGAGAAGGTTGCCTATATTACCATAGGAAGCTTGTGAGATCTTGAAAAAAATCACTCTATGGTGTTGACAAAGTGAAGAAGATAAGACTCCAATCATTAAGGAATGATGTTAAACTTTAAAGATGATAGAATCTGAATTAATTTTAGATTATTGCTCAAGACTAAAGATGATTATTAATCAATGGGAGAAATATGGAGATAAAATAGAAGATGCTCAAGTGGTAAAGAAGATCCTTCATTCCTTGAATCCAAAGTTCGATTATGTGGTATGTGTGATTGAAGAGTTAAAAGATCTCCATCCATGATTATTGAAGAATTGAAAGATTATCTATAAGATCATGAAGAAAGAATGAAGGGGAGCTAAGAAGATTCATTGGAGCAAGTCCTCAAAGCTCAAGCTTCTTTGAAAAATAATAGAAGATTTAGGAGTGAATGAGGACATGAACATGCTTATGCACATAGAGGAAAAGGAAATAGTAATAATACTTTAAACAATGAAGAAAGAAGTAATTTATCATCAAGAACCTGTGGAAGAGGATGTGCCTAAGTTAAAAGATAATATGTTGAGTCTAGGTCAACTTTTAGAAAAAGGATATGAGACTCACATGAAGGATAAATATTTGTGGCTTAAAAACCAAAATGAAAGTTTGATTACTAAGGTACTCATATTAAGAAACAAAACGTTTATCTCAAATCTAAAAACTATTGAAGCAAAGTATTTGAAAGTGAGTGTGCAAGATGAATCATGGTGTTGGAAATGATGGTTGGACACTAAACTTTGGATCCCTTAAATGTTTGGGAGAAAAAGAAATGGTGAAAGGGATTCCTACAATCAACAATCCTAATCAATGGTTTGAAGTATGTCTTCTTGGAAAGCATGTGAGAAGAAGTTTTGTGAAAATATCTACTTCAAGAACAACCAAGCTACTTCAACTTGTACATACTAATGTATGTCATCTAATCAATCCACCTTTATTCAGTTGGAATAAATATTTTTTACTCTTCATTGATAACTTTTATTGCTTTCAAGAATTTCAAGGTTCTAGTTGAGAAAGAGAGTGATTTTGAAATCAAAGCTTTGAGATCCGATCAAAGAGGAGAATTCACTTTAAGGAAGGTCAATTATTTTTGTAGAATTGATGGAATTCTTCGTTCATTGACTATTCCTAAGTTGCCACAATAAAACAAAGTAGTTGATGATGATGATAATGAAAGTGAAGATTAATGGAAGAAGAGGAAGATGAAAATTAACATTAAGATACATGATAATATTATCTTATTATTACATACTAGTATTGTTGACAATATTATTTAGCTTTTGAGATTATAAATGTGATATGTTTTTCTTTGAGAGAAGAGGTGCATCTAAAATGTCTCAATTAATGCAAGATGCTAGAAAAGATCTAGAGAAAAAACCCATTTGGATAGGAGAGAATATGTGGGGATAATTAAAGACACATTGGGAATCTACAATTTTTAAAAGAAGTATGGAACAAATAAAAGAAATCGGGTAGCTTTGGATGGTGCATCTCTTCATACAGGTGGATCAATACCTCATCGCTTACATTGGGAGATAATGATATTATTACCTTACTTTGTTTTTTATAATTTACATTTTAGAATTAATAAGATTAAACTTTCTTTATTATCGAGAAGAGGAAAAAGGAATAGACCCATCATTGACTGAGTTTTATTTTCGTACACATCAGAGAAAGAAGGATCAAAGTTGGATTGGTCCTCATGCCAAAGTTGCTTTTGTAAGTTTTCAATTTGATAAACACATTGGTAGTGATAAGCACATAGTCAAATATGAAAGTAGTTATCTATTAATTAGCTTTGCATTAATATTAAGATTTTATCGCTAAGAGACTCTCTAGATTTATCATTGTGTTGATTACAGGATATATAATAGGTTATATTAAATCCTTGTGTGTATCTCTTTCACAATAAACATTAAATGGCTAGATCCATATTTATCAATCTATCTAGAGAGAAATAGGTATAAAATTTTAACATGACTTATCTCGGTTAAAATTTGATAGGAGTGGATCCATTTTCTTCACGATATACTAGTCGTCGCGCAATTGTTTGATCTCGAAATATCCGCCCAGTGGGGAAGATGATTGATATGATAATTAGGACTTAATACAAATTTTTATGGCTCCCACCAGGTTGACATATTACAACATTACATTAATTGGTTAAGCAAACTGCCATTACCTTTAATAAATTGCACGTATTAATAAATTGACAAGTGGAATATAAAATGGTTGATCGGGAGATCCACTTTAGTCGCACTATCCTCGAAGTCATTCATAAAGCTGGAATAGTATAGTATTTACTATGTAGGAAATAGACTATGCCTGCTTTTCAATGATAATGACCCCGATATTTTGGTCGATACTCGATAGAGCATCGAAAAGTAAAAATAAAGAAATCAAGATACTAAGTTTATGTAAAATTGCTATCTCATTTCTTTATTTTGAAAGAATGATAAAATATTTTAAAAGATTAAACATTTTTCACTCACTTTTGTTATTTATATATTTTCACTAAGTACCTTTTCATTTTGCAGGAGAAATTTGAACAAAAGAAAAATGAGTTATTAGCTCATAGTTTTGGAGAGGATGCAATTGATGGTGAACAATCTATGAGCCAAATGCCATCATATTTGGATATATGGATTGATTCAGCTTAGAAAAAAATAAGGGAAGAATATTTGGTCTTGGATCTCCAAGCAAAATGTTAATCATATCTTCAATTAAGAAGTCAAATTTTGAAAATTTTGATGCTTTAAGGAGTCAAATTTAAGCCTTAAATGAATCATTACATATGCAAGAACAAGAAAAACAAGAAATGAGACAAAAGTTACAAAGACAAAAAAAAAAAAGATAAGCAAAAAATGAAAAAAGAGTTTATCGAAACTAAGAATTAGGTAGCAGCCTTAATGCAACACTTATGGTTTATTGCATCTTCTTCCTACCTATTTTCATCATCTCAACATAGCAATGAAAATGATGATAATGAAGACAATGATCATATTGAAGGTGGTAATATTTAAAATTTTATTCTTGATTTATTATAATACTTAACTTAATTATTGAAGATGATAATAAAATTACAGGGAATTAAAGATACATGATGTGATTTTGACAACAACAATGATTTGCTTTGATGCCTTTTTTACAAGGTTTTAAAGTTTTTAATCATTTATATTGTTTTGATACTTTAATATTTAAGTTTAGTCATTCACACTTTTTCATTTGAATTTCAAGATTAAAGATTTGATATGATTCTAACAATGACAAAAATTTGCATTGCAATTGTTGGTCTTTTATTATTCAGATTACCTAAGCAAATATCATTGTGCACGGAAGATCTTTCAAGTCTAATAAGGTTGGAGATATTCTACCAAAATTTGTGCAAGTAAAAGTATATTTGTAAGTAATTATAAATTTAGATTCTTAGTTAATTTTGAACTCTTGTTATTGTTTGCTATAAATGAAATATAAAGTACAATCTTAAAATGAATAGTAGTAATATTACATTAATTTTAAATAGTAATATTATTTGTAGGAAATTTGGTGAACTTTTCCTGCAAGGTGTTACATCATTTATGTTTTGTAACTTTTCCTCGATGCTACCCTTCTCAAATTAATACAAACTAAATTGTTTGCTCAACAATGGAGAATGTAGTTTATTTGAATACCTAAGAACTCAACAATGCAAGGGAACAAGGTTTTCCGTATAAATGAATCTCATGTTTCAAGACAATCTTATGTTTTCAAACATTGATAATTTCATTTCATGCATTTGTGATAATTACATTTATATAATAGTATTTTACTTTGTTTATGTTTTGTCTTATAATTCATAGGGATCATGTTGATGTAAGACTAAATAATTCTCTTAAAAAAACATTTCATGTTAATTTTATTTTTAGCTTAGATTTTTAGTCAAATAAACAAATAATTTTTCTTTTATAATTATTTAATAATGTAATTAAATAAAATATATAATAAAGATTTTTTTGTCAATTTCATATATATATATATATATATATATTTAAATTTATACAATTTTTTTTGTAAGTTTTCTTAAAAAAATAATCACTACAAAAAAATCTTATATTACCAACGGATATATCCATCAATAAATCTGTTGGAAAATGAACAATTAATTACCGATGGATATATCCGTTGGTAAATAAATAAATAATTACCGACGGATATATCCGTCAAGTAAAAATCAACATTAAATTAAAAAAATTAAATATTTAAAATTAAATATTTAAAATTATATAATAATTACTTAATTTTAAATATATTCTAATAAACACGACACACACTTTCACTATCGAGCGCTCCTCATATCCAACATATAAATATATAACTATATAAATATATATAAATATATCAAAATATATAAATATATAAATATATTTGTATTTGTATATTTTATATTTATATATTTACATGGATATATATTTATTTGTATATAAATATAATTTTTTTGTAAATTATTATTAAAAAATCTTAGTAGTTCTAGTGATTGGAGTATCGACCTCCAACTCTAAGTAGGTCCAGAGAGGGGTTATAAATTAAATAATTTAATAAATAATAAAATATAAATAAAAATGTGCCTTATTTATTAATGGGTTTTTCAAATCCGCTCGGTAATATTTACCGACAACATAATTACCGATGGATTTATATCCGTCAATAATATGTATTTACCGACGAATTTTGTCCGTTGGAAAATCTAATTTTTCTTGTAGTGAATTACATAAGAAATTACCTGCAAATCTAAAATTACCAAGAAATTATTTATAACTTTAAAATTACTTGCAAATTTGAAATTGGTAAAAATTTACATGCAAATTTAAATTGATAAGAAATCACATGCAAATTTAAATGGCAAAAAATTACATGCAAATTTAAATTGCAAGAAATTATATGCAAATTTAAATTTGCAAAAAATTACTATGAATTTTTTCACAAAAAATTACATATGAATTTTGTCACAAAAAATTTTGTAGGAAATTTTTGTGAATATTAAATTCCTAGATAATTTATTATCCATGAGCTAATTACGTACTAATAAAAATTTGTATGAAAATTTGCAAGAAACTTATTTTCTGCTAATTTTTACAAAATTTTGGTAAAAGAATCCCATAAAAATAAAAATAAAAATATTTTAGTAGTGTCAACATGGTCAGATGCATGTTAAAATCTAAAAAATATGTTGAAGAAGTTTTGGGTTGAAGTTGTTTCTTGTGTGGTCTATTGTTCCCTAACATGTAACTCAAAAATCAAACTCTTCAAGAAGTATGGAGTGAAAGGAAGCTTAGTGTTAATTATGTGTGTATCTTTGGGAGTAGAACATACACTCATGTATTGAAACAAGAAAGATCCAAGCTTGATGACAAATGTGTCAAACATGTCTTCATTGGTTATAACGCTCATTCCAAAGACTACAAATTATAATGTTAGTGTAATGATAAAGTGGTAGTAAGTCGTGATGTTAAATTTGATGAAAAAATTACTTGGAATTAGGAGACTCAAGAAGAAAAGACCTATGATTTTCTTCCATATCAAAGAAGAAGAAGATTAAAAAACTATAATTCAACATGTTACTCCTCCTCGTTCACTCCCTTCATCACATGCATCTCATGCCCAAGAAGAAGGTAGAAGTGAAAGACTAAGGAAGACACACGATATATATGAAATCTATGAAAGGTCTCATGAAATCACTTATAATCTTGAAGAATTGTATTGTCTTCAACTATATAGTGAGTCATTGTATTTTTAGGAAGATGTGAAAGATAAAAGGTGGGGAGATCTCATTAAAGGAAAACAGTACTAAGAATTAACAACTATTTTCAAAAATCATGAAACAATGGTAGTAAAATAGGAATATAAGGCGAAAAAAATACTAATAAAGCGGTGGAAAAATATAAAACACTAGTTGTTGTAAAAGACAACAAGCAAAAACATAAAGTAAACTATGATAAAGTTTATGTACCATAGCTCGCATGGATACTAGTCATGTGATTAGGTTAAGAATATTATTTAAAGAACTTCATTTGTCACGAAGTTAAAAAAAAGTTGCATATAAGTATGAACAAGCTCTTACACATAATTTAGTATTTCATGATAAAAAAAAAAAAAGCATATCAACATGAAATATCATTTTATATAAGAGAATTCATTAAGAAAAAAGAATTGGAACTTAAGTACATCAAAACTTAAAATCAAATTACAGATTTCTTCACTAAGTTCCTAAAGTTTGAAGAGTTTCAAAGTTAACAACAAACATTAATTATGTGAAGAAGAAAATTTTAAATTAAGTGGAAGAAATGTTATTATAATTTAAAATAAAAAAGAGTTTAAAATAACTCTTAATTTTCTAAGTAAAATCTAGAATGTTGTTAATTAGATAAGGGTATAAAAAGTTCAATAAGAAATTTGAATTCTATTTTTTAATTCTCACCTCTTCCTCTAACCATTTTTTCATTTCTTGCATGTAATACTTTTAGGAATAAATAATGAATAGAAACTAGAAGTTTTCAAAGACAGAAAATAGAAAACAACTTGTTTATTTATCATCTATAAATTCATTACAAGGAACTCCTCAACTTGAGCTTGTGTATGAAAGGGGCAAGTTGTGCATTACACTTGTTCATTAAGATTTAAATATTCAACATTAAAAGGATTCAACCTTCTGGAACTGCACTTTGTATGGCTGAGAAGATAGAGCTAAACGCTTGCCATATTGATCCTGGTATATTCCAATATCACTGCATGGATAACTGCAGTCATTGCACACACTTGGACAATAAACCAACTTGTAAGCATCTTCGTACTTCTCAATCTTGAACCAATTCCTGATGGTATCAGGACCAGGGTTGCCGAAACCACCACCAGTAGTCACAAACCACTGTGATGTTGAATAATCAAAGTCCTTAAGCTTCCACACTGTGGATTGTGGACAAGTTGTGTAGGTGGAGAAATAGATGTTGAGATCAGTGGAAACACGAACAACACCTTTCTTATCATTAACAAGTTCAAAGGACAAATACTGGCCTTGGTAACCATCAACAGCTACAACATCAAGAGGACAGTCTTGACCGGTGGTTGAGAGAGCAAGGCCACCTACATCAGAGGATGCTGGAACAATGTAGTAAAATCCATCAGCTCGCACCTTCTTCCCTGATGTGTCCACCACTTGCTCTGGGGCAGGACCTGCTTCACCAACTAGTGCCTTTGTGCTCAAGGCAACCACTAGGACCAATGCTATCAATGTCATCTTCATTTTTTTCTGTGTTTAATTTTGTGTTCTTGTATCTCCAGTGAGATGGATATGGAAGCAGAAGACATATACGTTTATATAAGCCAGGGATGATCTAAATCTATGTACCAATGTGGGCCAAAGTCATGGATTTCTGCTCATACAATCTGGTTTATACACCTCAGAGGGCCTAACTTTTATCATGTTTAAGCCTTAGAGCAGAAGTTCTTCGTCTGTTTAGTATCTGAAGTAAGAAGAAGCACATAGACATAGACTAGTGCATTTCCACTTTTTTAAGCTCTCTATTGTGAGATTAACGAACATCTTCCTTGTATGCTCTCTACTTTCTCTTTTTTCTTCAAGTTGTTCTTTTTGTCTTCGAACTTAGGCAGGTGGGGACAGAAAAAAAATGTTCCACAATCAAAACATAATTAAGTATTTTTAAGGTTAAACATTTTTTCTAAGGCATATCTTTTTTTTTTTAAGTAAATTTGTTTAATTATCACCTTTAATGTCAATGTGATATTTTTTTAAAGGGAGTTAAAATTATCTTTTAAGTTATATTAATTATATATATTATTTATCAAAGAACAATTTGTAGACATACATTATTTATATGAGAAGTGAGTATATTTAAGTTAATATTATGGTCATAATCAATTTGTTTTCTTTAGCCATGAGATGCAATGGCCTGGCTGTTGAACAGCAGCACTCGGTTTGTGTCGTTGAATTTTTTATTCAGAGATCTAAAGAAAGGGTGGCTTATAGGACTCACCGTGTGCTTAGGGTGCACACAAGGCCGAAAGTTGTGTGTCGCACACAGCAACTTGATCCAATCCAAACAGGTGGAGGTTGCACAAAGTTATGCAAGTTTCTTTTTAGTTCTCTCCATAATTTACTTGTACGTCTATTTTTTTATTTTTTTTAATATATTTTGTTAGATAACGTTATATTTAATTATAATAATATTATAAACAAATTTATTGTCACGTTATAATTTCAATTATATGAATGAAAATTTAAAATCTTGATGAGAATTTAAAATTTTACAAGTTAAATTTTAGTCATAAATTTAAAATGTGAAATCTTTAAACTTATTGTCTATATTTGATCAATAGATAATATTTTGCTTTATTTTTTCATATTACAACTATTAATAATTATAAAGTAATCTTATTGTTTTTTTCAATTATCCATTCTAATCAATATCATTATATATATTTATTTCTTGATAATTTATATTTATATTTTTAATAAATAATAATAATTTTTTAAGAGTTGATTTTAAATATTTTAAAATATATATAACTACATGTATGATAATGTTTAAGATTATATATAAATTAACAATAATTAATGTATAGGTAAAATATGATTTTGTGTTTGATAAAGATACCTTGTATCTCTATAAGTCTTTGATTGAATCTTATCTTGGTACTTCAGTTCCTACAAATTATTTACACATTATTTTTATAATATAATAATTTTATTTAATTAATCTCAACCATTAAATTATATTAAATAAATAAGTAAATAATAAATATCTACTCTATATATTGAATTATAATATAATATAATATAGATAACTAAATCTAGACATATTAAGTTAAAATTTTACATTAATTTTATAAAACGTAATTTAGTTATTAAAAAAAGTTATACAAAATAACATGAAAAGTTGTAATATTTATACGATAAAAAAACTCAAATGTTTAATATAGTTTGTTATCTAATTTGATACTATTTTCAAAAAAATCAGGCTAATATAAATTTTTAAACTTGGATGAAGTCCTCTACTTTGTTTTCATAAATTTTTTTAACGTCACGTATTTCATAAAATTGTATTGTTAGAAGTTATATTTTCTTTAACTATTTCCTTCACAGGTTATTTTTTATTGTTTTTTAAATTCCAGATTATGATTTAATGCATTTTCAGCCTTTCAAGAATCTTTTTATATTTTAATTTTTATAATTAGTTTTTTCTTTTTCACTACAAATAGTTCATTCATTAATAAAGGTTTATTTTCAATAATTTTTATAAATCTTTACAAATTATATAAACGTGACAAAGGATTTTAATATACTTTGTTTTAATATAGAGCAACAGTTTGTGAATTCCTTTTGCATAAATAGACATATTTTAATATAATTAATAATACATAATATAATAGTAAATTGATGTTTTTCAAACTGAATAGATTACTGTAAATACATGTATTTAGGTTTGAAGATTTAATTTAGGTTGAATAGGATGTAACTCAATTTAATAAAATAATATTTTTATAATAATAAATTTAATGAAATAATATTTTTATAATATAATAAATTTATTAATAATAATATTTTCTTATAAAATAAAAAATAATAATAATTATTATCATTGTAAATTATAATTAAGATTACAAAAATATAAAATATATAAATACAACGTAAAATATGAAAAAAAACGTAAGAGAGATAATAATTAAAGATAATATAAAATAAATAATAGTTAAAATAAAATAAAATAAAATAATTATTATTTAAAATTGAGGTAAATAATATGAGATAAAAAATTAAAATATATTATATTTTAAAAAATATATATTTTTTAATTTTTTTACTAAAATCAGTTTAATCAAATATTCAATCAGTTCTTTTTATTTGATCACTTCTGTGTTAAGTTTTTTAATTTTATCCTAATTTAATTATTTAAAAATAATAAATTGATTTCTGATTTTCAATTAGACAGTTTCAACCTATAAGTCTGATTTTTAAAACAGCGGTTATACTAAGATAATAACTTTCTAACCTTAATTTACAAATATATATATATATATATATATATATATATATATATATATATACATATATAATCTATTTCATCCTGTTACAATAAAACCTAGATTAATCATCATGTTTATTCAATATTTCTAGCTTTCACAACTTTTTTTAGCAATTGTGGTTTAAGATGCTTAGACTGATGTAAACATAATATTTAATGAATGTACTTAGAAATTATTTAAAAAAATGCAGAATATTTTTGAGATACAAATTAAATATTTGAACATTCCTAATCGGTACAAAATAAGATATTTTTCATATTAAAGTCTAACAATGAATGAAAAATATGAACAAAATTATGAGAGGATATTTTATATAACTTTTTATGGACTTATTTATAAATATGTACAGCTACCACAACCACCACCAGCTAATCATATTCAAAGTTTTATCAATTTTATAAAACAAAATCCCACGTTTTTGTTTTCCTTCAACTAATTAACAACCGTTACCAAAAACTATGTCTGGCACAAAATCTAATTGTATGTCCAAGATTTTGATTTTATAATAGAGTAATTTATTTATTTATTATATTTATACAATTTAATATAATAATTATTTTTATAACATTTTTAATTATAAATTAATATTTGTTAGAGATTAAAACAATGAAAATAAATATTGTATAATTATAATCTAAATTGTTCATAATTTAGATAGATGAATATATATATATATATATATATATATATATATATATATATATATATATATATATAATAGACATTGTTTATTTGTATGAAAATAATATAACTTGGATATAATCATTGAACTGATTTAAATAAAAAAATTTTATCCATCTTGAATTATTATTAGAAAATTCCTAAAAAAGTAAATATTTTTTATTACAAGAGATTATTATATTAATTGATAAAATAATTGTTATATTATGATTTTGGATATTTAATGTCTTATAGCTATTTGAATGAACATTAGATATAAAAATATTTAAAAGATTAATAATTATTTAAGAAGGGATTCTAAGTTTGAACTTTATAATAAAATTAAAGTTTTATTAAGAGAAAAAGAAAAAAAATATTTTTCTAAAATAATTAATGATAAATTAATTGAATACAGGTGACCAAATTATATATATATATATATATATATATATATATATATATATATATATAATTATTAGAATTATAAAAGAAAATTTTGTTATAATGTTTTTGTTTATTATTCTAACATGTGTATTATTTATTATTAATGAGTTAAATGTTTTAATGTTTTATAATGTATATTTTGATGTTAAAATGTGGAAAGAAAAATTAGATTGATCTTAAGAGATATATAAGAAAAACTTGTAATTCATTTTTAAAGAAAAAAAAATAGAGAGTAAATGATGAAATAAATTATAGTTTATCAAATTTAAATTGAAAGAGTAATATTAAAAGTATTATTAAATAACTTATAATATAAATTAAATGTATTAATTAATTATTTTTATAATAAAAAATATACCCTTAAAATATATTTGATGTCATATATATTTATTTTATGTTTATACAATAATGATTTATAATTTTTAATAATTTTATATAATATATTTATTGGTATAATAAATGTTGTACAATTGGTCATTCAATAACTAAAATCATGAATTTAGGATTTAAAGATTAATCATATTTAATAAAATAATATTTTTTATAATATAAAATATAATAAATTTATTAATAAAACAATATTTTTATTAAAAAAATAATTATAATAACAGTTAAAATTGATATTATGATCCCTTAAATTACAAAAAGATTATAAATATATAATAGAGAATAAAATAATGATAATTGTGAACTAAAATGATAATGTTAAGTATTTAACCAATAAGATTTTTTTTTCACAAAGGTAAAATAAGCTAACATATCCGAATATATGACATTATTTTTAATTTAAAAATCATAGATTATAATAAAATAACTATTATTTTTAATTAACATTACGAGATAATAGAAAAAAGATAAAATTAAAAATATTATATCTGTTTTAAAAAGATATTTTTAAGTTTTATTAAATTATTTTTTGTAATTAATCTCATAAATAATATATTTAAAAAGAAAAATTAGTTTAAATAAAATCTCTCTAAGTTTATTTACCTCAACTAAACCGATTTATTATTCATACACAATATTAAATGAGAGAATATAATTTTGTTTGACATAATACAACTATTTTCTTCTATTTTCTAATATAATTTGTTATTTTTCTTTCTCTTCATTTTTGTGTGTGTTTGTTTTCTTTTATTTTTATCTTTTTTTATATTTAATTCTTCTATCATTCCATCTTATTCTTCAATTAAAAATAGTATATTAAAATTTGATAAAATGAGTTTTTTATTATTATTAAAAAAATATTTAAATGATCTAGAAATATTATAATTTAATATATTATATTTTAAAAATATTATATGATAAATTTGAAATGTTATGAATATTATTGTTATGTTATAATTATTAAAAACAAATTAAATATTTATTTTAATGTAATTTTAATAAAAATATTAAAATTATCTAATCTAACTAATTATCATAACTCAATCTAATTACAACTAAATTAAATTATTAAATAAAAAATATATTTAACTTATAAATATTTGATATTTTTTTAATAAGATGAATAATGATTTATTATGATAAAATAATTTTAAATTAATTATTTATTGTCAAAATAAATAAAATTATTTTATTTTAATCTATAATTATTAAAAAAATAATTAATATTTTTTAGTTTTATTGTTGATTTTAAAATATTTTTATTAAATTTTAATATGATAGCTTAATTAGAAGAAATTGTAGAAAAGGAAAGAGAGAAATTAAGAGATTTACGATGGAAAAGAAAAAAAAAACAAGGAATGAAAAGAAAGAAATATTAAAAAATTTATGAGAGAGAAAAAAATTATATATGAATGATAAATAAATTTATTTGAATAAATAAATTAATAGATATTCCATTGAATAATTTTTTCATTGAGGCTCTGATAATTTGAAAATTTACCCTTTTTTTCAAACATTTAATAGGCGATTATTTTTAAATTTATATATTATTATTTATCTATTTATTTTTCAGCCGGAAGAAAAAAATTAACATGGTAGGATTATTTATGGAATGTTTGAAAATTTTGAGTGTGAAAAAATATTTTTTCCTTATAAAATCCCACATTCCTGTAACTAACAACAGCTACCAATCACTCTTTTTGGGATCAAACACCAAAAAAACAATGTCTGCTTCTGAAGCAGTAGTTCATGTGGCTTTCTTCCCAAGTGCTAGCATGGGTCACCTCAACCCATTTCTCAGACTAGCAGCATTGTTCATTCGCTATGGTTGCAAAGTTACAATCGTCATTCCCAAACCCACACTAACTCTCGCTGAGTCAAACCTCATCTCTCATTTTTGTTCATCTTTCCCCAACCAAGTAACTCAAATTGACTTCAACATCATCCCTGTGGATCCAACCACTGCTAACACCAGCGACCCTTTTTTTCTTCAGTTTGAAGTCATCCGTCGTTCGCTTCACCTTCTATCTCCAATCCTATCTTCTCTTTCAACAACTCTCTCAGCTTGCATCTTCGATTTTTTCTTTACTTCTCCTCTAGTACCAATTGTTGAGAAACTCTCCTGTCCCAGTTACATTTTCTTCACCCCAGGAGCTAGAATCTTGTCTTTCGTTGCATACTTTTCTTTTCTTGCTGCTTCCGATACAGCTGCACAACCACGTCCTTCTACGTTCATTGGTGATGTTATTCAAATCCCGGGCTTAACATCACCAATACCAAGATCCTCTGTCCCTCCCCCTTTGCTAGGTAGCAACTCCTTTCAGAGAATGGTCGTGGAGGACAGTCACAACCTCACGAAGTTCAATGGGATTTTGATCAACTCGTTTGAGGAACTGGAAGGAGAGGCACTAACAGCATTGAATGAAGGAAAAGTGGTTAAAGGGTTGCCTCCGGTATATGGCATTGGTCCCTTAAGGAAGTGTGAGTTTAAGAATGTGGATCAAGGTCAAAGGGGTTGCATGAGTTGGATACTGAAGTGGCTTGATGAACAAGCTGAAGGGTCGGTGGTGTATGTTAGTTTCGGGAGCAACATTGACACAAGGAGGGAACAGATAAAAGACTTGGCTTTGGGGTTAATAGAATGTGGGCATAGTTTTTTGTGGGTGGTGAAATTGAAGAGGGTTGACAGAGAAGAGGATGAGGGTTTGGAGGATGTGTTGGGGAGTGAGTTGATGAGTAAGGTGAGGGAAAAGGGTGTGGTTGTGAAGGAGTTTGTGAACCAGATGGAGATTCTAGGGCACCCTGCAGTGGGGGGGTTTGTGAGTCATGGAGGGTGGAACTCCATAATTGAGGCTGTGTTGGAAGGAGTGCCTGTTCTGACATGGCCTCAGGGTGGGGATCAGAAGATAAGCTCAGAGTGCATAAGGATTAGTGGAGTGGGGATTTGGCCTGAGGATTGGGGGTGGGGATCACAAGATGTTGTGAGAGGGAAGGAGATTTCTAACAGAATCAAAGAGATGATGAACAATGAATCTTTGAGGGTCAAAGTGAACGAAATGAAGAAGGCAGCAAGAAATGCTGCTGATGTTGGTGGGAGTTGCGAGGTTATCGTTAAGAGGCTAATTGAAGACTGGAAGAAGAATATTCAAGCTAACCATGCTTGAAAATCAGTACTCAGAAGTCTTCTTAAGAATTTAGTTGTTATATTGGAAATTTGATGTTTTTATGTTGTTAATCTGAATGTTGAATAATGTGGTGTAACATTTGAGAATTTACCAAGATCTAAACTCAATGTTGAATGGTGATGTGTTACACATTTAAAAATTTACCAAGATCTAAACTTGTGTTGAGGTAAGAGAGCTTACAGAGTCCATCATTATTTGAGTTATTCTCTCAAAATGGAAAATTAAGACACTTATGATTTGGAGAGTGATGAGGAATAGAATGCCAACCATACATAGATCATTTGAGGAAGAATGTAATCATATGTCTTGTCTTTTTTGTGGTCTGCATGGTGAGATAAGTGCACATTTATTTATTATAGTTGATGGAATAGTGAATGTTATTTGGTTAATATTACTTAATTAATGAATGTAGAATATGTTCTCAACGTTATAGTCCAGAATATAATATCATATTTAATGATTTATTTAAGAATAAAAAATAACCTATTATCAAAATCATATTTTCAGACAAACAAATAAAAATGAATTCACTCACCAAGAAAAAAATCTAAGAATGCTTTCTCAACATATTTACGCAAGAAATTTAAATCAGTGACTATTCTCTCAACAATTGCACATCTGCATTACGATATATTTTTAAAATTACGAATAACAATAAGTCACGATAAATAGATGATGTTGCACAAGAAAAAATAATCAATATGAATAAACAAAGCTATATTCAAGTCATATTCAACCAAATTTCTTGAGAAAATAAGTCATTTTTTAGTAGTGTCGTGCATTACACTTATTGATTAAGATTTAGGTATTCAGCATTAAAAGGATTCAACCTTCTGGAACTGCACTTTGTATGGCTGAGAAGATAGAGCTAAACGCTTGCCATATTGATCCTGGTATATTCCAATATCACTGCATGGATAACTGCAGTCATTGCACACACTTGGACAATAAACCAACTTGTAAGCATCTTCGTACTTCTCAATCTTGAACCAATTCCTGATGGTATCAGGACCAGGGTTGCCGAAACCACCACCAGTAGTCACAAACCACTGTGATGTTGAATAATCATAGTCCTTAAGCATCCACACTATGGATTGTGGACAAGTTGTGTAGGTGGAGAAATAGATGTTGAGATCAGTGGAAACACGAACAACACCTTTCTTATCATTAACAAGATAAGGACAAATACTGGCCTCGGTAACCATCAACAGCTACAACATCAAGAGGACAGTCTTGACCGGTGGTTGAGAGAGCAAGGCTACCTACATCAGAGGATGCTGGAACAATGTAGTAAAATCCATCAGCTCGCACCTTCTTCCCTGATGTGTCCACCAGTTGCATTGCTGCTTACGGTTCACTACTCACGACGATGTTTTTTTGGTACCTTTTTTCACCGGAAAGGACCCGTAAAGTGATAATGATTATCATCTACATATCACAACGTGCGTGGAGGCCATCAAACCACGTCAAATAATCAATTATGACGCAGGTATCGTATTAATTGATCTGCATCAACTTAACGTAAAAACAACTTCAGACAATACAAATCAGCGACACTGAATACGGGGCAACCTCATGTCAACGAAGAACAGAACCCGCAGAACAACAACCCGCAACATCCGCTTTCCTAACCAAATGATTGAACAAATTAACATCGCTCTTGAGCAAAAAGGGTCCGGGAATTTCTCAGCCTGGGTCATTGAAGCCTGCCGTCGGAGACTAACGTCAGAAAAGAGAGCATATACATCAATTAAAAGTGATGAAGAATGAACATCCCGCGTTCTTCCCTCCGAACAGGACGATATTGTAAATTCACTTAATTACGAGGGCATTGCAGTAATTGAGTTGCAGTTTTACCACTTTCCTGACAGTGACAGACTGCGTGTTGGCTCTGTCACAGACTAAATAGTTTGAATGATTAGCAGTTATGGTGATCAGTCAACCACCAGGGAATAATCCTTCATATTATTATCGTGCTTCACCAACGCTGCCTCAATTGCTCTGAATGCTTCCAGAGACACCTTATGTTCTATACATGCAATTACAACATCAGGGTAACTCATAGAAATGGTGCTATTAAGCATATTTTTTACACGAATCAGATCCACGGAGGGATCATCAGCAGATTGTTCTTTATTCATTTTGTCGCTCCATGCGCTTGCTCTTCATCTAGCGGTTAAAATATTACTTCAAATCTTTCTGTATGAAGATTTGAGCACGTTGGCCTTACATACATCTGTCGGTTGTATTTCCCTCCAGAATGCCAGCAGGACCGCACTTTGTTACGCAACCAATACTATTAAGTGAAAACATTCCTAATATTTGACATAAATCATCAACAAAACACAAGGAGGTCAGACCAGATTGAAACGATAAAAACGATAATGCAAACTACGCGCCCTCGTATCACATGGAAGGTTTTACCAATGGCTCAGGTTGCCATTTTTAAAGAAATATTCGATCAAGTGCGAAAAGATTTAGACTGTGAATTGTTTTATTCTGAACTAAAACGTCACAACGTCTCACATTATATTTACTATCTAGCCACAGATAATATTCACATCGTGTTAGAAAACGATAACACCGTGTTAATAAAAGGACTTAAAAAGGTTGTAAATGTTAAATTCTCAAGAAACACGCATCTTATAGAAACGTCCTATGATAGGTTGAAATCAAGAGAAATCACATTTCAGCAATACAGGGAAAATCTTGCTAAAGCAGGAGTTTTCCGATGGGTTACAAATATCCATGAACATAAAAGATATTACTATACCTTTGATAATTCATTACTATTTACTGAGAGCATTCAGAACACTACACAAATCTTTCCACGCTAAATCATAACGTCCGGTTTCTTCCGTGTCAGCACCGGGGCGTTGGCATAATGCAATACGTGTACGCGCTAAACCCTGTGTGCATCGTTTTAATTATTCCCGGACACTCCCGCAGAGAAGTTCCCCGTCAGGGCTGTGGACATAGTTAATCCGGGAATACAATGACGATTCATCGCACCTGACATACATTAATAAATATTAACAATATGAAATTTCAACTCATTGTTTAGGGTTTGTTTAATTTTCTACACATACGACGACCAGCGGCAACATCATCACGCAGAGCATCATTTTCAGCTTTAGCATCAGCTAACTCCTTCGTGTATTTTGCATCGAGCGCAGCAACATCACGCTGACGCATCTGCATGTCAGTAATTGCCGCGTTCGCCAGCTTCAGTTCTCTGGCATTTTTGTCGCGCTGGGCTTTGTAGGTAATGGCGTTATCACGGTAATGATTAACAGCCCATGACAGGCAGACGATGATGCAGATAACCAGAGCGGAGATAATCGCGGTGACTCTGCTCATACATCAATCTCTCTGACCGTTCCGCCCGCTTCTTTGAATTTTGCAATCAGGCTGTCAGCCTTATGCTCGAACTGACCATAACCAGCGCCCGGCAGTGAAGCCCAGATATTGCTGCAACGGTCGATTGCCTGACGGATATCACCACGATCAATCATAGGTAAAGCGCCACGCTCCTTAATCTGCTGCAATGCCACAGCGTCCTGACTTTTCGGAGAGAAGTCTTTCAGGCCAAGCTGCTTGCGGTAGGCATCCCACCAACGGGAAAGAAGCTGGTAGCGTCCGGCGCCTGTTGATTTGAGTTTTGGGTTTAGCGTGACAAGTTTGCGAGGGTGATCGGAGTAATCAGTAAATAGCTCTCCGCCTACAATGACGTCATAACCATGATTTCTGGTTTTCTGACGTCCGTTATCAGTTCCCTCCGACCACGCCAGCATATCGAGGAACGCCTTACGTTGATTATTGATTTCTACCATCTTCTACTCCGGCTTTTTTAGCAGCGAAGCGTTTGATAAGCGAACCAATCGAGTCAGTACCGATGTAGCCGATAAACACGCTCGTTATATAAGCGAGATTGCTACTTAGTCCGGCGAAGTCGAGAAGGTCACGAATGAACTAGGCGATAATGGCGCACATCGTTGCGTCGATTACTGTTTTTGTAAACGCACCGCCATTATATCTGCCGCGAAGGTACGCCATTGCAAACGCAAGGATTGCCCCGATGCCTTGTTCCTTTGCCGCGAGAATGGCGGCCAACAGGTCATGTTTTTCTGGCATCTTCATGTCTTACCCCCAATAAGGGGATTTGCTCTATTTAATTAGGAATAAGGTCGATTACTGATAGAACAAATCCAGGCTACTGTGTTTAGTAATCAGATTTGTTCGTGACCGATATGCACGGGCAAAACGGCAGGAGGTTGTTAGCGCAAAAAAAATTCCAAAAAAGCGACTATTATTTGGTTGATCCTTTTTTAAATTTTACGTAGATCTGCCCGTGCATATCGTCACGAGACAAATCTGATTGCCTTTTTGTAGTAATCGTATTCCTAATTAAATTAATCCCCTTATTGGGGAGTAAGAATTTATGAAGATCCGCAGAAAAACGATTTGTCAACCGCCATTATCGCGGCAAAAAGAAACAAACATCAGGCAATCCGTTTGCAATAGCATTACCTTCGCGGCAGATATGGCGATTGCATTTACAAAAACGTATCGGCGGCGATGTGCGCCATTGCTGGATTCATTCGTTTGACCTTCATTTCGTCGAATAGCAGCAATCTCAAACAGCATAACGAGCGTGTTTATCAGCTACGTCAGCTGACTTTCTAAACGCTTCGCTGCTAAAAAAGCCGAGATAGAGATGGTAAGAAATCGATGAGCTGTTCACCGATATCATGCTGGCGTAGTCGATCATGGTGCGTGTAAACGGAAAGTGATCACCCTCAGCTTAATCACGCCGCCAACTCAAAATCAACGAGCGCCAGTTTTCAGCTTCTTTTCCCGTTGATACTTCTCTCAGCATCGAGACGTAACGACGGCAGATTAAAGGAAGCGTGGCGCTTTGTGATGACGCATCACGACCGTAATGCTGAAGCTGCCGGGCATGGTGTCGATTCAGCATAAGACTGAACAGCCGGTAAATTGAAGCGACTGAACAGTGGAAGAGACTGATGGTAAGAACCGCGATTATCTCCGCTCTGGTATGCAAAATGTCGTACTGTCGCATGAATGATGGCTGGCGAACGCGGCAATTACTGACATGCAGATGCGTCGATGTACTGCGCTGTTATGCAAGAAATTCGGCGTCTTTAAGCTGGTAACAACATGCTGATCGTCATTTATGCGTCGTCGTCGGTCGCGATGGCCAAATACTAAAATAATAAACCGAGCAATCCCAGTTACGAGCGCAGGCTGTCTGTTAGCGACTATTTCTGCGCGCCGCCAGTTTCAGAGCATGACAGTCTTCTGCCAGTTCAGGAGCGAGAAGAAATGACGATGGTGTGTTTCCTTTGGCGCAACTGCTGCCGGTTTTTTTGTTTTTTGAACGAAGTAAACGTCTGTTTAACACGCGTCACTAGGAGGCGAAGGGCCCAGCTAGCTTGGCGTAGGCTTTTCATCGTGATATTGCCCGATGCTTTTTGGAGTTCGCAGAGAGGTCATGATATGGTAGAACACGACGACCTACTAAACAATCAGTTGAAAATTTCATATCTGTTAATATTTATTAATGTATGTCAGGTGCGATGAATCGTCATTGTATTCCCGGATTAACTACACAGCCCTGACGGGAACTTCGCGGAGTGTCCGGGACAACTAAAACGATGCACACAGGTTTAGCGTACACATATTGCATTATGCCAACGCCCCAGTGCTGACACGGAAGAAACCGGACGTTATGATTAGCGTGAAAGATTTGTGTAGTGTTCTGAATGCTCTCAGTAAATAGTAATGAATTATCAAAGTAGGCATAGCTTTTATGTTCATGGATATTTGTAACCCATCGGAAAACTCCTGCTTTAGCAAGATTTTCCTGTATTGCTGAAATGTGATTTCTCTTGATTTCAACCTATCATAGGACGTTTCTATAAGATGCGTGTTTCTTGAGAATTTAACATTTACAACCTTTTAAGTCCTTTTATTAACACGGTGTTATCGTTTTCTAACACGATGTGAATATTATCTGTGGCTAGATAGTAAATATAATGTGAGACGTTGTGACATTTTGAGTTCAGAATAAAACAATATCGCAGTCAAAATCTTGATCGAATATTTCTTTTAAAATGACAGCCTGAGCCATTGGTAAAACCTTCCATGTGATACGTAGTATGCATTGTCGTTCATTTTATCGTTTCATCTGGTCTGACTTTTGTTGATGATTTATGTCAAATATTAGGAATGTTTTCGCTTAATAGTATTGGTTGCGTAACAAAGTGCGGTCTCTACTGGAACATTACAACCGACAGATGTATATAATGCCAAATCTATCATACAGAAAGATTTGAAGTAATATTTAACACGCTAGATGAAGAACAAGCGCATAAGACAGAATAAAGAATTTCGCTGATGATACTCTGTCATCAGTGATCTGATTCGTGTAAAAAATGCTAATAACACCATCTTCTATGAGTTACCCTGACGTTGTAATTGCATGTATAAAACATAAGGTGTCTCTGGAAGCATTCAGAGCGATGGAGGCAGCGTTTGGCTAATACGATAACTAATATGAAGGATTAATCCGGTGATTGATCTGTCACCATAACTACTGAATCATTCAAACTATTTGATCTGTGACAGAAGCCAACACGCAGTCTGGTCTGTCAGAAAAGTGAAGTAAAACTGCACTCACTACGTATCATGAATCTACAATATCATCCTGTTCAGAGAAGGAACGCGGATTGTCAATCTTCATCACTTTGTTGATGTATATACTCTGACGTTGGTCTCGACGGCGAGCAGATTCCAGCAAATTCCGGACCTTTCAAGACCGCTATTTAAATTTGTTCAATCATTTGGTTAGAAGCGATGTTGCGGGCAATTTGACTGCGGGTTCTGTCAGTAGTGCCCGAGTTCAGTGTCGCTGACTTATATTGTCTGAAGTTGTTTTTACGTTAAGTTGATGCAGATCAATTAATACGATACCTGCGTCATAATTGATTATTTGACGTGGTTTGATGGCCTCCACGCACGTTGTGATATGTAGATGATAATCATTATCACTTTACGGGTCCTTTCCGGTGAAAAAAGGTACCAAAAAAACATCGTCGTGAGTAGTGAACCGTAAGCAGCAATACGTAACT